>CM042483.1:795000-1995000 GCA_023621385.1 Quercus gilva
TATTAAAAATAAAATAACTCAAAAAATAAATTGTGTGTTCATTGCTAGACTACATCAATGCTCTAGAAAATAAAATTTAGTTCATAATAAAACTGAAAAGAAAATAAATAAAACTTATGTCTTTCATCTGATGGTTGATCAACATGAAGCTCTCGCCTTTGTCCTCAGATCCTTCTCTTCAGAAAGACTCCTAAAAGCAAAATCTTCAATGCGGCCCTGCCTTTTCCTCTTAGGTTTCTCCTCCCTTCTTTTTACCCTAAAGAGCCTTTAAATAGGTTAAGGAATCCTATTACAAGTTGAATTCCCGTTTGGAAAAAATCCCAGATTTTTAGGCTTCACTTAACCGACGATTTTGGCCCACTTAATATCAAAATTTGGACTTTTGGTAAACTATAAAGTTGTAGCCCTTTAACTTTCCAGCTCAACTTGAATCATCTCGATTGAATATCTGAGCCCAAAGTTATGCTGAAAATACTAACTGATGTGCAGGCTGGAATCCTAATCCGAATTGGACTTGGATTTTGTGCAAAATTCCTTTGATTCCTTGCTCTTCTCATTCCTTCAAAGCACAAATGAATAGATAAATATAAATAAAAAATCAAATCAAATCAAAATAAATAAAGGAAAACTAACAATTTTAATAAATAAGAGGATAACAAAAATCATGTAAAAATTACACTTATCATTAGACAACCTAAACTGAGTAGCAATTCTACGCATCCTTTCAGCTTCTTTCCCTTTGTTCGGTATACAGCTGTCGGCTAGAAATTCAATGATCAGGTTCATCTAACATGGCTCAGATACTGTAATGGTAGAGACATTCACCTTTACATCTATGCTGGGCTCTTTCACCACTTCCTTTTGATCAATCGCAACACCTCCTCAGTTAGTGACGTTGCCAACGTGGCTAAAGAATCTGCGTGTCTATTCCATTCTCGGGAAATTTGAACTAACCTCACCTTCTGAAATTGACTCATGGTTTGTTTTACTAGCCGTAAGTTACTGACCATCCAAGTACACTTCTAAATCAATCACCCCAAGGTCAAGAGCAGCTTTTAACCCAACAAGTAAGGCTTCACACTCGGCTTCATTGTTCAAGGCCTTAAAACCTAACCTGAAAGAATGTTCCCTCTTATTCCTTCCGACATTACTATAACAATTCCAGCCCCTACTCCCGTGGCACTAGGTGCACCATCCACAAATACCCATCAAGGCCGAGCTTCCACAAATACCCTTCAGGGTCAAGAGCTGTGACAAAATCAACAAGGACTTGACCTTTGATCGAACTCCTAGGCCTATACGGTATATCAAATGAACCAAGTCTGGTTCTCCACTTGGATATCCGGCTCGCGAAGTCGGATCTTTTAAGTAGAGATTGTAACGAATACTCGATCTACACATAAACCGTGGGGGCTTGAAAGTAATGGGGAAACTTTCTAGTAGCATGTACTAACACCAATGCCAACTTTTCTAGGGGCAAATACCTCGTCTCCACATCAACCAAAGTCTTACTAATGTAATAGACCGGCCTTTGTACTCCCTGATCTCTCAACAATATTGTGCTTATGGTGTGCTTAGATACTAATAAATACATAAACAAATTTTCACTGGCCTTCGAGGCGGACAATATTGGTGCACTTACCAGATACTTCTTCAGATCTTGGAAAGCCTTCTCACACTCCTCGATCCACTAAAAGCCTCTCAATTTTTTCAACAACTGGTAAAATAGACGGCACTGATTAGCAGATTTTGAAACGAATCGATTTAGTGCAGCCAACATAGTAGTCAACGCTTGCACCTTTTTTGGATTGCTCGGTGACTTGAGCCACTCTATAGCACTAATTTGGTCATGATTCACTTCTATTCCTCGGTGGGTGATCATGTACCTAAGGAATTTGCCAACCCCCACACCGAAAACGCATTTATCAACATTTAGATGCAATCTATGCCACATAAGTACTTCAAATATATCTGTGACATCACCAATATGCCTATGCTTTTCCTTGCTCTTCACTACCAGATCATCAATGTAGACTTCCACTGTATTGCTGATCTTCTCTCTAAACATTTTGGTCATCATTCCTTGATAGGTAGCCCTCGTGTTCTTTAGGCCGAACAACATTATTGTGTAATGGTAGTTAGCTTTAGGGGAGATAAACGATGTTTTCTCCTGGTCCTCTACGGCTAGAGCAATCTGGTGGAAACCTTGAAAAGCATCTAGTAAACTTATCCTAGGATGTTTGCAAGTGGCGTCTACCAACTGGTCAATCTTTGGCACCGAGAAGGGATCTTTCGGGCATGATCAGTTAAGGTCGGTAAAGTCCACATATACCCTCCATTTATCATTCTTCTTCTTCACTACCATTGTATTAGCCAGCCATTCCAGGAAAAAGACATCTTTTATTGCCCCGGCCTCTTTCAACTTTTTAACCTCCTACTTAACTGCTTTAACATGCTCTTTTACCCATCTTCTAGGCTTTTGCCTTTTAGGCGGGTATGAAGGGTCCACATTAAGTCGATGGGTTATCAATTCCAGATCCACTCCAGGCACTTTGTAAGGACTCCATGCAAAAACGTCCAGATTTTGGACTAACAGCAATAACATGTTCACCTGATCCTCATGCTTCATACTTGCTCCTATTTGAAAACTTCTATTTTCATAAGGCAATATACTTACCTTAATTAGATCCTCAGCACTACCGGCTCCCCATCCCCCTTGGTGCTCCTGTAATTACTATAAAGGAACCTTCTCGGTAGATCATTTTTGTTTTAATTCTTGGTTTATTGCCACCACCAAGCACTATCTCGCTACTTGTTAATTTCCTCTCATTGTTGCAATACCATGGTCAATGTGAAACTTCACCTTAACATGTAAAGTGGATGGACCGCTCCCATCGCATGAATCCACAGCTTGCCGAGAATGGCCATATAAGGAGAGAATGAATTGACCACTATTGACATATCATTTTGCAACCCGCATTTAATCTCACCTGGAGGGTAAAAGGGTAATTTTGCCTTGGAAATATGCATCTTAATTCTGGTTATTAGATCTTTAATCTCATTTCACCAAAATGATCTTGATGTTGTAACGATCAAATCGGCTGGTCATAAGCCCTAATCGGACCACCAGACTGAAAGTTATCATTAAATCAAGTTTTAATGGCTGAGATGTAATATCACAAATTGAGTCCGACTATATGTGATTATGAACAATTGATTTCAATTGGTTATAAGTATAATCAATTTGAAATCAATGATGTGTTGGTAGGGTTGCACACACTTAATTAACTAGATAGTTAAACATTAATCATTCAATGAGTAATTTGTGCAATTATCTTTTAATTAGGGTAAATTTGGAATTAATTAGGTCTGAAATGGGAGTGATTGGATCCTATTAATATTAATTGGAAACCAATTTGGGACCTATTAATGTTAATTGTGCTGAAATTGTTTTCTAACAAATGACCTCTGCTCACCATTTCATTGATATCTCTCAGAATGTTTTAAATCTGTGAATGAGGTTAATTTTCCTAGAAACTAGACATTCGGGGCTTCAATTTAAGTATAAGAACGAGACAATTCTGATCGGAATTGAATATGATATGATTTTTTGAAGTTGGCTCTACAGGCTGTTACAGTAGCTATGGAAAAACCGAATTTTGCTTGCTCCTCACTCCCACTGATCTCTACATTTAATGCACCAGATTTCTCCAAAGGCTAAAATGACGTCTAGGTTCATGATTACTTGTCAACCCTCATTAAATAGCCTTCCATTCATATTTCCTCAACCACTATTATATAAACCCCTCCTCTCCTTCATTTCAAAACACATAAAAAAACCCCATCTCTTCCCCTTTCTTGAGTTCTAGTGAAATGGAGTAGTCTTATCATTCTTGGTCTTCCTGAGACTCAAGGTATTGAGTGAGACTCACTCTTCTTCTCCTAACTCTTCTTTTCCTCCACCCTTAGGACCTTTACCAAGAGTCTTCACCTTAACATGTAAAGTGGATGGACTGCTCCCATCGCATGAATCCACAGCCTGTCGAGAATGGCCATATAAGGAGAGAATGAATTGACCACTATTGACATATCATTTTGCAACCCGCATTTAATCTCACCTGGAGGGTAAAAGGGTAATTTTGCCTTGGAAATATGCATCTTAATTCTGGTCATTAGATCCTTAATCCCATTTCACCAAAATGATCTTGATGTTGTAACGATCAAATCGACTGGTCATAAGCCTTAATCGGACCACCAGACTGAAAGTTATCATCAAATCAAGTTTTAATGGCTGAGATGTACTATCACAAATTGAGTCCAACTATATGTGATTATGAACAATTGATTTCAATTGGTTATAAGTATAATCAATTTGAAATCAATGATGTGTTGGTAGGGTTGCACACACCTAATTAACTAGATAGTTAAACATTAATCATTCAATGAGTAATTTGTGCAATTATCTTTTAATTAGGGTAAATTTGGAATTAATTAGGTCTGAAATGGGAGTGATTGGATCCTATTAATATTAATTGGAAACTAATTTGGGACCTATTAATGTTAATTGTGCTGAAATTGTTTTCTAACAAATGACCTCTGCTCACCATTTCATTGATATCTCTCAGAATATTTTGAATCTGTGAATGAGGTTAATTTTCCTAGAAACTAGACATTCGGGGCTTCAATTTAAGTATAAGAACGAGACAATTCTGATCAGAATTGAATATGATATGATTTTTTGAAGTTGGCTCTATAGGCTGTTACAGTAGCTATGGAAAAACCGAATTTTGCTTGCTCCTCACTCCCACAATCTCTACATTTAATGTACCAGATTTCTCCAAAGGCTAAAATGAGGTCTAGGTTCATGATTACTTGTCAACCCTCATTAAATAGCCTTCCATTCATATTTCCTCAACTACTACTATATAAACCCTTTATCTCCTTCATTCCAAAACACATAAAAAAACCCCATCTCTTCCCCTCTCTTGAGTTCTAGTGAAATGGAGTAGTCTTATCATATCTTGGTCTTCCTAAGACTCAAGGTATTGAGTGAGACTCACTCTTCCTCTCCTAACTCTTCTTTTCCTCCACTCTCAGGACCTCTACCAAGAGTCTCCTCCTTCACCATATAGATTTTGCATGAGGTATGATCCGTTTCCCTAACTTGTTTTTTGTGTTGCCATGATGAGAATTTAGGATTAAAGCATGATAGTAATTATTTAAATTCTCTTGAATATGTTTGAACGTTCTTAAATGTTCTTATGTGTTCTTCACATGTTCTTGGTTGTTCATCACATGTTCATGCATAACACTAGTTTCGATCTTAAATCCACATCAAAAACATGAAAAAGATATTTGTTTTTCACCGGGCAAGGTGGGTGCCTAACACCTTCCCACCTTGTAATATAGCCTCCGAACTTAGATTAAGGGTTGATAAACCAATGCTTATCCTTGTAACTTTCAATTTTTAGATTGTAACTAGGAAATAAAGCTATGTACTTTATCTTAAATTGTATCTAGGACCAAGACCATGTAATTTTCCTATGATCAATGTAAATTCAATTGAAAATTAATAAAATGAGGAATTTTTCAATTTTAGTTTTCTTATTTATTCCAATAATTAAATAAGTGGCGACTCCATTATAAAACCCTTAATCTAAAAGGGAAAATATAATTAGTCGAATCTCTATTTTGAGAAGCAATAACACAACTCTGCCCATTCGTGTAGGTTTGGCCTAACATATATATATATATATATAAAAGGGCCGAGGGTGTGGTCTCTCACAACCACTATAAAATTCAGCATTACTTCTTTCCCTTCCATGTTCACTAGAAGTGAAATCTGTCCCTCATGGACCATCATCTGACCATCAAATCCCACTAGAGGCATGTCATACTTGGACAAATCTTCAATCTTCAAACCTAGCCCTTTAAACGGATCAGGTTACATCACTTCGGCCCCACTTTCTTGGTCCACTAATACCCTTTTGACTATAAAACCATTTAATCGAGCAGTAACCACTAGTGCATCATCATGTGGCTGGGTTGTCCCTTCTAAATCATCATCATTAAACGCAATCGGCTCCCTGGTAGAATTCAGTCTTTTCCCTAGTGGTTGGTATTGTCGGTTACTTTCTGCTGACACCACAGTCAACACCCCTTTTCATTGGGCTACTGAGGTGCCCATTGAAGCCACATAAATAACTTCTATCACACCCAAGCTTCCCCGAGGTCTCGTAATTTGCCCGGTTTCGCCACTCATACGCTCCAAGACGAACTCTTTCAAATGCCCTAACTTTACCAATTGCTTCAAATGGTCCTTTAATATTTTGCATTGCTTCGTAGTGTGCCCTTTGTCCCGATGATAAGTATAGTGCAAATTCTGATTTCTTCTTGATGGATCACCCCCCATTTTACTCAGCCATCGAAAGTAAGGCTTGTTTTTTATTAGCTCCAAAATCTTGTGCACGGGTTCCTTAGACGCCACATTAACCTCCCTTGCTTAAGCAGTAGGTTCTTGGATTCTCAAATCCCTCCTACGCATTAGCTGGAAACCCCCTTGCCGAGACTCCTTCGAATATTGTGACATGGCCGGTGCCTTCCCTTTTCTTTGTTACTAGTCATCTTCTAACCTTTTGTACTCCTTAATATGCCTAAAAAGTTGCCTCATATCCTCGGGGGGTCTCATTGTTAACGATTCTCGCAACTCTGAGTCCTTGGGTAGACCCAATCTGAAGATACTTTAGGAAACTTTCTCATTGCCCCCTTCGATCTCATTGTGCAACTTCCAGTATCTACTGGCATAGCTTCGAAAAGTCTCCCTTGCCTTCATCTTCATAGAGAGCAATGCGTCCACTAGCTGTGGTACACAGCTGTAGGTCATAAACTAAACTCCAAACTCCTGTATCAGTTCTCCAAAACTGTGAATCAATCCCTTCCTTAACCCATTAAGCCACCTTAAAGCTGTGGGCCTGAGACTAGAGGGGAACACCTCACACATCAACGCGCCATTTTGATTGTATAGAGACATCATTTGAATGTAATGACTTAAATGCTCAACGGGGTCTGTCTTCCCATCATAAGAGATAAATGGTGATCTACTAAACCTGCTCGGCATCTGTGCCTGTTCTATCTCATCTAAGAACAAAGATTGGGCTGCTTTACGCAATGCGTGGCTTATAGCTTCTAACGTAATATTAGGACATATGTGATTCATGTTAGGAACATATGTCAACATTTTATGTAATTGGCTAATCCTTTGAAAAAATGCACTTTACTTGTATTTGGGTAGATCTAGGATGTGTTTGATGCTTCAAGAAACCTTATTTCAAGTTTAAGTGTTAGAGCCATGCAAATCTGTCCAAGAAACAAATGAAGAAGTACTGATTTTTTTAAAGCTCGATAGTTGCTAGACACCTCTCGACAGCAGGCTATCTATCGAGCTCTTCAGCTTTCTTTTTATCGCAATCTCAACACCTCTCGATAGCTAGGTTGATCAATCGAGTAACTTTCTGTCCCCTCGGAAGCTCCTCGATAGCTCGCAACAGATAGGCTCGACACCTCTCGATCGATCGAGAATTACGAAATTTAGATTTTCATATTTGATTTTCGGCCCATGCTTATGTATTTGTGTAGGGTTTCTTTTTTCACAATCCTAGACATATATAAGGCTTATTTTAGAGGCCATCACATAAGAGAATACAAGGAGAACATATACAAAAGGTGACCGATGCCTTATTCTCTCTGAAAGAAGCTACTGCGTCTTTTGCGCTTCTATCAATTGGGGTCTAAATTTCCCAACAAGTGGTATCAGAGCGGGTACACTTTGATTGGATTAATTTCCTGAGTGTGATCCTTGACCCCCGTTGTCATGGATCGTGGACAATCTCTTTTGATTCCTCTTTTATTTGATGGAACTAATTATGCGTACTAGAAGGTTTGTATGAAAGCTTTTTTGCAGGCTCTAGGTGAACAGGTATGGTAAGATGTTGAAGTTGGTTGGATTAAGCCAAAGGAAGCGCCGGTGGATTAGGATGATGCAACAATCATAGCGGCAAATTTCAATAGTAAGGCCTTGAATGCCTTATTTTGTGGGGTTACCAATGAGGAATTCAAGAAAATATCATCCACGGAAGTTGCCAAGGAAGTATGGACCATTCTTGAGACCACTTATGAAGGTACGAAGGCAGTAAAGACTGTGAAGCTTCAAAGACTCCCTAGTAATTTTGCAGAAATAAGGATGGAGGAGGATGAGACCTTTGATGAGTTCTATGCTAAACTCAAGGATATTGTGAATTCTACCTTCAACCTTGGAGAATCTATAGCAGAGTCCAAAATTGTTAGCAAAATCCATAGGTCCTTACGTGAAAAATTCCATGCCAAGATCACTGTCATTGAAGAAGTGAAGGACATTGATCAAATTCCTTTACTGAGCTTGTAGGGAACCTTCAAACCTATGAAATGAGATTAGGTTTAATGGGAAAATGTGGAAAGAGTAGAAACTTGGCTCTTAAGGGTATAGAGGAAGAGATTGAGGACTCTGAAGATGAAGATGAAAGTGAAGATGAAGATGAAGATGATGATCTAATCTTTATAACTAGTGAGATTATCAAGCTTCTTCAATTTAGGAAAAAGGATAAGGGCAAATCTCTTAGGAAATCTAAATCCTCAAGGAATGGCAAGAATGAGAAAACCCTCATCCAATTCTATGAGTGCAAAGGTTTTGGTCATATGAGGATAGAGTGCCCAAACTACCTCATGAAGGAAAAGACCAAGGAGTCAAAAGATAAAGGGTTGGTTGCTACTTGGAGTGATACTGAGAATGACTCTTTTGATAAGTATGCGAATGAATATAGTCACGTTATGGCCTTTGATGCCTCAACCGATAAGGTGATCGTGGAGAATGCTAGTGACAGTAAGGATTCTTCTAATGATGAAGTACCCAAAAAGTTGACCCTTCAAGAAGCCTATGATAAGCTATGCACTAAATTTATAAAATCTGAAAAGACTTCTCATCTTTGTAGAAAAGAGCTCAATGAAGTAAAAACTAAAAAAGCTGATCTGTTAGTCAAACTAGATGAGACTACAATGTTAGTTGAGACTCTTGTTGTGGAGAACACCTCATTAGAAGAGAAGGTTAAGAATCTCGAGGTTGAGCTTAGTCATGCTAGAACTCAAATAGAGAGGATGTCTAGTGCAAAGCTTGATAAGGTATTGAATACTCAAAAGCCTAGTTCTAATAAGACTGGCTTAGGATATGCTGTTTCCTCCGGCCCTTCCTCTTCCCCGGCATCTAGATCAAGGACTGTCTTTGTGCCCCAATCTGAGAAAGGTGATAAAGGTATGAAATTCCAAACTGATTTGTCTAATTCTAAATCCTTTATTAGATCTCATGTTTGTCACCATTGTGGTGTTGCTGGACACATTCGTCCTAATTGCTTTAAGTTGTATCCTCAAATGCAAGTGTCCAAACGGTCACAAGTTTCCTCTCAAAAACCTACACCTTTGTTTGGAGAGTTATTAAAAGTTTTGAGCTTTTTAACTCACTTTCGGGAGAATTTTTATTCTTCTATGTCCTTTAGTAGACATACTAGGACACATGCCTTTTTATCTTCATGGTCAAAGACTCGTGCTGTGTGGGTGAAAAAGGAACCTAAGACTTAATTGTCTTTTTGTCTGTCCTATGCTTTAATTCTTTCTATCTAAAGTAGGGTTCTCTTTGCTTGATTTCTTATCTACTTTTGGAATAATGCTTTCATGCATTTGCACCCTTCTATCATGCCTTCACGCATATGCATCTTTATTTCATGCTTTCATGTTGTTTGTCTGTTTTGTTTGGTTGTTTAATTTTTATTTTGTTTTATTTTCAAAATAAAAATAAAAAGGAAAAATCAGAAAAATACAAAAACAGTGTGTTTGTGTACATTGGTACTTGTGTACCTTGGATGGCTATTGAAATAAAGTTTTCTAAACTTTGTATCTTTTGTAACTTAGATGAGCATCTCTATGCACAACTAAGCAAGTGAGTTTTATGGCTCATGTTTGTGATGAGTAAGGTTAAGTGATCTCTTGTACTTAATACTCGTATCACTCTTTTTGACGGGAAGGACTAAAAAATCCTAAGATAAAGGCATAAATAACCATCTCACCACTGTTACCCGCCAATCATGAAATGACATCCGTATGCCAAGTGCAATGTCAATGACATCTGTATGTCTCGGCATAGCAAAATTGGAATGTCAAATGCGTAACATCATTGGGTATTTCTTTTCTATCTCTTATATGCCTATGTATGATTTGCTTAAAAAGAAAATATGCAAAGAAAAATAAAAAGCAAAAAGAATCAAAATGCTTTAAATATGATTACAAGCATGTATTCTAGGAGATGTAGGAGTTATAAGATGTACGTCGAAGGTGATAGTCCCCATCAAACAGTTATGATTGTGTGTGAGTTAAAGTGATTTTCTCATATCTCAAATTGTCATAACAAGTAGACATTTATGCAATCTTGCAATGTTTTGCACACACAACACACAATATTCTTTTCTACTTTTGATACATGTGCAGATACAATGTGATTTGGCCATCACAAGGTTTTACATGTGTTAATGTATGCTCACTAAACTGTCTTAACTTGTTTTTGAAATATAAAATTGGTTAGACTTGTTTAGTGTGTGTGTCTGTGTGTGTGTTTTGGGATCTATATGCTTAACATTTTTTTTTATTGAGAGATTTGTTTCATTACATTCATGCATTTATATGGATTTCTTGTGCCCCCTTGATCATCTTTATGTCTCTCGGGTGAAACTTTCTAGCTTTTTGTACCCTTTGTCAATCATGACAAAAAGAGGGAGAATTTGTAGAGACTTTGTGGGGTTTTTTTTTTTTTTTTTTTTTTTTTTTTTTTTAAGATTCTACATGTTAGGGGGAGAAATACATACCTCTGTAAGGGAGAGATGTGTTTCATCTTGTTAGGGGGAGTGTTTACCTCCTTTTTTTTGTACACCGATCTTGTGACCATGTTTACATACATTGTGCTTATCTTTGATATATATATATATATATATGATGTATGTCTTCTTCACCTACCTCTACATGTGTTGTTTCTTTTCTATCTCTATACACATGTTTCTTATATATTATATGCAATCTATTATTTCTGTTTCACACAAAAATGCCTTGACGAGTTTTGTTTAAAGTGTTTCAGAAATACAGGTTGTCAAAGTCTACTTGCCATAAACTTTCTTCTTGCAAAGTTTTTCAAGAGTTTGTGTTAGGATAGATTTTATTGTATTCAACAAGTGAATATGAGTTGAGTGATTTATGACTTCTCTCATATCTCATTTGTTTGTTATGGTTTTGTCACAGATTGCTAAAAGGGAAGATTGTTAGAACATATATGATTCATGTTAGGAACACATGTCAACAATTTATATAATTGGCTAATCCTTTGACAAAACGCACTTTACTTGTATTTGGGTAGATCTAGGATGTGTTTGATACTTTAAGAAACCTTGTTTCAAGTTTAAGTGTTAAATCTATGCAAATCTGTCCAAGAAACAAGTGAAGAAGTACTGATTTTTTAAAGCTCGATAGCTACTTGACACCTCTCGATAGCAAGCTATCTATTGAGCTCTTCAGCTTTCTTTTTATCACAATCTCGACACCTCTTGATATCTAGGTTGATTGATCAAGTCACTTTCTGTCCCCTCGATAGCTCCTCGATAGCTCTTGATAGCTCGCAACAGATAGACTCGACACCTCCTTGACACCTCTCGATCGATCGAGAATTACGAAATTCAGATTTCCAGATCTGATTTTTGGCCTATGCTTATGTATTTGTGTAGAGTTTCTTTTCTCACAACCCTAGACATATAGAGCTTATTTTAGAGGTCATCACATAAGAGAATACAAGGAGAGCATATGCAAAAGGTGACTGATGCCTTATTCTCTCTGAAAGAAGCTACTGCGTCTTTTGTGCCTTAAGGTTTTGTAACCATGTGCTTTTTTTATCTTCATTGTTGATGAAGTGAAGAACTTTGCAGCCAACAATCTTCTTCAAGTTGGCATGTTATTCACGTATTGGGAGCCGTGCATCATTGGTTAGTCACATACTAGGATTCGTGCAAAAAGGGTGGCATTCATATATTGAAGAGTTTAGAGGTTTTGAAGAGGTAGAAGGTTTCTACTGTAAGTTCATCTACGAAGATTGTAGATTCTAGGGACAAAGGTTTTGTACTAGATCTAAAACTTCTCTTTACTATAGTGGATTGCTTTGGGAAGGTTTCCCCCTAGGTTTTTTACTGTGAAACTAGTTTGTTTCATTGGTTTTTCTGAGTCATTATATCTTGTTTTATTTATTTTTTCGCTGCATGATTTTGACATGATATTGATGTTTATTTGTTTTAATAAGTTTTATTCATAATAAATCTAATTAACAACTTGGATTTAAAATTTGTTAATTCTATCAACTGGAGTCTAAATTTTCCAACACGCAGCATTTCGAGGCCTACGCCGCTCAAGGGAAGCCGAGCCTCTGTCGACGAAATCTCATGACCTGTCTCTAGACTGACGAAAACCAGACTAGTGGGATGCTTCTCCATAACTTCCCTCCACACCGACTGATCCTTCAGGGGACTCATCACAGTCCCTTCTTTAGCACCTGCCGCGTACCTCCAACTCTAGGTCCCTCACCATCCTACGCAAGCGCTCTAACTCTTGATCCCTCCTATCACGATTCTCTTGTTTGGAGACTTTAGACGCTGATCGGTACGTCTACGACAACCCTTCCCCTGAACTAGAGCGTCCCTCATCCCGTTCATGTCTATGATTTTCATTCCTTTTATACCACCTTCCTCGCCAGCTAGAACTGCTAGAACTTCGCAATGACCTTCCGAACCTACTATCGACGTAGCTCGCTGAACGATGGTCGGACATGCTTAACCAATTGAACCTCGGCAGAACCACAGCTAAGTATGAGATTCCCACAGATAGCGCCAATTGTGCGTTTTGTGGGTTTTGAGTATCCTACAATGGACAATTCCTAGGCGGGTTTGTTGAAGTGTTTGGTAGGGAAATTAGCCTTGCTCTCTCTTTCTCTCTAAAAACTCTCTTTCGTATGCTCGGCTATTCTTTCAGTTTTACCTCCCAATTCTCTAACTGCCCTTTCATCGTCTCTTCTAATATTTATATCTTAAGGATAGTGGTAGAGTCATGATAGCTCTCTGGTTCCACTAGTGTGGGTGGGGCCCAATTTAATTATTCTTGACAAGGAATATGCTTCGTTGGGAATGGGAGCGTGCTAGTCACCGAGAGTTGCTCGGCAACAGAGTCTCCCAAAGCACTCCCGGTCTGTCGAGGTATAGTCGAGCAACATCGGTGTATCTACTGATCATGATGTATCCGAGGTATAGCCGTACACCGAACTCCTAAGCGATGGGCTGACACTTATGGGCCACTTAATGGTTAATTAACAAATGATGGGCCTATAGTTGGTACTGTTCATAAGCCTATTCTATTTTGGGCTTGAGGGAAATGGGCCCATTGCCGTATACCGTGCACATATCAAATAAGCTCTACCATTGCAGCATGAGAGAACACCAAGCCTTGTCTTATGTAATTCTTTCTTTCTCTCTTATTAGGCTTGTATGATTTGTTAGCTATTGCCCCAAATTTGACTTTCGCAATTTATTTTGGTTTGGATTTTTATTGGGGGGCGGGAGGGCGCGGGGGGGGGGGGGGGGGGGGGCGGGGAAAGAAATGTCTGTTTCTAGTTAACTAAGGAATGTATTCTTTGTCTATCAAGAAAATTATTTTTTATCTTAAAAAAAAAATGTATTTTTTCTCCACTAATTTAAGGGTTTTTTTTTTTTTTTAAATGGAAAAGAAACTCTAATACTAGGTTAAAATCTAAAGAGAAAATAAAGTAGATACATAAGAAATGTAGGTCTGTATGAATTGGGAAGTAATTATAAGCTTTTTCTTTTTCTTTTTCTTTTTTTGCTTATTTTATGTATTATTTGTGGGTGCCATATTACTTTTTGTCTTAAGTTTATTACAAATAAACTAACTTTCAACTTTTAATTAAAAATAAGCCAGCTTTTAGTATTTTGTTTCACATTATTCAAATAAGTTACAAAAAATAAGTAATTTCCAAAGGTTTATTGGTCTACATCCATGGTATAAAACCTTACACAGCTACATCTTTGACATATAATAAAGTGTATAATATCCAAAAAAAAAAAAACCCTAATAGGGTAAAAGTTTAATTATTCTCAAAAAAGAAAAGAAAAAGTATATATATAGAAGTTAACGCAATTTGGGTTAATAGGCTTCACACCACATTTGGGCCTCTTGGACCAATATATAAATATTGTGGGTGAGAAAGCCCAACGCTACGTATTGGGCCTGGGGTCCAATCTGAATATCACTGCTTGTCCGAAGAGGTAAAAGGAATCAGCGCTGAGCCCGTTTGTCGGGAATACACTCGAGAAGGGATGAAGGGTGTGCCCGAAGACAACCCGGTTGGTCCGAAGAGGTTCCCCTCATCGGATCACTAGAGAACTTGATCAAGCTAATATACTGAAGACCATAGCAACCCTCCTAGCAGATTCCACGGTAAAGAGTGAACTCTGGCACGCCTAGGGGTGAGAAGAGCATAAAATATCATAAAGGAAAAACTGCTACCACCGCATTTAATGCACTGCAGCAACTTTCCTGGCCGCATTTATGTAGAGAAGACACCTGAATAGTGCAGCATCAACTACTACCACTCACGGCAGACTAAAGCAAACATCTAATGTGACTAGTGCTCAAGTGGATGCTTAGATGAAGATCAAGTGTATGGTGAAGATAAGGAGGAATGAGTATATATAGAGGGAATAGGTCTCATAGAACAAGGAGAGAAAAGAGAAAAAACTGTATTCATTTAAGTTTGTAAACCTTAAACCTCTTCGGATTCAAGAGGATTCTTACTGAATGCTAGTCTGAACATCATCTTTTTCCTTACTTGTCTATTTGAATCGTTGCTAAATTCATTTCCAGCCCAGTTGTTTAACCCATTCTCCACTAATTTAAGGGTTTTTTTTTTTTTTTTTTTTAAATGGAAAAGAAACTCTAATACTAGGTTAAAATCTAAAGAGAAAATAAAGTAGATACATAAGAAATGTAGGTCTGTATGAATTGGGAAGTAATTATAAGCTTTTTCTTTTTCTTTTTCTTTTTTTGCTTATTTTATGTATTATTTGTGGGTGCCATATTACTTTTTGTCTTAAGTTTATTACAAATAAACTAACTTTCAACTTTTAATTAAAAATAAGCCAGCTTTTAGTATTTTGTTTCACATTATTCAAATAAGTTACAAAAAATAAGTAATTTCCAAAGGTTTATTGGTCTACATCCATGGTATAAAACCTTACACAGCTACATCTTTGACATATAATAAAGTGTATAATATCCAAAAAAAAAAAAACCCTAATAGGGTAAAAGTTTAATTATTCTCCAAAAAGAAAAGAAAAAGTATATATATAGAAGTTAACGCAATTTGGGTTAATAGGCTTCACACCACATTTGGGCCTCTTGGACCAATATATAAATATTGTGGGTGAGAAAGCCCAACGCTACGTATTGGGCCTGGGGTCCAATCTGAATATCACTGCTTGTCCGAAGAGGTAAAAGGAATCAGCGCTGAGCCCGTTTGTCGGGAATACACTCGAGAAGGGATGAAGGGTGTGCCCGAAGACAACCCGGTTGGTCCGAAGAGGTTCCCCTCATCGGATCACTAGAGAACTTGATCAAGCTAATATACTGAAGACCATAGCAACCCTCCTAGCAGATTCCACGGTAAAGAGTGAACTCTGGCACGCCTAGGGGTGAGAAGAGCATAAAATATCATAAAGGAAAAACTGCTACCACCGCATTTAATGCACTGCAGCAACTTTCCTGGCCGCATTTATGTAGAGAAGACACCTGAATAGTGCAGCATCAACTACTACCACTCACGGCAGACTAAAGCAAACATCTAATGTGACTAGTGCTCAAGTGGATGCTTAGATGAAGATCAAGTGTATGGTGAAGATAAGGAGGAATGAGTATATATAGAGGGAATAGGTCTCATAGAACAAGGAGAGAAAAGAGAAAAAACTGTATTCATTTAAGTTTGTAAACCTTAAACCTCTTTGGATTCAAGAGGATTCTTACTGAATGCTAGTCTGAACATCATCTTTTTCCTTACTTGTCTATTTGAATCGTTGCTAAATTCATTTCCAGCCCAGTTGTTTAACCCATTCTCCACTAATTTAGGGGTTTTTTTTTTTTTTTTTTTAAATGGAAAAGAAACTCTAATACTAGGTTAAAATCTAAAGAGAAAATAAAGTAGATACATAAGAAATGTAGGTCTGTATGAATTGGGAAGTAATTATAAGCTTTTTCTTTTTCTTTTTCTTTTTTTGCTTATTTTATGTATTATTTGTGGGTGCCATATTACTTTTTGTCTTAAGTTTATTACAAATAAACTAACTTTCAACTTTTAATTAAAAATAAGCCAGCTTTTAGTATTTTGTTTCACATTATTCAAATAAGTTACAAAAAATAAGTAATTTCCAAAGGTTTATTGGTCTACATCCATGGTATAAAACCTTACACAGCTACATCTTTGACATATAATAAAGTGTATAATATCCAAAAAAAAAAAAAAACCCTAATAGGGTAAAAGTTTAATTATTCTAAAAAAAGAAAAGAAAAAGTATATATATAGAAGTTAACGCAATTTGGGTTAATAGGCTTCACACCACATTTGGGCCTCTTGGACCAATATATAAATATTGTGGGTGAGAAAGCCCAACGCTACGTATTGGGCCTGGGGTCCAATCTGAATATCACTGCTTGTCCGAAGAGGTAAAAGGAATCAGCGCTGAGCCCGTTTGTCGGGAATACACTCGAGAAGGGATGAAGGGTGTGCCCGAAGACAACCCGGTTGGTCCGAAGAGGTTCCCCTCATCGGATCACTAGAGAACTTGATCAAGCTAATATACTGAAGACCATAGCAACCCTCCTAGCAGATTCCACGGTAAAGAGTGAACTCTGGCACGCCTAGGGGTGAGAAGAGCATAAAATATCATAAAGGAAAAACTGCTACCACCGCATTTAATGCACTGCAGCAACTTTCCTGGCCGCATTTATGTAGAGAAGACACCTGAATAGTGCAGCATCAACTACTACCACTCACGGCAGACTAAAGCAAACATCTGATGTGACTAGTGCTCAAGTGGATGCTTAGATGAAGATCAAGTGTATGGTGAAGATAAGGAGGAATGAGTATATATAGAGGGAATAGGTCTCATAGAACAAGGAGAGAAAAGAGAAAAAACTGTATTCATTTAAGTTTGTAAACCTTAAACCTTTTCGGATTCAAGAGGATTCCTACTGAATGCTAGTCTGAACATCATCTTTTTCCTTACTTGTCTATTTGAATCGTTGCTAAATTCATTTCCAGTCCAGTTGTTTAACCCATTCTCTACAAATTTATTGTTCGGGGTTCATTGGGCTGAGTCTGCAAAGTCTGTGCTTGGCCCATCAAACTTTGACCCTACAAATATTATAAACCCAAATATATTCTTAACATTATTTATTTATTTTTTTTGAGATCTTCATAAGTCTACAATATTTTCACGGATCAAAGGCTTATATCCAAAGGAGGGATTCAGAGGTTTGTTTTGTTCTACAATATTTTACTTGGACCCACCACTTATGTCATTATTTATTTACTAATAACTACTCATCACATCATTAATTTATAATAAAAAATATGTATTGTTAACGTTTCCTTCCTTTTAAAGATCATAAAAAAAAAAATTATAGATCTAAAATCCAAAACAAAATATACAAGCAAAAAAAAAAAAAAAAAAAAAAAAAAAAAAAAACAGCGCAACAATATAAGTTACCAATAGCAAAACTAAAAAAATGAAGCCCAACCAACCCATTGGACTTAATTTCACTATGCTCTAAGTCTAAGAATTTTCTTAAAAATCACCACTAACACATATATTGTTATACACCTCTTTTATTAAATTAATTACATCTTGTTCTCTCTCCTATTTATTATTTTCCAAAGTTTCCATCTCAGTTGAGGGCAACTCAACGCGCTTGGTTAGAATACAAATCCTTTGTATTACATTTTGTATTTCACTTTATATTCCACAAATTACAACTTGTCATGTGCTTTTTTTTTTCTTTGGTTATTTTATAAGGAAAGTTAAACAAATATATGACAAGTCATGATTAGTAAAACATAAAGTTGAATACAAAAATAAGTACATAAAATTTGTATTCGTTTCATTGTATTGGCAGAAGAACTCAACTAACCAATACATCTCTTTTTGGCTAAATGCCAATACATGTCATTATCAATACAAAATGAAACACAATGGGATTAAATTAGACTTCCAGTCTTTACACACAGGCTCTAAAATTTTTCTTCTCTAAATTACCAATACCCCACTTGAGAACTTCATGCAAAGAATACGCTAATTGGTGAACTGCGAACAAACGTGTAAGATTGCTCCAAATTCCACGAGTGATAGAACCTTTGAAGACCAAATGAATTCGACTCTCGACAAAGTTTCTATAGAATATGCACAAGATATTATTACCCTCGTGTCCCCATTTAAGAAGCCTATTAGGCAATCTGTCATGAATGGAAAGCCAACTGATTAAAGAGTTGGTGATGAATTACATTACCCTTTTGAGTCTTGATCATTCTATGTTCTGTTAAGAGCTGCGAAATGAATATTTTACTGCTGTGGGGGCTGACCGGTGTATTGTCCGGTCTTGTAGCATGAGAAAACAGCTGTGGTGCCACTGGGTTATGGTGGTCCAGTTGTGGTATTCATTCTGTTTTACTAAACTCTGTTATTTTACTTCAGTTGTCTTGTTTTTGAATATTTCTTTACTAAACACTAGACAAAAACTAAGTTTTAAAGGTTATAATTTGTTGATTCTCAAAAAAAAAAAAAAGGCTATAATTTGTTCATGGTCGCAAACCTAAAAATATAGATTTTATGAGTTTTAGCTAACACTAGTAGGTTTGCACTTCAAATGATTGATGAAATGCTTATGCAAATGTACTTCAATATTGTAAGTATACTTACAAGAGCTGTGTCTGACTCTGACATATTTGTAGGAGTTCAGGCAACCTTATTAGGGTCACTTGGTTATTTTGTTTTTTCCCATACCATATATAAAGATACAAAGGATCTGCATGTAAATGGTTCTATATTATGCCAAAGCAAGAGTTGGCCTTACATAAATTACAAATGTAATTACTTAGTGGCGACGCCACGTTATGGTTAGGGTGTTCCTGTAATTACTTAGTGGTGACGCCACGTTATGATTAGGGTGTTCCCAGGAACACCCCGACTTGAAAAAAAAAAAAATTTATATATAATATATTTTTTTTTTTTTTGTTTACTCTTAGAAAAAATTTAGGAACACCCTCAATAAAAATTAGGAACACCCTCAAATTAAAGAAAAAAAAATTATTTGTTCTACTTTCAAAGAAAAAAAAAAGCCCAAAAAAAATTTGAACTAAAATCTGAAAAAAAAAAAAAAAAAAAATTGTAACAGAGCAAACGGCAAGCCCACAGATTCTAAAAAAAAAACCAGACGGCAAGCCCAACCAACATCAACCCCACGGCAAGCCTAACAATAGCAAACCCACGGATTCTCAAAAAAAAAAAAAAAAAAAAAAAAAAAACCCCAATAAAGGCTAAAGCAAACCCTAAGCTCCCAGAATCTCCTTCACAGTCCCACTAAGATCCTCCTTCGCCATACTTATCAAAAAAAAAAAAAAAACCCACGAACCAAATCATTCACGACCCAGGGCCAAATCAGCCACGACCCATAGCCAAAAAAACCCACGAACCAAATTAGTCACAACCCACAGCCAAATCAACCACGATCCACGGCCAAAAAAACTCACGAACCATGAACCAATCGGACCCACGAATCAATCAGAACCATCGAAGCACAGTCACCCATGACCTATGGCCAAACTGTTGACGACACCATCGAGCACGTCTTCACCCATGAATCTGACTACCACAAAGTTCAAACCCATATCACAGCCAATATAAACCCACAAATCCAATACCCAACAAAAACCCATGAATCCTAGTAGCCCGGCACCACACAAGCCACCACAGCAACCAGCAACCCGGCATCACCATGCTTCATCACCTTAGCGATCTCAATGACATCGTCGAGTGAGATGTTATCATTGTGCTTGATGTTCTTCGTCTTCTTCCGGTCGCGCTCCAGCTCCTTCAGCGCCTTAATGACTAGCGCGGTGGCGGAGGGCACCACGGACACATTGGCCTGACGGTTCTAGACCGTTAGCTTGACCGTTATGTGGAGATCGGCGACGGCAAAAGCGAGATCGATAACGGTATTTCAGTTCTCTTTCCTTCTCTGGTTTTCCCTATCTCATATCTGCTCTGACTCTCTCTCTCTCTCTCTCTCTCTCTCTCTCTCTCTCTCATACTCGATTCTCATAGTCTGAGTGTCTGACTTGTGTGTTTAGACTTATCTTTTTGACAATATAATTATATAAATTGCTTAGCTTTTCTGCTTTGGTCTTCTTTTGACAATATAAATTGCTTAGCTTTTTACCATTTGTCTTCTCTTGACAATATAAATTGATTAGCTTTTTACTGTTTGTGTAAGTGTATGTAAATATAAAAATATGTAATTTTGTTGAAATGTGTAAGTGAATACACATTATAAAAGACAAAAAATAAAAAAAAATAAAAAATGAAATAAAATAAACTATGTTAAGCAATTTTGCAATGGGTTGATACTTGATATACATATATACACTTTTATTGTACTATTTTTAGTTGTTGTTTTTCATTATTTAATTACATATTTATGTTTTAATATTCTAAAATAGTAATTGTTATGTAATAACTAAATGATTTGAGTGACAAAAAAGAAAAACTAAATGATTTGTTTTATTTGAAGTTTTCTTATTTGGATAAATAATTTTATGTTGTATAAGAAAATATAAATATATATTATTTTTAATTTTTTTGGAAACTCCGAAACGTCTTGAAACGGTACGTCAAAATAAATCGGTATCAAAATATTCTGTTCCTCAAAACAAAACGAAACAGGGTCCAAAATGGTATTCATAACATTGCTTTCAAGCAAAAAGAAAAAGCTAAAAAAAAAAATTTTTGAACTAAAATCTAAAAAAGAAAAAATTGTAACAAAGAATTTGAAGAAAAAAAAAATTGTAACAGGCAAGCCCACTTAAGATGAATAACAATAATAACAATATAAAAATACTGATGAAACTTTATTAAGATTATTAGAGCACAATCCCAAGACACGAATTTATAGTAATGTTCCAAACTGTGGTACTCTTGAAACATCAAAAATTCACTTCGACTTACTTTGACAACCATAAACATCTACCCAGTTGGCAAACTTGATCATCCACTTAGAGAGTCTATTTTGTCACCGAAAAAGAAACCTGGACAAGTATGTTGAGCGAATAATATCAAGCCAAAGTTTATAGTGTAGCAAAACAAACAAAATAATTGGGACAAAAGCCGAAGCAAATATAACAATCGGAAGCCATGTCATTTTGATTTCGCTTTTAAAGACCAAAAAGCATGTTGCGCTGAAGGCCACCACCATTCCTACTATAGAGATGAAGAGTGCAGTGAGTCCCCACACCAACTTCGATGGTAATGACTCGTGGAAATCCATTTCCATGAAACGTGATGTGAGAATTGACAAGAATAGTATAATTGAAGAAGAAGAGGAGAGCAGTGCTATTGCATCTGATATGAAAAATACCCTAAACCAAATACTTTTCAAGAGAAAAGGGATGCCTGTGTCTTGATTGCTGCCCCCCGGTACAGTGAAAGCTGCAGCGAAAACCACAGTGGTAATCAGTGTTGCCACAATCATGCAATAGTTTGCTGTATCCTTCATCCACTCTTTGCCTTCTCTTTGTAGATTTTCATGTTCCTTTTTAAATATTTCCCAAGCTGTTTTGTCGTCACAATCCTTCAAGTTCAGGTATGAAGGAGGCACAATCTTTTCTACCTCCTACAGTTTTGCAGGTATAAACTGACAAGTCTCACATACGTATATAAATATGCGCAATAACAAGAAAAAGTAATTGAAATCAAGGCTTTAATTTTCTCACACTTCAGCACTAGCATTGGGGGTGTAATAACCCCAGTTGCTATTTTACAACTTAAACCACCCATAACCCACTTCATGTTGGTTTATAAACTTAAAAAATATTTGCAACCTAGGAATATTAAGATTGCATTCATAGGTTGTAAAAAAAAATTATTATTTTAATATGTGGTTGTGTGTGAAAAGAAAAAGTAAGTGGAAAAAAAGAGAAAAAATAATACTTTTTATTATTTTATTAGGTAGTTTATATTATTTTATTGGGTTATATGTATAAAAAAAAAATATTTGAGATGTAAGGTGAATTATAAAATGAATTGGTAAAATAAATAAAGTAGTATTTGAAAATGTAAAATAGGTTTTTTTTTATTTTTTTTTCGTCCTCAGATGCAAATGCTACCCATTTCATGTTTAAAATGTGAATATCAAAAAAAAGAAAAAAAAGGTCAATTGCCCGTAAAATTATAGACATTTTGTACGCAGCATACTATAAGTGAGAAACAATATTTTTCATTAAAATAATACAAACACCAACCTTAAACCACAACAGCTCCCGTTGCATTTGAAGGGCTGCTCCTGGTACAAGATTTAATCGACTTGGAGGAGCCAATTGTCCGGCTAAATGCAGGATGCTTTGTCGATAGGCACCAACATAGGCTAGAATGATTTCCTTGACAACAAAGGCCTCATTTATTAGTTTGAAGGCATTCTCTTGCCGATTTATAACAGCAATGTGAAATAAACTTCGATTGTAACTGTCTGTTGTCCATACTATATGAGGATAAGTGCGAATAAGTATATTTATAAATTCAGCATTCCCAAATTTTGCAGCATCAAAAAGTAGATTGCGAGCAATAGTGTATGAGAACTTTTTGGCTTCGAATAGGTCAAACATTTCTGGGTCCAGTAAAACCAATTCTTCGACTAGCTTCTCCATAACAGTTTTAACATGAATACCTTTGAACCCTGAATATTGAGGAAAAAAAAAAAAAAATCAATTCATAGATCATTTAGTCAAAAAGAAATACTAACTATATAATCTATGAAGACGGAAACATTAGGTACATTATTTTAACATCCATATCTAGAAATAATATTGAAAGATTTTGAAAAGAGAAGGACAAAGATAATTAATGTACTAAATGTGGTTATTACTTATTTGGACAAGAGTCTTGTAGTTTAAAATAATTTTTATTTTAAAATAAAATTTCAAACGACAATGACATTTACAACTTAAGGATTTTTTTTTTCTAGTTAGTAGTGCTAATTGAATGACCTTATTTTCAAATAACAAAAAGAATGAAAAAGAAAAAACAAAATAACAAGTTCTATGCATGTGAAGAAATCCAACTCCAAAACCCCGTTACAAAATAAAAGTAGAAATCAAGAAAACCTTACCTACAATTTTCGTGTCTATAAAGGAAACAGGCCGGTACGAGTATTACGACAGACAAGACATTTCAAATTGAAAAGGGTTTACATCATGAGAATTTTCCATGCTTAATTTAGGAAGCACATATCATCTAAAAATTAATAAAAATTAAGCTACTGCTCATTCCAAGTTAGGGGTAGTAAATGGGTGGGTTTGGGATTGGCATAATTGGGTTGAGTATATAAAACTTATTTACCCATTAAAACCCATTTAACTAATTGCTTTTAAACCAAATCCAACCCAACCCAATTATTATAGGTAAACCCCAACTCACCCAATTACCTAATTATCAAAATTACCAAAATGCCACTAAAGTGAAAATGACCAAATTACTCTAAAATCTTAAAAAATGACCAAAATACTCTATCACCAAAAAAAAAAAAAATCATAAATAAATAGAGAAATTGTCAAATTCATTTCAAATTATTAAAAAAATCAACAGTTAATAAGAAAATTTATACTCAAACTTGTTCTGGCGATCCAAGCTTGGGATCGAACTCCCAAACTTGTTGTCTTGCGTGATTGTTTAGCGTCCTCGGCCATGGACTCCCTCCCTCCGTGATCTTCAACTTCCACATTTTCCGCTACTATGCACAATGCAACAAACAATCAGCAGTGCAACTTAAAGAAACAAAATTTTGAGAGCATAAAAAAGAAATTGACAATGGAGAGTTTTGCGTTTTACTTTCCTGTAATTGAAAATGGAATGTGCACGTGAATGAGAGAGAAGAAATATTGAAAGAAAGTTAAGAGTGTTTGGTTCTCAAGAAAATGAAAGAAAGAAAATGAGTGAGAGAGAGAGAGAAAAAGAGGAAAAAAGAAAAGGCTGGGTTTTTTTTTTTTTTGGTGGGAAGGGCTGTGTTGAATTTGGATGTATTGTTTTTGGGTTAAATGGGTTTCAATAGGTTTTTAATTAAAACCCAATAATTACTGGGTTTAATTGGGTTGATGCCCATTTAACCAAACTAATAATTGGGTGAGTTTGGGTTTAATTAGAGCGGGTGGATTTAGATAAGCAAATAATTTTGGGTAAGCAAATGAGTTTGGGCTTACTTTGCCACCCCTATTCCAAGTTGATTTGACTAAAGTTGTCATCAAAGTGTATAATATAAACAGCTAGGGGAGTGTTACGTTATATCTATGCAAATAAGGAAATGTGGGTTGGAGTCAAACTGACAGAAGTTTAACCATCTTTTCCAGAGTGATAGCTGACTTTTGCTGCCAATTGCAAAAGGTTTTCTGGTGAACTCAAACAATGCTGCAGCCTTAATTTCTTTTTTGATATTCAATGCTGCAGCCTTACTATTTCCATACCAGAATGACTCTTCACTGGTTTTCAGAAGGTTGAGTGCTATATCTGTCCATAAAAACAATACATTTGATCATTGTTAAAGCTTTCGTGCCCAATAAAAATTTTGTAAGGACATCAAACGATGTAATGGAATTTTTTAATTAGTTGCCTCAAACTCACAAAATTATTGAGATGTGAGACATACCATACATATCATAGGTAATAGTAGCCACAAGGATCTCCTTAAATTCATTAGATTTCAAATGTCCAAGAGAGGTCACAGTGCATAGATACCACGCCATGTCTCTATGTCCGAACAAAACTGCTATGCACAGTGGTGTCCTTCCTTCACTACTGCGTATCAATGGGAGTCTCTTGTTCTTTTTCACCAGCTCCTTAGCAATTGTCACAACTCCTAATTTCGCAGCAAAGCAAAGGGCTGTATCTCCATCTACGTTTGGCCGCTCTAAATGTTCATCAGTCAAAATTCGCACCACTTCTTTTATAAATGCCATGTGTTTTGATGCGAATGCAATGTGAAGAACTGACTCACGCGATTCTGTAATGGAACGACCAATGGTACTTTGATTTTTACAAAGTATATCCTCAGCAACACGCCAATTACCATTTTTGGCAGCGTGATAGAGCTTAAGGTGCACATTTACTTTTGGCCCTGGAATTTTAAGCAGCATATGTATTAATAATGATAATGGTTTTGTAGTGTCTCGCCTGAACCCAACTCTGTGAGCTAGATATGTGACGCTGCATACTTTTTAGGGCAAATAACACTCCCCTCCCTTGAGGTTTGGAAAAATGACACTCACCTCCAAACTTAAAGGAAAAAAACATTTTCTCCCATTTGACATTTATTTACCTAAACTCTGTTAAATTGGCGTTAAAAATGTTGTGCACTAACGTATCCTTTGGTTAATGATGTATTCCCAAAATTGACTCTGAAAGTTTTTTATATTGATAAGTGACTTTGAAAATTTCAAACTCATTTTTAAACAATAAAAGCTTGAAAGCTTCAGCAAATTGTTTTATTTCATAAATTTTGATCCAAAGTGTTAGAGAGAGGAGCGATTAAAAAATCTAAGAGGATCATTAAACTTTAAAAAATCAATTGGAAAGGTGCTATAAGAGATTAAAAAATCAACATAAGCAACATGTTTTATAATATGCTTTATATTCCGTTACTAATATTAACAGAAGGGGGGGGAGTGTTATTTTTTTTAAATCTCAGGGGAGGGAGTGTTTTTTCCTTTCAAGTTTGAGGGTGAGTGTCATTTCTCTAAACCTCAAGGGAAGGGAGTGTTATTTGCCCTACTTTTTAAAGTTTCATCATGCAAGGGTTTAAGGACTCACCAAAAGTCAAAAACTATTTTTCGTTTGTATAATAATTCCAAGGAAAACAAAATATATATCCAACAATAATTCAATAACTAAAGAAAGCCAAAAAAATTTATAAAAAAAAAAAAAATCTAAAAATTCTTACCGTTTTGGGCAACTTGATTGGGCTCAAAGTCGTCAGATGATACTACTGACCCTGAAATTTTAATATGTATTGATGATATTGTTTGGTGATGTCACGCCTTGAGCTAGATATGTAACTACTGCATATTTTTAAAGTTACATCATACAAGGGTGTGTACGGACTCACCAAAAGCCAAAAACTATTTTCTAAAAAAACTCCTGGCAGGAACCATTAGAACTGGAAAAAAAAAATTCACAATTTTACAAAACTTTCACGAGTCATTAAAATGCTAGTCTGAAGTCTCTGAAATTTATCAATGCAAAGTCGTAAGTTTTTCTCATCACCTTGTAGTATCTAAAATGCCAATCCTCAATATCTGAAATAGCGCAGGAATCTAGGGAGATTGAAATCTTAGAGACTAAGTGATGATCTTAATTAGCTAATCAAGAAAAAAAATAATCATTCATAAATAAAATTCATAAGCTTGGAATCCATAGTTAAGAACTTAAGATCATGGTTGAAAGCAAGTAACAATAATATCATATATTAATTGGACTTTGAAAGGAATACAAACATTCTTGAAGGAAAAAGATATTTATACGGTCTTGTATTAAACAATATTTTGTTTTGAATCATACCATTTGTATTTAGTCAAGAGTCAATTAGAAATCGTGCACACAACAAAAGATTACGAACCCTCACTAATAAATAACATGCAATCTTTTCGCTTGTCACAGCATGGGTACTACAATACCAGTGCCTAGTATTGTAAACATAACAAATCCCGGTAATATTGTTAGATGAAAATCTAGAAGAAGAGAGAAACACATGAGACAGATGGGAGTCAAGGATTGCCTCTTCATGGGTTACATAAGTGGCTGATTTTGAGAAATACCACTCTATTTGAGCACTTTTTTCTGTTTAGAATAAGTTGCTTAAATAGCGTCTTGTAGTAAACCATAGAGTTACGATTTTTCTGATGGGCTACCCACATGGGTGCGTATTGAGCTCAATCATATGACCTAATGCTAACATCCTTACCTCACCAAATTCATAGCAGTGAGAAGGTTCTTGGTGTTTGGAAAGCAGCTCAAGAGAGAACCAATTCATATTGGTTAATGCAATGGGTCAATTGCAGGATCTGGTAAGCTAGAGAAGACAAGATTAGGCGTAACCTTGTTGGAGTAAGAAGTTTGGAGGGTTTAGGTGCATCGGGTAGATTAGGCTTGGAGGGTCTATTGCTATTCATGTATCCCAACTGATTTTCTAGTGGATCATTTTACCGCTTGGAGGGCGGCGGAGAGGTTTTTCGTTGAGTTCTTCAGTTTCCTCTTCGATAACACGTGCCGGTGTTATCTTGTGTTTGCTTCTCTCTATCCATTACTCTTTGCTTTTAATTACTGCCGAATTGTGATTAAAATATGACTTAGAGTAATTTGCATATTTGGGTATTGCTTATATTTATCATTCCGCACATCAATTGTTTGAATATAAGCCTTGTATTAGTTATTTTGATTTTGGGGTCTAAATATTCACAAGTGTTTTACACACTAAGTGAGCTTTCAATTGGTATCAAAGTGGGTACACTTTGACGGATTTCTATATCCTTAGTGTGATCCTAGACCTCTTGTAGCTATGGATGAAGCTACGGAAAATGCCATGTTGAATTGTGGTGCAAATGTTTGTGATAATGACTCTATGAGTATTTTTAAAGATTGTCCTAACAATGAACTCCTAGAGTTATTAAAAACAAAGAAATATGCTAGAATGTTTGTTCATATGCTAAAGTATCTTGAACACAAGAACCATGTCTTACACAATAGTCTGAGTTAAATTCATTGATTGAGAAGTATAAAAGAAGAAATAGAATATTGTGTGACAATGTTGATCACCTTAAAAAGAGAATTCAATCTAGTAAGAGAATAGAAATGAAGATGATTTTCTTTTTAAAGGTCAAGAGTGCTTATCTCATGGTTGCTTGTTTGTGCACACCTCTTTGAAAGTATTCAATTCTTGTTTATGGTATCTTGATAGTGGATGCTTTCGTCATATAATAGGAAATAAATCACTGTTTAAGTCTCTCAAAGAGAAGGTTGGTGACTATGTAACATTTGGGGATGAATGCCATGCTCAAGTTATTGGCAAAGGGACTATTGAGATACCGAGGCTATCTCTATTGAAAGATGTTCTATATATCAAAGGGCTTATGGAAAATCTCTTGAGCATCACTCAAATTTGTGATGAGGACTTTCTTGTTCAATTCTCAAAGAAGGGGTGTGTGATCATAAATGAAGTAGGGATTCAAGTCTTTGAGGGATATAGGACTACCGACAATTGCTATGGAGTAGTTTCTACACCAAATATCTCTTGTAGGAGTGCCCGAGTTGATGTGTTGAAACTTTGACATCAAAGATTCGGCCATGCAAACTTCGAACAAGTGGCGAAAGTGTCCAAACTTGAAGCCGTTATGGGGCTCCCAAAATTCAGAAAGGTGGAGAAGACCATTTGTGGCGCTTGTCAAATGGGGAAATAATTAAAGCTGAATCATCAAAAGGTGAATGTGATCTCTACATCACGTTGCTTAGAGCTTCTCCATGTTAATTTAATGGGGCCCACAAGAATAGAAAGCTTAGGAGGAAAACGGTATATTATGGTTATTGTCGATGATTTCTCAAGATACACATGGGTAGAATTTCTTAGAGAGAAATCGGAAGCATGTGAGAAGATGGAAAATCTTTGTAAGGGGCTTCAAAATGAGAAAGGTGTACCAATTGTCAAGATAAGAAGTGACCATGGCAAGGAGTTTGAAAATTCAAGATTTGAGTCTTTTTGTGAGAAGAATGGCATCAAGAAAGAGTTTTCAGTTCCTAAAACTCCTCAACAAAATGGGGTGGTTGAAAGGAAGAACCGGGTGATTCAAGAAATGGAAAGAGTTATGCTTCTTAACAAGCAAATTCCTCAAAAGTTTTAGGGGAAAGCCGTGAACACCTCATATCACATTGGTAATAGAATATTCTTCCAAGCGGGAACAAAGAAAACCGTATATGAAATTTGGAATACTTCTGAGTCTTTGGGAGTAAGTGTTACATTCTAAATGACCGGGAGAATCTTGGAAAATTTGATGCAAAAAGTGATGAAGGTATCTTTCTCGAGTACTCAACCATTAGCCAGGCATATAGAGTCTTTAACAAGAGAACAAAAATGGTGATGGAGTCCATCAATGTGGTTATTGATGATGCCATAACAAAAGTAGCAAATGATGATAGTGGAGAAGGAACAAGATCCAAAGAAGCTATTGTTGAGATTGAAGGCCAAGATGTTAAAGTGGAAGAACGTTCACCAGAAAGAGAATCTACTCCCATGAATTCTAGAATGGAGACAAGATCATTATCTAGATCCTCAAGCCTTCTCATCCCTCTGGAAGTTTATCCTCCTATCTCCCAGAATGATGAAGTATTTACCTCAAAGAAGCCATCATCTAGAGTGATTAAAAATCATCTGGAAAGTAACATTATCGGTTCTCTAGATGAAGGTCTATGTCTTAGAAAAGGGAGCACACTTATTGCAAACCATGTGACTTATCATTGCTACCTTGCTCAATTTGAGCCAAAAAGGATAGAAGAAGCACTTCAAGATAAGAATTGGGTGGAGTCAATGCATGATGAACTGAATCAATTTGTGAGGAATGACGTGTGGGAACTTGTCCCAAGGCCTAAAGATGCCCATGTCATTGGCACCAAATAGATTTTCAAAAATAAGACCAATGAGGATGGTTAGATAATAAGAAATAAGTCTCAGTTGGTGGCTCAAGGTTACACTCAAGTGGAATGAGTAGATTTTGATGAATCCCCTGCTCCATAGCTAAACTTGAGTCTATTCGCATCATTTTTTCCATTGCATGTATTATGGATTTCAAACTTTACTAAATGGATGTGAAATGTGTCTTTCTCAATGGGTTCCTTAATGAAGAAGTCTTTGTTGAATAACCCAAAGGTTTCCAAGATCCTCACTTCTTGGATCATGTTTTGAGATTGAAGAATGCACTCTATAGATTGAAACAAGTACCTAGAGCATGGTATCATCGGCTTACAAATTATCTCTTGGAAAGAGGATTTAAAAGAGGGTATGTCGACCGGACCTTGTTTGTGAAGAAAGATGAGATCTTCTTGTAGCTCAAGTATATGTTGATGACATAGTGTTTGGAGCCACCACAGACACCCATGCTATAGAGTTTTCTGAAGAAATGAAGAAGGAATTCGAAATAAGTATGGCGGGGGAACTTACATATTTCTTGGGTTTTCAAGTTAAACAAAGGAAGGGTGGTATATTCATCTTTCAAGAAAAATATGCTAGGAATCTTGTCAAGAAGTTTGGACTAGATTCCAAAAAACATGCCTCCACTCCTATGAGTTCATTTACCAAGCTTAGTCTTGATTCTTCCAAGGTAGAAGTAAGTCTAACTTTGTATAGGAGCATCATTGGAAGTCTCCTATATCTCACTGCAAGCAAGCCAGACATTGTGTTTAGTGTGGGAGTATATGCTCGTTATCAAGCAGCTTCAAAGGAGTCTCACTTGATGGCTATGAAGAGAATCATACGCTATATTAATGGCACTTCCGAGTATGGTCTATGGTACTCAAAAGACTCTAATGATTGTCTAGCTAGTTACTCGGATGTAGATTGGGTAGGAAGTGTTGATGACAGAAAGAGCCTTTCGGGTGGATGTTTCTATTTCGGAAACAACCTTGTATCATGGATGAGTAAGAAGCAGAACTCGGTATCTCTATCTACAGTTGAAGCCGAGAATATAGCTGTTGGGAGTTGTTGTACTCAACTTCTTTGGATGAAGAAACTTCTTCATGACTATGGGATTCCTCAAGAAATGATGAGTGTGTTCTATGACAACACTAGTGCAATAAATCTTTCCAAGAATCCTGTTCAGCACTCAAAGTCCAAGCATATAGAGATTTGTTATCACTTCATCCATGTTTTGGTGGAGATAAAATCGTATGTCTTGAATTCATCCACACGGACAACCAAAAGGCGGACATCTTCACTAAACCTCACGATGGTCCTCGGTTCGAATCGCTCCGTAAGACCATTAGTGTCAGTATCATTCCTTAAATCTCATGTGTGTTGTGTGTTTTACATATCTATATTCAATTGGTCTCATTTGAGTAAAGCACACACTACTTTGTTGGAAGTATATTTTTACTGTTTTTGTTATTTAAAAGCATTGGTTGTTTGTTATTTTTTGATCATTCTTTACTTACTTTGTGTCAAAAAATCCAAAAACACATAAAAAGTATAAAATCCAAAAAGTTTGATCGTTGGTGTTGTGCATTGTCACATGCATGTTTAGCCTTGTACCTCCGTACTAATGGCTTTGTGTATTAATGAGCTTAGCTTGTTCTCTATGCACTTGTATTTTTGTGGGAAACATCTTGACATCTATGTGAGTGTTGTAAATAGATCTTCAAACTTGTCATGAATGATTAGTCAATAATTTTGTCGATCTTGAGACATGCGTAGACTTGTGCCTATATCTCTTCCCACTCTTTTTTTTTTTTTTGCTTAAGAGCTCAACCAATGTCAAATCTCGAGAAGAGAAAATGAGCTAAAAAAGCTGTCGCACAAACTAGTATTTGACTAGGAAAAAGGGAAAGTGGCATGTACTTAAAACGTATGGTGCCAAAAGCCAAAGGCTTGTTCATCAAATTGAAATATCAAAAATTTCGAGCATTGATCTCAAAAAGAGATGTAAAGATCAAAATGATCAAAAGAAAAGAAGCCAAATGAAAAGCTTCTATCTCTATGTAATCAAGTTTTTGTGGGAGGTCATTTATGTTCATTTCTATAATTGAGATAAGTTGCTCTACTTAGTGCTAATTGTGTATAACTTGGTTGAATTGATCATTGAAGTTTCATGTTAGACTAAGGATTGTCTCATATTTGATACCTACCCACATCACACATGTTTATGTTCAATGAATGCCTTATTCATTTGTATGATTGTACTTGAATTAAATGTGATGTACATACTCAATCATTTGTTGATCAAACCCAAAAAGATTTTTGAGTATTTTCGTTTTTTTTTTAAAGTGTTTTCTTTTAAAATTTTCACAAAAATCCAAAAAAATTTCAACTCTGCCTTTTGGCAACTCACTTGCGAATTGCGAGTTTTCAAAGCTCTAGTCGCGAGTTTACCCAAAATGGTTCGCGACTCATTGGCAAGTAAGAGTTCTAATCGTGAAAAATACTTAGAAAATTTTTCAAAATCTGGGTTTTAGACTTTTTGGCGACTCATTCACGAGTCGCGAGTTCATCTAGAGGCGTTCACGACTCACTGGTGAGTGAAAGTCCTAGTCACGAAAAAGACATAGAGAAAATTTTCAAAATCTAGGTTCAAGGGATTTTGGCGACTCACTCGCGAGTTAGTTGAGTCGCGAAAATCACATATTTTGCAAAACTAGGGTTAAAACTTAGACAGTTTTTCAAAACTTTTCAGTTTCCCTCGCATCACGTGCTTTTCGCTTTGTCTTCTCTGCCTCTCCCTCTCTCAAAACTGCCATTTTCAATCCAAAAACCTTCATTTTCATCTTCAATCTTCACTCCAAATCCTAGAAAAGGTATGGGTTTTCACTCCTCTTTACTTTATTTCAAGTTTAAAGCATTATTTTTCATTGATTTGTTGTTTGTGTTGAAATATGATTGAAGAACATGGGTTTTTGTTGTTTTTAATGTATGGGTTTTGTTGAGAATGATTGTTTAATGCTTGTTTTACAAGTTTTACATGTTCTTATTACATGCTCATGCATTATACTATGTCTTGTGTTGTGGTGTGCATTCCATTTTGTTGATAAAATGTCTTTTTAGATGTTTTTGTGTGTAGTTTTGGACTCCTTTGAGTACAAAATTTGGGATAATCATGTTTCCATGTTTGGAACAACTAATGATTATATGTGTCACACTTTGCCCCTTGTATGATTTCTTGCCGTGTATATGCACACATTTTCATATGATGCACACACACACACACACAAAATCTTTGACATGTTGAGTGACTAATGCCATGATTATATCATGCTTTGATGTTTAGCATTTTCACATGTCATTTTTTTGAATTGCTCTTTAAATTTCAGTTTTTAGGGTTTAATTCGTAGTTTATGTTTTGGTACTAACTTGTTGCTAATCAAGTTTGATACCATTCTTTGTGCTCTGTTCTTGTAGTATTTGCTACTATGTTTTGTAGATAGCCCCACGAAAAACTATTGCTCAACGTGGTGACAACAGAAAGCGCCATGACAACAGCTTGTTTTGCTCCCCTCAACACTTTGAGAGATATTCCCATCAATTCGAAACAACTCCAATCATTCAGGAGAGACAAGTGAATCTTGTTGATCTTAAGGATTCCTTCATTCCTAGCTACTCTTAAGGACAGGGCTGGGATAAACTCCTTGGTGAACTCCCCGGAGTTTGTGAACCTTTGATCAGAGAGTTCTATGCAAATGCATCACTAGTTAGGAAGTTGTCAACCATCAACAATGCTAGAGCCATATTCCTTATGGAGTTTCATGAGAAAATCTACATTGACATTGGTGCACACTTGTACAACATCATTGTCGAAGCCACAAAGACAACCTCAAGGTCAAAGCTTGTTCTTCCAAGTCTTATAATGAAGATTCTTCATGAAAATGGTGTGGAGACTCCACAACACATAAGCCTAATGATTTCATCTCCTTCCATCAACTCTCAAACAATCCTAAGAAGTAGGGTTCGACTTCCTGGAGATGAACAAGATGAAGAGCCTGAAGAAGCACCTTTTGCTGATACAGAGACTGAAGCGGAAGAACAACAACCTCCTCCAAGACATGGTGGTGGTTGAGGTAGGAGCGGAACATCATCGTTTTCATCAGTTCCTCCCAATGCTTTTCAGATTATACTTGAGAGGATTGATAGTCTAAGGGATGTAACAAATGAGCATTCCAACAACCTTGCAGCTATCCAAGATCAAATCAACTTGTTCGTAGCCAAGTTTGACAGCTTCACTCGCTAGGCTTAGCCTTTTGGTTATTCCGGTAAAAAAAAGGTAGTATTAGGTAGCTCTTGAGGGGGAGCTTACATTGAGGGAGAGAACATAGCATTGATTTTTATAGTACTTATGGTTTTTATAGTTTTTATGGTTTTCATAGCACCTTATTTTAGTACTCTATTGGTTTTAGTACTTTGGTTTTAAAATGCTTGGATATTTTGTGTTATGGATACTTGGATGTTTTAGCTATTTAGACTATGCTTATATGTACCTTTGCTTATGTAGCTTAGTACTTTTAGTTAATATTTTGCATTTTCTTTAGTACTCTTGTGCCCTTATTGGATCTTGTATCCTTGATGTAATTGCTTTAGTGTTCTTGCATCAGTTAAGTGTTGGACATGTAAATGATACTTTGCATTGAGCTTATTTGCTTGCATGTTCGAATGTTCATTCACTGTGTGAATGTTTATTGTAGTCACTATTTATAGTGATTGTTCTTGTATGGTCAAGTTATGCTTCATTGTCATATTCATACTTGCTTGATCATATTGTGCCAAATTTATTCAACTATTTGTTGGCTTTATTCCATGCCAAAGTTGCTTATAATTCAGCATTTAGAAACCATGTATTTAGGTGGAAATAATGTAAGGGTTGTGTGTGAGAGAGTGTGAAGAATTGATCAAGTGTGTGCATCGAGAGACAACTCGCAACTGGATCTCACGAATGACTTACGAGTGACGACTCGCCAGAATGTGGCACACGTGTGGAGCATGTAGGAAGTTGAAGGGCCAGGACAGCTGGATCACTACAGGATAAAAGGTACAGTCTGGCCATTCTGTTAACTGGCGATTGGAACTTGCGACTCATCCCAGTTGCGAGTGACTCGCCAATGCACCTTGTTTTGCTGAAAAATGTCTTTTCACATTCCACCTCATACCCTACTATAAATACCCTTATACCCATGAAATGTAGAGAGCTTCTAGAGAGAATTTTGAGAGATGAACCCTAGAGAACAATAAGATTGATTCATCCACAATCTTAAACATATGATTCTCTAAATTTCTCTACTCTCACCCTCTCCATTTTCATACCCATGAAAGGATCTTAAGTCAAAGCCTTACCTCACCAAATTCATAGCAGTGAGAAGGTTCTTTGTATTTGGGAAGCAATTCAAGAGAGAACCAATTCATATTGGTTGATGCAATGGGCTAATTGCGAGATCTGATAAATTTGAGAAGACAAGGTTAGGCGTAACCCTATTGGAGCAAGAAACTTGAAGGGCTTAGGTGTATCGGGTAGATTAGGCTTGGAGAGTCTATTGCTATTCATGTATCACAACTGATTTTCTAGTTGATCATTTTACTGCTTGGAAGGCGGCGGAGAGATTTTCGCCAAATTCTTTGATTTCCTCTTCCATAACACATGCCGGTGTTATCTTGTGTTTGCTTTTCTCTATCCCTTACTCTTTGTTTTTAATTAATGCTGAGTTGTGATTAAAATATGGCTTAAAGTAGTTTGCATATTTGGGTATTGCTTATATTTATCATTCCGTGCATCAGTTGTTTAAATATAAGCTTTGTATTGGTTATTTTGATTTTGGGGTCTAAACATTCACAAGTGTTTTACACACAAAGTGAGCTTTCAAACCCATATAGAATGATCAAACGATCCAAATATTCATTAAAAAAAAAAAAACAAACAAACATATTCACAATATTTCTCAAATACCCACACAAAATATCTCAATTAAATTCACAATCTTTCTAAAAAGCATAGTTAGTATCCTAGGTCTTGAGCATCAAATAAATTCATGTACCTAATAGCAAGGAGAAGCATAGTACCCTAGGTATTGACCACCAAAACCTTCTCTTGAAACTTCCAAAGAATAGATATGAGAAATAGGAGAGAGGAGAGGAAGATGCTTGGAGAACGGAGGCATCGAGCAGCAGAGGATGGTGGCTGCAAGTGGCGAAGGCTAAGGGGGAAGAGAGAGAGAAAGAGAGAGGGAGCGAGCGAGAGGCTGTGAGGAGAGAGAGAACGAGAGACTGTTTGATATAAATTGGAGAAATTAAGAAATTTAACCTAACATAAAACGACGTCATTCCATAGTTTTAATTTTTTTTTTTTAAATTCCAAAATGCGGTCTTTTTAGTATCAGAAATTTTAAAAAATAAAACCCAAAAACAACTTCGTTTTATAACATGTAAAAAAACTTCAATCCTAACTTCAATTCATTTTTCTTCTTTCTTCAGATTCAATCGCCGCTCTCTCTCTCTCTCTCTGTCTTATCTTCATCTTCTTGGATCTTTCTCTATGCCATTGATGTGGTGCAGTTTTCATCAGTGGGGAAAACCCACCATTGCTCACCGCATCTGGTGGGTTCGGTACTCAGAAAATGCTGCTGACCACCATACAGGACACCTACAGTGGAGCTCTGAGGTGGGCGGCTCGGTGCGGTGAGGGATGATTCCATCAGTAGCGGGCAGTGGCTGAACAGATCTAATCTTAATTGTTTGTTTGAGGAAACGCTGCCGTTTGAATTAGTGATCACTTGTGTGACAGCTTGCCTTTTATCTCTCCTACGTACGTCACTAGCTTGATAAGAAACGGCAGTGTCTTTATCATCTTCAACATAATAGAGTCATGCATCTAAAACTATATGAAATTTTCTTTAAATGACTTATAACAGCTAACCAAGCACCTCCTTAACAGTTTTATAGGATTTATAATCCAAGTAAACTCGTTTAAACTCATCTTAGTCACCAGTATGTGAGATTCTCTCAAAAACTATATTAGCCACCACTTGTCATTATCAATAGTTCAAGATGATACGGACCATTTTAAAAAATTATTAAGTATGGACAAGTTAATAACCCAACCACGAGTATCTAACCAACCACCGATGAACTAATCAATAACTTAACATTACAGAATCCAAGGAAGTGAATGAACGAGTCAACGGTTTGTAAAGAGCAAAGGACTATTAAAAAAAAAAAAAAAAACACTTCCCGGAATAGGAATCTTGGCTTATACGTTTGAGTTTGAGTTTGAGTTTGAGTTTGAGTTTGAGTTGAGAGATGAGTCAAAGAGGTCAAAAAAGCAGGAAGAGGCATAATAGCCATCAACCGGATGCAGTGCATACAGACTCTCACTTTGTAAGCCCACCCAAAAAGAATTCAATGAGATAATTCAATCTTAGTCTAGATGATAATCTTAGGCAACAAGGACTTAGGAAAAAGTCATCTTTGTGCCACAAGAACCATCTATCATCTAATTCTTCAAAAAATAAACTATTCAGTAGCCTTCCAGATAATTTCTACTGCGATTATATTATTACAAGTTACAACCACATCATAACTTCCAAATTTCAGCTATTAAATTTTTTTTTTTCATCAATTTTTTTCTATAATATGCCTAAAAACTTCGTACAGAACTAATGTCAACCTATTTGTGTTTAGAAACATAATAGAATAGCTTTTTCCTATTATTATTATTTTTAAAATTTCTTGTACAATTATTTTTTTGGAGTTTCTCTGAACGAATTCTAAAATTTAAGAAAGGTTCAAATGAATTTTAAGAGACAACCAACTAAATCGGTAGTTCTTTTCCATTCGCTCAAAATTCTAGGAGACTGGTAACTAAATTTATAGATACTCTTCTGCCTTGATGTTTGGGAGAATGATGCTACACCTTGAACTTAAAGGGAAAAAACAATTTCTTAGGTCTATGTTTGTTTGACCAAACTCTGTTAAATTGATGTTAAAAATATTGTGTACTAACTTATCATTTGGTTAAGAACAAGTTTCCAAAGAGTATTTTAGAATATTTAGTATTGGTTTTTTTTTTAATGGGAGGCGGAGAGATTTGTTATTGCAACTAAGGACAAGTTTCCAAATACTATTTTAGAATATTCGGTATTGGTTTTGTTTTGTTTTTTTGTTTTTTTTTTTTTTGGGTGAAGTTAAGGATAAGATTCCAAAGACTATTTTAAAATATTCGGTACTGGTATTTTTTTTTCTAAGAATTGTGGAGAGATTCATCATCAAAATAATAATTAAATTCCTTAATTAGTTTTTTGTGTTGTGTCTAACTATTAACATATCAATCTATTTAAAATTTGTATGATAGGATGCTGTCAATAGACTCAATATCTACAATATATCACCAATAATATTTCTAATTAGCGTCATTTATTCATTAAGAGCATTCACAATAAAGATGTTAAAATAACTCAAAAGTTATTTTAGCACCTTGGTCCACAAAAATCAAGCCATAGCAAAGTTGTCATATCTAAAACTTATTAACTTTCAGCTACAGTAAGCTGCCACAGATGGCAGCTTACTGTAGCACAAGCTGTGGAGGTGGCCTTGTGGGTGTGTGGGTTTGATTGGGATGAAAAGAGAAGAGATTCATACATGACACTGTGAGAGAAATAAATAAAAAATTGAATAGTTTTTAGGTCATGTGAAAAATAGAAGCTTTGATGTTGCATGTCTTGTAAAGTGTGTTGCTAAAAATTCTAACTTCTTTGCTGTTAATGCTCCAACAAAGCTTTTGTTATTTGAGCATCCTCAACAAGGTTGCTAAATTGACTAAAAAGTCAATTTGGCAACCAATATCCTAAAAATGTATTCTACAGCAAAAAATGTAAAGTTAAAAAAAAATATATTGAGTTTGAGCTAAAAAAACTATTTTTTTAATGTGAGGTGTTAAAAAAATAGTATTTTAATATGTTGATGGTTGTAATTGTTGTTTATTGTGTTAGATATATTATTTTATTGTGTTGTTTATATTATTTTAATGTGTTGAATGTTAAAATAAAATTTTTGATATTGGATGTATTATAAAGTGAGGTGTTAAAATTGATAAAGTAGTGTTATGAGTTGCTAAAAACTATATTTTTTTAGCAATCTTGTTGTGAATGCTCAAAAACTTAGAATACACATAAGAGCATCCCCTATAAGGTTTAGCAACCAATTCCCTAAAAATGTTTCTACAGCAAATTAAGAAGGTAAATTAAAAAAAAAAAAAAATTTGAGTTTAAGCTACAGTGAGCTGCTAGAGAGTGAGCTGCTATCTCTAGTAGCTCATTGTAGCTTAAACTCAAAATAAATAAATAAATAAATTTAGGGGTATTAAAAAAATAGTATTTTAATGTGTTAATGGTAGTGTTTATTGTTTGTTGTATTGGATATATTATTTTATTGTATTATTTATATTATTTTAATGTGTTGAATGTTAAAATAAAATCTTTGATGTTAGATATATTATAAAGTAGAGTGTTTAAATAGATAAAGTAATGTTTTGAGTTGTTATAAGTTATATTTTTTAGCAACTTTGCTATGAATGCTCTAAAACAAACGATTTCATAAAACTCTTCACATATTCCAAACTCATATGTGCATCATTTTGTTTGTCTAACGGCACACGTACAAGAGATAAAGAGAGAGCATTTGTAGTCATAAAACAAAAGATTTCATAAAACTCTTCGTTTAGAATATCCCAGAGAGGAGTGATATGTACACAACATTTTAAAAATAGTTTCAAAACAAATTTAAGTAGTAAGTTGTTACTAGTTTTAATTAATCTGAAGTCACCACTAAAATTACTTTTTTTTTTTTCCACCAATAACAACCAATAATATCTTGCCATTTAGGATTTTTTGTGAAAGTATTGTGAACATAGCATTTCTCTATGTAATAACTCATTTATGGGTTATTTTATTTTGAAAAATGTTATATTCATAACATTTTCACAATAAATTCTAAGTGAAATGTTATTACTGGTTATTATTAGTGGACAAAAAAGTAATTTCAGTAATAAATTCAAATTAAAACTAATAATAACTTAATATCAATAACACTACTTTTTTTGGTTTGTTTGTGTAACTGTACGCGTACAACGGTACAAGAGATAGAAGAGAGAGCACTTACAGTTATAACTCTCACTCTCACTCTCATATGTCTGATGTTGACTTTGATCTTCTTGTGCGACATGCTCGCTGATCTCCACTGCTACATCTGTCTGCATCATTTCTTCTTTGATTTGTGAAACTATTGAAGCACCTGAGCTAACTCCTTTGGTTATCTCAAAAAACAATTGATCGCTCATTCGCTCTAATGATGTAGCTGCTGCATCCTACTTAACCCCCAAAGTCCAAAGCCGTATGAAGACTAGTATCTCCAGCAATAGCTACTTGTCTGTGATTTGTGAAACTATTAGATTCATAGTTTGATACATATCATTATCATTCATAGTGTTATTTATTCCATGAGCCAAGTAGGGAGAATATGCTGTTGTAGGAAATGATCGAACGGAAGAGAATCCTTGTTGATCGATATCTTTTCCGGAAGAAGCACATTTGCCTTCTGTCGTTTATTTAACCATTTTTTTTTTTTTTTTTAAGAAATAAAATTAGATGAAAATAAATGAACTAATACATTGTGAAGTATTATGTATGTGAATACAAAACAATTTTTTATAAAGGTTGTGGGATGTGGGTATAATTATAATTATGTGAAAGTTTGGCGGCGAAGTTGTAATTTTGTAAAGAGTGTGGTATATATATGTAATTTACGTTAAGTATAATGTGGGTCAAGCGTTACTTGGATTTTGACAATAATGGGATTTTTTTTTTGTTTTTTTTTTTTTTGGCTGAATTGACAATAATGGGATTTGCTCTTTTAAATTTGGGCAATACTATGGTCCTTGGATTCGACATTTTTGGATTAATTTTTGCAGGTTTGAGTGATGGGTTGTAACTCTTAAGTATAGTTATTATTATTTTGAAAAAATTACAGTAAACCCACCTGTTGTTGTTTGGCCTATTTTACTTTATATACCCGTAATTTGAAACTCAATATTTTGCCCACTTGAGATTAGTTTCGTTTAGTCTTTGTTACCCACTTCTGTTATCACTGTTAAAAAACATATTTTTTAGACAAAAAAAAAAAAATATAAAACGAATCAAAAAATTAGGGTTTGAAATAAAAAATAAATGTATATGAACGAAACAAATAAAATTCCAAACAACTACAAATCAAATTGTTTGGAATTAAAACAAGTACAAATCAATAAATTGCCAAGGAGAGAATCCGGCCACGTGTTAAAACAAACACATAACACAAACACAAGAGCCTGAGGTTTAAGAGGAAAGAACCCACAACCAAAACAAAATAAAATAAATAATAATGAAACCCACGAAGCAAGAACAAAGGTATCACAGTTTGATCTAGACCTTTGGCATGGATTCCTTGCAAAAACAAGGGTGTTGATCTGATAATGGTGGGCGTGGTGGTGCTAGGTTGTGGGTTCTGATAATGGTTGTGGTGGCTGTGGGTGCCTCTTCATCATATGCCAACAAAAGCTTTTGCTGCTTCAAGAATGGTAACCCTGTACACCCACGCACATCATCGCACTGCTAATAGCATCAATCCGTGGATTGCTGTACTTGTCAACCATGGTTTAGGCCCCACAATGAGTTTAAATAATTTTTGTGATTATGATATTGCCATTGATCTCGAAGTGTACTAGCTTGTGATTTCTACGTTATTTAAATGATACAAAGCATACATTTCTAGAATTTCAGCCTGCAAAGATTTGGATTTTGGATTTTTCGTCTTGATGTGCTATGTGGGTCTAGTGTGTTATAAACTCATCGTCATTCAACGAATTTCCCCTGGTTAGACCCCAACGTCAGATAAATGAAAAGAAAGGCCTCTTTTTTTTTTCTTTTTTTTGTGTGTTGGGTATTTGATTAATTGACCCGATCAGAAAATTTGTGATGTTTTGATATAATTTTGGGCCAGACCGGTGGTTTGTGCAGTGGTTTTGGAGTGTAATGGGTAATGGAATGAGGTGGTGACAGGCCGACATTGATGGGTCGGCTGTGTTTGTGTTCTGGGATTGAAAAAAATTTGATTTGAGCCAAATGCATATTACTGGGTTTGAAATAGCGCGTTTTGATCTTATTTTCTTTTGTTTTTCTTGTTTTAGGAGGAGAGAGACATAAACTGGAAATAAAAAGGCCTATTTACCTCTGTTTTTAACAGAGGAAACAGAGGTAGGTAATGGAGACTAGATGGAGTTAAATACAGGAGAATAAAGTGTTAAGTTTTAAATTATGAGTAGGCAAAGTGCAACTGAGTCAAACTACAGTGAGTTTACTGTAATTTTCCTTACTATTTTTTTATGAACAAAAAAAGAACTCATACGGCAAGGATCACCACTTAAACCTAAATTTTATGACGTAAGACTACAGAAATTACTTGGGGCTATTTATGCGGATACAACATTTTTAATTGAAAAATCACGACTCAAACCAAAACCCTCAGACTTGCAAAGGTAATAGTTCAAGTGACTTCTACCATCAGGCTGCCGCCCTTTGGTCATAGAAAAAAAACCCAATCTAGTTTGAAATAGAAGAAAAACCTCGATGTCTTTAAGAACTGTCAAATTTGAAAGGGTTACAAATAACCCAATCTAGTTTGGTTAGGTTTGATTAAATCATATACGGACTAATTAAAGAATCAGACTAGTCAAAGTAATTGTTTATCGATTCACCAGTTGGACTGGTTAAGTTGGTCTAGGTTTAACAATTATGGTTTTGGATCCTTGGATTTAAATAACATGGACTCTTGGTCTATTTGGTTGAGTGTGGCTGGTGGTCCGTGTGTGGTGGGTTGTGGCAGTGTTGATATTTGTGAGTGATGAAAGAGATAGAAATAGAAGGTGGAAGGATTCTGGATATACCTGTATTTTCTGTCGATGTAGTCGTTGCTGTTGCTGTTGCTGTTGTTGGAGTAGTTGTGTCTTTGAGTTGCTGGCTCACTGAGCAAGCTTGGACTTCAAAGAATGCTTGTGTAAGAGCTTATAAAACATTGTTAACTCCAATCCGATCAAACATGGTGAACTCCATCTTATATTCTTAATAGACACTCACAACACGTGTTGTGCCTGTCATGGGTTGATGTTGCCTTGATGGGACCAAAATGAGAGTCGAAACCAGGCTCGATTGGTTCAACTATTGGTCTGCCTTAACGACCAAGAATTCAATTATAGGACCACAAATTTTGCCGTAACAATTTTTTGTCAGAATTCAAATACGAAAAATTGGAATTGATTTTTTATTATTTTTACGAGGCCTTGTCACTTTTTTATTATCCTTTACGGTCAATATCATCTAAATTGTGATAAAAGTTATGATATAGAAATTGTATTCAAATATATTCTTCTAAAATTTTTAATCCATATCAATTTCAGTTAGCAATTAAGGTAAACTACATCCCTAATATTTAAGTTGCATTTGATTTTTACAATTTGTCAATTTAGTTCTTAACTTTTTGGTATTTGGTCAAAATGGACAAATGATGAATATAAAATTCTGATGTGACTAATAACCAAAATAAAAAACTATTTTATAACACATCATATGATACATGTAGTACTGGCAAAAATTTAATATATAAGTGAGAATAAATTTATGAAGGTACAGTGAAAGTACAACTACATAAGAATACAAAAATTTATTTGGAAAATCCTTTTTTTTTGAAGAAAAAATTACAGAATAAACTCCGAATGATTTTACAATATTAAATAGAGATTACAACACTTAAAGATACAATTAAATAAAAAAAGAAGTCTTTTTTTTTTCTTTTCACTCACTACTCTCTTCATTATTGTGTATATCTCACAATTTCTCTTACTCTGTGTTTTTCTCTTCTCTTCTGCTTGCTCTCACTCACGTAATTCTTCAAGACTGTAGTGTCCTCACTCTCTTAAGGGAGAAAGTATACCATGTTTTGGTAATACCAATTCAGCATCTGTTTTGGTATTTCCTACCCAATAAATGAGTGACACCTGTTTCAAAAAACCACATCAAACTACTCCAATAAATGATTAATTTATCTTCCTGATAATATAGAAGATTGTGATTAATTTATTGGAGTAGTCTAATGTGGCTTTTTGAAATAAGTGTCACTCATTTATTTGGTAGGAAATACCAAAACAAATGCTGAGTTGATATTACCGAAACATGATATACTTTCTCATCTCAGAGACTTTTCACTCCACCTAATGGCCAAATGACATTTCTTTTATGAGTTATATTGATAAATGCGCTTAGGGCAATTGTTAATAAACTATTTTAAAAATATTTTGACACTATTTTACTAGAAAATATAAAAAAAAAACTGCCAAAAAAAACTATCATAAAAAAATTTTAAAATTATTTTCGATATTAATGCCTTTTTAGAGCACTTTTTTCTTCTTTTATTTCTTTATCTTTTTTTCTTCTTTTCTTCCTTCCACACGCTTGACATCAATTCATGATAAATGCGCAAGTCCACTTGAAATGTGATACAAAGAGAGAGAGCTCATTTAAATTTGCAGACTTCTCAGCAACTTGTCCAACAAGCTCATTTAATGAGCTGAGCCAAAATGTGAGCTGGAACCACGTAGTGAAGTAACCCAATAATAATAATAACAATTATTATTATTATTTTAAAAAAAATAGTTTATGTTAATAATTAGGACTCATCTTGTACAAACAAAATTTCAACACTGCCAAATCTTCCGCATCAACCAAAAATTAGCAAATTCTTGTTTGGTTGCTGAGAAACTTTAGGAAAGAGAAATAAAAAAAGCATGAGAAAAATTTAAAATCAATCTAAAATGAAAATCATCTATATGTTTTCATTGCAAATTGTAACGAATCGATCAAGAAATAACAAAAACGCAATTTAGGCAGGTGGGTGAGACAATGAGAGTGATGGCTTGAGGGAGGTGGTGCCTGTGACTGTGAGGATGGATGAGAGTGAGATTGAGAGCTTGAGGGTGAGAGGGGCAGCGGGCAGAGTCTAAGAGAGATTGAGAGTGAAATTAGGTTAGGGTTTAGATAGGAATAGAATAGTTAGGGTATACATATACTTAGGGTAATTTAGTAATTATAACATATATGCAGGTCGGGTTCGAGTCGGGTATGCATAATACCCGAACCCAACCCAAGCCCGCTTCAGGTTGGGTTTTTAAAACCCAAACCCGCCCCATTTACTTAGCAAGTCGGGTTTTACCCAACTCATTAAGGTTGAGTCGAGTAGTCACGGGTTGGAAAAATTTTGCCATTCCTTTGATACAACATAGAAATTCTATTCTAATTTAATCGAAGTATATATGTGTGTGAAAGCTCTCTCTTGGAGAATTAAACCCCGATCCTTGCCCCCCACACCCTACAAACACTTATACTTATGATGTGACTATCGCATCAAGGGTGTGCGGTAGTAAATTTTGCCATTCCTAATAGCATTTTGTTTACATTGCAATGCACATGTCATCTACCAAGTCATAATATATATATATATTTAATGGTTAATCACGCTAATTTTTTTAATTCATCATTAAATGGCACGAACAATTTTGACCAAATATCAAAAATTAGGAACCAAATTAATTTATTTAAAAGATTAGCAACCAAATCGACACGCAACATAAAGGTCAAGATAAAATACATAATTTACCCTTCTAAAAATGTTGTGTATAATAATAGGTTTGTACATTAAATGTATTTGTAGCAATTTAAAATAAATTTTGTTTTTTTTATAAAATGTTTGTGTTGCAATTAACTGTATAAACTAAGTAAAAGACAGGTGGCATTCTATTAAATACCCCCGTCTACTCCCACCTACCCACACTTTCACACTATTTCATAAAGTTGTAGCATATGAAAAAATTAAAAAAATTAAAAAAAAAAAATCTTATTTTACATTTGCAAATATTACTTCACCTATTTTACCAATTCATTTCACAACTCATCTAACATTTTAGTTCTAATTTTTACATATAATTTAATAAAATAATATAAATTACCTAATAAAATAATTAAAAGTACTCTTTTCTGTCTTTCCTTCCACTCTCTTTTTCTCTTTACCCACAAAATAATAATAATAATAATAATAATAATAATATTATTATTATTATTATTATTATTTGGTCTTTAGATAAGTTTTAGTTACAACTTATTTGAATTTCTTCTGCTTCATTTTTTTTTTTTTTTAATTTATGGTTTGATTTAAAGCTATCTCAAAGCATAGAGGAATCATATAGTTTATTCAAATCTTCAATAGTGGGTGGGTAGCCACTTAGCACAGGAAAATTATAATTAGTTAGCACAGGAAATGAACACTACATGTTTTGATTTTTTTAGATTCCAACTTTTATTATAAAGTATACTAGTAATAAAATTCACTTTCAATATAAAAAATATGTGATAAGTCTGAAAGTTTTTCTCTAAACTAATTTACTGAGAAATTTTATTCAATCTAGAATTGATAGGCCTACTCGCCCCCATTCCACATTTGATCTGATCAATTGTATTATAGGGCCCATACACTTCCCACTTCCCTCCCTAGACTTTTTGCTCTAGAGAAATACTAGCTCATAAAATAATTAATTCACAATTTTTACCGCAATTCATCGTATGATGAGTTACAAATAATAGAGAGGTAAACCCCCAAGTACCTGCTAATTTTTCTCCGCTAGTCATGACTGCCAGTTGTATCAAAAGTTGTAAAATAATTTTTAGGTGACATTTGCATTTCTCTTCGTTCTATAATGCATACGCAAGTAATGCTTTTGTTGGTAAGTTGACGTCTCATAACAAGTCGTGGCAGGTTGATGTCACTTACCAAGTCATGTGATTTGCATTGATACGTTTTACAATTAATGCGAATGTACCATCCTGTATGATAATGACATCGAACTATAGCATTTAAACAGTGTTTAAAAGTTGGTTGTAGATTTTTTTTTGGTTTCTTGAATGAATTAAATTTGTCAATAGACTTGCAATTCTTACAATTAATGCGAATGTACCATCCTGTATGATAATGACATCGAACTATAGCATTTAAACAGTGTTTAAAAGTTGGTTGTAGATTTTTTTTGGTTTCTTGAATGAATTAAATTTGTCAATAGACTTGCAATTCAGTAGTGTAATTTATTTATTTTATTAGGAAAATTATGTTTTAAATTCTCTTTTGTCTTCTTGTAATTTTCTTTTTCTTTTTTTTTTTATAACTAAATAGTTGAGAGTGAGAAAATTTAAACTTTTTATATTTCTATTGAAAATAATATACATTATCTCTCATCAAAAAAAAAAAAAAAAAAAAACATTATCTATTAAGCTACAATATTCTTGATGCTATTGTATTATTAAATTATTATAAAAAAAAAAAAAAATTGAGTCCAAAGAAAGTGTAAGTGTATCCATAAGTCCTCAACCACCTTCTTTGTAGTCTAGGGACATAAAATCAAAATAAATTTGAAAGAAAAAAAAAAAATGCTATTCAAACTTTTACAGCAACATATTGTCTTATTATAACCCAACCAAAAAAAAAAAAAAAAAAAAAAAATCTTATTTTACATCTTCAAATATTAATTTATCTATTTTACCAATTCATTTCACAACTCATCTAACATTCCAGTTCTAATTTTTACATATAACTTAATAAAATAATATTAATTACCTAATAAAATAATTAAAAGTACTTTTCTCTTTCTTTCCTTCCACTCTCTTTTTCTCTTTACGCACAAAATAATAATAATAATAATAATAATAATAATAATAATATTATTATTATTATTATTATTATTATTATTATTATTATTTGGTCTTTAGATAAGTTTTAGTTACAACTTATTTGAATTTCTTCTGCTTCAAATTTTTTTTTTAATTTATGGTTTGATTTAAAGCTATCTCAAAGCATAGAGGAATCATATGGTTTATTCAAATCTTCAATAGTGGGTGGGTAGCCACTTAGCACAGGAAAATTATAATTAGTTAGCACGACAACCAATTTTGATATTAAAAATAGGAAAATTATTAGTTTACAATTGACTATAAGCTGATTTACATTGTATTTGTAGATTAAACAAATGTGTACATGTTGTATATATTTGCATGAATAGTGTATAACATTGTACACTTTACATTAATAGTAAATATAAACTAATAATTGTTCTTTTAACTAAGCCATTGAAAAATTAGATTAATTTGATCACAGTTAAACATGATATTTGATTATTTAATAAATAATATAAAAAAATACCCATTGAAAAATTCAAATCATACATGCCCTTATAACTATACATACACACATTGAATTTATCTGCTATTCACCGCATTGTTAAAATGACCGAAACCCAAGTCAGGTCAATGAGCACCAAAACAAAAGGTACTCAAATTAGTGGACAATTCAATGCTTATGTTTTGTTTTTGTTTCCTTTTTATTATAAACCTGTAAAATATGAGAAATGTTATGTGCACAACATTTTTAAAATGAATTTTAAGTGACAAGTTTTTACTTGATATTATTGTCGAGCAAGAAAGTAATTTCACCGGTGTATTCAAGTTAAAAGACCGTAACAAGGCGAAAATAGCCAAAAAACACATTTTTGCAAACTAAGTTGCAATCTACCACTATTTTGGAAAAATGTAGGGATCTACCACTTTTTGGATATTTGAGTTTGGCGAAATCGAGTTTTCCATGGTACTTGAGTTTATGGGACTCAAGTACTATGGAAAAATTTTGAAAATATTTTATGGTATTCGAGTTCTATGAAATCGAGTACCATAAAAATTTTCAAAATTTTTCAGAGTACATCTTTTTTAAAGAACTCAAGTTTCACAAACTGGAATTTCAAAAAGGTCATAGATCTCTACATATTTCCAAAACAGTGATAGATTGCTAAATAGTGGTAGGTAGGGGCCTGGCTGGAGACTGATCTTCTTTTGGATAGACTTCACACCACAATTATTCCTCCACCCCTATGTGTATATCCTATTACAGATCATGTGGCCAGAGGGTGATTTGCCTTCATAACAAGGCTAAATTCTGATAAAGATAGGCTTACTCTTGTGGAACCTCAAGCTAGCCATAGAATGAAAAATGCCCCATCCCAATTCCAAAAAGCAATAGTAACGTTGATGACTATTCTCCTTAGGCTTTAGTAGTCATGGAACCCTATTGAATATAATAATATCAGTTAGTTTGTTGTATCTTGTTATTCCTCCACCCCTGTGTGTATATCTTATTACAGATTACCCGTAACAATCTACCCATTGTGTAGGTATCACTTCTTGTAAAATATTCGGTCATATGGTCACACTTAATAAAAATAAAACATAACAAAAAAAAAAAAAAAAACTATGAAACGAATGGTCACAAGGCCGATCCATACAGTTTTCTTCTGATCCAGACTCTAGAGGCAGCTCATGGTCAAGGCCCTACATTAACGTGGTTGAGGAAATAGGCATGTCTTATTCGCATCGTTAGACACCAGTACCTTTACGTGTATTAGCAGTATCATACAAGCACTCAACCAACCAAAACCAATCATAATGTTAAGTTTTTGAGAAAGACAAGAAAAAATGAGAGAGAGTACTGGACTTTGTTGGAGTTTGAAAGGTACCTTAGTTGGATGGCTGTGACTAGAGGCGTTGGTGGCACTGGCGAATGATGTGTTTCGTTCGCTTTTGATGCAAGTTGTGGGGAAAAGCATAGTGTTTATTTGTTCGCTTCTATCTTTTAACACATTTTCAGTAAAAAAATTTTAGCCAAAAAGTAAAAAAATTTTAAGCAAAAAGTTAGGTAAACCGTTTCCAAATAAACACGTCTATTTTCTTTTATTTTTGAAGGTGTTATAACATACAAATATCTCAATTATACAAATAATGTAAAGAAAAACCTGATAACAAAGTGCAGCTTTTAAGTTTGAAGCATAAAGAAATTTTTTGGGGAGGACTTTAAAGATTTATCTATTTTTATTATTTTAAAATAGTTTGATAGTTGAGAAATAAGGATTTGAATTCTAAATTTTTCTATTGAAAAAAATAGGAAGTATCAGTCGAGCTACAAGACTCTTGAATTTAAAAATTTTATTAAGTACGAATTTTTGAGAGAAAAAGAAGAATAAAATATGTCACATATCATCAAGCTAACACTAGTAGATGAGAAGAAACCTTTTTTTTTTTTTTGGGTAAAAAAGGAAGATGGTTAAAGAGGGGACCAATTAATATGACTTTCTCATTTAGATTTTAGACGTGACTATAGTAGCACCCTAACTAAAGAAAAAACCTATTTTGTTTACAACACCATGCCTTATCAATGTGTTACTGTCATGCATGCATGGCACGAAGCACCTAGGGTTATAAAAGAATTAAATTGACAAGTATTAAAAGTTCATGATTATATTTTAATTTTACTTTGAATATGAGTTGAGCTTTAACTCATTATCAGATGAGATTATATATGAAAATTTGGGTTAATTTTCTTGCCGAACAAGCTTGAGCTTGTTTATGAGTTACATGATTAACTCATTCTTTTTCCATTTATAATAAACATTGCAACAAAATTTTTTTACCCTTAAGTAACAAATTCATGTTAATAATTAATAAATTATAGCTGGAATTATATCATATGAGTTAATTACATAGAGTGATTTTAGTTTAGATAAGACCCATGTGAAATAATTTCTTGTGCAGCTTAAATCAATACTAACAATTATGCAAGAAGCCAAGAGCAACGTTGTGATAGCTCCAACTTTTTAAAATAAAGATTTGTCATCTGTAGAATTCTGGCATGTCTGAACCACTCAATTATCATCTTCAAGTTGAGGAAAGAAATATTTGTATCTTTTGAAAAGATAAGGGGAAAATAAAAAAGACTGATGAAAGAGTACTGGAACTTTCATTATTTCATATACAGTAGCTTTCATATACAACTGTGATCATAACGAAGGGCCATTGCTTTCATATACAATGCAACTATCATATAATGCAGGGAAACACCTTCCCCATTGTTTGCTTTCAGTTGCAGAGGGGCCCAAAGGGCCGACACTCCACATAGTGTTTCGTCTGTTTTTTATGCAAGTTGGGGGGAAATACACAGTGTTTGTGTCTGCTTTCCTATCTTTTCTTTTGGGTTAATGGCTTTATCTATTCTTGCTTTCTCATCTTCTTTATTTGGTTGCGGCTTATATATAATTAAAAGAGCCTTGTAATTAGGTTCTCAACATTACATTTGCTTTTATTTTTGGAAAAGGTCTTATAAAGTAGTAAAATTATGAGCTTGACTAACTCATTCTTTTTCCATATATAGTAAACATTATGACTAAAACTTTGTACCTTTAAAAAATCAATGCTAGTAATTAATAAATTATAGTTGAAATTAAATTGGTTATTGCCTTTATGAAAATTTATGTTGAGAGTGTCAGCATAATTAAAAAATACTAAAGTTGCTATAAATTTTAGTATAAGGGACTTATGAATTAACATGTCAATAAATATAACATTAATTGGTGTCATATGATCACATAATATATTAACTTTTTAATTAATTCTTTTGTATCCCCACAATTTATGTAATAATATTTATAGTTTCTATAACATTATTCTAAAGGAAAACTACGTATTGTTGGAAAAATATATGTTTGTATCGCATACAAAACATACGCAGCGGAAAAATAACAGATCTACTTTATTCCCAATTGATAACATGTACTATGTAAGTTTGAGAATATAAAAACAAGAGAGTGTATCTTGGTATGGTGAAATTTAAAACCAAAGATCAGAAGTCCTTAAGAACACTTTTAATCTTCACTTCAATTCCACTTGTGCCCAAGAAGTGTGGTCTCTCAATTAGTTTATATGAATGTGTTCAAGGGAGAATAAAAGAGTGTCTAATACTCACATACAAACCATTTTATATTTTTAAAAAATTCTGTATGTTTCTCACTTTATAGTGTTTATCTAATTGAGCTAGCCATTGGACTATTTCAATTGGGCTTTAGTATGTGGCTTGGAGTGGGACTAAAAGTGAACAAATAAAACATTAGCTCCAATGGACATTGGGCTTTTCTGTAAACTCTTGACAAATCAAAATTACCATTAATTATATTTAATACCATTATATAAATATAATTGCACTCTTTATATCCAAAGACTTTATTGTACATGCAGCCCCTTTATTAAATATTCGTAGTAATACAAAATCATGAATATAGACTACCACTTTGAAGATTACTACATCTTAATCCTTAAGTACCCAGTTTAATCTTTTAAGTTATTCATCATATATTTATGAAATCTAATTCCATAAATATATACTTTAGTAACTCTTTACTAAAGTGGTTAGGTCTAACACTCTGAATAACTGAACTCATTAAACTTATCTCAAGGGAATATTTTATATCTCCATTAAGAGATTATGAATTCCATCTTGAAAATATATGTTCCATTAACACTAAATGTGGCTGCCCAACATACTGAGGTTTTGACCATTACTTTAGATCTCACTCCTGATATATCAAAGCAACCTACACTTCATGATCAAGTCCATTGTTCTCCCAAGATTAAAAGTTCATGTAAATAGAAGTTGTGAGATTTATTATTCATTTGACAATCGTTAGGAAAATAATAAATTTCAGAACGGTCTAGTTCAATATGTCTTAACTCTTAAAACATATTAACATATAAACTAGAAGTCTCCACTTCCATGATCAAGAAAAATCATCTTAGTTGACACATTATAGTCTTCGCAGATGAAATGCCTAATTTCATAACCGACTATAAACTAAAATTACGATTTTACAAAGAACTTGTTATTTGTATCTTCTGTGACTAAATCACATAAATCACATATTATGCATCTCATGGACTATATGATAATGTCCAAATATTCGTGTTACCATTATTTTAGATAATAATAAAACAACTTTATTAATTACGATATTAAGTCATACATAATGTCATATATAATATCATATATAGCATAATACAATAGGATTTAAGGGAATTAATTCTAACACATATTTGCTCTATATTCTTTATATCATATTTCAATTTTGTCCATAACATTTTAATCATGTCAATTTGGTCCTTAACATTTTAGGGTTGTATCAATTTAGTCTTTGCCATTATCTTTTAGATAAAAATTACTGACATGACAAACAGTCAAAATAAAAAATTAGTTTATTACCACATTAAAGGAAGCTAATTTCTTATTTTGGCCGTTAGCCATGTCAGTAATTTTTATCTAAAAGATAACGATAAGGACTAAATTGACATGATACTGAAATGTTAGAGACTAAATTGACACAATTAAAAGATTAGGGATCAAATTAAAATATGGTATAAAAAATAGAGACCAAATATATAGTTTACCCTATTCTAAATTATTTGTTGGACTATATTTCCGTGGAACATGATAGTTTTATTTAGAAACATGACCCGTATATTACGTAATGTAAATATTCCCCTAATTACCTGTTAAGTTTTTAGACCCCTTAAACAACAAATGGAGTAACCTAGTTAATTAGCCAAGTGATTAACTTAGTCAAATTATCAAATCTAGGTTAACATAATCATATAATCATATTAGGAATATAGTAGCGGAAATATAAATAACATAAAAATATGATGACACAGGAAACCACACCGGTAAAAACCTAGGGAGGATTTAACCTAACTATTCTCAAGGTAAACTTGAATCCACTATATGAAAGAATCGAAGTTTGTACAATATAACTTAGTAGGAAACACTAAGCCCACTATACAAGTAAGTTGTGAGCCCAATTCTAAGCCCGGTCCATTAAGTAGAATCTGGGTACGCATAATTGGCGCCATCTGTGGAAATCTCCTACGTAGCTGTGGTTCTACCGAGATTCATGCGGGGAAAATGTCTGAAAGACAATTAGTGAGTATGAGCAGAAGAAGGCAAAAGAGGCATGAAGATAGGGAGTATAAGCAGGGGGAAGAGTAGTTTGGTCTCGGAGAAGGGTCGTTTCAAACACACTAGACATTATCAGAAGCCTTGAGGCATGAGTGTTTTGACCAGAGGGATGAGGAACTCGAATGCTTACATAAATTGGTAAGGGATTTGGAGTTGGAGGCAAAAGGTAGGCGTCCGAGAAGAGACCGCCAGGAATGTGTAGAGGAGTCAGCTAGTGTGGGGGGTGGCTGTGGAGAGACGTCCCAATAATCTGATTCTCATTGATATCGAGATCGGTCTCGGGAGTATGCAGACCAGGACTCAATTTTCCCAGAGGGGTGACGACCTCGGAATGCCACTATGGATACCATGAGTCGAGCATTGCATAGAGCTACTTGATCATCGCTCTTGAGAGATATCGAACGGGCACCGATACCGAGCAGATTTACTAGATCCTCATTTAACTCTTATGACGGGAAAACGGATCTGGTAGAGCATGTAAGCCATTATATCCAGATGATGTTTTTGCACAGTCATAACGATGTGTCGATGTGTAAGATGTTTCCTTCAAGTCTCAGGCCTATCGCTTTGAGGTGGTTCAATGGATTGAAGAAGGGCTCAATTCATAGTTTTGCTGAGTTGATTCAAGAGTTTGGGGTCCGATTTATAACCTGCAGCCGGGTGCCTCAATTAGTAGACGCACTGCTGTTTATGAAGATGGGAGCCAGGGAAACTCTTCACAGCTACACTAGCCGGTATTAGGAACTGTTCAACGAGATCAGTGGGAGTAATGAAAAAATTGTAGCAAACACTTTCCGGTTGGGATTGCCCGAGGATTCTGAATTGCGAGATTCATTGACAAGGAGGCCTCCCGAGGATATGAGGCAGCTGGTGAGGTGTATTAAAGAGTATAAAAGGTTAAAAGATAATCGACTGCAGAACAAAGACAAGGCCCCAATCACGAGTCAGCCCTGGCAAAAGGGTTTTCAGTAAAGGCCCTAGAAGGATTTGAGGATCCAGGAACTGGGCGCACATGTGGGGGAAGTAAAGGTGACATTCAAGGAGCCAGTGCACAGAATTATGGATTGAATTAGGAACGACCCATACTTCTGGTGGCCAAAAAAGATGGGGGTGACCCACCGAAAGGAAATCAGAACTTGTATTGCACTTATCATAAGGATAAGGGACATACCACCGAATAATGCAGGGGGTTAAAGATCATTTAGAGTAGTTAGTAAAGGCAGGGTACTTAAAAGAGTTTGTTGTGGACCCAAGAAATTAGAAAGCCGAGCAGGGTACCTGACCTAGGGGAAATCCTCTTCCACCCACTTTAGGAGTGATAGAGGTCATTCATGCAGTGTCAAAGGGTACCCTAGTGACCAGGAGGAGAGGGAGCCTGGCAATGGTTTCGGTAGAGAGTTGTCCGGATGAGCAATCCTCCGAGAAGAAGTTAAAGTTTACTCGGGAGCCCATTGCTTTTAATGATCATGACCTGGAAGGAACGACCCAGCCGTACGACGATGCTTTGGTGGTTACAGCCTGAATAAATGGTTTTATAGTGAAAAGGGTATTGGTAGACTAGAAAAGTGGTGCTGAAGTGATATATCCCATCTTATTCAGGGGGCTTGGCTTGAAGAATGAGGACCTGTCTAAGTATGATACACCTTTGGTGGGGTTTGATGGTCGGATGGTGTTCTCGAAGGGATAGATTTTGCTCCCTGTAAACATGGAAGGTAAGGAAGTAATGGTGACCTTTATAGTGGTCAATTCGTATTCTCTGTATACGGCAATTCTCAAAAGGCCATGGATTCATGCGATGGGGCTAGTTACGTTTACCTTGCATGTTAAGGTCAAATTCTGCACCGAGCATGTTATTGCTATAGTAAGGGGAAACCAGCAAGTGGCTAGATAATGCTTGGTGACCGCTGTTAACTGGGAGATTAAACAAAAGGAACCAATCGAGGAGGTCCCTTTATAGCAATTACAGGAACCCTAGGGGGGAATGAGGGCTAGCTGTGCCGAGGACTTGATAAGAGTGAAGATACTGTTGGACGAGGATATGATTTTTCAAATATGAGCAGGTACGAAGGACAAAGATAGGGTGAAGATGCTATTATTGCTTGTACAGAATATGGATGTATTTGCTTGGAGCCCGTACGAAGTACCCGAGGTGGACCCTGAATTTATAGTTCACAAGCTTAATGTTGATCCATTATTTCCTCTCAAGAAGCGGAAGCCAAAGAGGTTGACTAAGGAGCACATCGAAGCAGTCAAGTAAGAAATCAAGCGGTTGAAAGAAGCAGGGGCAATAAAGGAGGCTTTCTTTCTAGAATGGCTTGCAAATACTGTGGTGGTGAAAAAGAAGAATGGGAAATGGAGGGTTTGTGTAGATTTTACTAATTTGAACCGGGCATGTCCAAAATACCTTTTCCCTATGCTGAAGATCAATAAACTAGTAAATGCTACGTATGGGCATCCGAGGATGAGTTTTCTAGATGCTTTCCAGGGTTACCATCAAATTGCCCTGGCTACCAAGATTAGGAAAAGACAGCGTTCATCTCCCCTGATGCTAATTACCATTATACCATGATGCCGTTTGGTTTAAAGAATGTTGGAGCCACTTATCAATGGATGATGACGAGGACGTTCAGGGATAAGACTGGGCATATGGTGGAGGTGTATATTAACGATATGGCGGTTAAAAGCAAACAGGAGAAGGGGCACATTGATGATCTTGAAGAAGTGTTCGAAGTGCTCTGGTGGCATAAGCTGCGCCTCAATGCTGACAAGTGTGCTTTTGGAGTGGGGGTTGGTAAGTTCCTTGGGTATATGATCACTTACCGAGGAATAGAGGTCAATCTTGATCAGATTAAAGCTATAGAGTGCCTTAAGCCGCCGAGTAATCCAAAGGAAGTCGAGGTACTGACCGGCATGCTAGCTACCCTAAACTGGTTTATTTCCAAGTTTGTAGACCAGTGCCGTCCATTTTACCAACTTCTGAAAAATGGAAGGGATTCTAGTGGAATGAAGAATGTGAAAAGGCTTTTCAAGATTTAAAGAAATATTTGGTACGGGCACATATGTTGTCAACCCCAGAGCCAGTGAGGATTTATTTACGTATCTTTTGGTGTCCGAGCATACCGTGAGTGCCGTGTTGCTGAGGGATTAAGGTGTGCAGTAGCCAATATATTATGTCAGCAAAACTTTGGTCGATGCTGAGACGAGGTCCCTTGGAGAAGTTGGTGTTAGCAATAGTATATGCTACAAGGAAGTTGCCCTATTATTTTCAAGCTTATACTGTCTATGTATTAAACAAGTATCCCTTACAGTCATTATTGAAGAGATTTGATTTCACGGGCAGGATAGCCAAGTAGGGAACTCAACTGGGCTCTTTTGACATTAGGTACAGACCTAAGAGTTCGACGAAGGGTCAGGTTCTCGCTGATTTTATTGCAGAGTTTTCTCCGAGGAGGGAGATGGAGATAGTTTTTAATGTAGAGGTTCACTCGTGAAAGGTATTTGTGGACGGTGCGTCTAGCGCACTGAGAGTTGGGGCTGGAATTGTCATCATCACCCCAGAAGGGATAAGGCTGGAACATTCTTTTAGGTTGGGTTTTAGGGCTTCCAACAAAGAAGCTGACTATAAAGCCCTATTTGTCGGATTGAGAGCTGTTTTGGATCTTGGTGCTTGGGAAGTAGAGGTTTACTCGGTTGGTGGTTAATCAGGTGCAGGGCAGTTTTGAAGCCAAGGATTCACGGGTGATGGAGTATTTAAGGTTGGTAAAGCAAATTATGAACTAGTTTTTGAAAGCAAAGGTGGTTTAAGTAGTCAGGGGGCAGAATTGGCATGCCGACTCTTTGGCCACTTTGGTGTCTTCACTGACGGAAGAGGTACCTCGATTAATCAAAGTGGAGCTGGTGGCAGAACCGAGTATTGATGCAAAGGTAGGTGTTTCAGTGGTGGCAATATCTGAGCCATGTTGGATGGATCCAATCATTGACTTTTTGGCTAAAGATTGAGTGCCAGCTGATGAAAAAGAAGTGGACAGGGTACACTGGGTAGTTGCTTGGTATTGGTTATCGACAGATTGTAAATTGTACTAAAGGTCTTTTGAGGGGCTGTACCTTCAGTGCTTGCCCCCTAGTAAGGTTTATGAGCTCTTGACCAAACTATATGAAAGGGTGTGCGACAGTCATGTTGGGGGACGTTAATTGGCCCACTGAGCAATTGCCCATGGATTTTGGTGGCCACAAATGCATAAGGATGCTGCCGAATACATACGGAAGTGTAAGCAGTGTCAAAAGCACGCCTCGTTTATCCATCAGCCGGCAGTGAGTTTGAATCCTATCAGTAGCCTGTGGCCCTTTGCGCAGTGGGGGCTAGACATTGTTGATCCGTTCCTTTGAGCTACAGGAAATCGAAAATTTGTTCTAGTAGCTGTGGACTACTTCATTAAGTGGACGAAGGTTGAGGCATTGGCTAATATTCGGGATGTAGATGTTAAGAAGTTTGTGTGGAGAAACATAGTAACAAGATTTGAAGTACCAAAGTCCCTGGTATCTAATAAAGGGTTGCAATTTGATAGCAAAGACTTCAGCAAGTTCTGTAGCGATCTCAGTATCAAGAATAGGTATTCCACCCTGGCGTATTCGCAGAGTAACGATCAAACAAGGGATATATTAATGAAAATTTTTCACAAAGGCAAACATTAATAAAAAATTTTCACAGATTAAAAAAAAACTGATGTCTTGTCACCATATCTCGGTGACTATAAGTAAACCAAATAAAATAGGTAGAAGATAAAGTAAAACAAGTATTCTATCACCACATCTTGGTGACCATGGGTAAACCGAGCAAAACAAAGATAAGAAAAAATAAAAGAGAGAGCAAGTAAAAAGTTTTCTTCTTTCTTAAATAGTGGGGTCATCAGGCTGAACGGGAATGGTATTTGTAGGGGGCTTAGTTTGGACATCCCCGATTGGTTGAGTAGCGGGATCTGGAGTTAAGGATGGGGCACTGTGCGACATGACATCTATGTTGCTGGTGATCTCGAGATCGACCAACTCCCGTGAGAATCAATTGCGTTCACCAGCTCCCTCATGCTGGGAGTGTCTCTTTCTTCCTCAATATCAAGATTTTAAACTGGGGGGGGGGGGGGGGGAGGAGGCTCAGGGTAAGGTATTTGCTTGGGGTTCCTTAATGGGGAATCATTTGGCACCCCCATACTTGTAAAGCAGCCACCCACCCCTCGCCGAACCCGTGGCACCGTGACTAGTAAACGATAGGTTCCACGGAATTCTCGGCATCTGTGAAGCCTGCATTATACCATTTGTCCTCGGCAACTTCTAGGGCTGCCTTTAACTCGACAATTTCATTGGCCTGTTCTAGATTCTGCTTTAGCTAACTTGAGTTCCATTCCCCCCAGTTTTACACCTATCTTTGCCAGGCTCTGCTCAGCCAATGCCTAGGCCCTCTCAGCTTCCCGTGCTTTTCTTTCAGCATCCTCGCAGCCTTATCTTTATCTTTTGATGTGGCTACTGTGACATCCTTCAAGGCCCTCTCTCAATCATCATCCTCGGCGGCTTTCTTCAGTCGGTCCTTAACCATGTAAGCCAGTTGCGCTACCTATTATCGCGATGTCAATAAGCATGAAGGAAAAATGTAAACATATATCCGTGAAACAGAAGAGAAGAAAAGTGAATTATCGCTATGGTGTGCCATTAGAGCCGAGCAGATAAAGATTCATTTGCACCACTCGAGAAGAAGTGCACGTTTTTCGAAAGCAGCAGGCCCTGACCTAGGCTTCGTGCAACAGGCACCCTCACCCTGAGCCCAGCTTCTAACACTAGCTGTCACCGGAAGGGGCTCATTCCCGTGCCTAAAGATCGTTTGCCATCCTACAGCCGAGTATGTGGAGGAAGACGCCACGTTAGATCTGAGCTACTAGGTAGGATGAACACCGCCAGTGGGCTCTTGAATAACCATAACACCCATTGCATCAACTGGGGGACTCGGAGGAGCTTCTTCTTGTACTTGGGGAGGGTCGGCAGTGAGCTATCTTTTTCGGGTTCGAGTGGTTGGATGATGTTGATCTCTACCTTGGGCTTGTTGCTGTTGAGCTGCTAAGCGTGCGTCGGGAATAAACCGTTCAATCATCATTGTCCTTTTGGTTACCATGTTGCCCTCTTCTTGCTCGGCTTCTACTTTGGAAGAGTTTATTGATTCTACCTTTCCCTATTCGGTTGGTTGGACCATGGCACTAGGCTCGTCAACAGGTCTATGGACGACACGGCCTTGGAAAATGGAGTTAGCTGATGCGTCCCTTATGGGTACTAATGACTTTGCTCTAGCCAATCGAGGGCTGAGGTCTCAAGCCTCGCTTACGGTTAGGTTGGGAGGATGGAAGTTCGGATGGGACTATCTACTAGTAAAGCTTGCCTGAAATGTTACCAGGTAGAGTAGACTGGGGTGCAACCAAGTATAAGATGAGATGCCCGGAGCTGCCCATCAAAATTCATAAAGATCTCTGACCGAAGAATAAAATTCAAATCCCTCACATGTACAACTCTAATGTCCGGCTTAAATCTCTTGTCGTCTATGTTAAACACACACACACACACACACACACACACATTTTTAGACAATAATAAAGACAAACAAAGCACACGTACAAGTAGTTAATTATACACGATACCGACCAACGTCCAGAGGTGAAATTGGACAGGTGAGCTCATTGGCATGCCAATTGCCGCTCACCCAGTAGTATTTTCCTGCTAAGTTTCTGTTAGAATCAGGTAGGCATGATATAAGCCATACTCGTACATCCCTAACTTTCATGTATAGTCTGTCCCAATGTTACCACATAAACCATACATGAAGTTGATATCGTGATGATCTAATTGTAGCCCGCACAATTGGTTTAATCGGCTGACATAACTCACTACTCGATAAAAAATAGAAGGGAGTTGGTTGAGACTCAACCTGTAAAATCTAAGTGTCTTAAGTATCAGGGGATCCACGGGAAACCTGACCCTTCCTTCTAGGATAGCCATTAGGGGAAAAAAAACTACTTGAAGGCGCTGCTCAAGAGCAATGTTACCCTTATGACAATAAGCCACTTCTACATCTCCAGGAACGTCATAGACTACTCCAAAGTTAGTCAGAGATGCCTCGGTGTTAAGAAGGTGAGAGTACCCCATCTTTGAGTCTAGAATCGGAGAAAAACTTAAAAAGAGAAGAGGAATGAGTGAAGGAACTTACTGTGGGCTCTAGGAATTGGAGATCTTGGTTGAGAATCTATGCACTAAAGGAGATGTAAAAAATGGTGAGATGAGTTAAAAGGTACTATTTATAAGGAGAAGGCATTTAATGAAAAGGAGTGGGAAAAATCCTTTTAACTTCTTTTTGTAACTCCCACACGAGTGGCCTCGGTTCACGAACCGCTAGGCCATGATCGCACTCAGACTTGACAAGCCGTCATAGCGCTGCTTTTGAAAGGGCATTAATAACCATCTAGCTCATTTAATGGCTGGAGGTTGGTCTTCCCAAGGAGTCTTTAGCACCTTTTGGATTGTCCTTGATTCGCTCCCGATAACTGGACACAAATCAAGGGGGGCTATTGTATGGGGCATGGCCTCAGGCCCATTAGACCTTGGCCCAAACATTCTCAAGGACCAAAACTGAGCCCAAACCTCATAGTAAGTCCATATCGTTTTGGATGCATGATAGACAAGCCTATGTTCGGTCCATTATGACCCATTCGAGAGTGCATTTGCTCGGAATAGCCTACGTCCCTAGCAGCTTTGTATTGCCTTGGGGAGTATCATTGCTAGGTGATATTTTGCAGGCAGAAATCAGTTTCAATGCCATTACCACTGTTTCTAATGGGGCGTATTCCTTGTTAGGAATAATCACATTGGACCCCACCCACACGAGTGAGACCAGAATGTAATCATGAAACCTCCACCAACCTCAAGCTATAAATAGCATAATTGAGTGAAGAGTAGGGGTTGCCAATTCTGAGGAGAAAATAGAGAGAAAGAGAGAGAGAGAGAGTTGGTACCACCAGGAGGGAGAGCAACTCAAAGAGGACAGAAAGGGAATTTGTGGGAGCTAAGGGGTGTCATTGGGTCGCTTGGCAAGGAACTACCCTTAGTAGGAAACACTAAGCCCACTATACAAGTAAGTTGTGAGCCCAATTCTAAGCCCGGTCCATTAATTAGAATCTGGATACGCACAACTACGTTCACAATATTTTCACAATATTTTACATTTATTGGAATGGTTCAAAAATTTTAGTTGCCAATTTTAAATTTTGAGAAAGTCAATTCTAAAATTTGGGGGGGCTAGTGAATAAATTTACATGTAATTTTAGTAATTTATAATTTTTTTTTACTAGCTCTAATGGAGAATTCAAAAACCTAGGGGGGCCATGCCCGCCCAGCCCCCCCCCCCCCCCTCCAACATGGCTCCACCCTTGGCTAGAGTAGATACATCTAGAAAATTGGATTTATTTATTTATTTTTTTTTTTAGACGAATAGAAAATTGGATACTTAGTTCACTCACTTACTCTCATACATGAAAACTTCATTATGTAGATACATGTACAATACTAGATACGTTTATAGAAAAATGTGTTCAATTAACTTATCTAAAATCATGTTTATTCTGCAACTCCCCCGCTTAAACTTGATTTTTCGTAAGTCCAAGTAATGCGCTCATCTTATGAACTTTATTTTCACGTGTTTTAATTTGATGGCCTGCTCTAACTCCACTAAAAGGGCGGACTTGACGTCCATATGATAGATTCTCCATCCCTTTTAAACATCTAGTGAAATAATCAATTTGATGGTCTTCAACCGAGCAACAGGAGCAAATACTTCACCATAGTCAGTACACTAGCACGTTGACTATAGTCTTTGGCAACTAATGGCATAATTTCCTTGTGGAAGAGTTGTGAGCTCCCATGTATCATTCTTCTTAATATTCTTGATTTTTTCATCCAAAGCGTCTCTCTTTCTTATCTTGAATAGGATCCCCAAAGCTTATTGGTTTTGCATCAACAAAAAGACAAAATAAATCCAAAATCTCTCAATTTGCTCAATTTCTTTATATAGATCTTGGAGAGTCCTAAAGTGGGGTACTCTTTCACCTGAGTTTGCTTCTGATGAAGATGGATAATCACAGGAAGAAGTTGGTGATGGTGGAGGAGGAGTTTGCTCTTGCAGAACATCGCTTATCTGTTCTTCTTGTTCAAAGAAATATAGGAAAATAATTATAATTTTCTTTCTCTTCGGTATCCCATTCCCAAGTGCCTCTTCATCAAATTCGACATTTCTAAAAGAATCTTTTTGTGCTTTATAAAGCTTGTAGCCTTTGGAACTTGCATCATAGTCGATAAAGACATATTTTTCATTTTTATCAAGAAGCTTGGATCTCTCTTGATTGAGAATATGTACATATGCAAGAATTCCAAACGCGTAAATGTGAAAAACTTTACTTCCACCCACGCCATGCTTTTTGGGGCATCATTTTTTTCACTCTTTGTAGGTTTTTGAATTGACAAGTGAACTACACAATCAATTGCCTCAATAAAAAAATTCCATAGGCATCTTTTTGGACCTTGTTGGGTTGAAAACTAACCCCAGTGCAATTAACTAATTAAACAAATTAATTAATTAGACAAGTTTCATGCAAAGTACAGTTAAAAAGACAACCACATCGCCAATCTCGAGTATATGTAGCAGAAAAATAAAGAACTTAGTGATATGGTAACAATGGGAAAATTGAAGTTATGTTGTAAATGAAAATAAAGAATATTTTTTTTTGAAGTACTTGCTTTCATTGCGTTGCTCACTTCATATTTGATAATATATAATAGAAATCAGTTACATGTTGATACTATAAAAAAATAAGTTACGTTGACAGTTGACAATAAACACGTGATTATTGTCTATAACAATAACTATAAAAATAACAATCGTAATTTTATCAATTTATGTTTTTATAAAAAAAAAAAAAAAATACAACTAAAACAAAAACAAAAACCGTGCGAAGCATGGGTCAAAAACTAGTTCTAAAATATTGGTGGAGAATGGTTCATTTGATTGAGTAGTTTTAGAAACACAAGCACTCCAATTAGGGCTATAAACAAGTCGAGTTTTGTCGAGTAGTGCATGTTCAAGCTTGGCTTGTCAGGAAAAATTAAAAGCTTGAGCTTGGCTTGAACTTGTGATAAGCTTAAAAATAGAGTTTGAGCTTGAGCTCATGGGAAAGTTAAAAAGTTTGAGCTTGGCTTGGCTTGGCTTGATTAATTAGTCAAGCCAAACTCAAGCTTAATATCAAGCTTAAACTCGAGCTTAGATCAAGTTTTGAAGCTTGAAATTTAAAAAATTACATTATTAAATAATTAAATCTCTAAAATTAATAAAAAAGAAAAAGAAAATAGTATACTCATTTTATCATGCGTCTAGTCTTACTTATAATTAGTTATTATCCAAATTAATAATTTATATAATTAAATTCATTCATTCATCATTCCTTATCTACAGTTTCAACAATTGTTCAAAATAAAAATTTTACATTAGCGTTAGATGGTGAAGGACTAGAAAAATACCTGTTTGTAACTATTACGAATGAGAAAATACTAATATGTCTCATAACTTTACTTTAGATGACTGATAGGGAAGGATTATATGTGGCCTACTCAATTATTTATTTATTTTTAAATGTAACTATAGTCTAAAGTGGTTCTTAATTAGTTTAAAGGGAAGGAAAAAATTAAGGTAATATAGGTAGTGGTCTCATGTTAGCCATGTCATTATTAATATATGTGTAATGAGTATATTTAGCTAACACAAATAAATTTATAAATGAGTCTATGCTTGCATTGTTGTGTATCAAGCCTAATAGCTCACGAGCTTGTTCGTGAATAAGTTTTTTTGCTTTGGCTTGGCTTGTTTATTAAACGAGCTTAAAACTAAGGCTCAAGCTTGGCTTATTTATAAACAAACAAACAAACATGAGTAAGTTTTTTATTGAGCCAAGTTCGAGTTACTCATGATCGGCTTGGTTTATTTACAGCTCTAACTCAAACACTTTGAAAGGCCAAAAAATGTATTGACCCCCTTGTGATGAATTAATTGATTAATTAGCCAAGTTTATTAATTAATCAAATTAACATGCAATTGTACGTGGCAGTACAAACAAATCACCAATTAACTAAAGTATGCAGCTAAAAATAAATTGACACAGTGATTTGTTTACGAATGGGGGAAAACTTACACGGCAAAAACCCCACTAGGTGATTTTAAGGTCACCACTCCCGAGAATCCACTATTATCAAAACAAACTAGCAGTTACAAATAAAGGTGTTAGGTTCTAAGGTCTTAGGATTTTGTGTATTTAGAACTCTAATTTGTAATGTTGGCAAACCATGATCAAAACAATGTATTTAGTCTTGTTTAGGCTTGCTCAAAGTTGGTTAAATATTGTAAAGTTGGAATCGAGTGACTGCAGAAGCATTGGGGCTTCTCGGCCTGACTCGATCGATTGAATGTAATTCTCGATCGATCGAAAATCGGCCCAGATGCGATTCTGCAGAAATTCCAGCTCAGCCCTAACTCTTTTAAAACGTTTAGGGTTTTATGTTTTTGCTCTAGGTATATAAGGCAAAACTCTAACCACGTTTTCAGAGTTGCACAAGTTGTATTGTTGCTCATACATTGCGGTTTTGTGTAAATCTCTTGTGAGATCTAGAGGAGCTTTCCTTTACACAAAGCTTAGGGTTTTCAAGATTGAGATTCTTCAACATCTTGATGATCAACTTGGTTGCTGCCATTGAAGCTTAAAGATAAACAAGCGGGGAGCTTGTAGCTGATTGAAGGAATACAAAGAAAGAAGTAGTCCGTGGACTCGGAGCCTGCGCGTGGTCGTGTCAGGAAGTTTTACTTGTGGGTAGCATTAGGAAGTCAAGCGGGGAGCTTGTAAGTCCTTTTGTAAGAACTTCAATTCTTTCTTAGTGGATTCCGTTTTGCCTTGAGGATCGGTGGGTAAAATCCTCCCCAAGTTTTTCCGTGTGGTTTCCTGGGTGATCATATCGTGTGTTCTTTATTATTTCTGCTGCTTTATATGTTTTACATGCATGATATGATTATTTGATTGTTTTAACCTAGAATTGTTAATTTGACTAAGTAACAACTTGGCTAATTAATCTAGGCTACGCAATCTGGTTGTTTGTTTAAGGGGTCTAAATTTCCATCAAGTGGTATCAGAGCGGGTTGCTCTTTTGTTTGAGATTTTTTTTCTCTGAGCTGATCCTTGACCCCGGTTGTCATGGAGCATGGACACTCTCTGTTTGTTCCTCCTCACTTTGATGGGAACAACTATGCGTATTGGAAAGTAAGGATGAAAGCATTCCTAAAATCCATCGATGAGAGAGTTTGGAACTCTGTTGAATATGGATGGGAGAAGCCCACTACTCCTGTGAGTGAGTGGCAAACTTCTCAGAAAAAAGCAGTTGCGTTTAATAGCAAAGCTATGAATGCCATTTTTAATGCTGTTTCAATGGAGGAATTTAAGAGGATCTCTAATGTTGAGGTTGCTCATACTGCTTGGAAAATCCTCCAAACTGTACATGAAGGCACAAAGGCTGTTAAGATAAACAAATTGCAGCAATTAACTTCTAGGTTTGAAAGCATTAGAATATTTGATGATGAAACATTTGATGAGTTTTATGCTAAACTCAATGATATTGTTAATTCTGCTTATAATTTGGGTGAAGTCTATGATCAACCTAAGATTGTTAAGAAGATACTTAGATCCTTAACTGAAGACTTTAGACCCAAAGTGACAGTCATTACTGAAAGTAAGGATGTTGACACCATCCCTGTGGATGAGCTTGTAGGATCGCTTCAGTCTTATGAGTCTGACCTACCCAAGACTACCAAATCCAAATCAATGGCTCTAAAGTCTGTTGATGATGTTGAGGCTGGTGGATTTGATGATGAGCTCTCTCCTACTGAGATAGCTTACCTTGTCAAGAATTTTAGAAATTTCCTTAGAAACACTAATAGGAAGGCAAGGAATACCAACACTGTTGAACCTAGAAACTTTAGGAAGAATGATCCCACTAAGGTTAATAATTTTGAAAAACCTAGAGAACAAGTAGGTCAATCTTCAAATAACTCTTTGGGTACTCAGTGTTTTGGTTGTTAAGGGTATGGTCATGTCAAATCTGAATGTCCTACTTTCTTGAGGAATAAGGGTAAAGCTATGACTGTAACCCTTAGTGATAATGAGGTTTCTGATGATGAGTCCGGTTGTAACGAAGATGGAAACTTCATTGCTTTCACTGCTACTGCTGTAGTCAATGAAAGCATATCTGCTGAGGAGAATCCTGTTGATGGGGAACTCTTTGAAGATGCAGATCTTCAAGAGGCCTACAACAAACTTTGCAAAATTGCTGCAAAGGATGCTATGAAAGTTGATCTAGGCCTGAAGAAAATTGATGCTCTTGAGCTTGAAAAGAAAAACTTGCTTGTCAAATTGTTTGATGCTAATGAGCTTTTGAATAATGTTAAATCTGAAAACATGCTTTTGCTTGATAAAGTTAGAACTTTGGAACATGATTTATCTGTTGCTAGATCTGCTAGTTCTAAACTTGATCACATGCTGAATGTTCAAAAGTGTTCTTCTGATAAATCTGGGATTGGATATGTTGAAAGCATCTTTGATTCTACACCCCATTCCACTGTCTTTGTTCCTGCTTCTTCTTCTGTACCTTCTGTGAGTGAGGTTGTGAGTGAAATTGTTAAACCCCCTGTGAGTGAGGTTGTTAAACCGGTAGAAGTTTCACCACCTAAGAAGATTAGGGTAGACTTAAGGGAATCCAAACCTAAGGAGCCTACCAAATCCAAGGATAAGATGCATGGTAAACCTACTTGGGTTTGTCATTATTGTGGTAAGTCTGGACATATCCGTCCTAATTGTTACAACCTTCAAGCTGATAAAAGAGCAAAGAAACCAAAAGTGCCTTTGCCTCAAGCACAAGATCTTATGGCACTAATTGGTGAATTGGTAAAGGCGTTAAGCCTTTATTCCAATCCTGGAGTTGGGAATCACTCTAAAGTGAATAAGAACTCCAATGCTCGTGGTGCATCTAAAAAGTTTTGGATGCAAAAGACTCGAAATAACTGAGTCTTTCTGACATGGTCCTTGTGCTTCATAACTCTATCCTTTGTGACCATTGTTCTTTGTTTTTTTTTGTGTGTTTTTGTTCTAGGACTTGCATTGCATTACATTCATGCATTTCATTTTAGGATTTATTTGTTTTCTCTTTTAATTAAAAAAAAAAAAGGAAAAAGGAGAAAGCAAAAATTATGTTTGACACTTTTTTTCTTGATTTCTGAAAACAAGGTTGGTTAATCTTTTTACACATGTCATGTCCTGTGTACTTTGTTTAACTTGGATGAGCTTATTTACTGCACTTTACTAGTTGAAACTTTGTAGTGCATGTTGTGTGGGAAAGATTTGTGTGGTTGTTAATCACTTTGCCTTAATCATGAAGTCACATGTTCTTTGACTGTCGGACTTGATCCTTTTGAGAAAGGTATAAATAACCATCTCACCACTGTTCACTAGCCAATCATGAACACCTTAGTGCATATCATAAGATTTTGTGCTCGAGAAAGTGTAGCACATGCACAAAAAGAACATAAGGTGTAGCCTCATTTAAAATTAAAACTGGTGTGTACTATTAGGCTTGATGCCAATTCACTTAATTCAAACCGGTGTGTACTATTATGCTGAATGCCAATTCATATATAAATAAGAGGCAATAATGCAAGAAACTTACATGATTGCAAGCTTTTGTTCTAGAAGATGTGGGAGTTATAGGATGTAACTCTTTAGGTGATAGTCTCTTTTAAATTCTATGTGATGAATTGTGTAGACTTTGTGGTTGATTGCTATTTACATATCACCTCACATGTATCTCAAGTTTTTGCTAATTTCACACACTTCACAAGTTACTCTTTGTTAAACATTGTACATGCTAGTGTGTGTGTTTTTGGTCTGACCAACCAAGTTTGAAAATATCTTGAGATTTGTGCACAACATATGTGTTGCTTGAGACAATGTAATGGAGGATGATTGGAACTTGTTTTTGATGAAATTGGGTTTGAAAATTAGGGTTTTTGAAAAAGCATTTCACTTCATACTCATGCATTTTGTTTTTCATTGATCAAATGCTTTGAGGAGTTGTTTTCAAAATTGGGTATGCATTTTTTCAAAACAGGGATTTTTCTCAAAATTTAGTGAGCCTCTGCCCATTTCGATCGATCTAGTGTGTTTTTCGATCGATCGAAAAAGTGTTTCAGAATGTGTCAAAATGACTGTCACATTCGATCGATCGAATGTATTTTTCGATCGATTGAAAATCGTGGAGAAGCTTTTTAAAAAGAAGAAATCTGACTTTTTCAAAGAACTATTCAAACTTTTTCAAAACTTTTTCTTTCTCTCTCCGACGAGGCAGGCTTCCAGTCAATTTTTTGTCGTTTTCTTCGAAATTTTTTACAAAATCTCTCTCTCCTCAAGCCGGTAAGACCTTTTTGCCCTTTGTTTTGCTTTTATTTTCATGATTTCATGCATTTTTCATGCATTTTAGGGGCAATTTTCGGACTTTGCATAAATAGGAAATTCTGTTGATTCAAGCCTTTTCTTTTGCAATTGATCAATGGGTTTTGGTGGGGACACGTCATATTCTAGTTCCTTGATGATTAATTTGATCAATTTTGAGTTTGATGAAAAATTGAAAATTCTAGGGTTCCTATTTGATCCAAATTGGGGCTTTTTGTGAAATTGAGTTTAATTGATGAAATTGGCTTGTGTAATTGATGCAATTAGTTATTATAATCTATTTTCAACGTTGTGTAATGATTAATTCATCAATTTGTTGCAAAATTTATCAAGTGGTTTTCAAATTTTTAGGGTTTTTGTTAAGAAACTCTATGTTCAAGCCAATTTTGTGTAATTGAACTTAATTTGAATTGTGTTTCCTGCATTAGTACATGCATCATGGCATTGATATTGTTCATGCATCATATAGATTTTTCATTCTATTGTTTTTGTGCTAACTTGCAGTCTGCCCTTGGTTTTGTTTTTTTTGTTCTTTTGGTTTTGTCCTTGTGTCCTTGTCCTTTCCTTAGTACTATGCCTAGGAAGACTAGAGCTCGTAGGACTATTCCCTCTCGTTCTCCTTCCCCCCCTTCCTTTAACCGTGAGAGATTTCCGAGCGAGAAAACCAAGAGACCTATGAGAAGCTCAATCTTCAGAGGAAGATTTGGGCTGAGCGTTCTGTCATTCTAGATGAGCTAGATCCTGCCATTAGGGCAAATTTTGAGCGTCGAGGATGGTTGCCTCTGTTAGATGTGTTTGACCCTCCTCCTCCGGCTACCTTGATTAGAGAGTTCTATTCGAACATCTTTATCCGCGTCTATGATTCCAACACTCTAGTTAGGAGTTGGATACGAGGTGTAGAGCACTCCATTACTCCTCAGGTAGTGGCTGATGCTCTAGGGGTACCGTTGGTTCGTGAGCCTGTCTATCCTTATTCTGAGTCTCCTGAGTTGAGCGACGTTTTGTTTTACATCACTGGGACTACTGTCTAGTGGGGTTCTGATCCTAGGATCACTTTTGCTGAGCTCTCCGGGTTGCATTATCTTTTCTTTAGGATAGCCTGTCATTCCCTCTGGCCCATCTCTCATGTTCACACCATTCCTCTCAAGAGGTGTGTATTTTTGTACGCCTTAGTCACCGATGCTCCTATTAGTTTTCCTCATCTTTTTCTTCGTTCTTTGAACGAAGTTTATAGGAGTTCATCTACTGCTCATGCCCTTGTTCATCCTATTTTCATTCATAGGATTTTGCTTTATCTTGCTCTTAGTGACTTCCCCTCATCTGAGCTCGTTCATATTATAGGTCTTATAAGTGCGTCTTTTCTTAGACAGAGGGCCGCTCATCTTCGAGCTAGTTCTAAACACCCTAGGTCTGAGCCTTCTTTTAGCGCTTCTCCTCCTCCTTCGTCTTCTATAGGTCCTGCTGGTGAGGATATTCCTGATCCAGTTAGTGATGATGATGATGCTGCTGTTCCTCCACCTCCTTCGGCCGACTTTGATGTTCGTCGTACTTTGGAGACTGTCATGACCGTTCAGGCGGCTCATGGTCAGCTTTTGATGGACTTGTTCGATGAGATTCGAGCGTTGAGAGCAGATTTGGCGCATCTTCATTCACCTTCACCACCACCTTTTGATGGCGACTCTTGATTGCCCTTTGGCATTCCGTCACAAAAAGGGGGAGTGGATATTTTTGACTTGTAGAGGAGTTTTGATTTTTGAGGAGATTTTGTAGTTAGGGGGAGATATACTTTTTTCATGAGATATTGTTTTGTGGAGTTTTTTTTTAGATTGTATCTAGGTGCTTCACCTTGTATATCATTTTTGGGGATATTCATGTTAGGGGGAGTAACATTGATATATTGATATACATTTTTCTTATTTGATTCTTGTTGTTTCATGATTCACTGCTTATTGATTTATATTTATGAGTTGATTCATTGATATATATCTTTATTGTGTGTTGTGTGAATCTTACAAGAATATTATACCTGTTTATATACTATTTTCTGTCACACATGCGTTTATGCGTTTGTTGAGTATTTCAGGAATATACAGGTTGTTTCAATTGAGCTGCTGTCTACACTTGCAACCGATGGATAGTAGTTAGGATTGAATTTTAGTCTTTATGAGCATTATTTCTGTAAAGGGTTTTTTACTTGTAAACTTTGAGCTTTTAATTTGTGTTTTGTCACGGATTGCCAAAGGGGGAGTTTGTTAGGTTCTAAGGTCATAGGATTTTGTGTATTTAGAACTTTAATTTGTAATGTTGCCAAACCATGATCAAAACAATGTATTTAGTCTTGTTTAGGCTTGCTCAAAGTTGGTTAAATATTGTAAAGTTGGAATCGAGTAACTGCAGAAGCATTGGGGCTTTTCGGCTTGACTCGATCGATCGAATGTAATTCTCGATTGATCGAAAATCGGCCCAGATGCGATTCTGCAGAAATTCCAGCTCAGCCCTAACTCTTTTAAAATGTTTAGGGTTTTATGTTTTTGCCCTAGGTATATAAGGCAAAACCCTAGCCATGTTTTCAGAGTTGCACAAGTTGTATTGTTCCTCATACATTGCGGTTTTGTGTAAATCTCTTGTGAGATCTAGAGGAGCTTTCCTTTACACAAAGCTTAGGGTTTTCAAGATTGAGATTCTTCAACATCTTGATGATCAACTTGGTTGCTGCCATTGAAGCTTAAAGATAAACAAGCGGGGAGCTTGTAGCTGATTGAAGGAATACAAAGAAAGAAGTAGTCCGTGGACTCGGAGCCTGCGCGTGGTCGTGTCATGAAGTTTTACTTGTGGGTAGCATTAGGAAGTCAAGCGGGGAGCTTGTAAGTCCTTTTGTAAGAACTTCAATTCTTTCTTAGTGGATTCCGTTTTGCCTTGAGGATCGGTGGGTAAAATCCTCCCCAGGTTTTTCCGTGTGGTTTCCTGGGTGATCATATCATGTGTTCTTTTTTATTCTGCTTTATGTGTTTTACATGCATGATATGATTATTTGATTGTTTTAAATTAGAATTGTTAATTTGACTAAGTAACAACTTGGCTAATTAATCTAGGCTACGCAATCTGGTTGTTTGTTTAAGAGGTCTAAATTTCCATCAAAAGGAATCCCAATACCTTATACCAACCTATAGTTGAACCTTTACCCCAATACCTAATTGGACTTGTTTTGTAGTGACAATCTCTCAGTTTCAATGCACGACTCCCAGTAATGACTAACCAATTGCATAAATCCCAGTACGCAACTTGATTACCAACTTGAGAAGGATGTTGGCTGCAAAGTTCTTCAGTTCATCACACGATAAAGATCATGAAGTTGCTTGGTCACAAAACCCTATGGTGTACAAAACACAGCAGCTTTTTCAAGAACTAGGGCAAACTAGGTTTCTGGTCACACTCTTCTTCACACTTGTGGAATTGTGCTATTTTGTAACTTGTGTCACCTTTTTCAGCTCTTAAAATAATCCTTATATATATTTAAGTTGTGAAAAAAGAAAGTCCAAACATACACTCATGGATTGGATGAAAAACAGTCATGAAAAACTGAGTTTCATAAATCTCGACAGATACCCTATCTAACGAGCTAGCTATTGAGCCACGGGCTTCAGCAGCTTATAAACCTCGATAGATGCTAGCTGTCAAGCTTTAAAATCCAGCACTTCATTCACTGATTCTTAGATAGACTTGTATGGTTTTAACACTTGAACTTGAAATCTTGTTTCTTGAAACATTAAACACATTCTAGATTTACCCATTACAAGTAAAGTGTGTTTTGTCAAAGGATTAGCTAACTACACAACATAGTGACATATGTTCTTAACATTAAATCACATATGTCCTAACACACTTTACAAAGCACTCAATAAGAAACTCAATTATTTGACTCGATAAAGTTGGGGAGATTACAAGGTTATTTTCATAGGCAAGAGTAAACGCATCTAGAACATGCATAATCACCGGATACATACACCACTCACTTACTTTCATACATGAGCCTTCATTAATTACAAATTTTAGAAAGATATGTGCAATGTACTTATCTAAAATTATGTTTATTCTCCAACAGGTTAAAAATGTAGCTGAAAAAGCTTTAGATTCTCTTAAATATAATGACTTGATAACAAAACTGAATGAAATATTTGATGAGATTGTCAAAGAGATGGAGTTGTATAGGTTTGTGTTGACCAAGAGCCCTTCCTCTTATTTAGTTGAGCGACCAAAAACTACCTCTTTTGTTGACGTGAATGAAATAGTTGGCCGTGATAATGATAAGAATCATTTAGTGACCTCCCTATTCGGTGAGCCCTGTTTTGGAAGAAAACTTCAGGTCATCTCCTTATTGGGTATGGGCGATATTGGAAAAACGACTCTTGCCCAACTAGCCTATAATGATGACAATGTGAAAGACTATTTTGAGGAAAGAATTTGGGTTTGTGTTTCTGAACCTTTTGATCCGTGTAGGATTGCCAAAGCAATCATTGAGGCTTTTGGAGGTGGTGACCCCAGCATTATTGAATTGGAAAGTCTATTGAAAAAAGTCTTTCAATTGATTGGGGAAAAGAAGGTTTTGGTTGTCTTCGATGGTGTGTGGACTGAAGATTACACAATGTGGGAGCCATTAAAAAATGTACTCAAATGTAACTCCCATACTAGAATTCTAGTCACCACACATAAAAACAAAGTTGCTGAAATGATCGAAAGTTCATTGATAATCAATTTGGAAGTGTTGAATAATGAACATTGTTCGGCGATATTTTACAATATAGCATTTTCTGTAAGGGATTGTGAGCAATGTAAGCAGCTAGAAGAGTTTGGTGATAAAATAGTAAGAAAGTGCAAAGGTTTGCCACTTGCAGCAAAGACTCTAGGGAATCTCATGCGTGCCAAGAGAGATAGAGAACAATGGAAGGATGTTTTGGATAGCAATTTGTGGGAATTAAAAATGTTGAAAGAGGTCTTTTTGCACCATTTGTACTAAGTTATTATTATTTGCCTACACCATTGAAATCGTGTTTCTCATATTGTGCTGTTTTTCCTAAAGAGTTTGAGTTTTTTTGTTGAGGATTTGGTATTTATGTGGATGGCACAAGGATATATTGAGCCAAACGCAAATATGGAAATAGAAATCATGGCAAGAAAATACTTTAAAAATTTAGTCACTCGCTCTTTCTTAAAAGAATCCAAGAGTAGTGAAAATGCTGGAAACACAGTGCATGATAAGCGGTTGGAATCATATATCCGTGAAGTCAGATATGCTGACAAGATAATGAGCTTCAAAATGCATGCTATAGTACATGCATTTGCACATTTAATTACTAAAAATGAATGCTTCACAATTACTGAAGAGAAAGAGTGGGGATTAAATTATAAAAATGCTCGGCATTTGTATTTAGAAGCTCCTGGTGACTTTCCTGAGTCTGTCTACATGGCCAAAAATTTACGCACGCTCATTTTTAGATTTGGAATTGATTATAACTTCTCCAAATTATTGAAGAATTTTAAATGTTTGCGGACATTAACTTTGACTTGTCTGCACGGTGAGTTAACAAAACTTCCGGGTGGAATAGACACTCTGATACATTTAGGGTATTTTCGTATACTTTTTTATCATGGAGATGGATTGCCAGAAACCATATGTAATTTACGCCATTTACAAATTTTGAAGATTGCGCTTGCTAATAATAGGTCCATGAAATTACCGCAAGGAATGAGTAAACTAATTAACCTAAGAAATCTTATTTTGGATGTAACTAATTCTAGATCGGTAAATCATATTTGGGAGCTTCCAAGTGGGATCAGGGAATTGGTTTCTCTTAGAACGTTAAGTCATTTCAGAATAATAAGCGGTAAGGATGATGATAGCAAAGGATGTAAGCTGGGAGAATTAAGCAATTTGAACCACCTTCAAGGGACTCTTCGAATAAGCGGGCTGGGGAATGTGGCAGATGTAATAAGTGAGGCTGAGAGTGCACAACTCAGGAATAAGGTACGGCTTCGTACTTTGGTTCTATCTTTTGATGGAGAGAGTGATAGAGGAATGGAGGATGAACCTTTGTTTCTGCATGAGTTAATGTCACCTCCAGATTTAGAAGAATTAGACATTATTGGGTACCTGGGCAAAATACTGAAAGCACGCAATTAGGCCAACTTGAAAACGCTTATGCTCCTGGGATGCATAAACTTAGAGGATCTGGATTTCCCTCGTTTGGGGGAACTGCCTATCCTTGAATCATTAGTGATAAAGGAAGCGTATAGTTTGAAAAAGGTGGAATTTTCAGGAAACAAGCAAGGCCCAGTATTCCCGGATTTGAAATTTCTCGCATTTGATTCTTTGCACCAGTGGGAAGAATGGATTGCGATTGAAGAAGACTCTATCACTATAATGCCATATCTTCAAAAATTGAGAATTGATAACTGCCAAAAGTTAAAGTCGCTGCCGGATTTCCTTCGTACAATTATTACATTACAGTTATTGGAGATCATTAACAGTCCGATTCTCAGTGAACGTTGCCAACGTGAGACAGGAGAAGACTGGGAGAAGAATTCCCACATCAAAGAAGTCCATCTTTAATTGGGTAAGTCATTCTGCTTCTTCTTATTCTCCTTATTTTGCAAAAAAATATCAATTATGTGTTTTAATTGTCAGCCAAAAATTCTCACAGGAAAAAAATTTAATGACAACTTTTGTTGATAAATTTATCATATCCTCAATATTCTTAGTAATTTGCTTTGATTCGGTTATCTTGTGATGCATCTAAAATTGGTTGATGAGTTCAATAAATATCAACAAATAATTAAAAACAAAAGGTTGGAATTTTATATAGACTAATCAAATGAAAATTCCACCCAATCGTTCTCATTTGCATATAACGAAAACAACTCCAATGCCTACCTCTTTCTAATGTTTAATGTTTATATTGGTTAACTCATTCTCTTGATTTCAGGCTGGTGGGTTGTTTAACATAGAAGATGACCTACCACCTGTGTGTGCGCGCGTGCAAAACTCATTCTCAGCTTTATTCAGCATTGAAAGAGGGTGTGTGTGCAAAGTCTATTCTCGGCTTGATTTAGAATTAAAAGGGTATCGGTGGGACCCGTGTGTGTGTGTCTGCAGAGTTCATTCTCGGCTTGATTCAGCATTGAGAGTCTGATCCAGTCACAGGTAAATTCCCTTCTTCTTCTTAAAACATCAATTAATTATACTGCTGATCTCTCAAAATTTTCCTCTAAAAGGAATTAATCACAACTTTTGCAGAGAAATTTATCAGATTTTTCGCCAAATTCGCAAAGACACCAACATGAATGGTCTGGTATGCCCACTATTTGCAATATTACTGAAATGTGTGACTTGTGTGTGTCATTATCTAAATGAAAAGAAAAGCTGTCAGAATGAATGTTACTGAAATTTTACTACTGAATTTTTATTATTTGCGTATGAACTCGCCCTTTTATATTTCTATTTTTATTTTGAATAAAAATTTTTCTTGTATCTAAACTTATTTCCATCTTGCATCTCGTTTTATCTTGCTTTTGCAAGTGATGCAGAAAATGTTGTCCAATTTGTAAAAAACTGTGCAATTTCCATAATATAACATTGTTATAAATTTTTCGAAAAATCATTGCCGAGTGGTGATATAAATGTGACGAGAAAATTGGAATTTTTTGATAACAAATTTACTTCATCTTTCTTTTATAGTTTTTAGTTCTTGAAACCTTTTTTCATTCAACAAGTAATAAATTTTTTGTTTTATTTATTTTAAAGAAGAAAGCAGAAAGTCCTCATTGCTCAAACCTATACTTGTTAATCATCTAGTCTAGAGATATAGGGTTATGTACTTACTATTTATCAATTTCCTAAGTCAATATTTCATGCTTTTTCTTTTTGTCAGCGGCAATAGTGTTTAATGGCATGGAAGAGAGCAAAGTGTGAGAAGCGACAACCAGTAGATAAGAAGATGCTACAAATACCTTGGCTTCATTTGCTGGATTAATTAGTAACCATCACAATCTCTTTATAACTAAAATTCAAGATATGCTTGTGATTTCGATTTTTGAGTATTGGACACAGACTAAATGTAATTAAAAATGAGGCCAAACCATAGCTAGAGTAGAAGTCTGATAAGATCAATCTCAGAGAGAAAACCCTGATGGGTTTTAGAAATATTTGTCCCTTAACTTCTATTTTGTATGTTTGTTTTTCAAATGCGTACATATTGCTGCTTCTCCTTTGCATGTAGTCCTTGATAGCTCTATTTTGTTTCAGGAATTAGAATTACTCTTTTATGCTCATCATCTTGGTGAGAAGTCGCTGTTTTCTGATGATTTTGATGTTTTTTTAGTCGGTTTTCACCATCAAATAAATCGTAAAGTCTACTGTAGCATTTGCCATTCTGGTGCTGGAAATAGTCCCTACAAACTAGTCACCCAAAAAATATATTTAGAGAGAGAGAGAGAGAGAGAGAGAGAATAAAGTCATTCTAAATACTCTTCGGATTGCTCATATATAGCTCATCCCTAGTTTAATGCTTAGATTGAAATTCCACTTAACGTGTTATATCTCCTTGAAATAGAGGTTAGGCTACTAGACTTGATATTTATTTTAGATCGTTATCATTTTTGCCCATCAAAAGTAGATAATTCTAGTCATTGAAAAAAAAATGCCTTTTTTGCAAGCTTCTAGGTTCTAATAATGCTTGTCACCTTGAATAACCCCTAAATCTTAGACCTCTAAGGACGGAGAAAGGATGTTCATCGAGGACTTGGGGATTTGAGCAAGGATTTTGAACTGCCAAGGAAGTAAGTTTTTCCTTTTGACATACTAACATTACTAATGACCAGATTTTCTTGAATTTGTCCTTCAAATATTTGCTTTGATGCATTCCTTATTAGGTTCTCATAGCATGCAAGTTTTTTATATATTATATCATTCTCTACATTAATCTGTAGGTATGTTTATTAGGATGATGATCTGAAATATTGATCTCCAATTTCATCCGTTGTAGCTTAATGTGTTCTGTTTTCTCTTCCACTTTACAAGGGACCTTTGAGGGCTTACATTGAAGGTTTGCAATTTTCTTCTTCTTTTCTCATCAAGTGCTTTTCTGTTATCCTTTTCATGTTATCTAAGAGGTAGAACAATATATACATATATGTATGTGTTGTGTGTGCACGCGCCCACGCCCCACGCCCCACGCGCGTGCAAATGTGTGTTAATCATTATTACGAATATCTGTTTTCTTACTATAAAATTGATCAAAATTATTCCATTGTGTGGTTATCTTAGTTTTAAATCATACTCAACAAGCGGCAAGTTACAGGAAATTAAGAGGTCTAGTCATAGCTCCCTTATTCCATACCGTTTTGTCAATTTCAACAAAATATCCACCTCTTCTTATTTCGTCATCATCAATTGTAGTTTATCCCAATCTAGCACATTTTGTAAAAATTTTCCAAACATTAATGGTTTGCCTTTGCGCTCATTTCCATATAACGTCACACTGGAATAATGTTCTTTCACATCCAATGCACAGGAAAAAATTGTTTGCTGAGTATTTTCTAGAATTGGTGGGTGAGGGATCAAAACGCTAAATTGATCTTTGAATGTATTTAGAAGAACTTACACATTGCAAGTATTATTGATCTTTTCTAGAAGAGTTGTTTACGAGGGTGCTCTATCCTGGCCATAAGAAACAGCCCACACTTTGCATGGGAGCTCTGGGGACAGAGAAAGGAAGTTCAGCAAGCAGTTGGAGATGCAAGCAAGGATTCTGAACTTCTGGGGAAGTAAGTCTTCCCATTTTACATTTTAATATTTTCAGTGACCAAATTTTCTCAGATCTGTACTTCAAATATCAATATGATGTCATATTAGGTACTCTTTGACATTCAATTATTTGGTTTCTTCTGTCTGCTGAGAACTCAAATGATGGGTGTTGTTTATGGTTTGATTGAGTTATGGAGTAATGGATATGAATGAATTTGAGGGCAGTCTGACCTCCAAGAATTGAGAGGGAGAAGAGAAAAACAAAGAACAATTGATGACTAATTTCCGCATGATCACTTTACAAGACCAAAGGCCTATTTGTACGTGCATGATTCTGATCAGTGGCTAACTAACTAACTGATCCAGTAACTGATTATGCCAGCTGGCATAACCACTTCTAACAACCTACCAATTAGTCACATGCTCTAACAATTGAGCACATGCACTAATCCCATCTGATACACACTCAGCTTGCATAATTCTGCAATTCTCCACATTCGTGTGCTTACTACCTAGTATTGAAAATAAGCATGTAGTCTATACAAGCAAGCTGTAATTACACACAGACACAGCTTTACTTTCAGGCACCACGGCATCACAAGCTACAGCAGCAGCTCACAAGGTAGTAGACAGCAACACTCCAAGCTTAGGCAGTAACACACTCTAAGATCAGGCATAGGCAGTAACGCAGCTTATGCAGCACCCCAATGAGATTCCTAACACCATTTTCTTCCGCCGTATTAATCTGTTGGTATGATATAAACCAACAACGAGGGTCATTAACGTGGTAAAACAACTCATGCTTGTAGTTATAAGCATGAAGAATGGCAACGTGCACTATAGTGTGAGTTTTATTGTGATGATAATATGAAAGCTTGGCCTCCAATTTCGTCCTTTGTAGCCTTTATGTCCCTGTTTTCTCCCCATCATTTGGAACATTTGAGTTTTTTCCCTTGACTTGAACATATATATAGAAAGGGAATTAATATGACCTTTATGATATTAAAATTTCCAAGCAGTTGTAGCATCAGTGTTCTTGGTAGTGATAGGAGAACTGAAGTTAAAAGAAAAAGGATATATTGAAAGTTACGTACTTTTGTCATTGACTTTTTTGTACTATAGCATACAACAATAGCTTCAAATTGAAATAGCAACTCTCAATTGATTCTCTATTTTCTTTGTATTTTTTTCCCTTTGTTTTTGTCTGGCATATGTGTTATTCACTGTGAAATGCCTTTTTTCATTCCAGAGGGATGAAAATAAATTTCGTTGGCCAACTAGTTGAAACGTTTGGTACTTGCAAAGAAGTTTTAAAAGTCAATTTCTTTGCTATTGTTCCAAAACATCAAAATTGGTGGTGACTGTGCATATAAAGAGTTAAAGACCTTTGTTGTTTAGTTAGCACGTCTTTCTTTTGCAGTCCAATTGCCTATACTATTTGCTGAGTTTGTGACTTCAGTCTTCCTGCACAATCAGCAACTTATTCTCAAAGTACATGAAGCAAATAAACTCTGGGTTTTGGTGGACTGGTACTGCATATCTTATCATGTACAGGTACCTATTTATTCTTCTTATTTTTCTCATGATGTGTTTTTCTATTAGCTTTTTAAAATTATCTACGAAGTAGAACAGTATAATTATATAATTATCATTACAAATTTTTATACTATTACTATAGTCTATAAATATTTCTCAATGTCATTCTGCTGTTTCTATATGAGTTTTGAATTCATAGTGAATGAGTTGCAATTTACGGGGGATTAGAGGTTTAGTCCAAGCTTTCTTTTCCATAATATTAATAATTGTCTTACATAGAATTTTTAATTGAAATAATCGTCTTATATGCATCAATGACCTTGTTTGTAAAATGAATGCAGTCTAAAGCTATTGGAGAAGCGCAGGCTATACGTAAAAATAGTTAAGCAGGGATGAACCTCAAGTAGCCATGTCTTACATTCTGGTGCAAGATAACCAATTGAGAAAGCTTCATAGGCAGAATGGCAGAGCTGCCTTTCTCTCCTCTCTGAAGCTTTGTCCTCATTTACGAAGCTCTACACTCAATTCATAGATGCTAAAATGTTTATAGATGAGGCTTCTGCCAACATTGTGAATGTAACATGCCATGGATGTCAATAAGAAATAACTTCAAGCGGAACTTCAGTTAAATTTCATTTTTCTGATTAGCTAAAATTTTGCAGTTGAAGGACATGTTGGAGTCTTAATAATCTTGAATCAGCAAGTTTGCTAAAGGCCATATCAACAGGGAGGCCTTAGATGCAGGTTGTTTATGAATTTATGTTATTCACGTGTGTTGCACTTTTATGTGGACATATTATCAAACAAGCAAAGCTTACTAGTGCAGTTAAAATTCAAGTGTTGTTGGTCCTATTAGCTTTGATGAGTTAATGAATCAGTGGGCTAAAATCTCCGGGCGTTAATGATCAATGAGCGTAAATCCTGAAAATGACAAACAAGACATCAAAGGGGACCGGTGGAGGCCGGCCAAAAATCCTCCGATGGTAAAGTCAGTGGATTGAAGTCAAAGAGAAAGAAAGACACTTCAAAGACTTTTCTTAATATTTTCTTAGAAAAATTCCCCCTTTACCTCTTCGTAGAGAAATCTTTATGTAGTGCACATTGAACGGTTATTTGCTCTCTCAAACGTCCCTTCAGTTCATAAATTCGTTGAAGTCAGAGGTAACTTAAATAACTTCCATGGTAGTTATTTTTTTCAGAACGATGCCTCCTCTTGGCTTGTGAAGGCTTCGGTTCATAGGTAAAAACTACCTTTGTCAAGATTTCCCATCCTCGTCCGTCATCAGGGACGGACGAGTTCTTGCCCGTCCTTCATTTAAGATGGACGAAGCCTCGTCCGTCCTCTATGAAAGACGAACGAGGCTTGGTTAGGGAGGTTCGTCCGTCCCTTACTGGGGACAGACGAGGTCTGCTGGAACGACTTTGTCGTCCCCTGTTCTTTCCTTCTTTGGACGACGCGTGTGGACGAGACTGGGAGATGGCCTTTTTTCCAACACCATCAGTTGCCCCGTGTCCACATGCGTCGTTCAGCAAATTGGGTGACTTATTGACACGTCTTTAGACGCACACATTTGGTGTCAATTAAATAATATGCCATGTGTCAATGCGTTACTGGTGATTAGTCTCGTCGGTTTATTTCTTCGAGACGCCTGCCACGTGGCAACTTTTGATTGGCTGTGTTATTTATGAGATTAGAATCCACTCCCTATAAATAGTGGAATCTCTTTGGTACCCTCTACATTTTCTCAAATTTTCTCCCTGACCTCCCTCGTCTAGAGCCTCGTCTAGAAGTTTCTGTGCCCTTAGTCTTCTTTCGTCTAGAGCTAGGTATTCTCTTCCCTCTCATTTTTAGGTTTTCCTTAACAGCTTTCCCTAGAATGTCTTCAAATATAAATTCCTCGTCAGGTAATAGTTTAGATCAGGCTATAGACAAGTATCATGACTCCACTAGTTATAGTGGTTCCAGTAATAGCTCTGACAACAGTAGTAAGGGGAATTCCACAGACGAGGAATATATTTCCGGCGTCCCTGGATTTCCTGTAGAAGTTATTCGTGAACAACTTAGGGAGAGGGCAGCCTCTGGGCTGCAAGCTGGCACCTCGACGAGTATTCCCTCGTCTAACCCTTTGGACGAGGAAGAGACCGTTTACAGTTGTGCGGTGGGTGTCAACTCAAAAATTGATGAACAGAGGCTGAGTAATTTGAGGAAATGGTACCAAATTCCGGACGACCTTAACCCCAGGTTGGCCGTCCGTGGAGAATGGTGTTGTAATCCTCGTTTTGGAGTACGCGTCTATGAAGCCTATTTTCTAGGTGGGCTGAGATTGCCTTTGAATGCTTTCGCTAGGGAACTGCTTACGAAGTTAGGCTTAGCCGTGTGTCAATTTAATCCCAATGCATGGAGGTTGGTCATTTCTATGCAGATTTTGTGGAGAGAGGTGTTTGGGGAGAGTCGTCCTCTCACCGTGGACGAATTTCTCTTCTGTTATAAACCCTCGGAAATTAACCAATCCTTAGGTTTCTACCAATTTACAGCTAGGGGCGCAAACTGTAGGTGAATAAAGTCTCTACCTTCGTCCGACAGAAACTGGAAGACAGAGTTTATCTTTGTCTCTGGTTTTTGGGCTGGAAATCTTGTGGACGTGGGTAGAGATCCTTTTCCCCCTTATGTTGGAGACTTGGGGAACCTTCGTTCTGAAGGTATGCCCTTTCTCTTATTTCTCGTCTCTCATCAGTCATTTTCATTTCATTCATCATCTTCTTCTTTACATGTACTTAACCTTTACTTGTTTACTGTTTTACAGCTGCTGGACGTCCTACCTTGAGCAAGTTTTACCGCGATCGCGTCCATAGAGCTCGTCTACACGTTGAAAGGGACTTTCATTCTTTGGTTACCCTTAGACGTCTTGCTAGGTGGAAACTTGGTCCAGAGCCAACTAACGAGGCTATCGCACACAAGGTTACAGTTCGCAGACGTAAGTTTGTACTAAACAAAACAGTCATACTTCACTTCTTCTTCTTCTCTCTTTTCCTTTTTTTTTTTTTGTTGGTATATGTTCAACTTTAGTTGCTTTTCAGGAATGGCAACTTTAAAGGAGAACAAGGGGAAGGAAACTGTGGACGAGGGGAGCCAGCCTGCTGTTGGGGAGAAGCGAAAATCACTATCAAAGAACCTTGACTTGGGAAATCTTCCCAGTCGTCGGGGTAAGAAAGCCAAGCAGGGGTCGTCCAAGGCGGGAATCGTCCAGACAAACGTTCCATCTCCTCAGCCGTCCCTCCAGATCTTTGATGTGGATTTGTCCACCCCAACTGGAACCACTTCGTCCAAAGCTCCCTCGTCCAAAGTTACTGGACCCACTTCGTCTCAGCCTCAGCATGCTCCAAAGAACCTCATTGAGAATGAAGACGTGGCTTGGGAATGTTTTCAAAAAGTTGTGCTGGAGGAGGACATTGCTGCATGCTATGACATGTCCTTGAAAGATTTTGAACATTCTGGTGTTCATGATCTTTTCAAAGTATGTGTTCATTTTTTCCTCGTCTCTCCTTTTTTTTTTTTTAATTTCCTTCGTCTAACCATTTTTCGTCTATCGTTTTTACAGGGAATGTCAAAGTTCATTGCAGCGTCTAGGCAAGCTACGGAGTTGGACAGGACGAGGATCTTACTGGAGAAGAGGATCCAAGAGGTGAAGGACGATAGCAAGAAATGGGCGGAGATGGCGTCTAAAGCCAAAGGAGAAATTAAGGAGCTGCAGAGCCAAGTCGAGGAGCTGAAAACGGGTGCCATTGAGAAGGATGCTCGTCTTAAGAAATTGCAGAAGAAGAACAACGAGTTGAATACCCTTCTCTCTAAGGCTAAGGAAGATGCTGTTGCTGAATTCCAATCATCCAAAGACTTTAGGGATTTACTAGACAGCAACTATGCAGCGGGCTTTGAGGATTTCAGGATGGACGCTGCTGAAAACTTCCCTGAAGTGGACTTCAGCTCCATTAAGCTGAATTTAAATGCTGCTACGAGCTCCCTTCTCCAAACTAACTCCGAGGACGTTAATATTGAAGATGATGCAAGCACATTGCCCCCTCAGGACGGCTCTAACGTGGATGCCCCCCCGTCTTAGCAAATGTTTACCTTGTTTTTTATTTCTCTTGTTATCCATTTGGTCCATTGTTTAGGACCTTTTTATGTAACTCAAATACAATTATCTCGTCCGTGGTTTTGGGACGAGTTCTTAAACAGTTATTTTAAAGGGTGTTTGGACGTTAGTCGTCCGCCCTTAAACAACTAAATGAATGCTGTTCTTTGCGTATGGACGAGGTCTTTTATTTTTGCATTTGTTCATTCGTCTCTATATATATATGTATACTTTGACCATCTTTATTGGAATTTCACCAAGTGTGATTTATCTAAATGATATGGTGATTGAGGATTTATTCATCCTTTGGACTCGTCATTGCCTTTTGCTCGTCTATGGATGGCTTTTTAGCTGTTGACTTTAGTTCAAAACGCCTATGCTTTTCCTCGTCCATGATATGGCTGGGTATTATGTTTTACCTGGCCCATATTATGGACGAGTATGCCTTAGACTCGTTTGTAATTTTCCCTTAAGCATGGAATTTACCTCGTCCTTTTCTTGGACGGACGAGCATGCTTGGTAATTTGGTTTTAGGCATGGGATTTACCTCGTCCTTTTCTTGGACGGACGAGCATGCCTTTGTAATTTGGTTTTAGGTATGGGATTTTCCTCGTCCTTTTCTTGGACGAACGAGCGTGCCTTTGTTTTACTTTCTAGGAAAGCTTGAGATCACATCTCCGAATCCAGAGAATTTTCTCGTCTTGAGCTTTTTAGCTTTCTTCAAGAGTCAATATGAACAGAAGTATTATGGAAATCATTGATTCACACAACATTATGTACATTTCATAAATATTGTTCACAACATAGATACTGTTCATAGACGAGGCATGCACCTTAGAGGCCAATGCTTTTATTTAAACAACACAAACTATAACGTTGTCCATAAATTTAACATAATAACAAGCTACACAAAATATAATAATAAAGTTTTTAAACCCTGAGCTCGTTCAGAGTCATGCTCCTCTAGGCTGACATTTTACTGATAGTACTTCTTTAAATGCTCCACATTCCAATGATGCTTCAACTTCCTCCCATCAAGGGCTTCCAAGTAATAGGATCCTTGTCTTTTGCAGTTGACGACTCTGTAGGGGCCTTCCCAATTTGGTCCCAACTTCCCATGGGCTGGGGTCCTTGTTGCTAAGGAAACCCTTTTTAGGACAAGGTCCCCTATGTTGAATCGCCTTGGCTTTACCATTGCGTCATACCGCCTAGCCATAAGGTTTTTATACCTTGCCATCCTTTGCTCAGCATTCGTCCTTACCTCGTCTATCAAATCAAGGTTCAAACGGAGTTGTTCGTCGTTAGCTTCGTCCTGGTAGGCTATCACCCTATGATTGGCCATGTGCACTTCCGTAGGTATAACTGCTTCAGTTCTGTATGCTAGCTTGAAAGGAGTCTCTCCTGTAGGAGTTCTCACTGTCGTTCAATATGCCCACAGAACATCTGGAAGCTTATCTGGCCAGACCCCCTTAGCCCCCTCAAGCCGAGTCTTGATTATTTTTAACAAGAATCGGTTTGCAACTTCTGCCTGGCCGTTAGCTTGTGGGTGGGCTGGTGAGGAGTAGTGATTTTGAATTCCAAAGTGTGCGCAAAAGTCCTTGAAAAGAGTATTGTCAAATTGTCGTCCGTTGTCCGATACCAACACCCTAGGTACTCCAAATCTGCACACAATGTTCTTCCACACGAAGTTCTTGACATTCTGTTGTGTGATGTTAGCTAAGGATTCTGCTTCTACCCACTTGGTAAAATAATCAATGCCAACCACGAGGAATTTCATTTGCCTTACTCCCAGTGGGAACGGACCTAGAATGTCTAGTCCCCATTGTGCAAATGGCGACGGAGCCGTTATTGGAGTCAAGTACTCTGATGGTTGCCTGGGGACGTTGCTAAACCTTTGGCATTGATCGCAGACCTTGACGTAGGCTTTAGCGTCAGCTTGCATGTTTGGCCAATAGTATCTTGCACGGATGATTTTGTGGATGAGCGACTTGGCTCCTGAGTGATTGTCATATGCTCCTTCATGAATTTCTCTTAATACGTAGTTCGCTTCGTCTGGGGCCAAACATCTGAGATAAGGCTGGGAAAAACCTCTTTTGTAGAGAATCTCGTCCATAAGAACATACTTGGCCGCCCTTGTTCTCAGCCTTCTTGCTTCGTCTTTTTCTCCTAGGAGTCGTCCGTCTTTTAGGTATGACACAATTGGAGCCATCCAGTTTTCTCTAGTTTCCACCTGTTGTACTTCTGGGATGTCTATACTTGGCAAATACTGCATCTCATCAAATTTGTCCACGGCTTCACTCGTTGAGGCTTCTTTTGCCAAGGCGTCAGCTTCCATGTTCTCCTCCCTTGGGATTTGAACGAAGCTAACTTCTTCAAACTTTTTTATAAGGTGCATTACTCTGTTCAAATACTTCCTCATTCGCTCTTCTTTAGCTTCGAACATTCCATTCACTTGGCCTATGATTAACTGAGAATCTCCTAAGACGAGGAGTGACTTTGCTTCTACAGATTTGGCCAATTCAAGCCCTTTGAGGAGAGCTTCATACTCAACTTCATTATTAGTTGTCTGGTATTGCAAACGAACTTTATATTTTAGTTTGTCCCCCTCTGGAGATTGTAAAACCACACCTATTCCTCCTGCGTACTATGTAGACGAGCCATCCACATGGACGACCCACTTGTTTTCCACTTCACCTTTATCTTCACAACTTAGGGTAAACTCAGCAATAAAATCTGCCAGAGCTTGAGCTTTTATGGCATGCCTTGGTTGGTACCTTATGTCAAACTCACTGAGCTCGACAGCCCATTGGATCAAACGTCCTGCAGCCTCTAACTTGTTCATTGCCTTCTTGAGTGGGTGATCCATCATGACATTAATCACATGAGCCTGAAAATAATGCCTCAGTTTTTTAGAGGCTGTTATCAATGCAAAAGCCAGTTTCTCCATCAATGGGTATCGTCCCTCTGCTCCCTTCAATGCTTTGCTGGTATAGTACACAGGTCTTTGTACCTTGCCCTCTTCCCTCACTAGTGCTGAACTCACTGCGTGTGGGGTGACTGCCAAATATAAGTACAACTCTTCTCCTTGCACAGACAGGCTCAACAATGGGGTTTTGGTGAGATACATCTTCAAATCCTCGAAAGCTTTCTGACACTCGTCGGTCCATTTAAATGCTTTTTTAAGAACCTTAAAAAATGGCAAACACTTGTCAGTAGCTTTAGAAACAAACCTGTTGAGGGCGGCGATCCGTTCGGTGAGGGACTGAACTTCTTTAACATTGCTCGGAGGCTTCATATCCAATATTGCTTGAATTTTATCAGGGTTTACTTCGATTCCTCTGTAGGAGACCATAAATCCTAGGAATTTCCCTGATGAAACTCCAAAAGCACATTTGTTAGGATTCAACTTCATATGATACTGCCTCAATGTGTCAAACGTTTCTTGCAAGTCGTCCAGATGCCTCTTCTCGTCTTGAGTTTTCACCAACATATCGTCTATGTAGACTTCCATATTTCGTCCGATCTGTGGACGAAACATATGATTGACCAGTCATTGGTATGTTGCTCCAACGTTTTTCAAACCGAAAGGCATCACTTCATAACAAAATAGTCCCTGACTGGTGATAAAGGACGTCTTCTCTTGGTCAGCTTCTTCCATCTTAATCTGATTGTAACCAGAGAAAGCATCTAGGAAACTAAGCAACTTGTGGCCTATAGTAGAATCTACCAACTGGTCAATGTGCGGCAACGGGTAACTATCCTTGGGATAAGCCTTGTTTAAGTCAGTGAAATCAACACACATTCTCCATTTGCCGTTCGCCTTCTTGACCATAACTACATTGGCTAACCAATCAGGATAGTACACCTCTCGAATGAACTTTGTCACAATTAACTTCTGAACTTCCTCCTTAACAGCATTATCTCTCTCAGGGGCAAACACCCTTTTCTTTTGTCGCACTAGCTTGGAGGAAGGGCATACATTTAGACGGTGGGTAACAACATTTGGATCTATACCCGGCATGTCTTCGTGACTCCATGCAAATACATCTCTGTTTCTTTTTAAGAAACAAATGAAGTCCCTCTTAATCTTCGCTTCTAGATCTGCTCCAACCCTGGTACACCTCTCAGGGTTATTTTCATCTAAGGGATCATCTTCCAATGCTTCCATGGGTTCTGCCACAACTTTCTTTTCTTCAATATTCATGGTTTGGACTTGCTTGTCCATGGCCAGCATAGCCAGGTAACATTCTATCGCTGCTAGTTGATCCCCTTGCACTTGTCCTACTCCATGCTCTGTTGAAAATTTGACTGACAAGTGGTAGGTAGATGTAACTGCTTTCCACCTGTTTAAAGTTGGTCTCCCAATTATAGCATTATAAGAGGACAAGCAATCTACTACCAGAAAGTTCACATATGTAGTTAACTGTTGTGGGTATACCCCCACCACTACGGGCAATGTAACAGTGCCTACAGGCTGTACTTTCATTCCTCCGAAACCTACTAAAGGCGACTGCACTAGACGAAGTTGGTCTCATCTAACCCTTATTTGTTGGAAAGCTGGGTAATATAGAATGTCCGCTGAGCTTCCATTATCTATCAGCACTCTCCTAGTTGTGTAACCAGCAATAAGCACGGTAATAACAATAGCATCATCATGAGGATGGTGAATTCTGTCAGCATCCTCGTCCGTGAAAGTGATCGCTTGTTCGTCCGTGGACTTCTCCCTTGGTGGTCGTCCAGAGAGTTGGACGCTCTGCACTACCTTCAGGTATGATTTCCTTGACTTGGACGATTGGCCCGTTGAACTTCCACCAACGATAACCTTGATCTCTTCGAGGGGTGGTCGCGATGATTCTTCTGCCTTTCCTTTTAATATCTCGTCCTTGTGGTCTCGTCCGAGGAAGTTTTTCAACTTGCCTTGCCTGATAAGATTCTCAATCTGTTGCTTCAAATCAAAGCACTCGTCCGTGTCATGTCCGTGGTCTCTGTGAAAGCGACAATACTTATTCCTATTGCGCTTATTGGGATCTCCCTCCATCTTTTTCAGCCACTTCAAGGAAGGCTCGGCCTTGATTTGCATAAGAACTTGTTCAAGTGGCACATTTAACGGAGTATATTGCTGGTTGCGTCTTGATGGACCTGTATTTTTGTCCCGGTCTTTTCTGTCGTCAGTCTGTCCCTTCTTTGGACGAGGTCCTTGTTCCGGGTGACGACTTGCTTCCATTTTCTCTGTCCTCTTCCTTTTCTTAGCTATAATCGCATCTTTCGCGTTCATGAAGTTTTGAGCTGAATGGATGAGCTCTGCCATGGTTTGTGGCTCTTGCTCATAGAGTTTATGGATGAACAAATCTGAATGGACTCCGTTGTGGAAAGCTGCTAACAGCAATTTGTCGTCCATCCCGTCAACTGTCAAGGCTTCCCTATTGAATCGAGTGATAAACGATCGCAAACTCTCATTTTCCCCCTGTTCTATTGTTAACAGACTGGAAGTGGAACGTTTGTGTCGCTGACCCCCTATAAAGTTATTGACAAACAACTTGCTTAATTCTTCGAAAGAACTTACTGAGTTTGGAGGTAATTTGCTGAACCACACTCTGGCTGGACCTTTGAGAGTAGTAGGAAAAGCTCTGCACATTATCTCGTCTGGAACTCCTTGAAGATGCATAGTGGTCTTGAAGGTGGCAATGTGGTCAAAAGGATCTCGATTCCCATCGTATGAATCTAAAGAAGGCATTTTAAACTTTGGTGGCAGAGGAAGGCCATTGATGGAAGCCGTAAAGGGAGAATCAATTCTATGAACCAAATCCTCTACCGGGTTCACCCTCCTCATACTTTCCTTCATTTCATTCATGGCCTTCTTCATCTGATCCAACTCTTTTTCCAAATGGGGTACCTTTCGCAAGGCGGTACCTCCTGATTGACTTCCATGTTGAAAGTTTTCTCTGTCCTTTTGACTCTGAATTTGCCCTTCTTCTTCATGCTCTGAGTATGTCTGCCTTCTTAAATTAACTTCTCTCCGCAGTTCCTGATTCTGGCGAGTTAACTTTGCCATCGCAGCCGCCATGGATTACATGTGTTGGGCTGATGAAGGCTGCATAGCAGGAGCCGATTGACGGTCATGGTGAGGGTTACTAGAGGCATTTCTACTCGGTTGAGGGCCTGGACTGGTGGCCCTTGATCTTGTCCGGACCATTTCAGCCCTTTGTTAGAGAAGGAAATTGTAGAATCCAACGATGAAATTCAAACGTAAAAATTCTAGAGTTTCCCACAGACGGCGCCAACTGATGAGTTAATGAATCAGTTGGCTAAAATCTCCGGGCGTTAATGATCAATGAGCGTAAATCCTGAAAATGACAAACAAGACATCAAAGGGGACCGGTGGAGGCCGGCCAAAAATCCTCTGATGGTAAAGTCAGTGGATTGAAGTCAGAGAGAAAGAAAGATACTTCAAAGACTTTTATTAATATTTTCTTAGAAAAATTCCCCCTTTACCTCTTCGTAGAGAAATCTTTATATAGTGCACATTGAACGGTTATTTGCTCTCTCAAACGTCCCTTCAATTCAGAAATTCGTTGAAGTTAGAGGTAACTTAAATAACTTCCATGGTAGTTATTTTGTTCAAAACGATGCCTCCTCTTGGCTTGTGGAGGCTTCGGTTCATAGGTAAAAACTACCTTTGTCAAGATTTCCCATCCTCGTCCGTCATCAGGGACGGACGAGTTCCTACCCGTCCTTCATTTAAGATGGACGAAGCCTCGTCCGTCCTCTATGAAAGACGGACGAGGCTTGGTTAGGGAGGTTCATCCGTCCCTTACTGGGGACAGACGAGGTCTGCTGGAATGACTTTGTCGTCCCCTGTTCTTTCCTTCTTTGGATGACGCGTGTGGATGAGACTGGGAGATGGCTTTTTTTCCAACACCATCAAGCTTAATTCAAGAAAGATTGATGTCTTAAAGTTTGATTTATAATTGTGATAATTCTTTTGAAATTTGAGGAGTTAGTACAAAGGAGATTCAATTCCATTGTAGAGCTTGAGAAATATTGTTTTGTAAATTGTATACACTAGTTGCCTATTTTTTTCCCCCTTAACAGTCGTCTTGAACATGATCAAAGCTCTTGAACCCAAATATCTTCTCTCTCTCTCTCTCTCTCTCTCAAACACACACACACAAACCTGTCAAGCCTCGTGAACCCAACAACAGTGTCAAGTTTTCCTAATGGACAAGAGTTGAACAGGAAATACATCTATTAAATTCTAAAAATTGATCTTATATAAAATGATTTTAATTTACTCGGGAAAAAAGAAACTTCCAATGTTCGGTAGACTCGAACTCTACAACCATGAGTTCTAGGATCCCAACTTTTATTATATTGTTTTCTTTTTTTGGTAATAGGGCATATTATAGAAAGAAATTACTCTGTCATGAAGGCTTGCGGGTCATTACAAAGTCTGTTGCATCCAAGACCAGTAATTTCAAAATACATAAGAAGGGACAACTCTACAAGACAAGAGGAGTGTCTACTATTACAAAATGTTGTTGCAAATGAACTGGCATTCTTGCAAGGGCATTAGCACATGAGTTTGCTTCTAGCAATGGTTTAACTTCCTTTGGGGGATTTGGTTCATCAAGATTAGGGGTTGTGTTTGCGGGTCAGGTTCATGCTGTGTTGAGCTATGAGTATTCGACTATATGAGTTAACTCAAATCCAATCTATTTAGTAAACGTGTCAAGAATTCTCAACCCTAATATGACTTGTTTATTAAACAAGTCAACCTGTCACGGCACGTTAAACTTGTTTAATTAACAAGTCATGTAAATGTTAATACAAATAACTCGTTTAATTACCTGCTTAATTAATAGGTCATACCTGACTTGAATAATTTGTTATCAATTCCCGTATATCTAAACTTAAAATACAATTACAACCATAAATACAATAATAAACATATAATTACAACCATAAATTAAGTAATAATAACAAAATCTAACACCTATAGGCTATGTCTGTTTCAGTGTAAAATATTTTTTACGTGTAAAATATTTTTCAGGTGAAAATATTTTTGGAAAAAGAAAATATTTTCAAGTGTTTGGCTGCATTATGAAAATTGTTTTAGAAAATGTTTTTAGATGTTTAGTTGCATTCTAAAAACCCAAATTGCTACTAGTTTCTCACATTTTCTCAGCCATTTTCTCAGTTTCTAAACAAATTTTATAATGGAAAATTTCAGTATATACAGTTAACAAAAACAAAAATCCATTAGCTCCATTCATTCACAAGCTGAACTCGGTCAAACTGTGAGAGAGGGAGGAAGAAAGAGAGATAGATCGAGAAAGAAATGGAGATCAGGTCAACGAGATCGGTCTTGGATGGGTCGAGAAAGAGATCGGTCTTGGGTGGTGACGACGAGAATGAGATGCAAGGCTCCGATCTAGATGGTGGTGACGTTGAACAAGAGGGAGAAGAAGAGTTGAGGAAGAAGAGAGAAAAAAGAGGAAGCTTGGCTGGCGTGTGATCTGGGTGGTGGTGGTAGCACGATCTGGGCTAGCCAGAGCTTGGCTGAGGTGAGCTTGGAGATGGGTTTTGGACCGTGTGAGGTGTGTGCTTGAGCTCTCTCTCTTCATGTGTGGTTTTTGAAAAATGTTTGAAGGTAAAATCAAAGCGTAAATAATTTTACGCTTTTAGTGGCTTATTTTATGGTCAACGGGTTGCTGAATTTTCATTTAACCGTATATTCTATGGGTACCAAACACACACAAGGGTGTAAAATAGTTTCTTAAAAGCATTTTCTTGTGAAATAAACGCAGCCTTATAAGCTAAACAGGTCAAACGGGTTTGCATATTGAACATATACACTACCTGTTTATTAAACATGTTAGTCGTGTTGACCTGAATATGACCTAAACCCGTTTAGCCTCAATTCATAACTTATTTATAAATAAGTTAATCATATTGGGTTCATAGGTCGTGTTAGATTTTGCCATCTCTAATCAAGATCCTGCAATCATCAAGAATTGGTGTATAGTCAATATAGGAGGCTACATTGTTGGTGAGTACGTCTATTTCCACAGCTTGGATTTGAAGTTGAATGCAAAGAGTAAGAACATCTTTCATAGCCCATAGTTCAGCTGTTAGATTTAGCCCAACCTATAGCCGGAGTGAATCCTTTAACCCTGTGAATGCGTGGTTTATCCGAGCAAGTCACAGGCCCACGAATCATAGGCCCATGGAAGAAATAAGGAAAGTTAAGGGGCAGGCCCAGCCCGAGGCAATGACGGTAGCGCTGACGAAGGCATTATTAGAAGGAGTTGATGTGGCCCATGTGGGCCCGTGTGTGGCTTGAATTTGCCACAAGCCTACTTCGGTGATATTGATGATCAAGCCCAACCACTTATTTGACCCAGTAGGAGTGGTCATGGTTTTAAAAAACCGAGCCAGTCAATGAACCGGTTTGGCGTTGGGTTCTCTGTTTTTATCGGTTTTTGACCAGTTATGGGTGGTTTTTGATTGGTTATAGGCGGTTTAACCTGACTGAATCAATGGCTGGTTTCTGATTGAATTGGTTCGGTCCGATTTTTAAAATTATGGAAATAGTAGTAAAAGGAATACTCCTTTGTCGACTTGTTCAAAGAAATAGAGCTTCAAACTACACTTTTCCAATAGCTGAAGTTAGACAGATTGAGCAGTGGAGATGGAAAACAAAGAGAGCTCTTCTCTTCTCGTATACTTCTTATGCTTTTGGTTTGGAAGAGAGAAAAGCACGAGTATATAACTATATATATATATATATATACAGCAACATAAAAACCTTAACTTTCACCATATTAAATTACATATCTTTGAAGATTTAATTTATCTATATATATATATATATATATCATATACTATATAATAAAAGTTGGGTTTAGAAGTCGTGGTTGTGCCAAGTGACTTTATTAAATTGTAGAATTTTTTTTTTAAAAATTTAAAAATATATATAATTTTTTTCTTCTATAATTTCTAAGTTGATAAAAATCTTAATTTGATTACAATCCAAATTCTTCATCTAATCCATTTACTATAATTTGATAAAAATCTTAATTTGATTACAACCAAAATTCTTCATCTAATCCATTTAATCCTTATTTTTTAAGTATAGTATATTATAATTCAAATTTTTCATCTAATCCATCTAATTCTTATTTGTACATGTAGTGTATTATAAAAAAAGCATTTTTAACAAAACATGCAACTTATATTAAAAAATAAGTGTTTTAACAAAATATGCTACCTACATTCAACAAAACGTAAAATTTTAAAAAGAGATTAAATTTAGTTGGTTTTCTTCTTTGAAAAGTAAATTTAGTTGGTTAGTGCCATACAACTACAAATTACAATTATGTTTATCTAAATATTATCAACAAAGCCTAAAATAATAGGATAGAAAGAAAAAAAATCCAAAGTATAAAATATTAAAATGTATAGTAGTGTACGTAGAAGTATAGCTAATCCCATGAATTAAAAAAATTAAAAAAAAAAAAAAAAAAACCACTTTCATTAGGAGGATATACACACGGGAAGCAATTAATAATAAATTTGCAATCTATTTTTTTTTTCAAATTTATTTTGTTTAAATTTATTTATTTTTTGGATAAATATCAAATTTTTGGATAACAAAAGAAAAAAAAAAAAAAAAAAAGCTAATAACATCAACAACTTGATCTTTACTGCATATTAGGGAAAAATATTGTAATTAACGTTAACAACTTGATCTTTACCGTATTTTTTTATCCCTTATTTTTGTCAGTAAACTATAAAAAATAACTCTTAACAAAGTTTAGGAGGATTACCTTCTATAAAATTTTAATTCTTTTTATGATGGGCGATAACACATAACTAATAAAATTATCATTATTATATTAAAATTTGGGGGGGGGGGGGGGGCGGGGTGGGTGGGGATTACATGCTATTTTGTAAAATTTATATTGTACACAATTTATAATTTGGAAACTTGAGGAGTAAATACAGGATAAACAGGCGTTTTGTCGGGAAAGAAAAGCCCAAAGTTCTGCTCTACGCCGAATGGCTTTTGATTCTCATTGAACATGGCAAAAATGAAGCCTTCTATGTTAATGTTTGGTCTTTTTGGAGTCCCATTCTTGACAAGAATATGCTGTATGAAGTTCTTATTATATGTTGCCGCAAGTGACGGAGTTGTCAACTCACCATTCCCAGCTGAAGGCCATCCACTCTCAGACACTGCAACATTCACATCAGCTACACCAGCTCTCTCCATTGCTGAATAAAAAGCATCAACAATGGCATCAAAAAGGTTGGAATAGCCTAAGGCCCCATCCTGAACCACAATCCCAGTTGCTGTAAACTGTGCATAATCCAAGTGAACGCTTACTGTGTCTGATGCATAGGCAAAGTAAGGATAAACATTGATCATAAGTGGGGTTTTCTGAGCTGATAAAAATTTGAGAATGTCAACCATAACATTGCTTGCCTCAGCTGTGAATGCACCAGCTGAAGGAGGATAGGAGGTTCCCAACACATTTGCTGGCACAACTGTGGTCACCTTGACATTAGCTAGATTCCTAGCAATGAGTATGTTTTGGAGAAATTGCATTACGGGCAAAACGTAATTGCCAAGGGATCCAGGAATAACCTCATTGCCAACAGAAATATACCCAAAAACAACATCATTAAGGTAAGGTTCCACATTGTTTGCAAACCATGATTCTACGACTGCTTGGCTAGCTGCCAAGCCAGGTAAATCTTCATTTCGTATGCCCAATGTTACAACAATTTGGCTCCCTCTTAGTGCTTCAAGTGCCGCGGGATTGGGATCAAAGAGTCTCAATTTGCTAATACCATACTGTTTGTAGAGTTGAATTACTTCAGTAGGAGGAGGTAGGTTATCTCCTATCATTCCATAGCAAACACCAATATCAAGGGGGTTTTGTGCGTGAACAACTTGGTTTTGACTCTGAGTGGCTGCAATGACACACACAATGAATGCAATCCAGAAGATCGAAATTGTTCTTATTTTCATCACGGAATGCTTGTCCTGTCATTAATGAGAATCAATAATCAAATAGAGGAATAAATAAAAAATATTAATAATTTCCAAAGGATTGCTTAGTCATTACATAATTATATACATATCAGAAATTGTTCTTGTTATATATTTTCATTTCCATATGACGTATTAACAATTACATACAATATCGATCAGTTAAGGAAAACGTAGAAGATGCAACAATAAAGCTGGAGAGATTAGAAGATCTTTGATTCAAAGTCCTACCTTCGATCGTCTTATATATACCATTTTCAAATCTACCAAACCTCGGAATTTATATTAGATCTAGCACCTGTAGTTTGTAGTATATCTATGGATGTCGTATATATAGTGATTCAAACTTAAGGCAATGTATTAATTATCTGCACGCCGTTGTTGTCCACGCACTGACGCGCACATTAATTTTTTTAGCACACCACACACACATCAATTTAATTGCTTTGTTAAGCCATTTGCTTAATTTTAATTACTCGCAATTCATTCATATCTTTACTTAATGGAAGTTTTTTGCATGCAAATTAAAGATCCTTTAATGCAATGCAAATCCTTACTATTTTTTGTGTTTCACTTTATATTTTATCAATCATAATTTATCATAAACTTTAAAAAAAAAATATATAATAGTCAGAGTTTAAAATGGAAAAATAAATAAATACATGACAAATTGTAATTAGTAGAATACAAAATGTGATACAGAAGATTTGTATTCCCTTTAATGAATAATTGTACTTGGACATTCGTAATTTGTAAGTCTAGTAGTATATAACAAAATAATTTCTTCATCATATTAGGTATGTAGCATTCTTAATTAAGAAGAGACTTGAATTAATTGGATTTTTTACCTATTATTTACCGATCCCTGTATGGCACAGCCACAACAATGGAAAAACATATATTCATAGTTCTGTTGGCAAACCTCTGGAAGTAAACTTCATACGTGGCTAATGTTTTGCATACCGACGAATATTGCATTTTGTGCATGCAAAATGGAAAACTATAGAAATACGAAGTACAACCAATATCCTTTATGAACTTTGATATTTAATTTTAAAATTTAAATGGATGCTAATTTTTAGTACCTTCTTCTTTGTTGCCTTAACCTTTTCTTTTTTTTTAATATAAAAAAAAGAAGAAGATAGTTTCAACTTATGATGTCCGTTCCGAATAATTACTTTTTTATCATTAGTTTAAGACACAAATTAGTTTTTTGATGTAGGTGGGACTCAAACCCCAAATCTCTTATCGCAAGAGACCTTACTAGTTGAGTGCTAATTACTAGAACCCACAAATTATGGTCAATGACCCAATTGGTCTGATGGCACCTCCCTATATACTAAGTATATATCTAGAGATTGAGGAGGCACCATGAAAAGAAATAAAGGAGAACTACAAGGAAAATGATGAACCTACTTCAAGCTAGGGGCAATCCATGAATGAAAATGAAAAAGAAATTACTATGCAAGAGAAGATGAGAGTAGCTCGAAGCTAAAGCAACTATGATGAGGAAAATGTGACAATAAATTAGGGACAAGTTGACTGGGGAGAATACGAGAAGAGAAAAATGAGATAAGTGAGGTGTGCATGCTTAAACAAGGACGATGATCGAGTTGACTAGAGATGATCAAATTTTAAATTCCTATTTGGGCTAATCAATGAATATGGTAGGTGATACATGCAAAACTAGCTTAAAGATAATACACATTGATGTGCGAATTGATTTGGATCTATGATCTCTTGTTTTTCCCTCCCTTCCTCAAATCCTCAAATTATCTTCAAGGTTCTTTTTGTATTCGAATCATGTCATGCTCTACTATTTCTAAGCTCTTGTCGTACTTGAAACTTCTTTGGACTAGAGTTTCTTCCATCTTGTTGTGCTAAAAAAATATTCATTTGTCTTAAAACTCTTGTCGTGTTTGAAACTTCATTGATCTAGAGTCTTTTGATAGGCCAAAAACGAATTGACCCATTGTGATTAAATTACTTGATTAATTAGCCAAGTTATTAATTAATCAAATTAATATATAAATGCGTGGTAGCACAAACAAATCACCAATTAAACTAAGTGCACGGAAAATAAATTGACATGGTGATTTGTTTACGAATGGGGAAAACCTACACGGCAAAAACCCCACCGGGTGATTGAAATTTCACTATTATCACAACAAGCGGTTATAAACAAAGAAATCCCAGTACCTTATACCAACCTACAGTTGAACCCTTACCCCAATACCCAATTGGACTTGTTTTGTAGTGACAATTTTTCCTTTTGATGCACAACTCCCAAGTACGTGACTAACTAACTGCGCTGATCCCAATACGCGACTTTAATCACCAACTAGAGAAAGTAGGAATGGCAACGGGTCCGGCTCGGGTCGGGTTTTTGCATACCCAGACCTGACCCGTGGGCTAAGACCTGTGGCCCGAACCCAGCCTGTTTACTAAACGGATTTTTTTGCCAGGGCCCAAACCCGCCCCCGTGGGTCCTTTTAAGCCGAACCAGAAAGGAAGCTTTTTTGAAACAAGCCCCAAACTCAACATCAAACCTACAGCCAAACAACCAATCCCAAAAATCCCTTCTTTTCAAATCTCAACAGCCACACCCAAATAAAAAAAAAAAAAAAAAAATCCCATTATTCAATCCTTAAACCCATAAATAACTAAACCAATGGAGGAGATTTCAGATCAAACAAAAAATAAATATAAAGAAGTAGATCACGACCCAAAACCAATTCAAGAGGAAAGTGCTTGAGAATGAGTGAGAGACTGTGAGAGGCCGAGGCGTGGCTTAGAGTGAGGCTGAGGAGTGACTCAGAGTGAGGCCGAGGCGTGTGTGTGAGGCAGTGACTGAGAGTGAGTGAGGGCTTTGAGGCCGTGTGTTGAGGGAGTGTCAGAGTGAGGGTGAGGAGGCGAGGGAGGCGTGACTGAAGGAGTGTGGGAGTGAGGGTGAGGGAGTGTTGGAGTGACTGGTTGACTGCGTGAGTTGAAATAAGGGACTGAGCTTAAGGAGAGGGAGTGTCGGAGTGAGGGTGAGGACTAAGGGAAGGAGGCGTGAGTTCTGAGTTGCTGTTGAAGTGTGAGAGACTGCGGCCTCGGCCCCCTTTTTTAGGATGTTGGGCCAAACCCACGTGAATGGGTGGAGTCGTGTTATTGCCTCTCAAAATGGAGGTTCGACTAGTTATATTTTCCCCTTTAGATTAAGGGTTTTACAATGGAGTCGCCACTTATTTAATTATTGGGATAAATAAGAAAACCAAAATTGAAAAATTCCTCATTCTATTAATTTTCAATTGAATTTACATTGATCATAGGAAAATTACATGGCTTTGATCCTAGATACAATCTAAGATAAAGTACATAGCTTTGTTTCCTAGTTACAATCTAGAAATTGAAAATTACATGGATAAGCATTCGATCTACTAACCTTTGATCTAAGCTCGGAGGCTATGTTACAAGGTGGGAAGGTATTAGGCACCCACCTTGCCCGGTGAAACTGGTCTTCTAGACTATGGTGGCCAACATTCATATCACATCATCCAATATGTTATCAATCAATTTGCATGTTGAATTTAATGTGTGTGCATGTGATGAACCCTAATTCAATTTATTAAGCATTACATTTGGATTGAAAATTAAATTCTAGTGAATGTGTGTGTATGGTGATATCCTAGATTCAAGAATTTGAAAGAATTATGAAACAAACATGTTTTTCATAATTTTGATGTGGATTTAAGATCAAAACTAGTGTTTATGTATGAACATATGATGAACAATCAAGAACATATGAAGAGCATATAAGAACAATTAAGAACATTCAAACATATTCAAAGGGATTTAAATGATTATTATCATACTTTAATCTTAAAATCTCATCATGGCAATATGAAAAACAATTAGGGTAGAGGATTATACCTTTATGCAAGATCCATATGGTGGAGGAATAGACTCTTGGTAGAGGTCTTAAGGGTGGAGGAAAAGAAGAGTTAGGAGAGGGAGAGTAAGTCTCACTCAATACCTTGAGTCTCAAGAAGATCAAGATATGACAAGACTACTCTACTTCTTATAACTCAAGAGAGGAGAAGAAAGGGAGTTTTCTGTGTGCCTTGGAATGAATAAGAGGGAGGGTTTATATAGTAGTGGTGGGGGAAATATAAATGGAATGCCATTTAATGAGAGTTGACAAAGAATCATGAACCTAGACCTCATTTTAGCCTTGGAGAAAGTCTGGTGCATTAAATGGAAAGATTGGTGGGAGTAAGGAACAAGCCAAAATTCGGTTTTCCCGTAGCTGCAGTAACAGCTTGTAGAGTCAACTTCGGAAAATCATATTTGACTCAATTTTGATCAGAATTGCCTCGTTCTTGTGCTTAAATTGAAGCCCCGGATGTCTAGTTTCTGGGAAAATTAACCTCATTCACAGATTCAAAATATTCTGAGAGATATTGATGAAAAGGTGAGCAGAGGTCATTTGTTAGAAAATGGTTTCAGCACAATTAATATTAATAGGTCCCAAATTAGCTCTCAATTAACATTAAATGGCTCCAATTACTCTCATTTTAGACTTAATTGGTTCCAAATTTACTCTAATTAAAAGATAATTGCACAAATTACTCATTGAATAATTAATGTTTAACTATCTAATTAATTAGGTGTATGCAACCTCACCATAAAATGTAGTCCTAACCAATCAAATTATGACACATCATTGATCTCTAATCGATTACACTTATAACCAATTGAAATCCATTGTTCATAATCACATATAGTCGGACTCAATTTGTGATAATGCATCTTACCCATTAAAACTTGATTTGATGATAACTTTCAATCTGGTGGTCTGATTAGGGCCTATGACCAATTGATTTGATCGTTACAATATCAAGATCATTTTGGTGAAATGAGATTAAGGATCTAATGGCTAGAATCAAGATGCATATTTTTGAGGTGAAAGTACCCTTTTACCCTCCATGTGAGGTTAAATACGGGTTGCAAAATGGGGTGTCAATATGAAGAAATGAGGGATTAAGGTTAGATTATAGGTATATATATATATATAGGGTATTTTTGTAATTTCAGGGTATCGGGTTTTTATCCGGGTCGAGTCTCGGATTTTTTTGATAAAACTCAGACTTGCTTCGGGTTTTTTTAAAAACCCATACTCGACCCTATTCCTAATCGGACTGGGTAAAACCTGGCCCATTAGGGTTGGGCTGGGCTGGGTACCCGCGGGTCGGGCAAAAATTGCCATCCCTAAGAGAAAGTTATTGGTTGCAAAGTTCTTAAGTTCATCTCACGATGAAGATCAAGAAGATGTTTGGTTACAAAACCTTACGGTGTACAAACATAGTAACTTCTTCAAGAATGATGAACTAGGGCAAAACTTTGTCTCCAGTCACAATTTGCTTGAGCAAGCTTTTCTCAATGCTTGTGCAACTTGTGAACTCTTTGACGGCCCTTAAAATAATCCTTTTATATGTCTAGCGTTAGGAGAAAAGAAGGCCCAAAGACACATTCACGGATCTCAAGAAAACAGAACAGAAAATATGTTTTTATTAAACCTCGACAGATAGGAGCTATCGAGCAGGTGTCGAGCACACGGGGCTGGAATAGCTTTCTTAAGCTCAATAGATGCAGCTGTTGAGATTTAATGAATTGCACTTTTCAGCTTGTTTCTTGGATAGACTTGAATGACTTTAACACTTGATCTTGAAACCTTGTTTCTTGAAGTATTAAAAACACCTAGATCTACCCAATTACAAGTAAAGTGCGTTTTGTCAAAGGATTAGCCAACTACATAAAAGAATGACATATATTCTTAACAAGTGAAACATATATGTCCTAACAATCTCCCCCTTTGGCAATTCGTGACAAAACCACAACAAACAAATGAACATATGAGAGAAGTCATAAATCACTCAACTCATATTCACTTGTTGAATACAATAAAATCTATCTTAACACAAACTTTTAAAGTACTTTGAAAGAAGAAAATTTATGGCAAGTAGACTTTGACAACCTGTGTTTCTGAAACACTTTAAACAAAACTCATTAAGGCATCTTTGTATGAAACAGAAATAATAGATTGCGTACAAGTAATAAGAAGCATGTGCATAAAGAGAGAAAAGAAACAACACATGTAAGGGTAGGTAAAAGAAACATACATCAACATATAAAGAAAATAAGTACAATGTATGTCAATAATGGTCACAAGACCTAATGTATAAGAATAAATGTATCTAAAGAAAGAAAAAAAAGATACATAATATCCTCATTACATCCCTCAAAATATCAACACTCCCCCTAACAAAATGGTCCTACGCTAACTCTCCTCCTAAGTATGATTACTCTTATATCCAAAACTATTTCCCCTTTTTGTCACTCATGACAAAGGGTAGAGTGTCAAGTAGACATCTCGTTAGTAGAGCTAACATCTTCATCATCATCATCAGAAGCATCATTGTCATCGCCATTATCATCATCATCCTCACCTTTAGAATCAGAAGCCACTGGAGGAGGTGGAGGAGAAATCTCAGAAGCGAAACCACCCATAGTCGCCTGCCGCTGTGTAATACGGCCGACACGAATGTTCACCTGATACAACTCAGTAGAGAGTGTATCAAGGCGAGCATCCATATGCTGAAGCTGCGCCATGATGTCTCCTAGAGTCACATCACCCATGGAAGTGGAGGGGGCGGATGTTAATGGAGCAGATCGAGATGGAGCCAAACGGGAGGGAGGAGCTGCTGAATCCGACTATCGCGACCTAAACTGTGCCTCACTATGTTTAACGGTAGCGGCATCTATGGCACACATAAAAGTGAAATGGTCAAACATCGGAAAAGGGATGGAAAATGGCGTAAAATTCTCGTGATAGCGGAAGGAAAGATGAGCTTATCACGGGACGCCGAATCCATATGAACATCTATAATGGAAAGAATAAAATAAGAAGGGAAATCAATAGTAAGATGCTCAAGAAGGGATAACAAAAACCGAGCACGAGACTTTGTAATGGAGTTATAATGAGAGAGTGGGTGCAAAACAAAAGTCATCACCATGTTCAAGAATTTAGGACCTTTAGCAAAAGGCCTATATGGTGTGAATTGACGATCACTCCAATCAAAAGGGCGCTCACTGAAAGTAGACATGAGCTCATCCTTGGACACAGTCTTCAGATGCTCACAACTAGGATAGTCAGGAAGCTCTATCTTAGGAACCCGAAGCACATTCGCAACAAGTTGTGGTGTGACAGGAAAGCGCGTATCTCGAACACGAGTGAAGAAGTGAGGTACAGAATAATCAATTCTGTGCATATTGGAGTAAAACTCTTGAATAAGTACAGAAGGACAGGTGACCGGGACGTCACACAGTGACTCCCATCCTTGACTATGAATGACATTGGGTAGGTCAGTTTCGGTGAAGTCCGCCAGAATGACTTGGCGTTCAGAATGAATGCCTCGTCAAGAAAAGTTCTCCGAGAAAGCCTTCTAGGCATCCTCATCATGGAACCGAAGATGAGAAGGAGTAGGATTAGACGAAGATGATGCCCCAGAATGAAGAGGGTTCTGGGATGGAGTAGATTTACGCTTAGGTGTCATAGACACGACTAACGTAAACAGAAAGAGAGGGAGAGAGAGAGAGAGAGACAATCAGAAAAGCTCCAAAACAGTTCAAATATAGCAAGTATATTGAAAAGAGAGTATGTATGCATGAGAAATGTATGAACATGTGACATGCAAAGTAAAATGCATCATGCGCTCAGCCCAATCCAATCCTACCAGCACACAATCAATTTGCACATATCTAAATGCATGATAATACTGTTATAATGCTAATGTGATGCAATGCATGAGATTTTAAACTCATTCAAACAAAAAACCATCTCAAAATTGCAACAATAACTCATCAATTTTGAAAAACCCCAAAATATTTCAAAAACCCCAAAACCTAGGTTTCAAAACATGAAAATGCATGAAAATGAGAGATTAGAAGCTTACCAAGTGAAGGAAAACTTGAAAAGCTTGAAGAAACCTTGAGGAAAGGATTTGGAGTGAGTGAGAGAGGTTAGGGAGGAGAACAGACAGAGGTATCGAGAGAGAGATCGAGATAAATGAAGAAAGGATCGTGCTGAACAAATATATAGGCGTTTAGTAAATCTCGACAGATGAAGGTGTCAAGAGGTGTCGAGACATTTGTCGAGGAAGGTATCGAGAAAAACAATGTCGACAGATAAAGCTATTGAGAATGTGTCGAGGAACAAATCAAAGACACAAGAATAGAAGCTCGATCGATCCACCAGCTGTCGAGAAGCTATCGGGGGGACATGAACTTTCTCGATCGATCCATCTAGCTGTCGAGGAAGTGTCGAGATTGCGATAAGAAAAAGCTGAGGAGCTTGACAGATAACCAGGTGTCGAGGAAGTGTCGAGGAGCTATCGAGCTAGCTTTTAAAAACAGTTTTTCAAGAAGAGAAAAACACATACATGAATGCAATCAGACATGCAACTCAATCAATGATCTAATCAACATATTAAAATCTCAAAATCATCACTCAACAACAAATTTAAGCACATGGATCCCAAAAACACACACACACACTAAACAAGTCTAACCAATTTTATATTTCAAAAACAAGTCAAGATAGTTTAGTGAGCATACATAAACACATGTAAACCTTGTGATGGCCAAATCACATTGTACCTGCATATGTATCAAGAGTAGCAAAGAATATTGCGTGTTGTGTGTGAAGAACATCGCAAGATTGCATAAGTGTATACATGTTATGACGATTTGAGATATGAGAAAATCACTTTAACTCACACACAATCATAACTGTTTGATGGGGACTATTACCTTTGAGGTACATCCTATAACTCCCACATCTCCTAGAATACACGCTTGCAATCATATTTAAAGCATTTTAATCTTTTTGATTTTTATTTTTCTTTGCATATTTTTCTTTTTAATAAGCATATCATGCATGGGCATATAAGAAAGAGAAAAGAAATACCCAATGATATTTGACATTCCAATTTTTCTATGCTGAAGCACACAAATGTCATTGACATTGCACTTTGCTATGCCGAAACATACATATGTCATTCATGATTGACGGGCAACAGTGGTCAGATGGTTATTTATGCATTTCTCTTAGGATTTTCTAGCTCTTCCCGTAAAAAAGAGTGATATGAGTGTTAAGTACAAGAGATAACTTAATCTTAGTTATCACAAACAAGAGCCACAAATCTCACTTGCTTAGTTGTGCATAGAGATGCTCATCTAAGCGACAAAAGATACACAGTTTAGAAAACTTTGTTTCAATGGTTATTCAAGGTACATAAGTACCAATGTACACAAAACACGCACTGTTTTTGTATTTTTCTTGTTTTTTTTTTTCAAAATTTTTTTAAAATTTTTATATCAAAAACAAAATAAATAAAACTGAAAACAAACAAACAAAAACATGTTAAGCAAAGCAAAGCAAAAACTAGACTGACTCAAAATAAAAGCAAAACACACAAGTTATGCAAAAACAAAAACACGAAGAGAGAGAGAAGAAAGTGATAGAATCACTTGGAACCCTTTTTCTTCCACATCTTGGAGGAACCTTTCCTTTGATTAAACCCTTGAACCGGCAGTGAGGGGGAAGAATTGAAACCGTTCAAGTTCGAAAGGAACATGAGGGCTTTGAGAGGATCTCCAAGAGGAGCAAGAGAGGATTGAAGCTAATTCTGGCTTCCAGATGTTATCATGCCATTGCTCTATTGAGTGACTAACCACTTATAGCAATTTGGTCGAGTATGACCGGCAACTCCACAATGATGACAAAGATGCTACTTCTTTTGTTTAGGTTTTTGAGAGTTAGCCTTCTTAGCCCTAGGGTTTTAACATCTTTCTTATCCTGCTTAGGGGGTGCTCCTAAGATAGATTTACCTTAATCTATGTTCTCACTAGCTAAATCAGTTTTAACATCATTGTTCTCAATTTCAACATTATTACTAAGAGGAACAAAAACAGTAGTACTAGTAGAAGCAATATTAGAGGAAGAGAGACCATACCTTAAACCTGTTCAATCTGAAGCAGATTTCTGAATACTGAGCATCTCGTCAAGCTTTGCACTTGAAGTCCTCTCCAATTGAGCTCTAACTTGAAATAGTTTCGCTTCAAGCTTCTTGGTCTTCTCAGCCAAGAAATTGTTCTCAAACCTCAGTGCACTAATTGTCTGATTAGCTTCATTAAACTTTGTGGAAAGCTCTTCCCAATCAAGTTCCACATCACTAAGTTTCTTGGTGGCCAGTCTATAGAGTTTCTCGTGTTTCTTCGACAACTTATATAGTTTCTCATAGGCCGTATGAATATCATCTTAATCATCCATTTTCTCAACCTTGGACTCCACCGATTCCTTTTCTTCATCCATATCTTCAATAATCTCCTTAGTCGTATTGATAGTGGCAGTGAAGGCATTCAAGATTCCGTCATCCTCATTGTCGGAATCATCTTCAGGCTCAGTATTGCTCAAGGTAGCAGCAAGTGCCTTACTCTTTCCAAAGCTCTTGAGATATGTAGGACACTCCTATTTCATGTGACCGAAGCCATAACACCTAAAGCACTTAGGTCTTGCTGGAACAGTGTACTAATCGCCATCCCTTGCATCTTTTTTCCCTTTGTCTTGGCTTTTGAACTGAGAAGAATTGGATTACCTACGGTCCTCGTCAAAGCCCTTCCCATTGGCATTCTTGATAAACTTCTTGAACTACCTAGTGATATAGGACTTCATCTTCGAATCCTCATTATTTGAAGGCTCATCAGTGTCACTGCTTTTGACTTTCAGAGCCTTACTCTTGCCCTTACCCGACTTGCCAATTCTTGATAACCCTAGCTCGTAGGTTTGCAGATTACCAACCAGCTCTGTCAAAGGAATCTTGTCAATAACCTTTGATTTCTCTATTGCTGTGATCTTGGCATGAAATCTCTCGGGTAGAGATCTAAGCACTTTCCTCACAATCTTGGGTTCAGGAATGGTTTCCCAAAAATTGAAGGTTGAGTTCACTATGTCCTTGAGTTTGGCATAGAACTCATCAAACGATTCATCCTCCTTCATCTTAATCTCTTCAAAGCTTGTAGTGAGCCTCTGAAGTTTTGAATCCTTGACAGCCTTTATTCCCTCATAGGTTGTCTGGAGGATGATCCATGCTTCTTTAGCAGTTTCAGTAGAGGATATCTTCTTGAACTCCTCATTAGTGACTTTACCGCCTTGATCTTGGCTTCATCCCAATTGGCCGGCTCTTCCTTTGGCTTAGTCCAGCCAATCTCTACAACTTGCCACACCTTCTCATCTAAAGACTGCAAGAAAGCTCTCATGCGTACTTTCCAGTATGCATAGTTAGTACTATAAAATAAAAGAGGTATAATTAATGATTGTCCTTTATCCATGACGAACAAGGGTCAATGGATCAACACAGCAAAGATTAAACCTAATCAGAGTGTGCCTGCTCTGATACCACTTGATAGGCCAAAAACGAATTGACCCATTGTAATTAAATTAATTGATTAATTAGCCAAGTTATTAATTAATAAAATTAACATGTAAACGCGTGGTAGCACAAACAAATTATCAATTAAATTAAGTGCAGCGGAAAATAAATTGATACAGTGATTTGTTTACGAATGGGGAAAATCTACACGGCAAAAACCCCACTTGGTGATTTTAAGGTCACTACTCTTGAAATTCTACTATTATCACAACAAGTGGTTACAAGTAAAAGAATCCCAGTACCTTATACCAACCTACAGTTGAACCTTTACTCCAATACCCAATTGGACTTGTTCTGTAGTGACAATTTCTCTTTTTGATGCACGACTCCCAAGTACGTGACTAACCAATTGCGCGGATCCCAATACACGACTTCAATTACTAACTAGAGAAAGTTGTTGGCTGTAAAGTTCTTCAGTTCATCTCACGATGAAGATCAAGAAGATGCTTGGTTACAAAACCCTACAGTGTACAAACACAGTAACTTCTTCAAGAATGATGAACTAGGGTAAAACTTCGTCTCCAGTCACAATTTGCTTGAGTAAGCTTTTCTCAATGCTTGTATAACTTATGAACTCTTTGACGGCTCTTAAAATAATCCTTTTATATGTCTAAGGTTAGGAGAAAAGAAAGCCCAAAGACACATTCATGGATCTCAAGAAAACAGAACAGAAAATCTATTTTTATTAAATCTCGACAGATAGGAGCTGTCGAGAAGTTGTCGAGCACACTGGGCTGGAACAGCTTTCTTAAGCTCGATAGGTGCAGCTGTCGAGATTTAATGAATTGCACTTTTCAGCTTGTTTCTTGGATAGACTTGAATGACTTTAACACTTGATCTTGAAACCTTGTTTCTTGAAGTATTAAAAACACCTAGATCTACCCAATTACAAGTAAAGTGCGTTTGTCAAAGGATTAGCCAATTACATAAAAGAATGACATATGTTCTTAACAAGTGAAACACATATGTCCTAACATCTTTTTCAACCATCTTTGATCTTCATATAGAGGTGTTTGGAATTCTAAAGAATTAATTGATGGTCTTCTAAAGGCAAAAGGTGCATAACAAAAATGATAAAAGGAAGTGAATGAATGATTTATTTGAATAAATATGTGCCTCCATAAGAAGAAAGAATGAAATGAACCCACGGCCTAATCAACTCTTCCTTGTTAATTTAAGATTAAAGCATGCTAGTGGATAATTTAAATTACTTGAATATGCTAGAATGTTCTTGATATGATTGAATGTTGTTCATATAATTGTTCACCTGTTCTTGGTTGTTCCTCACATGTGCATGCATGATACTAGTTTTGATCTTAAATCCATATCTAAAATATGAAAAACATATTAATTTCATAATTTTTCCAAATACTTGAAAATAGGGTTTATCACATGTACATACATTAAATTCAAGCAAAGTAATGAACATGCAATTGATTGATAATATATTGGATGATGTGACATGAATGTTGGCCATCACAGTCTAGAAGACTTGGTTGCACCGGGCAATGTGGGTGCCTAATACCTTCCCATATTGTAATATAGCCTCCAAGCTTAGATCAAGGGTTAGTCGATCAATGTTTATTCATGTAATTTTCAATCTCTAGATTGTAACTAGGAAACAAAGCTATGTACTATATCTTAGATTGTGTCTAGGATCAAAACCATGTAATTTCCTATGATCAATGTACATTCATTCTCAAATCAATAAAATAATGAATGTTTCAATTATGGTTTTCTTATTTATTACAATAATTAAATCAGTGACGACTCTATTGTAAAACCTTTAATCTAAAGGAAAAAAATATAATCAGTTCAACCTCCATTTTGAGAGGCAATAACACGATTTCACCCATTTACGTCAATTTGGCCCAAACCAATCAATTCTAAAATGGGACGGGGGCGTAATCTCTCACAGTAGCGACTCCACTGTGAATATTGAGGGCTATTAAATTTCAATTAGGTTATGGTGGCCAACCATATCATTGTTTGTTCATTGCTTTTTTGTATATAATATGTCTAATATGTAGTTATATTGCATGTCATGCATTATTTGCTTGGATGAAATAGTTTTTTATTTGTGAGCTAGCCCGTAAGCCTGGTTGTAGTAACTGTGGATGAAATTCTAGAGCTAAATATTATATTATTTTTTTTCTTCTTCTTCTTCATTTCTTTTTGCTCTCACTCTCTCCCTCCCGGTTTCTTCTCACAGTCGAATAAAAAAGCATAGCCTTTCTCATAAAACTAACGAAACAAGAACAAATTAAAAAAAAAAAAGAGCCGATCTAACCATATGGGTTGCATGTTGGTGGTGGGGATGAGAATAAGCAATGGTGGAGTTGGAGCAGATGATGGAGAATGAAGACAATTTCTCTCCATTGGTGGAGCACTATGTTGATCTCTCTCTCTCTCTCATGAGAAGATCAAAGTGATGAATGGAAGAATTAGAAACGTGTGGAGTATGTGGACTTTAAATGTGTGGCCTTTTTTTTTCTAATGAAAGAAACGTGTTGGACTAAATAATAACTTGATAAGTTTGTCTTTTTATAAAATAATTAATGATAACCTTTTGCTAAAAAAAGGAGTAATCATTAAAAAGTTCCTAAAAAAAAAAAAACTAATGTAGTAATTACGGTAAGTATTTTTAAAAGTAAAATTAATTATAATTCACTAAATTAGAATAATAATCTCTTAAATTAAGATTAGATAGCTTTTTTAATTTAAAAAAATAGAAAGATCTTCGATTTTTAAATCACCAACACTTGGTTTGCCGATTCTTGAATCGTGGACTCTTGAGTGGGAGCCTCCATTCTTGTATCAAGAATTGGTTCTTGGTCCTCCAGCATAAAATTTGTGGGCTCTTGCATCTTAGATTCTTGGGTGATAGTCTTCATTGATCCATCAAGGATTGATGCTCGAAACCGATCTTGTAGGGTGCATATAAAATGCATCCAATTTGTACATAAACCCAATGCCTCCGCATCTTGGAACCATTCTCACGCTTCTCCTTCCATATAATAAGAGGCAATGGAACTATGCAATGTGGTGGTGTATTGTCTAAAATAAAGAATTCATAGAGCTTGACAAGCCACCAAAAAGGATCTCCACCTTTGAAATAAAACTCCATATATAAAAGCTTGATGAGTTGCAATGGATTCGGTCATCTCAAGATTGATGGCTTTGATACCAGTTGTTAGGAACTCAGAGGTTTTTAATCGGGATGGGTTGGAATTGTAGGGGAATGTATGAGAATTGTAAGGAAATTGATTTAATTTGAGGCAGTTACCCTTAGGTTCTTAAGCGCACTAGAATGTATGGTTTCAAAACAAAATTATTAACACTTTTCAAGGAATCACAAAATGAGGCTGTCCTGAGTCAAAAGTCGTGCAACGTCCCGCTTATATGGTGGCACAAAATAGGGTTTCATCAGGTCTTTAAATTGCGCTCGGAATTGACTTCTACATAATCTCACCTGAGCGAATGTCGAGCAAATAACACCCAAAATCTCTCTTTACATCAGTGTTTTGCTTACAGTGAAATTTCCAGAATTTGAATTTCTTCAACAAAATTTGCTTAGAGTGTTTTGATTATAGATACCAACCCGTACCCTTCTCTCTTCAAAAATGGATGTTCGCAATTGTCTTTTATTTTTATTTTTATTTTTATAGAAAGAACATTTGTACGTTGATAAGATAGCATGCAACGGTGGAGCTAAGATGATAAAACTAGGAACAGAAATCGTGCGTGCAATGATTGCAATTGGCATCTTCTTTTCCTGCTGCTAGCCTAGAGACGTACGTACACTGTTATGGTCCATTAGTCACTAATCACAACCTTATCTTCACTACAAATGCGAGAATAGGAAAACTTTTAATTCCTTCTTGCTTCGCTAACACGTACTACCTCTCTCACGAATATTCCTATTTTTATTCCTCATTCCGTGTATAGGTGTGGTGCCCTAAGTCTAACCATAAAGTTGGTAAAAGGTCCACTTCTTGTTAGCTCAAGCCAAAACCCATTCTAGGAAAAGACAATAGCTAGCTAGGAGGCTTCTGAATGTCCAATAAAATTTGAATTTGCGTCAAATTTACCTACATCCGTCACAAAAATCAAAATTAAAAGCATAAACATCAGAATCTTGGGAAAAGCCATTTTAAGCACTTTTAGATACCAAAAACTTTATAATTCAACTAATTGACATTTTTAGTATTTTCAAATGGAACACCCTTACTATTTAACTTTTGAATTATATATATTAACATGTTAAATTTAGTTTTCAAATGCTAGTATATTTACTTTTGATTTATATACAGTTTTTTAAAGTTTCATTTTTTAAAGGTAAAATCTTACTTTCACCTGCTTTTAGAAAATAAAAAAATTATGAAAAAATAAATCTGATCAGGCATTGTCTGTGCTTACTAACATATATTGCTAATCGGGTTCAACAAATTGACAAACCAAATTATAGCAAGCAAGTATTATAGTGTAGTTATTGACTCATAGTTTAAAAAGTAATCTATAATATATCTTCCATGACCAAACATAGGGTACATCCAATAACAATAAAAAAGTCTTTTTGTTCCAAAATTTTGCAATTGAATAGAGAAATAACAACAAAATTTATGTACAGTACTTTAAATGCTTTTTTTAGGTTTTTTTTTTATTAAAATTCAGTCATATGTCTATTTAACTAAAAAATATGCATCTATCTTATGAAAAAAAAAGTTATATAACAAAATTTTAAGATGAGAATCTAAGGAACAACACTTAAATACTGTATCTAATTCTTATCCGGAAAATAAGGTTGATCCATTCCTCTATGAAAATTATCATAAAATGATAGAACTTAGAAATTAAGGGCTTGTTTGGTACTTATGTTTAAACAACAGTTTTTTTTTTTTTTTTGAAAATACGTGTGGGTGAAAAAGTATATAAAAATACATGTAATATTGTTTAAAAACTGAAAATATGTGTTTAAACTTGCGTATAAAACGGCCCTAAGTATTCACAGCAGAGAGTCTTACCGTGGGAAGAGGGGCATTCCTAATTAATATCCACATAAATTTTGCATGGCTGCAGTTCATCAAAGTCAGAAGGACTTGCAGAGGACTCCTTTTTAGCTGTCAAAATCTCTTCTTATGCCGCCTTTTGCATCCTTTACCACGTGCTCGTGGACCACATCTTAATATTTTCTCCAATCTCCACCGTTTATGGAAATTTTTTACGGACTTCACTCCCTGATTAAGCAAGTTCCTACTTACTTAATCTTATCCGGTAGACTATAAAATAACATGCTTTGCGTCAATTATATACTGTAGTAATTCAAATAATACGTACTGAGGAGTCTTTTTATTTTTATTTATTTATTTTCTCCAATCGGACATTAATTAATTAAGCTATTGTAAGGAAGGAAGAGTAATGCAAATTGATTTTGAGGATATTTCCAATTTGATGAATTGGCTACATTGCCACTATACATTAATTATCTTTACTCCAATTAAAGTTATTGCGTGCAAGCTAGAGCTTTGTTATGTAAAACACAAGCATACACAGCTAATTCATGTCAGCTCCGTTTGGATTGTGTTTCACGTTCAAGCGTCTGCGTTTGGCTTTTTTTTTTTTTTTTTTTTTTTTTTTTAATTTTTTTTATTTTTATAACTTTTTTAGTGTGTTTCTTGCACTGTTTATGGGACCCACAAACCTCTTTTTTCAATAAAACTTTCATTAAAAATGGGTCTTACGGCATTATTCACATATTTCATTCTCAAAAAAAAAAAAAAAATATATTTAAAAATTATTTTGCTACAGTATTTTTAATTTTCAGCAAAATAAGCAGTATCCAATAGCACACTTCATGTGAAAAAGATGATTTTCTTCCCGCGCAATGGATTAAGTGTGAGACTATATGTGTATTTAGTTTAGCACTTTTTCTTAGTAGGCGTAAGTACGTGGACTTTTGCCTATTTTCACAAATGAATTAATTAAGCAAAAAACTAATCCAAACATGCATGCTTCTTTGTTTCCGATGATCACGAATCTAAATTAATTTCACCCCCAAAATCCTAGTCCTGTGATCAGCTTTTCTCAATCACATTTTTCTACTTTCGATAATTAAGATATATATATTTTTGCAGAAAAAATGTTTTATATAATGCATATAATTAAGTGTTATTTGGTACAACTTATTTTTCAACATTTTGAAATTTTAGATTATTTTTAAAAGTAATACCTAAAAGAAGTGAAATTTAGAAAACATGTACCATAGTAAATGCGAAAGATATTTCGAACAAAAAGGGACTTGTTGTTTTGTGGAAAAATATAACAACATACATGGAATACAGCTAGTCAGTGGCGGCTTCAGAAATTTTTCTCAGGGTATTCCTTAAGAACTATAAATTATACAATCTAATAAAAAGAGAAATTAATATATTGACAACAACAACAATAAAAAAAAATACGCAAATATATAAAGTTTACAATTGTCTTCTACGAGTTTTCATATTTTGAAATTGGTGCATGATAATCTCATTATCAATACTACAAGCTACATCTCTTTCAATGTACACAACTAAACAATCATTTATCTACTGAATGTAGAACAAATTATGGAGCCAAATTTAATTTTATTGACATAAAAAAAACTAAGGGTGTGCCCAAATTTTTTTTGAAGGGTAGACAAATAAAAATTTTAAATTATTATATATATAAAAAAAAATTTAGGTCAGGGTGGTCTTGGGACCACCCTGGCCTTAAGGTGGCGCCAGGACCACCCTGACCTTAAGGTGGCGCTGCCCTTGCAGCTAGCTCAATAGCTATCTGTTTCTTCCTGTAGTTGCCCTTGAAGTCCTGCATGGGCGTATCCAAATCAATGAATTGCTACGCCAAAAAAATATCCATATATCCAAAGTTCTATATAATTGACACCAAGACCACCTTCCTTCAAACACACTCTAAAAGATAAAAATAAACATAGGCTTATCTAATATTTGTGAGGATGATGCTTCCCTTATTCTTCATTTTTTGTCTCTTCAGCAGCTCCCATGCTGCTGTGCAAGACTTCTGTGTCGGTGACCTCACGGCTCCTCAGGGCCCTGCAGGCTACTCTTGCAAGGACCCTTCAAAGGTCACAGTGAATGATTTTGTTTTCTCTGGCCTAGGCATTCCTGGTAACACCTCAAATCTTTTTAAAGCTGCAGTGGCTCCAGCATTCGCTGAGCAATTTCCTGGTGTCAATGGCCTTGGAATTTCTTTTGGTCGTTTAGACTTGGCACCTGGTGGAGTTGTGCCATTTCACTCACATCCTGGAGGTTCAGAAATCTTACTTGTTGCGCAAGGAACAATCCTTGCCGGGTTTGTTTCCTCAGCTAACACTGTTTACTTTAAATCCCTTAACAAGGGTGACATTATGGTTTTCCCTCAAGGATTACTTCACTTCGAAGTAAATACAGGAGGGTCTGTGGCTACTGCATTTGTTAGCTTCAGTAGTTCAAGCCCAGGTCTCCAAATTTTGGACTATGCTTTGTTTGGAAATTGAAAGCTCGAAAATGTGTTGAAAACACAAGAGCTGTTTAGATCCCCAAATTAAAATTACGGCTAGATAGATTTTACACTAACTTAATACTAAGTGCGGAATAGTGTAAATGCGAGCGGATAAACAAGAAGCTACTCTAATCCATATTTAAAGCAACACAACAGTAAAAATGAAATGAAGAAGAGTAGGGAAGAAGGATGCAAACACAGATAACACTGAGACGTGTTATCGAAGAGGAAACCGAAGAACTCGGCAAAAAACCTCTCCGCCGCCCTCCAAGCGGAAATCGATCCACTAGACAATCAGTTGGGATACATGGGTTAGCAAGAGACCCTCCAAGCCTAATCTACCCGATGTACCTAAGCCCTCCAAGCTCCTACTCCAACAAGGCTTCTCGGAACCCTGTCTTGTCTAGCACTCCGAATCCCGCAACAAGCTCCATGTTGCATCTGCCATCCTTGGCTTCTTCCAATGCTTCCCTGCAGCACCAAAACGTCACTCAACACTCTCAAAGGATGTGGTAAGTGTTTAGGCTATCAACCTCTTAATGGTATGGAAAATGGAAAGGGAAGAGTTGAGGAAATACCATAAGCAAGTGTATAGAGAAATGTGGGTATGACAATCTCTAACTCTCAATGTGTTTGGCTAGGGTTTTTTCTCTGAAGCATTCCTCAACATTTGTGGGTAATGAGGGTATATATAGGATAGGTACAGAAAGTGTGAGTCATTCAGTACAAGCTGGCAGAACAAAATGCCTCGCGGGTGTCTCGCGGGAAGGCCTTACCCACGAGATACTCGCGAGACACAGTTGTCTCCACCTGGCCTGACTCTTCGCATTCCAGCATGTGCAAGGCACATGATTCACTTCGCGGGAAGCTAGGTCATGACATACCCGCGAGAATTCTTCAGCCTTCAAATGCTTGAGTCTTCACACACTCTCTCTATCACACAACCCTTACAATGAGATCCCACAACAATATAGGGTATAAAAGATTGAAAACAATTACAATCAAATTTGGCACAGAATAAAAGCCAACAAAATACAAAGTTGTAAATAATAACTTTACAATCTCCCCCTTTGGCTATTCCGTGACAAAACCTCTAAAATAGACTCTAGACTTAAACGTGAGTTTGGGAACACAAGCAAAACTCACTCACACCTAATTCTAGATTCTGAAACGCTCTTGAACATATGAACAAGTAACTCTTGAAACACAACAACACAATAATATCATTGTATGCAGAAAAACTTGAAATGCATATGGAGCAATAATATCATGATCAAGCAAAATAGAATAAAGCAATAGTCCATGGCAAGATCAAACAAGCAATCACTATACAAAAGCGATTACTATGCTTATTCACACAAGGAATGAACATCCGGACATGCACGGTGATAAGCTCAATTGAAGAGTATCATTTGCAAGTCCAACACTCAACCAATGCATACAAACATATATGCATCTAGGAACAATCCTACTAGGGCACAAGAGTGATGTACTGAATTGAAATGCATAGCATTTAACATAAAGTACAAAAGGCACAAAGCAAGGCTACAAAGCAAAGAGATTTCATTGCATGGTACAAACCATAAAAGCCTACAAAACTGCATAAGTGCATGGAAACAGACCCTTAAAGCTTACATAAGCAACATGGGTACAAAAATATGCCACAAAGCATAGAGAATATCACAAAAGAACTACTGAAATATTACTGAAATAACATCAGAGTATCAAAGCTTTAAACCAAAAGCAGTAAAACAGTTATAAAAACTAAAAGACACTGAATTAAACTGTTTGTAAACCAATAACCAATGTATCTATGTTTCTAAGACTATGCTCCCCCTAACGCTGTGCAAGCTCTTCTTTAGCTCCCCCTAAAAATTTTCTCCCCCTTTTTGACCGGAATGGCCAAAGGGCTAGAACTCATCGGACTCTGAGTCTGATCCATGAGCGGTAGAAAGCTCCTTTATCTGAGTAGATATGGCTGTGATCTGTCCCTGAATGTATGCAAACTGGTTTGCTGTGTGTTGCACATGGGAATCAAGCATAGTAGCCATCTGATCTACTTCAGCTAGTAGTTGATCAAGTTTGTCCGGTCCACGAGCTGGTGCAGATGATGATGGCTGGGCTGAAGTCTCTGGAGCAGATGTAAATCTATCAATCTCGTCCTTTGTATCTCCACCCTCTTCCTGCTGAACACGAGGTTGAGGAATGGTATGCACACCAGTCATGGAGCCTCTGATATGAGCTGTGCTCCTAGTCAAAGTATGAGCACCAATGGGATAGTCCCTCTGAACTACTGTAAGACCACTTGGAAGTTTGAGCCTTTCTTTTGCAATAAGGCCCATAATGAGAGTGGGGAAGGGCATGATAGTCTTGGAGTTCTGCTTGCTAATACTCTTCTTCAGTAAGTGAAAGATGTGCCCACAGATATGAATCTCTTTGTGAGTGAAGAGATCATATAAGAAGAAGGTCCTCGGAGTAGACAATGTGGTTAAGTTTGTCACTGGGTACAAATTGTGAATCATCACATAGGCTAAGGTCCTCATTTTCGGTGTAAACAGTATTGTGTTCATGGCATTCTTAGTCATTTTCCCATCAAGTATTCTCACCATTTCTGCAATAGAACCCAATTTATCCTCATATTGGGTAGTGATCGGCTGAGATGGAGGACGAACTTCAAGAAAGTCTTGAATGTTATCCCTCGTTATGACAAACTCTTTCCTTCTCACCCAGCAGTTGATGTGATCATCTTCTACTGTGGCGTTTGAGAAGAATTCTCTGATGATTTCAGAGTAGACCACACCATTTGGTGTCAGCAATTTGGTCCACGTCATTTCCTTGAAAATATCAGGAATAAAAGTACTCTCCAGAGATTCCATTTGAGCCATCATTTCCATGATGATTGTTCTGTGCTTATAGCAGTCATTGTACTTCATATCAGCCTTCGCTGACTTGAAATGCTCAGAATCAGTACGTGCTCGCTTTGAGGACGATTTCTTCTTAGCTGCATGCTTGGTGGGAGACATCTGCAAAATTGCACAGGACAAATGGGGAAACAAGTGCACAAAACACAAAACATAACACAAAACTTGATTAGTTTCAAGTTAGTTCTCAAAACAAATGAAATACCTTAAAACAGAGCATAGTTAACTCTGAGCAACATGCTAAAACAAACAAACCAATAAAACACAAACACAATGCATGAAAGTAAGTGACAGTGCATGTGTGTGTGTCTTGTGCATGTGCTGATGCATGTGTGTGCATGTGAGATGCATGAGGTGTGCCTAACTGTGCCTAGGTGTGTGCATGGCATGACATTAAGGCACAAAATGGGCAAAGTGTGAAAACCACATAGCCATTGACAAAAACATGATAAACATGGTACAAAATACCTAGACCAATGATTGGAACTAAGATTAGTCCAATTCAAAAACACAAATGTCAATTAGACATTTTGTCAAACACCTAACATTCACAAATGCAAATATAACATGAATAATGCATGAACAAAGTGAAATCTTGCCTAGATACACGTTAAAATGCCACCCGGGGCCAACACAGATGCACAAACAACAGATGGGACACAGCCCAAACAGATAATTTGAAAAATTTTCACCCAATATAGAAAACCACCCAAAATTTCGAAAATCCCCAATTATTGAAACCTTAAGCGAAAATTCTGCATAATTGAAACAAAAACTTAAAAAGAATTGTTTAGAAAACATACCTTGAAGAGGAAAATGCAGAAAAGATGCTTGGATTGAAGGGGTTTGAATGAAATAGTGATTTGGGATGAAAAGGGTTCGAAGGAGGTTGAGCGAGGGAAAGTTTTTATGATTTGAAAAACTGTCACATCTGCTATATAAAACTGAAAACACGCGTTTTTCGTGGGTTAGAGAGTAGCAATACAGCCACGAAACAATCGCGAGAAAGGCTACTGAAGCACAAAACTTTCGTGAGAAGCTTCTAGGTCGTGAGACAATCGCGATACAGTCATGAAACTCTCTATAAGAATTTGGAAAACTTCAGTTTTAGCAAAACATCATATCGCGAGAAGCTGTTGGTTGCGAAACAGTTGCAAGACAGTCGCGAAAGTCTCTGAGTAAATTTGCAAAAAATTTATTTCCCTTAAATACTTTTCGCGGGAAGCTTTAAGTCGCGAGGTTCTCGTGGAACAACCCTTGAACCAGATTTTGACCAAAAACACACAAAATGCATTTTGACATAGAAATAAACACACGAAAGTGTAAAATCACTTTCAAAAACATATAAAACACTCAAAAATCTTTTTGGGATTGATCAACCAGTTCTTGAGCAAACTCATCACATTTGAACATATACAATCACACAAATGAGATAGGCATTGATTGAATCAAAGTCTTGTGTGTTGTGTGTAAGTATCCAATGTGAAATAGTCCTTAGACCAGAGTGAAGCTTCAATGATCAATTCAATCGAGTCATACACAACTGATACGAAATCAAGTGGACTATCTCCATTATAGAAATGAGTATATATGACCTCTCTCACATTGAGTACATAACTTAGAAGCTTTTCATTTGGCTTCTACATAAAGCATAACAATTGGTCCATTTTATTTTGTTTGGACAAAACATCTCATTTTAAGATAGGTGCTTGAAATTTATGATATTTCAACATTGATGATTAGCCTTTGGCTTTTTGTGCACCATACAAAACACATTAAAAAGAGTCGCTTTCCCTTTTTCCTAGTCGAATACTAGTGTGTGCGACAGGCTTTTGCAGCTCAATATCTCTTTTCATTTGGAGATTTACATTTGGTGAGCTCTTTTGGCAAAAACAAAAAAATAAAGTGGGAAAAGATATAGACACAAGTCTATGCAAGTATCAAGATCGACAAGACTATTGACCAATTATTCATGACAAGCTTGAAAATCTATTTACAACAGTCACACATAGTTTTCAAGATTTCTTTCACATAGAAAAGAGTGCATACATAACAAGACAAGATCGAAACTGCACTATGCCATTAGTACGAAGGTACTAGGCCAAACTCACATGAGATATGCACAAAACAAGTGATCAAACTTTTTTGAGATTTTTCAATTTTTTTGTGGGTTTTTGAAATTTTGAAACACACCCAAAAAAAAAACAAGAAAAGTACGATCAACAAAACAGGTACAAACCTAAACAAGTAAAGGAAACATGACAAAACTGATAACAATGCATGATATGATGCATGAGAAAATTTCCCTAAACATTGGAAGTATTAGTGCATGGACATGATCTAATGCTTATGCATCAGTACCCCTTTTCACCCGTACGTCACGTGCGTTTGGGGTGATATCCTTGAATGATTGGGTACGAGAATTAGGACTTTCAAACCTTCTGGTGAAACTCTCCAAGCAAGTGGTGAAGGCACCGATCATCTTCATCACTTCCGTCATTCCGGGATCACGGTTTTGGCTTCTTGATTGCTCACCACCCCAAGCTCTATTGTCATTTCTTCTTCCTCGTGATTGAGGAATGCTTGCATTGTTGTTTGCTCTCAGCTTTTGACAATTGGGTCTGGTGTGTCCTTGCAATCCGCAATAGTGACACACATAATCCGTCCTAGGGCCTCTTTGTGGTTGTGTACGAGATCTTCCTCTTGCTTCAGTCCTCATTGCAGGTTGGTTTCTGGGTTTGTTCACCACCCTTTGATCTGTTACCATCTTCTTCTTTTCAACCTTTGCCTTCTCCACAGTGGGAGCGACTACAATCGGCTTTTTGGCCTTCATAAACTTTACTTCTTTGGAGATATTCACAGCAGTTGCATTGCTTTCTCTATTGTATCCTAGTCCGGATTTATCTGAAAATTGCTTTTGAGAGGAAATTACATTATCCAGTTTCTTGGTGGAGACCCTTTCTACCTTGGCATTGGCTTGAACCACCTCAAGTTCTAAGAATTTGATCTTTAAGTACGCTTCTGACAACTCACCATTCAGTTTTTCTATTTCGCATTTGGCCTCCTTATGTTTGACCAAGAGACTTCGGTAATCTTCCTCTGCTTTCTTCATTTTCCTCACAGTTGCCTTGGCTATTCTTGTATATTCTCCCGACTTCTCAAGGAGTAAGGAGTAATTCTCTTGAAGACCAGTTGTATCCTCATCATCATTGGCATCTGATTCTTCCACAATCCCTATGGATTCTTCATCACTGTATTCCCCAAGTTCTTGTACAAGTTAATGTAAGTCCTTGGAGGATTCAACATGCTCAATGGTCATAAAGGTGGAGTAATTTCCTTCTTCGTCATAGCTCTCTTCTGAGTCAGAATTGGATGAATCTGTATCATTGAGTGTTGTGGCATAGGCTTTGCCTTTTCCTCTCAGAAAATTTGGACACTCCTTCTTCAGATGTCTATGGCCATTGCACTCATAGCACACAATGTCTGAAGGAGGTTGAGAATCCTTCCCTTCTTTCCTCTTAAACTCTTTCCTATCACCTTTTGAAGATGAAAACTTTCCTCTGTTGAACGGTTTCCCACTGTTCTTCATCTTCAGAAATTTGCGAAAGTTCTTTGCAAGAAATACTACTTCCTTCTCCACTCCATCTTCTTCGGAGGAATCATTTGTTCTTTCGGTGATGGTTTTAAGAGCAAGCGATTTACTCGTCTTATGGGAAGGCAGTCCCAGCTCATACGTTTGGAGAGACTCTATCAACTCTTGGATTTTGATCTCATCCAAGTCTTTACTTTCTTCTATGGCTGTAACCTTTGCTCTAAAACTTTCAGGCAAGGACCTCAATATTTTTCTCACCACCTTAGTATCTTCAATCTTCTCCCCAAGATTGAGTTTAGCAATTACAATTTCATTGAGCTTCCCATAGAATGAATCAAACGGTTCATCATCACCCATCTTGAGCTCTTCAAATTTGATGGTAAGCATCTGAAGTTTTGTGTCCTTAACTTTCTTTGTACCCTTATAGGTAGTCTCCAAAATCTCCCAAGCTTCCTTAGCTACTGTCATATGAGAGATCTTGTAGAATTCATCAGGGGACACACCACAAAAGATAGCATTTAAAGCTTTACTATTAGCATTGGCTGCCGCGAGAGCTGCCTTATCACAAGTGGATTTGGCTGCCTCCGGCTTAGTCTAGCCTATTTCAACCGCATCCCATACGATATCATCTATAGAGCATAGAAATGCTCTCATCCTAACTTTCCAGAAAGCATAATTGTTACTATAAAAAATGGTGGAACATTTAGGGATTGAGACCTATCCATCTCAAAAAGGGTCAAGGATCACACTCAGGTATTTAAACCACAGCGAGTGTAGTTGCTCTGATACTAATTGAAAGCTCGAAAATGTGTTGAAAACACAAGAGCTGTTTAGACCCCCAAATTAAAATTACGGCTCGATAGATTTTACACTAACTTAATACTAAGTGCAGAATAGTGTAAATGCGAGCGGATAAACAAGAAGCTATTCTAATCCATATTTAAAGCAACACAGCAGTAAAAATGAAATGAACAAGAGTAGGGAAGAAGGATGCAAATACAGATAACACCGAGACGTGTTATCGAAGAGGAAACCGATGAACTCGGCAAAAAACCTTTCCGCCGCCCTCCAAGCGGAAATCGATCCATTAGACAATCAGTTGGGATACATGGTTAGCAAGAGACCCTCTAAGCCTAATCTATTCGATGTACCTAAGCCTTCCAAGCTCTTACTCCAACAAGGCTTCTCGGAACCCTGTCTTGTCTAGCACTCCGGATCCCGCAACAAGCTCCATGTTGCATCTGCCATCCTTGGCTTCTTCCAATGCTTCCCAGCAGCACCAAAACGTCACTCAACACTCTCAAAAGATGTGGTAAGTGTTTGGGCTATCAACCTTTCAATGGTATGGAAAATGGAGAGGGAAGAGTTGAGGAAATACCACAAGCAAGTGTATAGAGAAATGTGGGTATGACAATTTCTAATTCTCAATGTGTTTGGCTAGGGTTTTTTCTTTGAAGCATTCCTCAACATTTGTGGGTAATGATGGTATATATAGGATAGGTACAAAAAGTGTGAGTCATTCAGTACAGGCTGGTAGAACAGAATGCCACGCGGGTGTCTCGCGGGAAGGCCTTACCCACGAGATACTCGTGAGACACAGCTGTCTCCACCTGGCCTGACTCTTCGCATTCCAGCATGTGCGGGGCACATGATTCACTTTGCGGGAAGCTAGGTCGCAACATACCCGCGAGAATTCTTCAGCCTTCAAATGCTTGAGTCTTCACACTCTCTCTCTATCACACAACCCTTACAATGAGATCCCACAACAATACAGGGTATAAAAGATTGAAAACAAATACAATCAAATTTGGCACGGAATAAAAGCCAAAAAAATACAAAGTTGTAAATAATAACTTTATAGAAACAATTTACCTATTGAATTGGTAGCAGCAACTACTTTCCTTGACACAGCTCATATTAAAAAGCTTAAAGGTGTTTTTGGTGGAACTGGTTAAGGTCTTCGGAGATCATCTACCAATAAATAAATGCTTGATGGCAAATGCAAATGCCTTTGACGAAGCAAGATAAATAAATGCTTGATATTTATTTTCTGTTCCAATTAAATGGGATATTCTTATCCCACAAGCCCTAAGATAGTTGCAATTTCTATTCCAAATTGCTTACTAAGTATATTAACAATAAAATTCTGTAGGGAGAGGCCATTAAAATCATCATAGTAGAAATGTGGCAATGATTATTCTACATATGAGGAATTGCATTTGAAATCTTAAATTATCCACCATCAAATTCGATAACCTTGTCAACTGTTTTGTATGGTCCAAACTTTTTGATGGGTCACGTATTCCAAAATTCATTCCCTTGCAACTTTTATTTAGAATCATAAGTACTGCTTCAACAAGCTCAAGAGTCAGGGCCGCTCTATACATTTTAGGGCCTAAGGTGTGAACTAAAATGGAGTCTTTTTTATACTTAAGTACTAATTAAATTAATATTTATTTAATATTTTAATATTATAATATATTTCATTTAAAATCTATTTTCCTTGCCTTTTGAGATGTAAATTGACTAATTAAATTTTTATATTTAAGTTCTTCTAACATCTCATTTTCAATCGATAATATAGCTAATATACTTATTCTTTCTTGGGACATTATCGATCTTAGATATGATTTTATTAATTTTAATTTTGAAAAACTTTTTCTGCAAAAACAACTGTAACAAGTATTATTAGTAAAAACCTATAAGCAATGCATGTATTTGCAAATGAATTTAATCTTTTTATATAATTTAATATGTCAATTGGAGTGTAATCTTTTAATTGTAAAATTTCTTTTAAAACGTTTAACTCTAAAAATAAATCTAAACCATCAATATCATAATAAACATCATGTTTGAGAAAAGATTCAAGTTTAAGACAGTATTTTTGTAAACTATCATCATCTAGTGATTTCAATTTTGTGAAGTTAAATAGAAAACCAAAAATATCTTCATATATTTGAAATTGTTCAAATCTATTCTCAATTGAACTAATTGCTTTATCTACTATATATAAGAAATAATCAATTCTAAAAGATTTTTTAGCAGAACGTGTTGTCTTATTATGAACATTTTCATCAAATTGTTTCTTTCTATGAATTATATGTTTCTCACGAAATACAGGTTCTATTTCCATTTCCAATGCAATTTTTATTAGATGTATTCATTGCAGATATAAATCCATTTTCTCTATATCATTTAAAATAAGAAATGAGACCTTTTAATTGATTTATAGCAACATCAATGTGAATGCCTTTTGATTGTAAATTTTTACTAACAAAATTGATAGCAAATAATATGTCATACCAAATAGTCATACCCAATAAGAACTCAAAGCTTTCAACTTCATATGTTGCCAAACAATTAGCTTCACTTTTTATTTTAGGATCTTCACTTGTTTGTGCTAATTGTAACAAAACATCTCTTATTTGTGGATATTGGAATTTTATTGCTTTTACACTTTCAATGCGACTTTCCCAGTGTATTATCTTTAAATTCCTCAAATTTTCTTCAAGGTTCTTTTTGTATTTGAATCATGTGGTGCTCTACTATCTCTAGGCTCTTGTCGTACTTGAAACTTCTTTGGACTAGAGTTTCTTCCATCTTGTTGTGCTCATAAATATTCATTTGTCTCAAAACTCTTGTCATGTTTGAAACTTCATTGATCTAGAGTCTTTTTCAACCATCTTTGATCTTCATATAGAGGTGTTAGGAATTCTAAAGAATTGATGGTCATCCAAAAGCAAAAGGTGCATAATAAAAATGATAAAAGGAAGTGAATGAATGATTTATTTGAATAAATATGTGCCTCCATAAGAAGAAAGAATGAAATGAACCCATTGCCTAATCAACTCTTGTTAATTTAAGATCAAAGCATGCTAGTGGATTGTTTAAATTACCTGAATATGCTAGAATGTTTTTGATATACTTGAATGTTGTTCTTATAATTGTTCACTTGTTCTTCATTGTTTATCACATGTTCATGCATGATAGTAGTTTTGATCTTAAATCCATATCCAAAATATGAAAAACATATTAATTTCACAATTTTTCCAATACTTGAAAATAGGGTTTATCACATGCACTCACATTAAATTTAAGCAAAGTAATGAACATGCAATTGATTGATTATATATTGGATGATGTGACATGAATGTTGGTGACCATAGTCTACAAGACCGGTTTCACTAGGCAATGTGGGTGCCTAACACCTTCCCATCTTGTAAAATAGCCTCCAAGCTTAGATCAAGGGTTAGTAGATCAATGTTTATTCATGTAATTTTCAATATCTAGATTGTAACTAGAAAACAAAGCCATGTACTTTATCTTAGATTGTATCTAGGATCAAAGCCATGTAATTTCCTATGATCAATGTACATTCATTCTCAAATCAATAAAATGATGAATGTTTCAATTATGGTTTTCTTATTTATTCCAATAATTAAATAAGTGACGATTCTATTGTAAAACCCTTAATCTAAAGGGAAAAATATAATCAGTCCAACTTCCATTTTGAGAGGCAATAATACAACTCCATCCATTCATGTGAGTTTGGCCCAAACCAATAGAATAATCTAAAATGGGCTGGGGGCGCGGTCTCTCACAGTGGCAACTCCATTGTGGATATTGAGGGCTATAAGCTTCAATTAGGTTATGGTGGCCAACTATGTCATTGTTTGTTCATTGCTTTTTTGTATATAATATGTCTAATATATCCTTATATTGCATGTCATGCATCATTTGCTTGGATGAAATAAGTTTTTATTTGTGCTAGCCCGGAAACCCGATTGTAGTAGCTGTAGATAAAATTTTAGAGCTAAATATTTTATTATTTTTTTCTCCTTCTTCTTCATTTCTTTTTGCCCTCACTCTCTCCCTCTCGGTTTCTTCCCACAGTCGAATAAAAAAGCATAGTCTTTCTTATAAAACTAATGAAATAAGAACAAATTAAAAAAAAAAAAAGAGTTGATCTGACCATATGGGCTGCATGTTGGTGGTGGGGATGAGAATAACCAGTGGTGGAGTTGGAGCAGATGACGAAGGATGAAGGCGATTTCTCTCCCTTGGTGGAGCACAATGTTGATCTCTCTCTCTCTCTCTCTCTCTCTCTCTCTCTCTCTCTCTCTCTCTCTCTCTCTCATTAGAAGATCAAAGTGATGAATGGAAGAATTAGAAACGTGTGGAGTCTATGGACTTTAAATGTGTGGCCTTTTTTTTTTTTTTTTTTAATGAAAGAAATGTGTGGACTAAATGATAATTAACTTGATAATTTTGTCTTTTATAAAAAATTAATGATAACCTTTTGCTAAAGAAAAGACTAATCACTAAAATGTTCCTAAAAAAAATTGACTAATATAGTAATTATAGTAAGTATTTTTAAAAGTAAAATTAATTAGAATTTACTGAATTAGAATAATAATCTCTTAAATTAGATAGTGTTTTTTTTTTTATTAAAAAAATAGAAAGGGATAATGATAAATTAATGAATATTCATAATTAACAGATAAAAAGTTAAAAACTATTGAACTTTTTAGGGAAGAATTAATGAATAAACTCATTCCTAAAATATAGGTAAACTTGATAAATTTTAAATTACATAAAAATTTCAAAGGATTTGCACAAGACTATCATAGATTTGATAAAGAATAACAAATAAATATTGCATGATCAAGAATTAAAATTAGACTATTTACAATATACTAGATTGTTGGAAAATTTGAAAATGATACAATTGGAGAAATAAATAAAGATTGAAGAAATAATAAAAAAATAAAAAAGAATTAATATTTAAATGAGATAGAGAAATGATAGAGTCTGCTGAAAAGTGTATCTGAAAAGTAGGCAAGTAAATGTAACTGTTTACTTTCCAAATAGTACAAAAATTTGAAAATGCTGCTGGAGATACTCTTAGATAAGTAATTTTTCTTCTTCTAATTAGTAGCTTTGATTACACAATCTGTTAGGTTCTAAAGACTTATGATTTTATGTATTTAGAACTCTAATGTGTAATGTTAGCAAACCATGATCAAAACAGGTTGTTTAGTCTTGTTTAGACTTGCTCAAAGTTGTGCCATTTTATGTAAAGTTGGAATCAAGCTGATGCAGAAGTTACTGTGCATTTCGGCTTGGCTCGATCGATCGAAGCTTAGGCTCGATCAATCGAACTTCGGAAAGAATGCGTTTTCTGCAGATTTCCAACTCAGTCCCAGTTCACTTAAAACGTTTAGGGTTTTATGTTTTTCCTCTAGGTATAAAAGGCAAACCTTAGCCACGTTTTAGAGTTTGCTCTTGTTGCCCATATTGCTGTTTGTGTGAATCTCTTGTGAGATCTTTGAGGAGCTTTCTTTCACATAGACTTAGGGTTATCAAGAAGGAGATTACTTCAAGACCTTGATGATCATTCAGTTGTTGCCATAAGAGCTTAAAGATACACAAGCGGGTGTGCTTGTATTTGCTGGAGAATCCAAGAAAGAAGGAGTCGGTGGATTCGGAACTTGCATGTGGTCGTGTCAGTAAGTTTTACTGGTGGGTAGCAATAGGATGTTAGTGTGGTCTAAGTCCTATTGTATGAATTTCGATTCTTTCATATAGTGGATTCAAGTTTACCTTGAGGATAGCTAGGTTAAATCATTCCCAGGTTTTTACCGGTGTGGTTTCTTGGGTCATCATATCATTGTGTTATTTATTTTTCCGCTGCTATATGTTTGATATGATTATATGATTGTGTTAACCTAGATTTGCATAATTTGACTAAGTTAATCACTTGGCTAATTAACTAGGTTAATCCAATTGTTGTTTAAGGGGTCTAAAAACCTATCACAATCCATATATTCCGGTAGCATTATTTACATGGGAAATAAAAATGACGGAATATGAGAACACATATTTTCTAAACTCTTAAGTTTAAATATTTTTTACCTCGAGTATATATAGCCAAATAATCATCCCAACGCTTAATTATTCTACACAATAATATAAATACGAGAATAGACGTCGACAAAGATTTGATACAACTATATATTATACCTATCAATTGTCAAACCCTAAATTATACTCATATATCGACATAGTCACTGAAATATATATATATATATATATAGAATAGTTTGATGAGAAACATGCTAAAATAATAGTCAAAATTTCTTAGCCGAAGTAGGATAAGGAAAATATAAATGATAAACAGGCTTTCGGTTGGAATAGAATAATCCAAAATTATGGTCAGCCCCTTGCGGTTGGTGATTTTCATTGAACATAGAATAAAGAAAACCTTCAATGTAAACATTATTAGGTCTTTTTGGTGTCCCATGTCCAGCAGTGATATGTCTTAGGAAATTCTCATTATATGTCCTAGCAACTGTTGGAGTAGTGAATTCACCATTCCCAGCAGAAGGCCAACCTGTTTCACCAATAATGATTTTCACACTATTCACACCCACTTTCTCCATTGACCATAAGAAACCATCCCACAACGCATCAAACATGCTCCAATAACCAAACTGGCCGTCCCAATACACAGGTTTATCTGTACTAAATGTTGCGAAATCCTGATTTATTAGACCTGCTGCATAATAATAGTAAGTGATGGGACTGACGAACCCTTTTGCTCAAACGAACTAATTAGACATCTTCGTCCACATCTCCACGTCATTGACGAATGGAGGAAAGTCATTCAATATAGTAGATAATACCTCGGATGGTTATAAGACCAGCTGTATAGACCGTTGGAGGCCCATCAAAACCTACATTATTGAGCATGGAAGCGTTACCAAGAGAGGCATTAAAGCCACAATAAAAGCCACAACGGCTAGATGCTGCGGAACCATATATAAACACTCCACAGAATCAATACAAGGGACGCACAATAAAAAAGATATACGCCATAACTCTGATCTCTGATACTCTCTTGAAACTTCCTTACGCTGACTTTGGCAGGCACCACATTGGTGACCATCTAAAGAAGGCTTTGTGCGACATTTTCAGGTATAGGGATGAGGTTGTTGGCTTATTTGGACAAGTCCACTTGACTGAAGATTCCTGCATCATCAGTTTGGCACCGTCTATAGGAAGAAACGATATTTTCGTGCTTAGGTTCGAGAACGTAGCCCCACTCAACTCATGAGTCTAGATGGACCCCAAGACTCCCTAAGATTCTGCAGCATTAACTCTGCAAATCCAAACACTCACAGCCAGCGTGGAAGAGCTTACTCGACAAAACCAAGAGATGAGGTTGTGGCTACAGTAAGAGGAGAACCGGTCTGGGACTAACCGGGATGACGGTGGGGACAACCAAAGAAGGGACGAACATCGACGACCTGCCACCCCAGAAGAATCGAGCTTGGATTTCCTTAGGGAAATTAGAAAGGAGATGGATGAGCTGAGGAGTGAAATAAAGGAAAAACCAGACCGAAGCTTGGACTGTATGGTTAGAAAGATAGATTCACCCTTCACCACAGCAGTCTTAGAATGCCCGGTGCCTTCGAAGTTTCACCTACCACAGCTCAAACCGTTTGACAGTTTGAAGGATCCTTTGGATCACCTTAACACCTTCAAGACAACTCTGGGTCTCTAACAGCCACTTGACGAGATATTATGCCGTTCCGTCCCGACTACCTTCAAAGGAGTTGCGAGGGAATGGTTCACGAAGTTACCAACTTAGTCCATTGATGACTTCGAGTAGCTGAGCAACTCCTTTTTACGCCACTTCGTCGCCGGACAATGCCCAAAAAGGCTAGCTGACCACCTGCTTACAATTAAAGCGTTTCACTCGAGAAACTTTAGAAGTGGATGAAGCGAATGACAAAGTGTAGCTAATGGCCTCTAAAGTCGGGTTGAAGTCCAGGGAGTTTGTGGTCTCGTTCGCCAAGAATCCCCCATGGACGATGGCGAAAATGCTCCTGAAAGCTTAGAAGTATATGAACGCTGAAGATGCTTTAGCAGCAATTGAAGAAGTTAAAAAGCCTAATAAAAGGGAAAGAAAGGGAGATGATCGGAGAGGACAGAAAAGGGAGCAGGCAGATCATCAAAATACTGACGGGAACAAGAGGAAGGATGATAAAACTCCTCGAACGGTAAAATTCACTCTTTTAATTATGCCTGTTGATAAGATTCTGGCACAGGTTAAGGATGAGCACTACCTCAAGTGGCCAAGGCCACTGTACTCGTCACCCAATGTTCGTGATAGGAGGAAATATTGCCATTTTCATAAATATCACGGCCATTACACAGAAGACTATAGAGACCTGAAGGAGTAGATAGAGGAACTCATACGAAGAGGGAAGCTGCAAAAATTTGTGAAGAAGGGAGATTCCATTAGGCCTAGGGATGATGGCAGAGACAAGCCAGAAGCCTCTCCAAGGAATGACGACCACAAGCCACATCGTCAGCAGATTGTGATAGGAGAAATAAAGATTATCATAGGAGGACCATCCATAAGGGGGTCATTCAGATGCCTTAAGAAGTCATACCAGAGACAGGTGAACAGCATTTATAGGATTCCTCCCTTAAAGCAAAGGCGGATGGATAGGGATATCTTGTTCTCAGAGGAAGATGCTAGAGGCGTGAAGCAACCGAATGACGATCTCCTGGTTATCATGCTTATGATAGAAGGGTTCAGTACCAAGAGAATCCTCATGGACAAAGGCAGTTCCACAGATATCATCTACTTTTCCACTTTTCAACAGTTGAAGGTGTCCCTCGAGAGGCTGCGTCCCTTTGACTCCCCCCTTGTTAGCTTCAGTGGAGACAAAGTGTATCCTAAAGGCATAGTGACACTGACGGTCATAGTGGGGACTTACCTGAAACAACTAACTCGTCAATTGGACTTCCTGGTAGTAGACTGTCCATCCTTTTACAATGTGATCATTAGGAGGCCCACCCTCAATCGTTGGAAGGTAGCCACGTCCACCTATTGCTTGAAGGTAAAATTCCCTACAAAAAATGGTATAGGCGAGGTAAAAAGAGATCAAGTGTTGGCCAGGGAGTGCTACCAGGCTGTGTTAGCTGCAAAAGAAAACCATACATGGATGATCAAGGAGAAAGAAGAAGAGAAAGTGGAAGCCTTAGAGACAGTGGAGTCGGTCGACGGAGAAATAACAAAGACGACTAGGATAAGGACGACTTTGAGTCCCAAGATGAAGTCGAGACTAGTCCAGTTCCTTAAAGAGAATCTGGATGTCTTCAAATGAGCCACGAGGACATGCCAGGCATATCCACAAAGGTCATCGAACATAGGCTGAACGTGGACCCAGAGAGGAAGTCTGTCCAGCAGAGACGACGAGTCTTTGCTCCAAAACGGAACCAAGCTATTACAGACGAGGTTAACAAGCTGTTATTAGCAAGCTTTATTCGAGAGGTCTACTACCTAGATTGGCTCGCCAATGTCGTCCTAATGAAGAAAGAAAATGGGAAATGGAGGATGTGCATGGATTTCACAAACCTAAATAAGGCCTGCCTAAAGGACAGTTTCCCTCTACCAAGGATAGATCAGTTGGTGGATTCCACAACTAGACATAAGCTACTGATATTCATGGATGCATTCTTGGGATACAATCAAATAAAGATGGCTAAAGAGGACCAGGAGAAAACTGCCTTTATCATGAGCCAAGGGCTTTACTGCTATAAGATAATGCCCTTTGAATTGAAAAACGCAGGAGTAACCTACCAAAGGCTAGTAAATAAAATGTTCAGCAAGCAAATCGGGAGGAACATGGAAGTGTATGTGGATGACATGCTTGTTAAGAGTAAGGAAGAGCCTGCTCATCTGGACAATCTCTAATAGACGTTCACCACACTCAAACAGTACCAAATGAAGCTGAATCCCACTAAGTGTGCCTTTGGAGTAGTCTTAGGGAAGTTCTTGCGGTTTATGGTGCCCCAAAGAGGGATAGAAGCAAACCCGGAAAAGGTACGGGCCATACTTAACATGACGTTGCCCAAGACCGTCAAGGAAGTCCAGAAGCTCACAGGAAGGATAGCAGCACTCAACAGGTTCGTCTCCAAAGCAACGGACAAATGCTTGCCTTTCTTCAGGACACTAAAGCAAGCTTTCGATTAGATCAACTAATGTGAGAAAGCTTTCCAAGAGCTCAAGCACTACCTGAGCAATCTACCCCTTTTGAGTCCATCCAAAGAGGGAGAAAACCTGTATTTATATTTAGCAGTGTCAGCAACAGTTGTGAGTGTAGCCTTGATTTCAAGAAGAAAACAGGACGCAGCTCCCAGTTTACTATGTCAGTCAAGCCTTCCAAGGGGCAGAAGCCAAGTACCCACAAATAGAGAAGATTGCATTAACGTTGATCGTAGCCTCACATAAGTTGTGACCCTACTTCCAGGTGAACCCCGTTTTGGTGATGACGGACTAACCCATTAAGAAGTCCATGAACAAGCCTGAGACGGTAGGAGGGATGGTCTAGTGGGCAATCAAGCTTATCTAGTTCAATATTGAGTACCACCCCAAGACAGTTATTAAGACACAGGCATTAGCAGACTTCATTGCCGAGTTCACCATCCCAGATGAGGATGACACACCTGACGAGGCAGAAAGATAGACAGTTCAAACTGATGGTTCGTCAGCCCCAAAAAAGGGCGGATTAGGGGTCGTCATCATCACCCCTAAAGGAGAGACGCTTAAATACGGAGTTAAGCTAAAGTTCCTAGCCACCAATAATGAGGTTGAGTACGAAGGAATACTGATGGGGTTGAGGATCAAGAAGGCATTAGGAGCTAAAAATTTGCTTCTCCAGAGTGATTCAAAACTGGTAGCGGGGCAGATAAAAAGGGAATATGAAGCAAAGGAGGAGAGAATGCAAAAATACCTCAAGCTGACGAAGCATTTAATACAGGAATTTGATCGGATGGAATTCGCGTAGATCCCCAGATGCCAGAACATAGTGGCATACAAGATCGCGAAGCAAGCGTCATCAGAAGAAGAACTAGCTAGTATATACTTGAAGATGGAAGTCTAGAAACGCTCTAGCATTGAAGAAGCTTCTACTTTTGCAATCTGGAGTGTAAATAGCTGGATGACCCCAATTCTGTCCTTCCTTCGGGATGGACACCTTGCATAAGAAACCGAGGAGGCTAAAAAAGTCAGGAAGAGAGCAGCTAGGTTCACGATCTTGAACAACACCATGTACAAGAGATGCTTCTCCATGCCTTACTTGAAGTTTGTCGACGAAGAGGAAGCCAAATACATTATGGAAGAGATCCATGAAGGGGTTTATGGTGACCATGCAGGCCCTAGATCCCTGGTAGGCAAAGTTATTAGAACATGTTACTTCCGGCCTACTTTGTAGGAGGATGCAATTCGTCTAGAAATGTGACAAATGCCAAAGGTTTGAGAATGTCCAGCGCCTCCCAATAGAAAGACTGACGCCGATAGCCTCTCCATGGCTGTTTGCATAATGGGAAATTGACATTGTCAGCCCATTACCCCGAGGTAAGAGACAGGTAAAATTTTTACTAGTCACTGTTGACTATTTCACAAAATGGGTTGAAGCAAAAATATTATCAACCATCACCGAAGCAAAGATCTAAAGCTTTGTATGGAAGAACATAATTTGTAAAGTCGGGATTCCACGAATGATCGTATCGGTCAACAGGCGGTAGTTCGACAGTTAAGGCTTTAGGAATTTTTGTTCAAGTCTAGGGATCAAGAACCAATTCTCATCCCTAGGACACCCATAAGCAAACGGACAGACAAAGGTCACAAACCAGACACTGCTCAAGATTATCAAAACTAGGTTGGACGACGTTAAGGGAGCATGGCTGGAGGAATTGCTCAATGTCTTGTGGGTATACAGGACTATAGCGAGAACCCCGATAGGAGAAACCCCCTTTAGACTCACTTATGGCACCAAAGCAGTAATCCCGATCGAAATGGGAATCAGAAGCATCAGATAAGAGGCGTTCCATGAAGAAAACAATGACGATCAACTGAAGGTTAGCTTGGATTGCTTGAATGAGGTTAGAGGCAGAGCTTCTCACAGAATGACAAAGTATCAGCAAAAGATGGCCGAAAACTACAACAAGAGAGTGAAAATCAGATGACTCAACATAGGGGATCATCTCTTATGCAAAGTCACCCCCGCAACCAAGGATTCGGCCTAAGGGAAACTCGGCCCAACCTAGGAAGGACCCTACCGGGTCGCCTATTACTTTAGACAAGGCAGTTATCACCCGAAGACCTTAGACGGGAAGAAGCAGTCACGACCATTGAATATTGAGCATTTGAAGAAGTACCACCAATAGATGTAACAAACAACTGTATTCATATTTGAAAGTAATAAAAGAGCTATTTAGCCAATAGCCCAATATAATGCAAACATAGCAGCTTAAAAACCAAAAATTGGCTAAGTAACAAAATTCTGCTGAGACGGATGTAAGTTATTGATGATGCCAAAATGATGAGATCCCTTAAGTGGGTGTAAGTTAGCCAAAAATTGGCTAAGTAACAAGATTCCGCTTAGACAGATGTAAGTTACTGACGATGCCAAAATGACAAGATCCCTTAAGTGGGTGTAAGTCAACCAAAAATTAGCTAAGTAACAAGATTCTGCTTTGACGGATGTAAGTTACCGACGATGCCAAAATGACAAGATCCCTTAAGTGGGTGTAAGTCAGCCAAAAATTGGCTAAGTGACAAGATTTCGCTTAGATGGATGTAAGTTACTGACGATGCCAAAATGACAAGATCCCTTAAATAGGCGTAAGTTAGCCAAAAATTGACTAACTAACAAGATTATACCTAGACGGATGTAAGTTACTGACGAGATCCCTTAAACGGGTGTAAGTCAACCAAAAATTGATTAAGTAACAAGATTCTGCCTAGACGAATGTAAGTTACTGACGAGATCCCTTAAATGGGTATAAGTTAGCCAAAAATTGGCCAAGTAATAGGATTTCACCTGAATGGATGTAAGTTACTGACGAACGTATAAACTACTGGCAAATGCAAGTCATTTACTGGTCAATCCAAACTTTTAGTTAAGGGTAAACAAGCAACGAAGCAAGCAAAAATCAGATGCGGACAAAAGTATATCAGGCACAATAAAACAGGTAAGACATAAAGTAGTCAATATAATTAAAAGCCTAAATACACCGAGCAACCAACATTATTTGAACATTAGAAAGTAAAGACCTAGGAACACTGGGCAAAAGATATTGTTCTAACATTTAAGAAAACAGCCCAAAAACACACGGGGCACCCAAAAAAAAAAAAAAAAAGTCTGTGCAGGTTTAAACGGTAACTTCTCGTCCATCAGCATCAACAGGTTTAGGAGTATCTCCCTCGGGAGCGACGACTGTGTCTTGGATAGCATGAGATGCTTGGGCAGCCTCGTCTGCAGCCATTTCCTTGTCCATAGCTTCAAGGTCCAATTCCTCCAGGTCTACACCGGTAGGATGCTTGACGAGGAAGCTCCACAAGAGCTTGAAGCCTTTGTAGTACCAACTGAAGAGTACAGTGTTGTACTCTTCAGTTTGTTGGAAGGCCTTGACAGACTTGGCAGCGACCGTCTTCACCCTTTCCTTTACAGCCTGGAGTTACTCGTCCTTCTTGAGGGTTAGCAGCCTTTCAGCTATCAGGTCGTCAGACAAAACTTTGGCCTTTTCTTTTGCAGTATTGGGCTCATCCATGGTTGCAATAAGGTCCTTCCTCAGCTTCGAAAGCTTTACTTCCAGACCCTTGGCCTTAGCCTATGCAAATGAAACCCTAGCCCCCTGGCTCAGATACTTCGAAGTTATGTGAATAGTTTCCCCCAAAATCTTGAAAGGACAGGCTTGACGAACATATTACCTGAACGAGCTTGTGGACATGACGACCCACCATCTCGTTGGGCGGCACCCTGGAAAGGGCCTTGAACTCGTCATTGGAAAAGACCTCCTATGCCCTCATCTGCGCAAGATCAACGTCTTCCCAAACACTAGACGATTGCGAAGAGGCCTTGTCTTGCCCTTTATATACTCAGGCCTTCTTCTTCAGCGGCGTGATTTCTTCCACTAAAGTAGCAGGGGAAGCCGCCCTCGTCGATACAATAACGTTGATAGCGAGAACAGCAGGAAGCCCCTGATCCACGACACAAACCCCCCTCTTCTTAAAGGCAGAGAGAGGCTTGTTCTTCTTCGCCCTCATTTTCGTGTACATATCTTGATTAAATTTTGTAGTCATCTCAACAAAAGAAAAGGAGGAAAACACTTTAAAAAAAAAGAAAAAAAAAAAGAGAGAAGACGACGAGATGTCATAATACTTACTCTTCTCTTCAATGGCTATGGCCTGAAGAACAAAAGCAGAAGGTTCTGGACCAAGACAGTGACAAATTAGAGTTTGCGGGTCAACTAGGTCATTACAATCGTCTATAGTCTTCGCGTGCCTCACAGCAGCCTCCACGCGGTCCTTGTATATGCTTTGTAACTGCATTCAACGAACATAAAAGTTAGTGACGATGAAAAAGAAAGACAAACACAGAAATATAAAGGGACTTGTAGAGAAATGACGCACCTAGACTCGGGGCTCTCCACCGATGGAGTAACTTAGGGACGTCACCCTAAACTTCATCAGGAAGGGTCTCCTAATCATCCCTGGATACAAAGAAAAATCGGGACTTCCAATATCTGAAGGACGAGGGTAGGTTAGTAACGATCCTAGCCTTCCTATCCCAGGGCACAAACTCGCAGTACTCGTATTCTTTGGACTCCTTCAGACCATACAAATAGGCGAATTCGTCCACCCTAATCATATCTCCCTCTGTGGACTCTATCCAAATTTTGATACAGCTAACTACAATCCTCCAGGAGTTGGGCATAGGTTGCCCATGAGCAATATTGAACTGGTTTAGAAGCTCCATTATAAAGGGCTGGACAGGAAACCTGAGCCCACTCTGAAAGGCAGCCTTATAAAAACACACCTCTCTAGATGAGAAGTAGCAAGCCTGTTCCTCTTTATGAGGAAGACAGATCCAAACCCTCTCGGGAAACTGAAATCGATCCCTAAAGCGGGAAAGGGTTTCAGCATCTTGACCACACTCCTTATCTAGAGCAGAAAAAGCCCTAACTACTTTCGGGGTAGAAACTGCGGTATCTTCCTCCATGGGGTAATCACTAGATGACAACCCTGTCTCTAACTCACTGGACCTAACCTCCGACATTGCTCTTCAGTCACTTACTAGATCCTCAAACCAATCAACGAATTGACGCAGCAAAGGGAATAAATCAGTTAGCACTAAGTTTAAGCTATTTCCCCTACCCACAAAATCCTTAATTAAAGGGTAGAAACTACGAGAATTTCCTAAAAAAGCCCCTAAATGCGTAAAAAGGAAAGAAACAGAGGGACAAAGTGCCCTAACCTTAGAACTACTAAGCATGGAACTTAAAAAGCAACAGAAAAGGGGCAAGATCCTAAAGAAACCAAAAGCACAGAAAAAGAAAAGAAAAAGGGAAAAAATCAGAAATCCATACAAGTTATCTACTTTATAAGAAACAAACCAAGGGAGGAAGAAGCCATATCTCAAAAAGGCAACCTGAAAGAGAGCAAAACGCAGGAAATCGCAATGAGAAGAGTAGCTCGGAGAAAAAACGTAGAACAGAAATAGCAAAGGAAAGTGAAAAGTGAAGAAGAAAGAGGAAAGGAAGGAAGTTTAAAAAATTAAGCACAAAAAACTGAAAAAAATAGCCTGGAAATCCTAGAGTCACACGGAGTGGAGCATTAAATTCACCCCTCAGGACAAGCCACATGGCCATGACATGCTTGGCTCCACCACTGCACATTGAATGCGGAGAGAAACCCCAAGAGACACATCTAAGTAAAAAACAAAAAAAAAAAAACCTTCACCTCTTGGTGATCATCACAACACGTAAGGACGACCATAGAGCCTGGGGGGGGGGGGGGTAGTAGCTGATGGGACCGACGAACCCTTTTGCTCAAACGAACTAATTAGACATCTCCATACACTTCTCCACGTCACTGACGAATGGGGGAAAGTCATTCAATATAGTAGATAATACATCGGACGGTTATAAGATCAGCTATATAGACTGTTGGAGGTCCATCAAAGGCTGCATTACTGAGTACGGAAGCGTTACCAAGAGAGACATTAAAGCCACAATGGCTAGATGTTGCGGAACCATATATAAACATTCCATAGAACCAATACAAGGGACGCACAATAAAAAAGATATATGCCATAACTCTCATCTCTGATATTCTCTTGAAACTTCCTTATGCTAACTTTATCATCGAAGATTCTTTGGCAGGCACCACACTGGTGACCATCTAAAGAAGGCTTTGTGCGACATTTTCAGGTATAGGGACGAGGTTGTTGGCTCATCTGGACGAGTCCACTTGACTAAAGATTCTCGCATCATCAGTAAGGGTATACACTGATCAATATGGGTGATTCTGCAGCTCCTAAATGTCTTAAAAGTGGTATCAAATCCCCTTGTGATTGAGCTGAGAATGCAGCATTTGAAGGTGAAAAGTAGATGCCAATACAGATGTGGATACTGCAGTCGCCACTTGAGTTCAGCTGCTTCCTCGGAAAAGGCAAGAGTTGATGGATTTGCTTAGAAACAATATTGATGTATTTGCGTGGAGCGCCTACGACGCCCCTGGGGTGGATCCAAATTTCATTTGCCATCATTTAAACATCAATCCATCTGTCATCCCCAAGAAGCAACCACCTCGGCGCTCAAGCTCAAGCGGGTTGGGGCCATAAAGGAGGTATTCTACCCTGAGTGGCTGGCTAACACAGTGGTGGTGAAAAAGAAAACTGGGAAGTGATGAGTATGTGTGGACTTTATAGATTTAAATAAAGCTTGCCTAAAAGGCCCTTTCCCCCTGCCTTGGATAGATCAATTAGTGGACGCAACTATAAGCCATCCTCAGATGAACTTTTTGGACACCTTTCAGGGTTATCATCAGATACCGTTAACTTTGGTCGAACAGGAAAATACTATTTTTCTTACACCCACTGGGAATTACAACTACAAAGTAATGCCATTTGGATTAAAAAATACATGGTCTACCTACCAGAGGATGACGACTAGGATGTTTGAGCCTCAGTTGGACAAAAATATTGAGGTGCATATAGATGATATGGTGGTAAAGAGTAAAGTAGAGTCCAAGCATATAGATAACCTTGGGAATATTTTTGAGATACTGAGGAAACACAAACTGCGCCTCAATGCCGCTAAGTGCTCTTTTGGCATGGGCTCTGGCAAATTTCTGAGTTATATGGTTATCTACTGCAAAATTGAAGTTGACTCTGATTAGATTAGAGTAATTAATGGCCTGCAGCCTCTTCGGAATTCCAAAGAGGTCTAGAAGTTGGCAGGAATGACTGCCGCTTTGAATCAGTTCATTTCTTAGTCAGCGGACAGGTGTAGGCCTTTTTCCAGTTATTGCATAAGTGAAAGGGATTTGAATGGACAGAGGAGTGTTCCTAGGCCTTCCAGCAATTGAAGGAATATTTCTCTCGGCCATTTATTATGTCCAAGCCTAAGGAGGAGGATGTTTTATTCGCTACAAGCGCTCTTTTTCTGGGCCGTATTTGTTATGCATTCATCCTGAAGCAGTGAAGCCACTCCTAGAAGAGTTGCACGAATGGATTTGTGGAAGCCATACAGGAGGTAGATCCTTGTCTCATAGGGCCCTTACTCAGGGATATTGGTGGCCTAATATGCAAAGGGAAGCACAAGAATACGTGAAGAAGTGTGACTAATGTCAGAGATTTACTCCCAATGTTCATTAGCTAGGGGGCGTTCTTAATCCTCTGTCTAGTCCCTAGCCTTTTGCTCAGTTGGGCTTGGACATTGTAGGGCCCTTCCCTAGAGCAGCAGGAAACAGGAGATGACTTTTAGTCTGCACTAATTACTTTACCAAGTGGTTTGAAGTTGAGCCACTGGCGAACATCATGGATGTAGATGCCAAAAGGTTTGTGTGGAAGAACATTGTCACTCGGTTTGGGATTCCTCATACCCTTATCCCAGATAACAGATTTCAGTTTCATAGCAAGGCTTTCAGATGGTACTTTGTGAATTGGGTATCACGAATAAGTATTCCACTCTTGCTTATCCCTAGGGGAATGGACAAGCTGAGATTGTCAATAAGGTCATAGCGAATGAACTCAAGAAGAGGTTGGATGATGCAAAGGGCAAATGGGTGGATGAGCTTCCACATGTTCTTTGGACATATCGAACTACCTCTCGTAGGTTGACAGGGGAGATACCATTTTCAATGACTTATGGGGCCGAGGCTATGATTTCTCTGGAGACTGAATTCCCAACGTTGAGAACTAGTTTATTCGCTCCGGACAGTAGTGACAGCCTACTAGAAAAGAGCTTAGACCTAGTTGAAGAACAGAGGGAAAATGACATAGTTCAATTAGCATACTATTAGTAGAAGCTCAAACAGGGGTATGATTCAAGTGTAAAGTTAAAACCATTGGCCCTTGGGGACTTGGTATTGAGAAAGGTTGTGGGTACTTCGAAAAACCTAGCATGGGAGAAGTTAGGGCCCCATTGGGAAGGGTTATACCATATCACCTCGGTAGCAGGCATGGGTGCATACTTCCTAGAAGATTTGGACGAAAATGTTGTACTGCGACCCTGGAATGTAAATAACTTGCGAAGGTACTATTATTAATGAAAGGCAACTCTGCCATGTTTTCATTATGTGTTGTGTTAATTACTTGTTTGAATATTAAATAGAACCTTGGTCATGCCTGGTTCCTCAGACCACATACCTTGGGTAAATTAATATTCTTAATTACTTGTTTGAATATTAAACAGATCCTTGGTCATGCCTGATTCCTCGGACCACATACATTGGGTAAATTAATATTCTTGGTTACTTGTTTGAATATTAAACAGAACCTTGGTCATGCTTGGTTCCTCGGACCACATACGTTGGGTAAATTAATATTCTTGGTTACTTGTTTGAATATTAAACAAAACCTTGGTCATGCCTGGCTCCTCAGAGTACATACCTTGGATAAATTAATATTCTGGGCTACTTGTTTGAATATTAGACAAAACCTTGGTCATGCCTGGCTCCTCGGACCACATACCTTGGGTAAATTAATATTCTGAGCTACTTGTTTGAATGTTAAACAGAATCTTGGTCATGCCTGACTCCTCGGACTACATACTTTGGGTAAATCAATATTTTTGGTTATATGTTTAAGTGTTAAACAGAACCTTGGTTATGACTGGTTCCTCAAACCTCAGAACATTGGTTATGTTTGCTTCCTCAGACCACATACCTTGGGTAAATTAATACTCCTCATTATTTCTTTAAGTGTTAAACAAAACCTTGGTCATGCCTAGCTCCTCGGACCACATACCTTGGGTAAATTAATACTTCTCATTATTTCTTTGAGTGTTAAATAGAACCTTGGTCATGCTTGGCTCCTCGGACCACATACCTTGGTTAAATTAATACTCCTTATTATTTCTTTAAGTATTAAACAGAACCTTGGTAAAGTTGGGTTCCTTGGACCACATGCTTTGGGTAAATTAACACTTGTAATTATAAAAACCTACTATTGAATGGAGTGCTAAGTGAAATTCTAAGTATGACAGCCTTTTTGGATTATATACCCTGGATAGACATGAACTTCACTATCATTTGAGGTTAGGAAGAAAATCCAAAAGTACACATAATCCTTTGAGCTATTTACTTGAGGTACACAAAGTTTGTTTTTTAGGTTGAGTTACTAGATGCCAAGTGCCATGGTCAGGCTAAAGTTGTCCAACTACACTGCTAATTACATTAAAGGTAATAGTTGGACTGTTAATTGTGTGAGTAACTGTTAACTTTAGGGATTAGAATATATCTTAATCAAGGTGATAGTCATTTTTTTCACTGTTTACATGGGAGTAATTTATTTGAATTAACAACAATTTATTACTATTAGCTTTTGTTAAAATATAGGTGTTCACCCTTAGAAGCATCATTAATCTAAAGTCTTAGCAAAGGGCAAAGCAATAACTACAGCCAACCAGAGACAAACATTGCGAGAAAAACAAAGGTTCATAAAAGCAAAAGTTGACATCTTTTCATTGAATAAAAGAAAAATACATTGTAAACAATGGCAAATTGTCACAACAAAAGAAAAGGTACCAAAAAAAAAAAAAAAAAAAAAAAACAAGGGAGAAAAGAAAAGTCCTAAGTTAAGCCTTGGCCGGAGGGGGGTCTTCTTTGTTGGCTAGCTGGGAGACGTGAGGGTCAGCAGCCTTAGAAGTGGCCTTGGGAGCAGCATCCTTGGCCTTGGGAGTAGCCTTTGGGCCCTGGGTCTCTAGTAGAATTTTGGCTTTTTTGCCTTTCCCTTTGTCTTCTGGTCGAGCTTTACCCAGGCTAGCTTCCTTGCCTTTGGCTACTTCCACCACTCGGCCCTGGTCACCAGCCTTACTAGGCCCTTTGGAAGCCTCAAGGGGGGAGGGGGGGGGGGGAGAAACTTGAGGGCTAAGAAGATGCTTAGGCACAGTTGTTGTAAGGGCAGCATCCACTTCAGGACCCAGAGGTGCTGCAGGAGCTTCTCAGAGGTTTTCAAGGTAGTAGATGTTTTCAGCCTTCCTCTAATCCGAGGCTGTAGGAACTCCGGCCAGGTTTAGGTCCTCAGCCCACACCTCTTAGCAGTATTCCTTGCAGACCCCAGCAAGCTTCTCCATCAGGCGGGCCTCAGTCCCTTGGACGCCAAGGTCGTAGGACCTCTGCTCCGCAGCTTCCACAGCTACCTTGGCCGCCTCCTTGGCCTTCTCCAAATCTACCTTCAGATTTAGGACATGCTGTTTAGCTGTGGCCAGTTCTATCTTAACGTAATGAAGCTTTTTACGCTGCTCCTCAGCTTGATCCTGAGTGTTCTTTAGGTCGGCCTCAGCGCTCTTTCACCCCTTCTCTTCGACGGTTAGTTTCGCAGCGAGCTCCTGGTTCTTCTACTTGGTTGCGCCTAAGGCCTTATTGGTCTCAACGTGAAGGTTGGCCTCGACCCTAGCCTCATTCTGGGTGTCTTTCACCCATTCCTCGGTCATAAACACCTCCTGGATAGCCTGCATAGCAACGATAAACAAGTACGTTATTAAATAAAAGGAATATGACCTAACATGATGTCAATAAGGCAGGTCGGGGGACTTACCAAGGCCAGATCCCTCTTTAGGGACATAAACAGGTCTGGCTGCCTTACATTCTTCAATGCAGCCATATCCTTTGGTAGGAAGAGGGGCTGTTCTAGGGCCTCAGCGAGGTAATGGGTGTACCCTTTCTAGAACTCCCTGATGGTGGAGTTTCATGGAATGGCTGCCCTATCTAGCTCAAGTCGAGGGTCCCATACGGGATTTTGAAGGAGCACCTCGGCCATGCTCTGGTCCTCCCTACTTTCGATCGAGAAGGCCCGCACTTGCCTTTGGCCGTTTTTTGCTGCTTAGGGGGAACCCCCTCCTTTTTAGGGACCAACTTCCCCTCCTCAGCCACCTCTTTCTTCTTCTTCCTTTTCTTCAGGTTGGCTGGAGTAAAATGGTTAACTACTAGAGGAGGGGGAGAGGGAAGGGGAAGAGGAGGCTGTGAGCCGAGGTGTTCTTGGGCGCTGACCCCTTAGCCTTGTTTGCGAGGAGCTTGCACAGACCTCTCATCCTGTACAGAGACATTCCTTCCTCTTCTTCCTCGGAACTGTGGTCTATATGCGCAACTATGAGCTCGGGAGCATGAACGCCTAAAGACCTGTCAGGCTGTCTCTTCTCTTAGAACAGCTGCTTCATGGGGAGAGCAACGAAAGGGCAGTTCAACTTGCACGACGTCTTCTCGGGCTAGGAATCTGGGCACCAAGATGTCTATCCGAACCAGGTGAGCGTCACCTGCTCTAGTCGCATGGCTCACGTCCTGAAACTTGTCAGACAAGGGCTTGAAATTGAGGTGGACAGCTCTCAGTTCCCTGTCCTCGCTCACAAACAATTCTGCTCTCAGTACCTTGTTGAGATCTGCAACGTTGACGAGGTTGAGGTTGGGAGTCACGTGTCTTTTATCTTCGAAAATAGCCGAAGAGCAAATTCACAGTTAGAAAAACGAACCTTAATTCAAAAGAAAATGAAGTGCTAAAGGAACAAAAAAATGGGGTGAACCACGAAACTAAGTCCCGTGTCAAAGGAACTAAACCTAAGGAACCCCACTTGGTTCTCCCTCCTGGGTTGGGCAGTGAAGGATGTTGTGCCAGGTGAGGTTCAACCCCATTTGCTAGTTGAGAGTGTCTACACTACCTAGGACCCTAAACAGGTTGGGGCACATTGGTGGGGCATAGTTTGTGGGCGATCAGGTAGTCCCTAGTCAACCTACCCATGGGGAGCCTCGTTCCCCCTTCTATGAAGGCGATCATGGGAATGATGACCTCCCCTTCCCTTCTATGGGTGAGCCACTCACCCGGAGAGCAATACCACAGGGAAGCGCCCTAGGGAATGTGATACAAAGCCCTAAACCTCTGCATACTGGCGGGAGAATCTACTAGGTGAGCAAACCTACCCATTTAAGCATGCTAAGGTGAAGTGAAATAAATTTTTGTGAGGAAAAGAAATAGAGAACAGAAGGTCGAGGAGAAAAGAGCCTAAGAATGAAAAAACTTATGAAAATAAGGACAAGGGTCACTTCAGGAGCTTCTTGAAAGTTTGAAGATTTGAGAAGTCTTAGAAGTTTAGGGATTTGGGAAGTCTTGAGAACTCAAAGATTTGCAAAGTGGGAAAAATGAATCCCCCAGGCGCATTGGGTGGGAGTTATCCCGCCCAAAATTTGAGGAAAAATACCAATCATAGGATCTCCATCTCACTGTAGGACGTGGGGAACAAAGCACCACTTGGAGTATTTAATGAGACGTGGACTCCAAAGCGCCAGAACAGTTGCGAGGCATGCAAAGTGACGTCCTCATGTGTGGAAGTCAAAGAAATGTGTGGAATTAATTATCCAAGGTTAAAATCCCACTTTTCTTCTCGGATAAAAGGAAAAAACCAGAGTTTTAAGGGACTATTGTGGGGTACAGGAATTTAAATAAGGTAATTGCACCACGTGTCATATCCATGGCCGAGGGGGCCATTATTGTGCCGAGGAGGTCACACCCTTGGACAATAAGGCTACGTCAGTGGCATGTTACCAGAAGAGGTTATACTATAGAGAAAGAGTTTCGAAGAAGGGATTAGCCTTAACATGACTGAAGGGATGGTGGCTGCCACCACATTTAATGCATCTCACCAAACCTCCTAGCTACAGTTATGTGGAGAAGACCCCTGAATAGTGCTGTCTTGGCTGCTGCAACTCAAAAAGGGTTTAGGAAGGTGTCTGATGGGACAATCACTCAAGTAGTGGCCTGGACAATCAACAAATAGAGGGCCAAGATCATTTAAAGGAAATTATATAATGTAAGAGACCTTCCAGGGAGAAGGGATTGGAAAATCTATAGAGAAAATATTGTATCAACAAGAACTGTAAATGTATCCAAGTTTAAAAGGAATATACCTAAGGGCCACTCCCCTGAAATTTTGCTGAGGAAGGTTTTGTTTTTGCACAGAGCTTATCTTCCTTTACTTTCTTACTATCTTTGATTTACTGTGTGTGTTGTTTAATCCATTGAAGTTTAGCTTTTAAGCTCATTTTCTACAAATTTATTGTATTGAGCTTTTTGACCCTGAATCCTTCCACCCTTTGGGCTCAGGAATTAAAACCCACCCCTACAAAACCTGTACCCTTCTCTCTTCAAAATTGGATGTTCGCGATTGTCTTTTATTTTTATTTATTTATTTTTATAGAAAGAACATTTGTACGTTGATAATAAGACAGCATGCAACGGTGGAGCTAAGATGATAAAACTAGGAACAGAAATCGTGCATGCAATTATTGCAATTGGCATCTTCTTTTCCTGCTGCTTGCCTAGAGATGTACGTATACTGTTATGGTCCATTAGTCACTAATCACAACCTTATCTTCACTGCAAATGTGAGAATAGGAAAACTTTTAATTCCTTCCTGCTTCGCTAACACGTACTACCTCTCTCTTGCGAATATTCCTATTCTTATTCATCATTCCGTGTATGGGTGTTGTGCCCTAAGTCTAACCATAAAGTTGGTAAAAGGTCCACTTCTTGTTAGCTCAAGCCAAAACCCATTCTAGGAAAAGGCATTAGCTAGCTAGGAGGCTTCTGAATGTCCAATAAAATTTGAATCTGCGTCAAATTTACCTACATCCGTCACGAAAATCAAAATTAAAGGCATAAACATCAGAATCTTGGGAAAAGCCATTTTAAGCACTCTTATATACCAAAAGCTTTATAATTCAACTAATTGACATTTTTAATATGTTCGAATGGAACACCCTTACTATTTAACTTTTGAATTATATATATTAACATGTTAAATTTAGTTTTCAAATGCTAGTATATTTACTTATTGATTTATATACAGTTTTTTAAAGTTTCATTTTTTAAAGGTAAAATCTTACTTTCACCTGCTTTTAGTAAATAAAAAAATTATGAAAAAATAAATCTAATCGGGCATTGTCTGTGTTTACTAACATATATTGCTAATCGGGTTCAACAAATTAACAAACAAAATTAATTTTGTAAACCAAATTATAGCAAGCAAGTATTATAGTGTAGTTATCGACTCATAGTTTAAAAAGTAATCTATAATATATCTTCCATGACCAAACATAAGGTACATCCAATAATAATAATAATAATAAAAAGTCTTTTCGTTCCAAAATTTTGCAATTGAATAGAGAAATAACAACAAAACTTTTGTACAGTACTTTAAACGTTGTTTTTTAGATTTTCTTATTAAAATTCAATTATGTGTCTACTTAACTAAAAAATACGCATCCATCCTATGAGAAAAAAAGTTATATAACAAAATTTTAAGATGAGAATCTAAGGAACAATACTTAAGTACTATATTTAATTCTTACCTGGAAAATAAGGTTGATCCATTCCTCTATGAAAATTACCATAAAATGATAGAACTTAGAAATTAAAGGCCTGTTTAGTACTTATATTTAAACAACAGTTTTTTTTTTTGAAAATACGTATGGGTGAAAAAGTATATAGAAATATATGTTATATTGTTTAAAAAATAAAAACATGTGTACCAAACGGCCGCCTTAAGTATTCATTGTAGAGAGTCCTACCAGGGGAAGAGGGGCATTTCTAATTAATATCCACATAAATATTGCATGGCTGCAGCTCATCAAAGTCAGGACTCCTTTTTAGCTGTCAAAATCTCTTCTTATGCCGCTTTTGCACCCTTTACCACGTGCTCGTGGACCACGTCTTAATATTTTCTCCAATTTCCACCGTTTATGGAAATTTTTTACGGACTTCACTCCCTGACTAAGCAAGTTCCTACTTACTTAATCTTATCCGATAGACTATAAAATAACATGCTTTGCGTCAATTATATACTGTAGTAATTCAAATAATACGTACTGAGGAGTCTTTTTATTTTTATTTGTTTATTTTCTCCAATCGGACATTAATTAAGCTATTGTAAGGAAGGAAGGGTAATATGCAAATTGATTTTGAGGATATTTCCAATTTGATGAATTGGCTATGAGTTTTCATATTTTGAAATCGTTATATGATAGTTTCATTATCAATACTATAAGTTACATCTCTTTTAATATACACAACCAAGAAATCATTCATCCACTGAATGTAGAACAAATTATGGAGCAAAATCTAATTTTATTGGCATAAAAAAAAATTTGAGGGTGTTCCAAATTTTTTTTTGAAGAGTAGACAAATAAAAAATTTTAAATTAGTATATATATATATAAAAAAAAAAAAAATCAGGTCAGGGTGGTCCCTTAAGGTAGCGCCAGGACCACCCTGATCTTAAGGTGGCGCCGCCCTTGCAGCTAGCACAATAGCTGTCTGTTTCTTCCTGTAGTTGCCCTTGAAGTCCTGCATGGGCGTATGAGCGTATCCAAATCAACGAATTGCTACGCCAAAAAAAATCCATATGTCCAAAGTTCTATATAATTGACACCAAGACCACCTTCCTTCAAACACACTCTAAAAGCTAAAAATAAACATAGGCTTATCTAATATTTGTGAGGATGATGCTTCCCTTATTCTTCATTTTTTGTCTCTTCAGCAGCTCCCATGCTGCTGTGCAAGACTTCTGTGTCGGTGACCTCACTGCTCCTCAAGGCCCTGCAGGCTACTCTTGCAAGGACCCTTCAAAGGTCACAGTGAATGATTTTGTTTTCTCTGGCCTAGGCATTCCTGGTAACACCTCAATTCTTTTCAAAGCCGCAGTGGCTACAGCATTCGCTGCGCAATTTCCTGGTGTCAATGGCCTTGGAATTTCTTTGGCTCGTTTAGACTTGGCACCTGGCGGAGTTGTGCCATTTCACTCACATCCTGGAGGTTCAGAAATCTTACTTGTTGTGCAAGGAACAATCCTTGCTGGGTTTGTTTCCTCAGCTAACACTGTTTACTTTAAATCCCTTAACAAGGGTGACATTATGGTTTTCCCTCAAGGATTACTTCACTTCGCAGTAAATACAGGACGGTCTGTGGTTATTGCATTTGCTAGCTTCAGTAGTTCAAGCCCAGGTCTCCAATTTCTGGACTATGCTTTGTTTGGAAACAATTTACCTACCGAATTGGTAGCAGCAACTACTTTCCTTGACACAGCTCAGATTAAAAAGCTTAAAGGTGTTTTTGGTGGAACTGGTTAAGGTCTTCGGAGATCATCTACCAATAAATAAATGCTTGATGGCAAATGCAAATGCCTTTGACGAAGCAAGATAAATAAATGCTTGATATTTATTTTGTGTTCCAATTAAATGGGATATACTTATCCCACAAGCCCTAAGATAGTTGCAATTTCTATTCCAAATTGCTTTCTAAGTATATTAACAATAAAATTCTGTAGGGAGAGACCATTAAAATCATCATAATAGAAATGTGGCGATGATTATTCTACATATGAGGAATTGCATTTGAAATCTTAAATTATCCATCATCAAATTCGATAACCTTGTCAACTATTTTGTATGGTCCAAACTTTTTGATGGGTCACTATAAGGTTGAATTTAATCAACCATCTAATTGGCTTTATTCCGTGACCAATTTGCTTGTAATTTAACACTTAGTAACCCTGTATTTAGGTGGGAAAATTGTAAGGGTAGTGTGTGAGAAGATGTGAAGAAAAGCTCAAGAGTGTGCAAGAAAATAGAGCTTCGCGGCTAGGGCTCGCGGGTGGATCGCGACTGGCAAGCCGCCAAAAGCTGGCACGTGAGAGGCACATGGGGGAGCTGAAGGGTCGCGCCAGCTCTCACGCTACAGAACAAAAGTCCCAGGCTAGCCAGGCCGTTACGTCGCGACTTGGACAAGCCGCGAGACCAAGTCGCCAAATTGCCCTGTTTGGCAAAAACTGACGTTTTGCATTCCCTTCTCACCCTACTATACATACACCCTTATACCCATCATCTTGAGAGAGCTTCCAGAGAGAATTTTGTGAGAGAAAACCCTAGAGCAAAACAAGATTGCCTCATCCCCAATTTTCATCTAAGAAACTCTACAAATTCCTCTACTCTCTTCCTCTCCATTGTCATAACCTTGAGAGGTCTTTTACCAAATTCTTATCTCACCACACCCACGTCTGTGAGAAGGTTTATTTGGTGCTGAGGGAAGCAGTTTGGAAGGAACCAATATACATTGGTTGATGCTATGGTCAAGTAGTGGAATCCAGAAAGCTAAAGAAGAAATAGGTTCGGCGTAACCTCGTTGGAGCAAGAAACTTGGAGGGCTTAGGTACTTGGGTAGATTAGGCTTGGAGGGTCTTCTGCTGTTCATGTATCCCAACTATATTCTTTAGTGGATTTTATCACCGCTTGGAGGGCGGCGGAGAGGTTTTACGCCGAGAACTTCAGTTTCCTCTTCGATAACACATTGTGTGTTGTCCGTGTGTTTGCATCTTTCTTTCCCTTATCTTTGTCTTATATTTACTGCTGTGGATGTATTTATATTTGGCTTAGATTGTGGTATCAATTCTGTTATAAGCTTGTTATCATATTCCGCACATTAATTGTTTGATATAAAGCTTGAATTGGTATTTTTGTATTTTGGGGTCTAAACGTTCAAGGGTGTTTTATACCCATTTTGAACTTTCAGTCACGTATTCCAAAAGTCATTCTCTCGCAACTTTTATTTAGAATCATAAGTACTGCTTCAACGAACTCAAGAGTCAAAGCCACTCTATACATTTTGGGGCCTAGGCGAGAACTAAAATGAGGTTTTTTTTAATACTTAAGTACTAATTAAATTAATATTTATTTAATATTTTTATATTATAATATATTTCATTTAAAATCTATTTTCCTTGCCTTTTGAAATGTAAATTGACTAATTAAATTTTTGTATTCAAGTTCTTCTAACACTCATTTTCAATCGATAATATAGCTAATCTACTTATTCTTTCTTGGGACATTATCGATCTTAGATATGATTTTATTAATTTTAATTTTGAAAAACTTTTTCTGCAAAAACAATTGTAAAAAGTATTATTAGTAAAAACCTCTAAGCAATGCATGTATTTAGAAATGAATTTAATCTTTTTATATAATTTAGTATATCACTTGGAGTGTAATCTTTTAATTGTAAAATTTCTTTTAAAACGTTTAACTCTAAAAATAAATCTAAACCATCAATATCATAATAAACATCATGTTTGAGAAAAGATTTAAGTTTAAGACAGTATTTTTGTAAATTATCATCATCTAGTGATTTCAATTTTGTGAAGTTAAATAGAAAAACAAAAATATCTTCATATATTTGAAATTGTTCAAATCTATTCTCAATTGAACTAATTGCTTTATCTACAATATATAAGAAATAATCAATTCTAAACGATTTTTCAGCAGAACGTGTTGTACAACAGACATGTCTCATTATGAACATTTTTATCAAATTGTTTCTTTCTATGAATTATATGTTTCTCACGAAATACAGGTTCTATTTCCATTTCCAATGCAATTTTTATTAGATGCATTCATTGCAGATATAAATCCATTTTCTCTATATTCTGTAAAATAAGAAATGAGACCTTTTAATTGATCTATAGCAACATCAATGTGCATGTCTTTTAATTGTAAATTTTTACTAACAAAATTGACAGCAAATAATATGTCATACCAAATAGTCATACCCAATAAGAACTCAAAGCGTTCAATTTCATATGTTGCCAAACAATTAGCATCACTTTGTATTTTAGGATCTTCACTTGTTTGTGCTAATTGTAACAAAACATCTCTTATTTGTGGATCTTGGAATTTTATTACTTTTACACTTTCAATGCGACTTTCCCAGTGTGGTTGTGATAATGACTTAGGAGTTATACCTAACACATTATCTTGTAAAATTTTCCATCTTTTTGTAGAAGAAGAAAAAAATGTATATATCTGTTGTACAACTCCAAAAAATGATACAGCTTTTGGACAAGAATTGGCCATATCACATAGTACAAGGTTAAGACTATGACAACCACATGGTGTGTAAAGTGCTCTAGGATTTATATCAAGAAGTCTTTTTTGTACCCCTTGATGTTTTGCTTTCATATTAGACCCATTATCATAACCTTGTCCACGTATATCATTAATATCAAGTTCAAGAATATTTATTACATTTATAATTTCATCAAAAAGACCTTTTTCAGTAGTGTCATCAAATTTTACAAATTCAACAAAATGTTCTACTATTTTTATTGGAATTGTTGAAATATCAACACATTGTAATATGAGAGACATTTGTTCTTGATGACTTGCATTTGGTGTACAATCAAGTATAATTGAAAAATATTTTGCTTCTTTGATCTTTTTGATAATTTTACATTTAATGTCATTTGCTAACAGTTGTATCAATTCATTTTTTTATTTTATGTCCAAGATAATGATTATGGATTCCATCATTTTGAATACGTCTAATATGTTCCTGCATAACTAGATCAAATTCTACAATCATTTCAATTAGACTTAAAAAATTTCCATTATTTTCTTCATAAATCTTTTCATTTTTTCCTAGGACTGCCAAATTATTTATACCAAGAATCTTTACTACAGCAATAATTCTTAATAAAACCTTTTTCCAATGATCTTTCTCTTTGTTAATTTGTTCTTGGATATTTTTAGCTATTGTTTTATTTTTTGGCAATCTCATTTTCAAATCTAGCCAAGTGTTCATGTTAGTAATATGCTCTCTAGTTGTTTCATGGTTTCAGATTTTAGAACTAATATTTTTCCAATTTCGAGTTCCTTCATTTCATAGTTGGCCAATACAATTAGACTCAAACAACTTGCAACAAAAACAAAATACTTGGCCCATATCTTTTGAATACACTAGCCATTTTCTATCATGCTTCTCCTCATTTGATAATATTCGAGTGTAATGAATAGTAGACAAATTTCTAGTGTCACACCTCTAGGAAAAATTATATCATTGTCTCTAATTGGACATCTTTCTACTAATAAATCTCTTAATTTTCTGTCAATGTTTTTCCAATTACCTGGATCATAAATATTTGAAGGAATATAATTCAACACGTCATTATTATTTTCATTTTCTTCTAGTTGAACATCATTATGGTGAACTTGTTCATTTGTGACATTTTCATCATTATTTTCATTTTCTTCTAAAATTTTTGAAGTTCATTATCAAGATTTGTTGTATTGCAAAATTGAACACCATTGTTATCTTGCAATTGTATCATTTCATTATCTTCTAACTCTTTTTGGTGAATTTCTTCGTTTGTGATATTTTCGTCTAAATTTTGTGTTTTATTTTGTTTATTACTAATTACAAATTTATCCATTGATCCTTTTTGAGACTCAATTAATTAATTAATTTTTTTTTATTTTAAGTTTTTCATATCCAGATGCATATTTTCTAGTAGACATTTCTAATTAAACAATATATTTATAAATACTAAAATAAAAATTAACTTTCAAGTGTAGAGCAAATGAGAAATAGAACCTGATTTATATAAAAAGTATTGTTGTAGTTTCACCAAATAATAACAAGTTTTTAGCAATCTCATTCTGCATAAATAAAGACTTATTCATTATATTACTCATAACTAATATATATAAACACAATATTAAAATAAAAAAAATTTCAAGCCCAGCCAAGAAGATGGCCACACAAGTCTTATTAATAAGTCCCACCCACAAAAAACACAAAACAAATCCTATTACACCTATAACCAAAAAAAAAAAAAAAAAAAAAACCTTGAAGGCCCTACAACCAGGCCTAACTCAAGTAGAAACAGGCCCAATCTTATACTAATAAAAGTAGAGAAAGCCTAAGCCTTATACCTCAAAAATCAAAATGCATCCGTAGAATCAAAATGCATCTACAGCAAAAAAAACGTAGTCCTTACTTCTCAGTCCTCAGTTTAGTGTTTTCAGATCAAATGTGATCGGATGATTTAGATCGGAGAAGCTTGAGCCAGCATCAGTGGAGAGAAAGAATGAGAGAGGCAAAGATCAAGAGCTAAGAGAAAGAAGTAGACCAAGACTGAGAAAGAGAAACGGAAAAATTTTAGGGATTCGAGATTTTTTATTTGTTTTGATTTGTGATTGTTTTGTGGTTAGTTTCTTAGATCAAATTTGTAGTTTATCTTGTTGAATTTTGGTTTGTCTAGAGGATAATGATGTTATTTTTGGGACAATTGATTTTGTTTAGACCAAAGAATTTTTTTTGTGCTACCAATGTTCTACCTGATATACCAGAATTTTTGTTTTTTTGTCAAAATGATGTATCGGATTTTTTTAGATTCATCTTAAACTAAGTTTTTTTTCCCTACTACCCCTTCTTTTCTAAAACTTTGGGCCCCCCCTTCTATTTGGGGGCCATATGCAATTGCCTAATTGGCCTAGTGGAAGGGCCGGTCTTGTCAAGAGTTAAGTAGGGACAAAATCCTATCATGATTAATTTGATCGCAATCCACCCCGCTGTTCCAAGAAACTTTAAACCACAATACAACTTCACCAAAACGACCCTCATCTTCTTTCTAACCAACTTTCTTATAGACACAATTTTTTTGATAACTTATTAAGATGACAAGTCATGATTGAAATGATAGACAATTATTTTCACTTTGATCCTCTTTTTTCAAGGGTTTAACAAAAGTGTAGAAACAAACACTAATAAATCCGTCTATCCCTAATTTTAGGTAGCCTTATTTCAAGGTCACTAATAATAACCCCTAAATAAATAGAAATTTGGCGAAAGTGTGTTGAGGACAAATTTTTTACACCATGCGGCTTCATTTCATTGGCGACCCACCACGTCAACACTATCATGGATTTTGGGAAAATCTCTTCTAAAGCCCAAAAGAGCCCATATTTACACAAAAAAGGCGTCAAAGCTCATGGTTCAAGCTCATAGCACATCATCTCATTTTTAGCTCATGATCCAAACTCATGAGTCTTATCGGGCGAATTCTGGGAGTCGTGGTTTGGAGGGCCAAGAAGTATGTTCAGTAAAACTCTAGTGGTTCAAAGTTGATAAAGGAAAGCATGTTGCTTGGCATGTCTTCCCCAATTCCCTGAACTCTGATGGGTTAGTGTGCAATAGGTAACATTTGGTAAGCCTTTCATATCACATAACACTTAAAATGATAAAACTCCCCATGCTCTTTACAAAATTAATGTCCATCATATAATATAAGTTTTAAAATATAATTATATCATTCCATATTAATTATATTATTATTTTCATATAAATCAATTCCAAGCACATGGCTAAATATATATTAGTATCTCATATCTAGCATTAAATGCTCCCTTTACTCTTCAAGATTTGGTTAAAATACAAAAAAAAAAACCATAATTACATCCCTAAAACTTCATCAAAAATCAACCAACTAGTCTATTACTTACCAAAATTATATATGGCTTAAGCATATAATTTTCCAAAAGAAGAAACTTAGCCAAAAATACCAACAGCAGCTCCAACGGAAGCTGTAAACAGCTCCAACAAAAGTTGCAAACAGCTCCAGTGGAAGCTTTTGCAGGAACAGCTTCTACAGAATCTGTAACAACTCCAACACTTTTTGCAGTGGCTCCAGCTGTGGTACCAAAAATAGGATAAAGCTTATCTTACCTTTTTTGGCCAAACCATGAATTTAATGCCAAATATTTTCCTCCAAGCAAAGGATGTCATCCTCATGACATCATCCAACTATGTCACCAACATTAAAGTCTCAAACTTTCTTCTTTTGGTTAAAAAACAAAAAACCATTTACTTTGTCAAAGATTTTTCCTTATTTGCTAATTTTCCCTTCAACTAGTTCTAATCTAGTTACATGCTTGGCTCTATATAAAGAGGACCAAGCTACACACTAAACACACCATCCATCCCTCTCTCCCACCCCCTAGTTCTGAAACTTCATTCATTTTTGCTGCCATATATACACTTTCCTCCTTCCCCATCTCTCTTACAAAGTCCCTTTTCATAGATAACAACACAACACATATATTACAACATACCATTATCTATTACCCATCTTTCCCAAACTCCATTATTCTGAAACTTCATTATTTTTACTGCCCAAAACACATTCCTCACAAAATACCTATACATACTTCTCATAAATCTTCAAGATCCATGTCCAACAAAGTATCTACATATAATTCCTATACATATTACAAACAACATATCTCACAATATACATACATATATATATATATATATATACACATATGTTTCTTACCACCTCCACATATCTTAAAAACATATCAAATACTATTCCAAGAACACATTACAAAAGCCCTTTCTCACGGAAGGCATGTGAATATCAATATTAAAGCCTTTCTCTTAAAAGGCACAAAGACTTCATATTAAAAAATCATTCTCATTAAAGACATACATTTCTAATATTTAAAGCTATTCTTATGAAAGATAATATCACTCATGTTTGACAAAAAACTAAAAGAGCATTACATGGGGAAAGTCATTTAAGTGCATGATGAAAGGAAACAAACTTAACCAACCTATGCACACGGCTGGACACTCTCTCTCCCCCTTCATTCCATCCTATTTTTCCTCTTTTATTTGTAACTATGAAGCTTTTAATCTTTGTTTATTGTTATTATTATCATGACGGATATAATGTATTTGTAACAATTGAATTTTTTCCCTCACATTGATGTAATGATGGCTGAAAGTACAATAAATTCCTCTTGAATGAGACACATAAGGACCTAATTTGCTTAAATTTATCTAATTATTGATTGCTGGACAGTGTAATTTTACCCCTGTTGTTGGACAATTTATCTCTTTGGACTTAAGTGAACCATTACCTTTACCGTTGGAGAATTTATTTCTCTTGGACTATCAGAACATGACCACTAATGTACTAAGTATCGTAAAGTATTTTCTTATTGGGCTTTTGTTGCTGATTTGTTAAATGTAGCCTTTGTTTCTTTGCTTGGGTAGGCTTGTCATCACACCGATAGCCTTTGGGTGTCATCTCAAGAGCCCATAGTTGAGTTTTGGTTTGATTTCCCAACATCTTATTCAGAGGCATCAATTTTCCCCTTGACAAAGTGCAAACTACACCTCAAAATTTGGGGGGTTTTTAGATCTAACACCTAAAGTATAAAATTTTCAATTTTACTCCTGCAGTTATATTATGTTTGCATCAATAGTCATTTCGTCCGTATTTTCTGTTAAGTGTTATATAAGTCTATCACGTGTGTTTAATTTGTCTAATAAAATGATGTTGTATCATTTTCATTATGCTACTTCATATTTTATTCTAAAATTTTTTAAATAATTAAATAAATTTTATAAAAACAAAAAAAAAAATGAAATAATTAAAAAAATTCAACATTTTCCTACTTTTATTTTTTTTTTTAAAAATACTTAAACTAAAATCATCATGACATTTTCTTGGCACCCAAACCAATGCTAAGCTAAGGTCTAAAAATTATCAACAAACCCATAAAATTGATGTATATTGTCTAATTTACTATAAACTAATAGGTTTTTAGACCCCTTAAACCAACAATTGGATTAACCTAGTTAATTAGCCAAGTGATTAACTTAATCAAATTATGCAAATCTAGGTTATCACAATCAAACAATCATATCAGGTATAAAGCAGTGGAAATATAAATAACACAATAATATGATGACCTAGGAAACCACATCGGTAAAAACCTGGGGAGGATTTAACCTAGCTATCCTCAAGGTAAACTTGAATCCACTATGTGAAAGAATCGAAGTTCATACAATAAGACTTACAAGCCCTCACGCTCGACTTCTTATTGCTACCCACCAGTAGAACTTACTGACACGACCACATGCAAACTCCGTATCCACGGACTCCTTCTTTCTTGGATTCTCCAGCAAATACAAGCACTCCCGCTTGTGTATCTTTAAACTCCTATGGCAGCAACTAAATGATCATCAAGATGTTGAAGTAATCTTCTTCTTGATAACCCTAAGTTTATGTGAAGGAAAGCTTCTCAAGAATCTCACAAGAGATTCATATAAACAGCAATATGAGCAACAAGAGCACTTCTAAAATGTGGTTAGGGTTTCCCTTATATACCTAGGGTAAAAACATAAAACCCTAAAACATTTTAAGTGAACAAGGACTGAGTTGGAATTATGCAGAAAACGCATTCTACCTGAGGTTCGATTGATCGAGCCTAAGCTTCGATCGATTGAGCCAGGCCGAAATGCACAATAACTTCTGCATCATCTTGATTCCAACTTTACATACAATGACACAACTTTGAGCAAGTTTAAACAAGACTAAACAACCTGTTTTGATCATGGTTTGCCAACATTACACATTAGAGTTCTAAATACATAAAATCCTAAGTCTTTAGAACCTAACAAACTCCCCCTTTGGCAATTCGTGACAAAATACAAACTAAAAGCTCAAAGTTTACAAATAAAAGCCCTTTACAAAAATAATGCTTATAACAACAAATCCAATCCTAACTACTATCCATCAGTTGCAAGTATAGACAGCAGCAAAATAGAATCAACCTGTATATTTCCTAAAACACTAAACAAAACGCATAAACGCATGTGTGGAAATAATACAAGTAAACAAAATAAAATCTTGATTTCACAAAACACACAATAAAGAGATATACCAATGAATAACATCATAAATATAACTCAATAACCAGTGAAATAAGAAATATATATAACAAAAAAATGTATCTCCCCCTAACATGAATAGCCCAACAACATACATCAAAAGCCAAAAAGAATGTAGATACAAAATGTAGCTCCTAGATACAATCTAATCACCACAGGCTCTCTAAGATAATCAAAACTCCCTCTATCAACAAAAACTCTACAAGCTACTCAAAATGCTACACCCCTTTTTTGTGACGGAATGCCAAAGGGTGCTTAGAATCCATCATCAAAAGGAGGTGGTGAAAGTGGTCATCTAAAATGTGTCAGCTCTGCATGCAAAGCACGAACCTCATTGAGCAAGTCCACCAAAATCTGTCCATGAGTCGCCCGAACGGTCAAGACATGATCCAACGTACGTCAAATGTCAGAATCATTTGAAGTAGTCGGTGGTGGAACATTAGCATCAGCAGTAGCAGCACCAGACGCCTTAGCCTGTGCATTACCTGTAGAAGTGGGAGGAGGGGGTACAGCACCAGAAGGCTCAACTCTAGCTCTATGATGAGCAGCCTTCTGCCTAAGGAAAGAGGCACCTATGGGACCAATAATATGAATGGGCTTAGAAGCGGGAAAACTATCTAAACCTAAAAACAACAAAATCCTATGAATGAAAATAGGATAAACAAGAGCGTGACCAACAGCGCTACTCCTATGAATCTTGTTCAAAGAACGAAGAAACAGATGGGGGAAAGAAATAGAAGCACCAAAAACAAGCGCATACAAAAACACACATCGCTCAAGAGGGATGGTGTGGAGATGAGAAATAGGCCACAAAGAATGACACGCTATCCTAAGAAAGAGATAGGTAGTCTCAGGAAGCTCAACGACGTGATTCGAGAATCAGAACCCCACTAGATAGAAGACCCAGTGATATATGACATAACATCATCAAGAGGTGGAGACTCCTCATAAGGATAGTCGGGCTGCCTAACAACCAAAACCCCAAGAGCTTCAGCCACTACCCGAGGGGTAATGGTGAACTCTACACCTCGTATCCAACTCTTAATAAGGGTGTTGGAATCATAGACGTGGAAAGAGAGATTCGAATAGAACTCTTTAATCAAGGCAGACAGGGGCGGATGATCTATCTCCAACAAAGATAACCAGCCTCGACTCTCAAAATTTGCCCTAATGGCAGGATTTAACTCATCTAACAACAGCTTCCACTCAGCCCAAATTTTTCTCTGAATGTTCAGTGACTCATAGGCCTTTTTGCATTTGTCACTCCGAAACACCTCACTCCTAGGGGGAGACTCAGAAAATGTGGAGGGTGTCCTACGGGCTCTAGTTTTCCTAGGCATGATGCTAAAGATAGGATAAAGATTCGAAGCAGGACCTAAAAAGAACAAAAAGAAAACTAAGGGCAGACTGCAAGTTAGCACCAAAAAAGAAAAAAGAATAAAGATCTATATGATGCATGAACAATTAAATGTCATGATGCATGCTCTAATGCAGTGAACTTAGTGCAATTAGAGTTCAAATTCACAAAATTGGCTTAAGCATAGAGTTTCTAACAAAAACCCAAAATTTGAAAAACCACTTGTTTGTTTTTATAAAAATTGACCAATTGATCATCACACAAGTTAGAAAATAGATTAGAATGATCAATTACACCAATTCAACAAGCCAATTTCACCAAATTTGACCCAATTGAACAAAATCCCCAAATCGGATTAAAACAAACCCTAGAAATTTCAATTTCTCACAAATCACAGAATTGATCAAATTAAACCATCAAGATCAAGTTTATAACATCCTAGAACAAAAACCCAATGATCAATTTCACAGAAAAAGGTTTGAATCATCAAAAACCCCAAAATTTTCTAAGTCCGAAAATAACCCTTCAATGCATGAAAAAATGCAAGAAAAATTGAAAATAAATGAAAAAGAAAGGGTATAATGGACATACCGGCCTTGGGAGAGGAAAACCTTGCAAAAAATTTGGTCAAAAATGACAAACAATTGAGGTGGAGCCTAGTTCAAATCGGAGAGAGAGAGAGAAAAAGTTGAAAACTTTTGAAAAAGATGTTTTGAACAAGTCAAATCTGATTTTTAAAAAACCTGATTCACGATTTTTTATTGATCGAAAAAATAGGTTCGATTGATCGAAACAGATAGAAGCTCACATCAAATTTCAATCGCAATTTCGATTGATCGAAAACATGTTCGATCGATCGAAATTTTGGAAAAAATCAAATTTTTGAAAAACAAGGAAATTTTGCACAAAAACACCTCAAAGCATTGAATTTTCAAATTAAAATGTATGAGTATGAGATGAAAAGCTTTTCAAAAACACAAGTTTTAAACCTAGATTTCCCAAAATAAGATTTTCAAGAATTCTCTTAAATTCTCAAGCAACAAATATGTTTTGCACAAAAACTAAAGGTATTTTCAAACTTGGTTGGTCAGACCAAAAACACACACAATAACATGTACAATGTTTAGCAAAAAGTAACTTGTGTAGTGTGTGCAACTAGCAAAAGCTTGAGATACATGTGAGGTGATATATGAATAGCAATTAAGCATAAAGTCTACAAAATTCATCACATAGAATTTGAAAGAAACTATCACCAAAAGAGTTACATCATATAACTCCCACATCTCCTAGAACATAAGCTTGCAATCATGTAAGTTTCTTGAATTTTGCCTCATAATATACACACCAATTTTAATTTATTTAGAAACTTATTAAAAGGCTAGGATAATGTACACACCAATTTTAATTATGTGATTTGGCATCAAGCCTAATAGTACACACCAATTTTAAGCATTAAACAATTAAACCGAGGCTACACCTTATGTTCTTTTTGTGCACATGCTACACTTTTTTGAGCACAAAATCTTACGATATGCACTAAGGTGTTCATGATTGGCTAGTGAACAGTGATGAGATGGTTATTTATGCCTTTCTCAAAAGGTTCAAGTCCGTCAGTCAAAGACATGTGACTTTAAGATCAAGACAAAGTGATAAAAAACTATAAGCATTTTTCCCACACAACATGCACTACAAAGCTCAAACTAGTAAACTGCAATAAATAAGCTCATCAAAGCTAAACAAGATACATAAGACATGTTAAGTGAAAATAAATTTGACTAACCTTGTTTTCAAAAACCAAGATAGTGAATACAAAACACAATTTGCTTCCCTTTTTCTTTTTCCTTTTTTTTTTTTTTTTAAATTTAAAAAGAGGAAACAAAAGAAATCCTAGAATGAAATGCATGAATGTTATGCAATGCAAATTCTAGAAACAAAAAAACAAAACACCAAATAACAATGGTCACAAAGAGTGGAGCAGTGAAGCACAAGGACCATGTCAGAAAGACTCAATTAGTTCGAATCTTTTGCATCCAAAACCTTTTAGATGTTTCACGAGTATTGGAATTCTTATTCACATTAGAGTGATTTCCAACTCCAGGATTGGAATAAAGGTTGAGAACCTTTACCAATTCACTAATAAGTGCTATAGGATCTTATGCTTGAGGCACAGGCACTTTTGGTTTATTTGCTCTCTTAGCAGCTTGCAGCTTATAACAGTTTGGACGAATGTGTCCAGACTTCCCACAAAAATGACAAACCCAAGCGGGCTGACCATGCATCTTGTCCTTAGAAAGGGTAGACTCCTTAGGTTTAAACTCTTTCAGATCAACCCTAATCTCCCTAGATGGTGAAACTTCTATGGGTTTGACAACCTCACTACCAGGGGGTTTAACAGTTTCACTCACAACCTCACTCAGAGAAGGTTTAGTAGAAGATGAAGGAACAAAGTTTGTGGAATATGGAGCATACACAGAGATGCTATCAACAAAACCTAATCCAGATTTGTCAGAAGGAGACTTTTAAACACTCAGAATTTGATCAAGTTTAGAACTAGCAGATCTAGCAATAGATAAATCAAGTTCCAAAGATTTAACTTTATCAAGCAATAACATATTCTTAGTTTTGACATTGTTCACAAGTTCATTAGCATCAAACAGTTTTACAAGCAAATTCTTCTTGTCAAGCTCAAGAGTTTCAATTTTCTTCAGGCCAAGTTCAACATTCATAGCATCCTTTGCAGCCATTTTGCAAAATTTATTGTAGGCCTCTTGAAGATCTGCATCCTCAGAAAGTTCCCCATCAGAAGGATTCTCTTCAACAGACACGCTTTCATTGACTATAGCAGTAGCAGTGAAAGCAATGAAGTTTCCATCCTCGTTACACCCAGACTCATCATCAGAAGCTTCATTATCATTAAGGGTTACGGCCATAGCCTTACCCTTAGACCTAAAAAATGTAGGACATTCAGATTTTACATAACTATACCCTTGACATCCAAAATACTGAGGACCCATAGAATTATTAGAAGATTGACCTACTTTTTCTCTAGGTTTTTCACTGTTGTTAACCTTAGTGGAATCATTCTTCCTAAAGTTTCTAGATTCAGCAGTGTTCGTACCTCTTGCCTTTCTGTTACTATTTCTAAGAAAGTTTCTAAAGTTCTTGGCAAGGTAAGCAATCTCTGTAGCAGAGAACTCATTATCAAATCCACCAACCTCAACATCATCAATTGACTTAAGAGCCATTGATTTGGATTTGCTAGTTTTGGGTAGATCTAACTTATAAGACTAAAGAGATCTTACAAGTTCATCAACAAGGATGGAGTCCACATCCTTGCTTTCAGTGATGGCAGTCATTTTGAGTCTAAAATCTTCAGTTAAAGATCTAAGAATCTTCCTAACAATTTTAGGTTGATCATAGATTTCACCCAGATTATATGCAGAATTAACAATGTCATTAAGCTTAGCATAGAATTCATCAAAGGATTCATCATCAGACATCTTAATGCTCTCGAATCTAGTAGTCAATTGCTGCAACTTGTTTATTTTAATTGCCTTTGTGCTTTCATGCACAGTTTGAAGGATATTCCAAGCAGTGTGAGCAACCTCAACATTAGAGATTCTCTTAAATTCCTCCATAGAAATAGCGTTAAAAATAGCATTCATAGCTTTGCTATTGAATGCAGCTGCTTCCTTTTGAGAAGTTTGCCACTCACTCACAGGAGTAGTGGGCTTCTCCCATCCGTACTCAACGGAGTTCCAAACTCTCTCATCAATGGATTTCAGGAAGGCTTTCATCCTTACTTTCTAATAGGCGTAATTATTCCCATCAAAGTGAGGAGGAATAACTAGAGAGTGTCCATGTTCCATGACAACAGGGGTCAAGGATCAGCTCAGAGGTCAAAAGATCAACAACAAGAGAGCTACTCGATTTGATACCACTTGATAGGTTTTTAGACCTCTTAAACCAACAATTGGATTAACTTAGTTAATTAGCCAAGTGATTAACTTAGTCAAATTATGCAAATCTAGGTTATCACAATCAAACAATCATATCAGGTATAAAGCAACGAAAATATAAATAACACAATGATATGATAACCCAGGAAACCACACCGGTAAAAACCTGGGGAGGATTTAACCTAGTTATCCTCGAAGTAAACTTGAATTCACTATGTGAAAGAATCGAGGTTCATACAATAAGACTTACAAGCCCCCACGCTCGACTTCTTATTGCTACTCACCAGTAGAACTTACTGATACGACCACGTGCAAGCTTCGTATCCACGGACTCCTTCTTTCTTGGATTCTCCAGCAAATACAATCACTCCCGCTTGTGCATCATTAAGCTCCTATGCTAGCAATTGAATGATCATCAAGATGTTGAAGTAATCTCCTTCTTGATAACCCTAAGTTTATGTGAAGGAAAACTCCTCAAGGATCTCACAAGAGATTCACATAAACAGTAATATAAGCAACAAGAGTGATGAAAATTTAGACCCCTTAACACAACCAGATTGCGTAGCCTAGTTAATTAGCCAAGTTGTTACTTAGTCAAATTAAGCAGTTCTAGGTTAAAACAATCAAATAATCATATCAAAATAATAAAGCAGTGGAAAAATAAATAACACAATGATATGATCACCCAGGAAACCACACGGTAAAAACCTAGGGAGGATTTTACCCACCTATCCTCAAGGCAAACCTGAATCCACTATAAAAGAATCGAAGTTTATACAAAAGGACTACAAGCTCCCTGCTTGACTTCCTAATGCTACCCACCAGTAGAACTTACTGACACGACCACGTGTAAGCTCCGAATCCACGGACTCCTTCTTTCTTGGACTCTTCAATCAAGTACAAGCACCCTCGCTTGTGTATCTTTAAGTTTCAAAGGTAGCAACTAAGTTTATCATCAAGATGTTGAAGTAATCTCAATCTTGAAAACCCTAAGCTTTGTGTAAAGGAAAGCTCTTCTAGATCTCACAAGAGATTTACACAAAATAGCAATGTATGAGCAACAATACAACTTGTGCAACACTAAAAACGTGGCTAGGGTTTTGCCTTATATACCTAGGGCAAAAACATAAAACCCTAAACGTTTAAAGAGTTAGGACTGAGCTGGAGTTTCTGCAGAAAACGCATCTGGGCCGATTTTCGATCGATCGAGAATTACATTCGATCGATCGAGCCAGGCCGAGATGTCCCAACACATCTGCAGTCACTCGATTCCAACTTTACAATATTTTATCAACTTTGAGCAAGTATAAACAAGACTAAGTACATTGTTTTGATCATGGTTTGCCAACATTACAAAATAGAGTTCTAAATACATAAATTTCTAAACCTTTAGAACCTAACAAACTCCCCCTTTGGCAATTCGTGACAAAACACAAATTAAAAGCTCAAAGTTTACAATTAAAAAGCCCATTACAAAAATAATGCTCATAAACTCAAATTCAACCCTAACTACTATCCATCGGTTGTAAGTGTAGATAGCAGATTTGTTGAAACAACCTGTATATTCCTGAAATACTTAACAAACGCATAAACGCATGTGTGGCAGAAAATAGTATATAAACAGGTATAACATTCTTGTAAGATTCACACAACACAAAATAAAGAGATATATTAATGAACAACTTATAAATATAAATCAATAAGCAGTGAATCATGAGACAACAAGAATCAAATAAAATCATGTATATCAATATATCAATCAATGTTACTCCCCCTAACATGAATATTCCCAAAAATGATATACAAAGTGAAGCACCTAGTTACAATCTAAAAATCTCCACAAACTAACAAAAAAAATATCTCATGCTGACAAAAAATCTCTCCCTAACTACAAAACTCCTCTAGCAGTCAAAACTCTTCTACAAGTCAAAATATCCACTCCCCCTTTTTGTGACAGAATGCCAAAGGGCAATCACAAGTCGCCATCAAAAGGAGGTGGTGAGGGTGAACGAAGACACACAAAGTCAGCTCGGAGAGCACGAATCTCATCCAGCAAATCCACCAAAATCTGACCATGAGCCACCTGAACGGTCATGACAGTCTCCAGAGTACGACGAACATCAAAGTTAGCCGAAGGAGGTGGAGGAACATCAGCAGCAGCAGCATCAGGATCAGGAACATCCTCACCAACAGGACCTGTAGAAGAAGGAGGAGGAGGAGGAGCGCTACTAGATGGCTCAGACTTAGGGTGTTTAGAACCAGCTCGAAGATGAGCGGCCCTCTGTCTAAGAAAAGGCGCACCTATAGGACCAATGACATGAACGAGCTCAGAGGAAGGGAAGCCACTAATATCAAGATAAAGTAAAATCCTATGAATGAAAATAGGATGAACAAGGGCATGAGAAGTAGATGAACTCCTATAAACTTCGTTCAAAGAATGAAGAAAGAGATGAGGAAAACTAATAGGAGCATCAGTAACAAGAGCGTAAAAAAATACACACCTCTCGAGAGGAATGGTGTGAACATGAGAGATGGGCCAGATGGAATGACAGGCTATCCTAAAGAAAAGATAATGCAACCCGGAGAGTTCAACATAAGTGATCCTAGGATCAGAATCCCACTGGACAGTAGTCCCAATGATGTAAGACAAAACATCGCTTAGCTCGGGAGACTCAGTATAAGGATAGACAGGATCACGAACCAACGGTACCCCAAGAGCATCAGCCACTACCTGAGGAGTAATGGAGTACTCTACGCCTCTTATCCAACTCCTAACTAGAGTGTTGGAATCATAGATACAGATAGAGATGTTCGAGAAGAACTCTCTAATCAAAGTAGTCGGAGGAGGAGGGTCAGACACATCTAACAAAGGCAACCAGCCCCTACGCTCAAATTTTGCCCTAATGGCAGGATCAAGCTCATCTAGTATAACCGAACGCTCAGCCCAAATCTTCCTCTGAAGATTGAGCTTCTCATAGATCTCTTGGTTTTTCTCACTCGGAAACCTCTCTCGATCAAAGGAAGGGGGGGAAGGAGAAGGAGAGGGAATAGTCCTACGAGCTCTAGTCTTCCTAGGCATGGTGCTAAGGAAAGGACAGAGACATAAAGAGAAAACAAAAAAAAAAACAAGACCAAGGGCAGACTGCAAGTTAGCACAAGAACAGTAGAATAACAATCTATATGATGCATGAACAAATGCAATGCCATGATGCATGTACTAATGCAGTAAACAAGTTCAAATTAAGTTCAATTACACAAAATTGGCTTGAACATAGAGTTTCTAACAACAACCCAAAAAAAATTTGAAAACCACTTGAAAAATTTTGCAACAAATTTATGAATTAATCATTACACAATGTTGAAAACAAATTATAATAACTAATTTCATCAATTACACAAACCAGTTTCATCAATTAAACTTAATTTCACAAAAAGCCCCAATTCAGATCAATTAGGAACCCTAGAATTTTCAATTTTTCACAAAACCCAAAATTGATCAAATCAAACTATTAAGATCATGTCTAAGATGTGTCCCCATAAAAACCCATTGATCAATTTCACAAAATTAGGTTTTAATCAACACAAATCCCAAATGGAGAAAGGTCTGAAAATCACCCTTAAAATGCATGAAAAATGCATGGAAACTTGAAAATAAATTCAAAAGGAAGGGCAAAAGAGTCTTACCGGCTTGAGGAAAGAGAGATTTTGCAAAAAATCCGGAGGAAAACGACAAAAAATTGACTGTGTAGCTTGCCAACTCGGAGAGAGAGAAGAAAAAGTTGAAAACTTTTGAAAAAGTGTTTTGGAAAGGTCAGATCAGATCTTTTAAAAAAGCCTCTCCACGATCTTCGAACGATCGAAAATTACATTCGATCGATCGAATGAGACAGTCGTTTTAGAACAATCTAGGGCACTTTTTCGATCGATCGAAAATCACAATGGATCGATCGAAACGGGCAGAAACTTACAAAAATTTTGAGAAAAATCACAGTTTTGAAAAATGCAAGCCCAATTTTAAAAACAACTCCTCAAAGCATTTGATCAATGAAAACAAAATGCATGAGTATGAAATGGAATGCTTTTTTAAAAAAAAACCAAATTTTTAAACCCAATTTTCTCAAAAACAAGTTTCAATCATCCTCCATTGATTTTCCTTAAGCATCAAATATGTTTTGCACAATTCTCAAGATAATTTCAAGCTTGGTTGGTCAGACCAAAAACACAAACACTAGCATGTACAGTGTTTAACAAAGAGTAACTTGTGAAGTGTGTGATACTAGCAAAAACTTGAGATACATGTGAGGTGATATGTAAATAGCAATCAAACACAAAGTCTACACAATTCATCACATAGAATTTTAAAAGAGACTATCACCTAAAGAGTTACATCCTATAACTCCCACATCTCCTAGAACAAAAGCTTGCAATCATGTAAGTTTCTTACATTTTTTGCCTCTTATTTATGTGAATTGGCATTCAGCTTAATAGTACACACCGGTTTGAATTAAGTGAATTGGCATCAAGCCTAATAGTACACACCAGTTTTAATTTAATTGAGGCTACACCTTATGTTCTTTTTGTGCATGTGCTACACTTTCTCGAGCACAAAATCTTATGATATGCACTAAGGTGTTCATGATTGGCTAGTGAGCAGTGGTGAGATGGTTATTTATGCCTTTTTCAAAAGGATCAAGTCTGACAGTCAAAGAACATGTGACTTCATGATTAAGGCAAAGTAATTAAAAACCACACACATATTTCCCACACAACATGCACTACAAAGTTTCAACTAGTCAAGTGCAGTAAATAAGCTCATCAAAGTTAAACAAGGTACACAAGACATGACATGTGTAAAAAGATTGACCAACCTTGTTTTCAAAAATTAAGAAAAATTGTGTCAAACATAGTTTTTGCTTTCTCCTTTTTTCTTTTTATTTTTTTATTTTTTTTTATTTTTATTAAAAGAGAAAACAAATAAATCCTAGAATGAAATGCATGTATGTAATGCAATGCAAGTCCTAGAACAAAAAAACACAAAAACCAAAGAACAATGGTCACAACAGAATAGGGCAATGAAGCACAAGGACCATGAAAGCCAAAAACAACTAGGGACACTGAAGCACACCAATCACTTGACGAAGTGTCTCGAACTTACTTCCATCAAGCGGTTTGGTAAAGATGTCAGCGTTTTGACGATCAGTAGGGATATATTCAAGAACAACAATTTTCTTTTCAACCAAGTCCCTAATGAAATGATACCTAAGCTCAATGTGTTTGGTCTTAGAATGCTGAACCGGATTCTTAGATATATCTATAGCACTAGAGTTATCGCAATAGACAACCATGGTATCTTGAGGAATCCTATAATCACTCAAAAGTTTTTTCATCAAAAGGAGTTGAGAACAACAACTCCTAGCAGCAATATATTCTGCCTCAGCAGTGGATAAAGAAACAGAATTTTGTTTCTTACTCATCCAAGCCACAAGATTGGCTCCAACATAAAAACACCCTCCAGTGGTACGTTTTCTGTCATCAGCATTCCCAGCCCAATCAGAATCAGAAAAACTAGCAAGAGACAAATTTGACTCCTTGCTATAAAATAATCCATAATCACAGGTTCCACTCACATATTTTATAATTCTCTTAACAGCATTCAAATGAGAAACCTTAGGATTAGACTGGAATCTAGAGCAAACACCAACACTAAAAGATATATCAGGACGACTAGCAGTCAGATACAAAAGACAGCCTATCATGCTTCTATACAAAGTAACATCAACAGACTCACCTGATGGATCAATTGTTAATTTTGCATTAGCAGCCATCGGTGTTCTAGCATGAGCAGCCTTGTCCAGTCCAAATCTTTTAACTAAATTCCTTGCATATTTAGCTTGATTGATGTAGATTCCTGTCTCTGTTTGCTTTACTTGCAATCCCAAAAAGTAAGTTAGTTCTCCAACCATGCTCATTTCAAACATTGCCTTCATTTCATCTGCAAAAGAATGAGCAAGAGAATCATTAGTAGCACCAAAAACAATGTCATCAACATAAATTTGAGCTACAACAAAACCAGTTTTATCCTTTCTTATGAAGAGTTGTATCTGCAGATCCCCTTTTCAATCCATGCTCAGTGAGATATGCAGTCAGTCTGTCATACCAAGCCCGAGGAGCTTGTTTCAACCCATAGAGAGCTCTCTTCAATTTGTAGACGTCATCCGGTCTGTGAGGATCTACAAAGCCTTTAGGTTGTTCAACATAAACTTCTTCTTGTATCATTCCATTCAAGAAAGCGCTCTTGACATCCATTTGATATAACTTGAAGTTTAGGTGACTTGCTATGGCCAACAATATCCGGATGGATTCTAACCTTGCTACTGGTGCAAATGTCTCATCAAAGTCAATTCCTTCCACCTGTGTGTACACTTGTGCAACAAGTCTTGATTTGTCTCTGATCACAGTGCCATGTTCATCTGACTTGTTCTTAAAGATCCACTTAGTTCCAATCACATTTACATTCTTTGGTTTAGGAACTAGTTCCCAAACATCATTCCGAACGAATTGATAAAGTTCTTCATGCATGGATTTTACCCAATCAGCATCTTGAAGGGCTTCAGCTACCTTCTTCGGTTCAAATTGGGACAGATAACATGAGTGAGTGATCACATTCAAGGCTTTTGATCTCAATCTCATGTTATCATTCAGACTACCCAAAATATTTGTGGAAGGATAATTAAATCTCACTTTAGAAGATGGACGTTTAACAAGAGATGTTGTGGTACCTTTCTGTTCAAATGGAGGACTGAGCTCACTTTGTACCTGTCGAGTGTCACGAACTAGAGTGGATGGTTCTGAACTTGATGGTACTGAGACTGTATCATTCAACACCAACAACTCTTCCTCACTATGTTTTCCAACATACTCAGCAGGAAGAGAATCAACAACTTCTAGAAACTTATCTTGACCAAGAGGAGTGCTTTCTGTCAGTGCTTTTGAATTTACTTCATCATTTATCACAACATTTGAAGATTCCATGACTGTTTTAGTTCTCAAATTGTATACTCTATATGCTCTACTAGTGGAAGAGTATCCTAGGAAGTACCCTTTATCACTCTTTGCATCAAACTTTTCTAAGTTCTCTCGATCACGTAGAATGTAATAGTCACTGCCAAATATCCTAAAATATTTGACAACAGGTTTCTTCCCTCTCCAGAGTTCATAGGGAGTTTTCTTGGAGTCAGGTCTAAAATACACCCGGTTGAGTGTATGGCAAGCAGTATTGACTGCTTCTCCCCAGAAGGACTTTGGCAAATTTTTGTTGTGTAGCATGACTCGTGCCATCTCCTGAACAACCCTGTTTTTCCTTTCCACAATCCCATTCTGTTGAGGTGTCTTAGGTGATGAGAACTCTTGGTGAGTGCCTTGATCATTGCAGAAGGTAGCCAGCTTGGTATTCTCAAATTCTCTTCCATGATCACTTCTGATTCTGGCTATCACAGTATCTTTCTCAACCTGCAATTTCTTGCACAGATGTATCATCTTCTCAGGGGCCTCAGCTTTATCCTTCAAAAGCACAACCCAAGTATATCTAGTAAAGTCATCCACAACAACTAGAATATACTTCTTTCCACCCAGACTTTGAACTCTGGCAGGACCCATGAGATCAATGTGTAATAACTCTAAAGGTCTTGAAGTTTGAACACTAGCCACAGACGGATGCTTGGATTTTACTTGTTTACCTATCTGACATGGTCCACAAATGCACTTATCTATCTTTTCAAATTTAGGTAAACTGATAACTGCCTCACACTTGAAAATCTTCTCTAGCTGCTTATGACTGGCATGCCCCAACCGTTGATGCCACAAATCAACTTGATCTATCTTTGCACTAAAGCACTTGTCGTTTACACTTGGTGTTATGCCATAACAGTTGTCAGCTGTCCTTACGCCAACACACATACAGTCACCTCCTCCATCAAGTATCTCACATTCATACTTGGTGAAAAGAACATTTAATCCATTGTTGCAAATCTGACTTATGCTGAGTAGATTGGCCTTCAATCCATCAACATACCAAACATCTTCAAACACTGGCAATCCTGGAATATCCACAGTACCAATGCCTCTGATCACAGATTTACTTCCATCTCCAAAAGTGACTGTCCCAATCTTTCCTTCAAAGAGCGTTTTGAATAAATCTTTATTTCCTGTCATGTGCCTGGAACAACCACTATCCAAATACCAAAGACAAGAATCACGTGCCTTTAAGGCGGTTAAAGCAGTGTAACAAACATAATTCTTATCATATGTGATTATGCCAAGATACTTAAGGAAAGATTTAATAAAAACAACAAATGGCAAAGACAGCAAGTAGATAAGTTGACTAATGAGCAAAAAGCTTTTCCAAGAATCCATGACAACAGGGGTCAAGGATTAGCTCAGAGATAAAAAATCTCTAACAATAGAGCAACCTGCTCTGATACCACTTGATGAAAATTTAGACCCCTTAACACAACTAGATTGCGTAGCCTAGTTAATTAGCCAAGTTGTTACTTAGTCAAATTAAGCAATTCTAGGTTAAAACAATCAAATAATCATATCAAAATAATAAAGCAGCGGAAAAATAAATAACACAATGATATGATCACCTAGGAAACCACACGGTAAAAACTTGGGGAGGATTTTACCCACCTATCCTCAAGGCAAACCTGAATCCACTATGAAAGAATCGAAGTTCATACAAAAGGACTACAAGCTCCCCGCTCAACTTCTTAATACTACCCACCAGTAGAACTTACTGACACGACCACGTGCAAGCTCCGAATCCACGAACTCCTTCTTTCTTGGACTCTTCAATCAAGTACAAGCATCCTCGCTTGTGTATCTTTAAGTTTCAAAGGCAGTAACCAAGTTGATCATCAAGATGTTGAAGTAATCTCAATCTTGAAAACCCTAAGCTTTGTGTAAAGGAAAGCTCCTCTAGATCTCACAAGAGATTTACACAAAACAGCAATGTATGAGCAACAATACAACTTGTGCAACACTAAAAACGTGGCTAGGGTTTTGCCTTATATACCTAGGGCAAAAACATAAAACCCTAAACATTTAAAAAGTTAGGGCTGAGCTGGAATTTCTGCAGAAAACGCATCTGGGCCGATTTTCGATCGATCAAGACTTACATTCGATCGATCGAGCCAGGCCGAGATGTCCCAATACATCTGCAATCACTCGATTCTAACTTTACAATATTTTATCAACTTTGAGCAAGCATAAACAAGACTAAGTACATTGTTTTGATCATGGTTTGCCAACATTACAAAATAGAGTTCTAAATACATAAATTCCTAAACCTTTAGAACCTAACAAAGAGCAACAAGAGCACTTCTAAAACGTGGCTAGGGTTTCCCTTATATACCTAGGGTAAAAACATAAAACCATAAAACGTTTTAAGTGAACAAGGATTGAGTTGGAATTATGCAGAAAACACATTCTACTCGAGGTTCGATTGATTGAGCCTAAGCTTCGATCAATTGAGCCAAGCCGAAATGCACAATAACTTCTGCATCAGCTTGATTCCAACTTTACATATAATGACAGAACTTTGAACAAGTCTAAACAAGACTAAACAACCTGTTTTGATCATGGTTTGCCAATATTACATATTAGAGTTCTAAATACATAAAATCCTAAGTCTTTAGAACCTAACATAAACATACATAACGACACCCTAACTTTTAACACTCCTATAAAAATCCTAAAAAGAAACAATAAAATTAAAGAAGAAGAAGGTAGGCGAGGAGAGAACCCAAGTCGTCATCAACCTAATTGATTAGGTGACATCATTGCAAATCCACTAATTGAGAAAATGTTTTCGACTTCATCATTCATCGATATTGAAACAGAAATGTTCTTTATATTCCTCAACTTAGTACGTTGACAACCCAGATCTGCCAACAATGCTGGTTGTAAGTTCCGTGATCCATATCCCTTTTTATGACACATCTGCATGTTGATTTCTTCTGGCGAAGGCAGGGTGCTTCTGCTCGAATATTGCCACTTTAATGACAAAATATATTTATCAAAGTTGTAAAAACCAAAAACATCAAACCGGCCCCACACTGCAGGTCCACTCATTGGATAGTCTCGGCCCATCTCAGTGGATAGTCTCGGTCCATCTTAGCCCACTGGCCAAATTGAGTGAAGCTAGCTGATTAAACACACAAGTCAAGTACCCTAAGACATGCTGTGATAAAGAGATGATGCCTTGGGGGAATCCACTTGCCGAGCAATAACCACCGTCAGGCACGAGTTACTAGAAGGTCATATCAACAGCAGAAAGTGGGTACCCTCTGACTAGTGCTATGATACGAAGGGACCCACTAACATAGGGAATATCATCTCATCATGATGACCCTACTGAGAGAGGGGTATAAATAGAGGAGGAGATGTAGGAAAAAGGGGTTGGAAAATTTTGGGAAGAGAAAGACATGAGAGTAGTAAGGAAAAACACATCCCGGAGAGAAGGAAATACTGCTCGGATTTTAGAAAAGAGGCTCCATTGCCTAGTAGCCACCTTGGCTGAGCTAAAAACCAAAGAATGAGGTGCCAAAGTAACATTAAATCTTCATCAATGACCTGAAGAAACACTTCATGAACCTCTCATTGTGGGATAAGCCCAATCTAAAGTACAAAAAAATTGGGGGTTTAGACCCAAAAGCCCAAGATTGTTGGGAACGAACCACCACAAAAGTGATTTCTTAATTAATCTTTTTTTGCAGTACTAGTAAACTACCCATAAGAATTTGTTCTTATTCAAGCATGTGTTACAATACATTCCATCATCCAATCATCATGCATTTAAAAGTTCATATGCGTAACAATATAATCACACGACATGTGATAGGGTACAAAATCATACAAATTTAATTATAAAAGATAAATTCTCAAATACTACATGAATTAATCTCACATAAAAATGCACCATATAAGTAAATTACTTTGTTATTAATCATGAATTTTCTTTATATATATATATATATATATTTTGAGAAATAAGAACTACATGAGTTATTATTACATAATTTTAGAACTCATTTCTAACTAAATGATTGATTATTATTATAAAAAAACATACCTAAGAGAAACCAAGAACTTAAATGGGTGTCCTTTGTTTTGCTTCTTTATAGTAGACTTCTTTAAACATAATATCCATACATGAAATTTATTTAATCAAAATTATTATATACAAAATACATATGAGTAAGTTGCAACTTGAAAAAAAAAAAACAAAAACAAAAACAAAAACATGGGGTGAAGAAGGATTTTATGGAAAGACCATTGGTGAATATGTATAAGTTTTTAAATTTTGATAATAGATTTTAAGTTGGAGTAGGATTTAAATTTTTGAAACTTAGATGATAAAGTTTTAGCTAAATTAAATTATAACTAAATCTCATCCCTTGATTCAAGAAAATATATCCTAAAAATTAATGAAATATTTTTTTTAAATAATTAATAAAACGTAAGATGCAACTTGAGGGGGAAAAAAGCATAAGGTGTTGTGTGGGATTTTGGATTTTGGTTTAAAATTTATTTTTTTATTTTATTTTTTCTAGGGAAGGTAGTTAAAAAAATTTTATAATAAACTTTTAGTTCGAATAGAATTTAAATTTGTTAAAATTTAAATGATAAAGTTTTACATAAATTAAACTATTATTAATTTTATCCCTTAATTTGAGGAAATATATACTAATAATTAGTAAAAAATTAATTTAATAATTAATGAGAGTAGTTGTTTATTAGGTAAAAAAATTATTCCAAAGAGAGAGAGAATATCATATAAATTTATCAACTCCTATGAATCTATACAACATGTGTATATCATTCTAATACAAATACATGTGTAAGTTTCTGTTAGGTTCTAAAGATTTAGGATTTTATGTATTTAGAACTCTAATGTGTATTTTTGGCAAACCATGATCAAAATAGGTTGTTTAGTCTTGTTTAGGCTTGCTCAAAGTTGTGTTTTTATGTAAAGTTGGAATTGAGTGGCTGCAGAAGTATTAGTTACTTTTGGCCTGGCTCGATCGATCGAAAATTAGACTCGATCGATCGAAAGTTGGCCAAAACGTTTTTCTGTAGAATTCCAACTCAGCCCAAACTCTATTTAAAAGTCTTGGGGTTCAAGTAAAACTCTCCTATATATATAAGGGAAACTCTAGAACATTTTTGAGACTTTTGAGAGAGAGATTAGAGTGCCTCTTGTGCCTCCTTTTATTAGTGTTTTGTACCCAAACCTCTCTAAATCTTTGTTGTTCATATTGCGGTTTGTGTGAATCTCTTGTGAGATCCTTGAGAAGTTTTCCTTCACATAAACTTAGGGTTTTCAAGGTAGAGATATTATCTACATCTTGATGATCAACAAGGTTGCTACCATTGGAGCTTAAAGAAAAACAAGCGGGGAGCTTGTATCTTGTGGAGAATCCAAGAAAGAAGGAGTCCGTGGATTCGGAGCTTGCACGTGGTCGTGTCAGTAAGTTCTACTAGTGGGTAGCATTAGGAAGTCAAGCGGGGAGCTTGTAAGTCCTTTTGTATGAACTTCGATTCTTTCATAGTGGATTCAGGTTTACCTTGAGGATAGCTAGGTCAAATCCTCCCCAGGTTTTTACCGTGTGGTTTCCTGAGTCATCATATCTTGTGTTATTTATTTTTCATTGCTTTATATATTCTTGATATGATTGTGTGATTGTGATAACTTAGATTTGCATGAATTGGACTAAGTTAATCACTTGGCTAATTAACTAGGTTAATCTTATTGTGGTTTAAGGGGTCTAAAAACCGATCAAGTGGTATCAGAGCGGGTAGCTCTTCTTGTTTTAGATCTTTTGATCTAAGAGCTGATCTTTGACCCCTGTTGTCATGGATAATTTAAAGTGTCTTTCTAATCATGTTTTTGCTCATGCTTCTGCTGATTTTTTTTATGCTTTTGAAACTTTTCGTAAGGAATTATCTAAATCTTTGAAAATTTCTAAGAGATTCAAGGAAGAGTTAAAATTGGCTAATCTTGAAAAAGAGGATTTGATTGTGAGATTAGATGAGTCTAATAAAAAGAATGAATTTTTGAGAAATCAAATTTCTTCTCAAGATGAGAAGATGAAAAGCTTGGAACAAGAGTTAGTTGAATCTAAAGCTAAAATTGAAAATTTGATTAGTACCAAACCTATTGTTGATAACAGAAGTGTTTCTGTTTCTCTTAAGCCTAAAACTGAAAAAGTTTATATCCATCATTTCAAGAGGAATAATAAAGAAAAGGCTTATTGTGCTAGGTTAGACAAAGGTAAAAGTTCTGATGTAGACGCTGAAATTTCTAAACCTATGTCTAAATCTATTGTTAGAGAGCATAATAAATCTGTTTTTGTGCCTATCTGTCACCTTTGTGGTGCTGTTTGGTCATATTAGACTAAATTGCTCTTTGTTGAGGCAAAAACCAAAATCTGAGACTAGATTTGCTGTTAGGAATATTGATGTTCCTAAATTTGTTCCTGTTTGTCACTTTTGTGGTGTCTCCAGTCACATTCGTCCTAGTTGTCATAAATTGAAACATAAATATTATGTATTTCAATCTAGGATATGTGATGATATTTCTTCTGCCATAAGTCCAAATAAATTGTTTCATATTCTTTTGAAAAATTTGAGCTTGTTGGCTTGTGAAAGGAATTTGCAGGATTTTAGTCTTTCTCAGAAGATTGGTGTAATCCCTCAAATACACTCTGCTTCTCATGGATTTTCACCTACAAAGCCGAAGACTCGTGCTACATGAGTGAGAAAAGATCCTTTAAGGTGAGTGTTGCTGACTTGTCCCTGTTTTAATTCTTTCAATTAATTGTGGACACGTCTTGTTTTTGTTTTTGGTTGTTTTGTTTTTTTTTTAATTAAAAAAAAAATCCAAAAACATTGAAAAATTACAAAAAGACAAAAATATTTTTTTTGAGTCTTGATTTTTTTTTTCTTGAGGATTACATGAGTTTTAATATCTCTCTTGATTTAGAACATGCTTGACATTGTGGAGAAATTTGAATAGTTTGTGCTAAGCTATTTTTGATTTTGTGTGAATATGTACTGTTTTGTATATGTACTCATGGGTTAATTAAGAAATTGATATTTCTTGTTTGTGTACCTTCTATAACTTAGTTTAGCACTATCATGCATTGCTTTTGCATTGTTCATTTAGCACAATGTGTGTTTTTTGTTTTTGGTCATAAAATTGTTTTTTAAAACCAAAAAGATTTTTGTGTTTTGTATTTCACATCTTGGATTTATAATCAAGGATTGACCATATTATCTTTACATAACAAGTTTACGTACCTTGTTTAGCTTGGATGAGCTTATCTATTGCACTTTACTAGTTTGAGCTTTGTAGTGCTTGTTGTGTGGGAAGATGTTTATAGTTATTGATCACTTTGTCTTGATCTTGAAATTACATGCCTTTGATTGTTGGACTTGATCCTTTTGAGAAAGGCATAAATGACTATCTCACCACTGTTCACTAGCCAATCATGAACACCTTAGTGCATATCGTAAGATTTTGTGATCGAGAAAGTGTAGCACATGCACAAAAAGAACATAAGGTGTAGCCTCGGTTTATTTGCTTAATGCTTAAAATTGGTGTATACTATTAGGCTTGATGCCAAATCACATAATTAAAAATTGGTGTGTATATTATGAGGCAAAAATCAAGAAATTTAAATGATTGCAAACTTTTGTTCTAGGAGATGTGGGAGTTATATGATGTAACTCTTTTGGTGATAGTCTCTTTTAAATTCTATGTGATGAATTTTGTAGATTTTGTGTTTGATTTCTATTCACATATCATCTCACATGTATCTGAAACTTTTGCTAGTTGCACACACTACACAAGTTACTCTTTGTTAAACTTGGTACATTATATTGTGTGTGATTTTGTTATGGCCATCCAAGATTAAAAGTTCCTTGATCTTAATGCAAAATGTGTTTAAAGTTTGAGAAATTGGATTTACTAGAGCTTGTATTGAATCTGAATTGGGGATTTTGTTCAATTAAGTTAAAGTTGATGAAATTGGCTTGTTGTGTTGATTTAATTGAGCATTATAATCTGTGAGTTGTGCTCTGTGATGCTCAATTCGTCAATTTGTTTTCAAAATTTCATCAAGTGGTTCTTCAATTTTGGGGATTTTGTTAGAAACCCTATGTTCAAGCCAATTTTGTTAATCTGACCTTTAATTGAACTTACTTTTTACTGCATTAGAACATGCATCATGACATATTTTTTCATGCATCATTTGTGTTTAGGATTCACATGCATTGCGTTAATTTTTGTATCCATCTTGCAGTTTTGCAGTCTTATCTCTCATTGTTTTCACACATAGCATGCATACACTTTGCTACATTGGGTACTCAACTTGATCAAAAAATTGATTGATTAATTTTTGAGCTATGTACTTTCTAGTATATGCCTTTTTTATGTGTGAACTGTAGAAAATATTTTTTCTTAAGAGATATGATGAATAATCAATGTGCAAATATTTTCTCTACTCATGCAACTGTTTATGGATCACATAGTGCCATGTTTGCATTTTATTGAAAGAGAGAATATTTTTTTTTTCATGTGTATCCTCAACTTAGTTTTTTTATAAAAAAACTTGGTTTGTATTTTTATTTATCCCCACCCCCTTTATGTTTCCCCAAATCTGTTTTCCCAAAACATATTTTGTTTTTTCTATTTTTATAGGGGAAATTGTTGCTCTTCATAGGGGGAGTTGTCTCTATTTTCTATAGAGCTGAATTTTTGTTGTCCCCTTGATTCTCTATTTTCTCTTATCCTTTATTGCGTATGTTGAGTTTTTACTCTTTGTATGAGTTGTCTTTGTCAATACGTGACAAAAAGGGAGAGAAATTGTTGATTTATGGGAATCATGTTTGTTTTGTTTAGGGGGAGTTGAAGTCTTGTTTAGGGGGAGTTGAATTTGTTTTTGATAGGGGGAGAAAATAATTTTTTATGTATCTAACTTAGGGGGGGAGTTAGTTTACATACTTGTTGATTTACTGTTTTTCTGTCACACATGCGTTTATGTGTTTGTTGAGTGTTTCAGGAATATACAGGTTGATTCGATTTGGCTGCTGTCTACACTTGCAACTGATGGATAGTAGTTAAGATTGGATTTGTTGTTATGAGCATTATTTGTGTAAAGGGCTTTTATTTGTAAACTTTGAGTTTTTAGTTTGTGTTTTGTTACGGATTGCCAAAGGGGGAGTTTGTTAGGTTCTAAAGATTTAGGATTTTATGTATTTAGAACTCTAATGTGTATTGTTGGCAAACCATGATCAAAACAGGTTGTTTAGTCTTGTTTAGGCTTGCTCAAAGTTGTGTTTTTATGTAAAGTTGAAATCGAATGGCTGCAGAAGTATTAGTTACTTTCGGCCTGGCTCGATCGATTGAAAATTAAACTCGATCGATTGAAAGTCGGCCAGAACGTTTTTCTGCAGAATTCCAACTCAGCCCAAACTCTATTTAAACGTCTTGGGGTTCAAGTAAAACTCTCCTATATATATAAGGGAAACCCTAGAACGTTTTTGAGACTTTTGAGAGAGAGATTAGAGTGCCTCTTGTGCCTTCTTTTATTAGGTTTTTATACCAAAACTTCTCTAAGTCTTTATTGCTCATATTGCGGTTTGTGTGAATCTCTTGTGAGATCCTTGAAGAGTTTTCCTTCACATAAACTTAGGGTTTTCAAGGTAGAGATATTATCTACATCTTGATGATCAACAAGGTTGCTGCCATTGGAGTTTAAAGAAAAACAAGCGAGGAGCTTGTATCTTATGGAGAATCCAAGAAAGAAGGAATCCGTGGATTCGGAGCTTGCACGTGGTCGTGTCAGTAAGTTCTACTAGTGGGTAGCATTAGGAAGTCAAGCGGGAAACTTGTAAGTCCTTTTGTATGAATTTCGATTCTTTCATAGTGGATTCAGGTTTACCTTGAGGATAGCTAGGTCAAATCCTCCCCAGGTTTTTACCGTGTGGTTTCCTGGGTCATCATATCTTGTGTTATTTATTTTTCGCTGCTTTATATATTCTTGATATGATTGTGTGATTGTGATAACTTAGATGATAACTTAGATGATAACTTAGATTTGCATGAATTGGACTAAGTTAATCACTTGGCTAATTAACTAGGTTAATCCTATTGTGGTTTAAGGGGTCTAAAAACCGATCAGTTTCAACTCAAAAAAAAAAAAAAATGTGGGATGCAAGAGAAATTCTATGGAAATACCATTAGTAAATATATATATATATATATAAATTGAAATTTTGATGATAGATTTTTAGTTGGAGTTGGGGAATGTTGCATGTTTTGTTAAAACACTTATTGTTACTTTGCCTAAAAAAATTGATAAGAACAAATAAGTTGTTGTCTCTATCAATTGAAACTTAAATGCATGTTGAATGTTTTGTTAAAACACTTATTGTTATTTTATTCCAAAGAGAGAAAGAATATCATATAAATTTATCAACTCCTATGAATCTATACAATATGTGTATATAATTCTAATACAAATACATATGTGTAAGTTTCAACTCAAAAAAAAAAAAAAAAAAACAAAAAAAAAAAAAAAAAAAAACAAAAACAAAAATGTGGGATGCAAGAGAAATTCTATGGAAATACCATTAGTAAATATATATATATATATATATATTGAAATTTTGATGATAGATTTTTAGTTGGAGTTGGGGAATGTTGCATGTTTTGTTAAAACACTTATTATTACTTTGCCTAAAAAAATTGATAAGAACAAATAAGTTGTTGTCTCTATCAATTGAAACTTAGATGCATGTTGAATGTTTTGTTAAAACACTTATTGTTATTTTATCTAAAAAAATTGTTAAAAATAAATAAGTTGGTGTCTCTATCAACTGAAACTTAGATGCATGTTGCATGTTTTGTTAAAGCACATTGTTATTTTATTCAAAAAAAATTGATAAGAACAAATAAGTTGAAATAATATTGTAATTTGGTGAAACTACTTGACGCAACCATGACTTCTATGCTTAACTTTTATTATATAGTATATGATATGATATGATGTGAAACTAGGTTTCAATAGCATATATTTTTTATTTAACTTCTGGCATGTATTTTGAAAATTTTTCAAAAATAAATTTAATTAAATGATTTTCTAATAATCCCTTTTTTGCCTCTAAACTCACTAAAAATATTAAAGTGCAACCAAAAATGTGGAAAATAGAAATTTCTTACTTTCTATGTGTAGGAACAAACTTATGTGGCTTTCCATAATTTTTTCTAGATTATTATAATTTTTTTCAACATTTTTAGTCATTTATCAAAACCAATATATATATACACACACACTCACAAGACTCATCACACGTAATTTGCATGTACGATTAGGCTTTTTTTTTTTTTAATCTTTTATTTTGGATTTAGTGAAATAATATTTAAAAATGAGATAGAAATAGTGTTATAATTTTTTGGATTTTTATCTACATGAGAATTGATAAAAGTTTGAAAGACTTAAAACCTACGAACTTTTTTAAAAATAGTAAATTACTTTTTTAACAGGTTTGCATTTTTAAATTTAAAATTATTTAACTAAAAGATAAAGGTATTTTAGAGAGTTTAAGAATTTGAGTAAGGATATTTTAGTATAAAAAATGATGAAATTCAAACAAGAAATCATGTTATATATATATATATATATATATGAAAATTTTGGTTCTCATGATCTTTGTGTTTAAGAATAGATTAATGTGGCATCACATAATTTTCTCTTAACTTTTCCAAATTTTTATAATTTTTAGTCATTTGTCAAAAACCATAAAAATTATTTAAAAAAATTAGAGACAATAAAAAAAAATCTGGGAAAATGTGAGTTGCATTAATTTCTATGTAAGGTAACAGGGTAGTGTAGCTTCCCATACTTTTCTTCCAATTGTATTAAATATTCTCAGTTTTCTGAATTAATTATCAAAACTAATAAATTTTACAACAACCTTCACAATTCATCTCATATGTAATTGGATTGCCCTTAAGTCTCAAAGGAGGGTGACCCAAACCGGAGGGTGTGCGCCCCACGCCCATGAGTGAGCAACCCACCAATTTACTTGAGAAAATTTAAATAATATATATATATATATATGCGCTTAAAAAATTATTGAAAATTTCAATAATGTATTTTAGTTATAAGGAGCAAAATGGTGCAAACAATAGGATTTGAATTAGGTCTAGTGAATCCAGTGCATTGAACTAGTTGATATGGTAACACATGTCACAATCTCAACGGGTTCAATACCACTGGACAATGGACCCAAACAGTGTATTAAAATGAGTCATGGGTGAGCTCCATTGAAATCGCTTTCTAGATTCTGTTCGGAAAATGTTTTTATTATTATTTTTTTTTTCATTATTTAGTTCCTTTTGGATGTGGGTGTTTAACCCTATAATTTAATTTAAAGTTGTGACTTTGTTGGACTATAAAATTTGGTGGCCAATATTATATTTTTATTTTGTAACTAGTCGCTAACTCATGCGATGCACGGAAAAACTATTGATTCTGAAAAAAAAAATATTTAACTTCTATACTTTTTTTATAGTTTAGAAGTGTTGTCTAACATTGAACGTTATTGAGTTGCAAGTGCATAGTTACCGAAACCTACAAAGTAATTTACAATTTTTAAATTAATAAACCAAAACTCCCAATAGTTATATATACACAAACACATACTCAAAATTATCTTTTATGTTGAATCCAAACAAATAATTAATCAACCAAAAATCATAGCTTTTAATATGAAAATAAAAATCACATGAACCTAAATAAAAAGCATTTAAGGTGAAGAATTAAGATCAACCTACTGAGATGCAAATACCAAAAACCCCAAGACTTAAAACTTCAAAATTTATAGAATCCCCAAGTTCTACATCAAAACCAAACCAAATTCAACAAATTTATATATAACATATCAAATAAAAATTTATCATTTCCCAAGCTAGAAAACATAGGTTGCAACTTTAATTTTTCTCCAAAAAAATAGAGATGTTTTATCTGCGATTTACAATATAAAAAAATAATTAGTAGAAATTTCAACTCAAAAACTAAAACCAAAACCCCAAAAACAATATCAATATAAATGTGTAGATTAACTCAAATACTCAAAAGAAAATCAATTCTAAACATAACAAAATAATAAGATAGAAAGAAAATCCCAGGCACATATGAAAGCAAATAAAAAATTTGACATAAAAGATAAAATTCATTAATAACAATATAAACAAATATCCACATATGTTGAATTGAAATTGTATTAACAATAACAATATAAACAAATTCGACATAAAATTTGTTAGGTTTTAAAGGTTTAGGAATTTATGTATTTAGAACTCTAATTTGTAATGTTGACAAACCATGATCAAAACATTGTACTTAGTCTAGTTTAGGCTTGCTCAAAGTTGGTAAAATATTATAAAGTTGGAATCGAGTGACTGCAGACGTATTGGGACATCTCGGCCTGACTCGATCGATCGAAGAATAGATTCGATCGATCGAAAATCGGCCCAGATGCGTTTTCTGCAGAATTTCCAACTCAGCCCAAACTCTTTAAACGTTTAGGGTTTTATGTTTTTTCCCTAGGTATATAAGGCAAAACCCTAGCCACGTTTTGAGGGTTGCACAAGTTGTATTGTTGCTCATACATTGCGGTTTTGTGTGAATCTCTTGTGAGATCTTAGAGGAGCTTTCCTTTACACAAAACTTAGGGTTTTCAAGGTAGAGATGATTTCAACATCTTGAAGATCATTACAATTGCAACCATTGGAACTTAAAGAAAAACAAGCGGGGAGCTTGTAGCTGATTGAGGAATTCAAGAAAGAAGTAGTCCGTGGATTCGGAGCCTGCGCGTGGTCGTGTCAGGAAGTTCTACTGGTTGGTAGCATTAGGAAGTCGAGCGGGAGAGCTTGTAGTCCTTTTGTAAGAACTTCAATTCTTTCATAGTGAATTCTGGTTTCCCTTGAGGATCGGTGGGTCAAATCCTCCCCAGGTTTTTCCGTGTGGTTTCCTGGGTGATCATATCTTGTGTTCTTTATTATTTCCGCTGCTTTATATGTTTTATATGCATGATATGATTATTTGATTGTTTTAACCTAGAATTGTTTAATTTGACTAAGTAACAACTTGGCTAATTAATCTAGGCTACGCAATCTGGTTGTTTTTAAGGGGTCTAAAAACCTTTCAAAATTCATTAATCAAAGAAGAAATTTGAATCAGATTGCTTGCGTTTTTATTTATTTATTTTGACGTTAGTCTTTTTTTTTTTTTTTTTTTTTAAATCCTAAAGTGAAGTTAAGTTTAGGGTTTTAAGGTGGTAATTGCTAAGCTTTTGAGGAGGGAAAAGGGACTCCTAACAGGAGTCCTTTTTTTTTTTTTTTTTTTTTTTTTTCTTAATCCTAACTTCTTTTTTTTGTTACGTGAGTCTCTCTTTCCATTTTCTTTTTTTTCCTCTCTTTCTCTCTTTTTCTTAATCTAATGCAAGTTTTTTTTTTTTTTTTTTTTTTTTTTTTTTTTTTTTTTTTTAAGTCCTATCAAATTTTTTGTTTTTATATAAATTATCAACATTTGAGTTTGAGTTAAAGTTGGACTTATTAGAGAGATAGAGTTTCACTCTTTATTAAGTTTTTATTAAACAAAAATAATTTTTTTAAAAAAAATGATAATGATGAGTTTGAGTTTAAGTTGAACTTGTTAAAGAGATAGAGTTTTACTCCTTGTTAAGTTTGGACTAAACAAAAAAATAATTTTATTTAAATAAAATGATAATTTTATTTAAATATTGTGTTGATGTGGAAAATTTTGAGAACTTTAGAGGTTTCGATTTTATATATATACTAGCATTATGCCCGTGCGATGCACATCTTAATCAAAATTCATATGTAAGTAGTTTTTTTTATATTAATTTACTTAAAACTATATAATAGAATAGATAATAAAATAAATAAACATTTTAGTTTTAAGTTATATAATAAATTCATACTGTGTGAAACTAAGGAATTATGAAATGCATATATATATAAATATATATATAAAAGTAATAAATTATTAAAAGAGTGCAATAAATATGTTTATTTTCAGAATGCATAAGATGATTTATTCTTTTTTTTTTTTTTTGTATATTATTTTTTGTCAATATCACGAAACAAAATTTGTATGCTTTTCTTCAAACTTATGTGAATTTGAATTTGTCATTCATTTTTTTCCAAAATTTGTCATTATTTAATATATATTAGTTTTTTTTGGGTTACTTTATCCTAATTTTTTTTTTTTTGGGTTACGTTAATGTTCATACATATTAACTATTATTTGATACTCTATCCACACACAAAAAAACAACAATAAACATTTAAATTAGGCTAAAAGTAAATTGTTACTTTATTAAAAAATTGATACAATACTTATTGTTACTTTATCCAAATAAGTCGATAAGAACAAATAGAATTAGAGTCGATAGGATTAGATGGATTATATGAAGAATTTAGATTGTAATCAAATTAAGATTTTTATCAACTTAGAGATTATAGAAGAAGAAAAATTATATATGTTTTTTAAAAATCTAAAAATATAAAAAAATTCTACAATATGGTGAAGCCACTTGTCTCAACCACGGCGTTTAAGACCAACTTTTTTGTTTGGACCTAAATTAGATTTTTTTAATTAAGTTTACGTTAATGTTAATACATATTAGCTATCATTTGATACTTTATCTCCACACACAAAAAAATAACAATTAACTTTTAAATTAGGCTAAAAGTAAAATTGTTACTTTATTAAAAAATTGATACAATTAATACTTATTGTTACTTTATCCAAATAAGTTGATAAGAACAAATAGAATTAGAGTCTTATTTAAACTTAAACTTGTTTGTTAAATGGATTAGATGAAGAATTTGAATTGTAATCAAATTAAAATTAAATAAGATTTAGATGGATTAGATGAAGAATTTGGATTGTAATCAAATTAAAATTTTTATCAACTTAGAAATTATAGGAGAAGAAAATTTATATATATATATATATATATATATGTTTTTAAATCTAAAAATCTATAAAAAATCTGCAATTAAAGATGCATTAGAATGTGTAGTGTAGTAATTAAAAAAAAAAAAAGTTGCTTTTTTTTTTTATCTTACACTACACGTAAGAAATAAGGATTAGATGAAGAATTTGGATTGTAAATAAATTAAGATTAGATAAGGATTGATTAGATAGATTATATGAGGAATTTGAATTGTAATCAAATTAAATTTTTTCTCAACTTAGAGATTATAGGAGAAGAAAAATTATATATATATATATATATATTTTAAATCTAAAAATCTAATTTTTTTTTCGTAATTTTGTGAAGCCACTTGGCGCAACCACTACATCTAAGCCCAACTTTTATTATATAGTATACTAGTCGCTAACCGGTGCTATGCACGCGAACCCACCTATTTGTGAGGTAGACTAAATTTTTTTTATAAAATCTTAAATTGATTAAGAAACTACACTATTGCATAATTTGCTCTTGTATGACTTCAATTTATGTTACAATTTGATGAAGAAGTCATTGCTTGAACGTGCAATGGCTTACAAAAAATTTGTCAAACAGTTTCAGATATTGCAAAAAAATAACACAAGAATTCAGATATTAAAACTTCTAAAAGAACAAAAAATATTAAAGAATCAGATGATTCACTACTTAGAAATTATTGAAACAAAACAAAATATACATGACTAAACAATAGAGAAATATGAAATACATTCAAAAGAATGATTTCAATTATTGCAAACTTTTTTATCTTGTAAAAAACGACTAAATAAATTTTGGTGGTTTATGTACAAAAATTACTTTTTTAAAAATACATGAAAAACCATAAAATAATTTTTTTTAACAAAGTAAAGGAGAAGAAAATAACATAAGAAGAGCTCAAACTCTACTCGGCTTTAAAAAAAAAATATATATATATATATATATTGGGCTCGCATTGCATTTGTAGTGTTCATGATTAAATTTGCAAATTTGGAGATAAATTATCAACGTTTGAGTTTGAGCTTAAGTTGGACTTGTTAGTGAGATAAAGTTCTACTCCATATTAAGTTTGGATTAAATAAAAATAATTTTGTTTTAAAAAAATAATAATAATGAGTTTGAGTTTAAGTTGGACTTGTTAGAATGATAGAGTTTCACTTTTTGTTAAGTTTGGACTAAACAAAAATAATTTTATTTAAATAAAATGATAGTTTTATTTAAATATTGTGTTGAAGTAAAAATTTGTGAGAGTTTCAGAGGTTTCGGATTAATTAAAAATAATTTTATTTTAAAAAAATGATAATGATGAATTTGAGTTTAAATTGGACTTGTTAGAAAGATAGAGTTTCACTCTTTGTCAAGTTTGGACTAAACAAAAATAATTTTATTTAAATATTGTGCTAATGTGGAAAATTATGAGAGCTTTAGAAACTTCAGTTATATATATATACTAGTTGAAGGCCCGAGCATTGCACGGTTTTATGTTAAAACTTGTCGAATATATATAATTATTATAACCAAATAAGTAATTATTATAATGAAAGGAATAAATTGCACTAGTATAACAACCATAAAATATAAAATGATAGCACCTTAATACAAAATTATCTAAAATGATAGCACCTTAATACAAAATTATCTTCTAACATAGCATGCTATAATATCATTTGTAGTTTCATGTATCAAACTATTCGCATATGAATTTTATATCTAATGAATCTACAATATAAGTGATTTGCAGTATTGTTAACAATAATATTAATGATTAAAATCTTTAGACAAAGTAACATAAAATTGGCCACTTTTTAAATATAGAACTATTGGAGGAATAAAACCTTTGTTCTAATTAAAAAAAATTGCAAAGTTCTACATCTAGATTACAAACCTTTCTTAGGATGCTTGAAATCTTTTATGACAAACCTAAAAAAAAAAAAAAAAATCATGAAGAAAATTAAACAGAGTTAAAAAAAAAAAACAAAGTACCATATAGATTGCAAAATTGTATGTAAATTAATAGTCTATGATTAAAATTTACTACGACAACTTATATATTGGACAACATGCAAATAATTAAATTGGATCAAACCTTTACAATATTAAGTATTGTATCAATTAAATACATTTTATGTATTTGTTGCCTTTTGTTTAAGCTAATTTCCTTATGTTTTTCTTTTTTTGAGGGGGTAAATTCCTTATGTTTGATCTAAGACTTAGATACATTTCCTTAGATAATGTGTCTTAGGTTCTCTAATTAAATTCAAACACATAATTGTATTGAACAATATGATACAAACAAAGTTATCTTTCCCAAAGAACATTAAATTCAATGCATCTATGTGTTTGAATTTTTTTTTTTTTTTTTTTTTTTTTGAGAAACAACACTAATTTAATTGTAGTTCAAAAAATTTTATGAAGTATGGCTCTAGTGAAACAGATAATTCAACCGTTAGATTTGACAATAGTCAAATAGTCTACCTTAGTATCTTTAGACACTGCTGAATCCTTTGCAACACGCTTCTGTTTTGGAAATCTTCCAGCACTTCTTTCTTCTCCACCTGCAACAAATTTAACAAAGAAACATTTTAGTTTCTTACGTGTGATAGGAACACGAATTCATTGATGTATAATGGTGACAACTCCAAATATTGGGATTTTAAAAAGAAATAGAGGTGATTCGACTTACTTTATGATAACAATGAATTAGAGATAAGAATGAATTAGAGTCCTAATTTTTTGAATTTGAGATATGAATGAATTAGAGTCCTAATTAATCTAATATTAATCTGCAGTTTTTTATTTCATTTTTTTTTTTTAGAGATACACTTAATTTTTTGAATTTGAGATATGAATGAATTAGAGTCCTGATTAATCTAATATTAATCTGCAGCTTTTTATTTCATTTTTTTTAAGAGATACACTTATTTTATGATAACAATGAATTAGAGATAAGAATGAATTAAAGTCCTGATTAATCTAATATTAATTTACCTACAATCTTACATGAAGTAGTTTTTATTTTACGCATATTATAAAATTTTTTTTTGAATAATCTAATATTAATCTATACCTACAATCTTACATGAAGCAGACGTGAAGCAGTTTTTTATTCATTTACTAGTATTATGCCCGTGCGATGCACGGCTTAATAAAAAATATTTTGATAATATAATTAAATTTAATAACAAATAAAATTAAAAAAGAATTAATTCAAAATTTAAGATTAAAAAATAAATTTTACTCGTACACTTAAATGAAATTTAATTTTTATTTCTTATTTTGATATTTAAATCATTTGTTTTAGTGTTGAATTCATTCAAATGGTTATAAGTTATATCAACCCTAAACTGAATTAATAATAAATAAAAATATAATACTCTAACTTAATGTAACATTCTAACTTACTAATAAATAAATATAACACCCTAACTTAAAGTAATGTTTGTAATTATATTGTGTTTTAGCCTTTAAGAACACATATATTATTTTTTTTTATCATAAAAAAACTCAAATATTAATATTATACATGAAAAAAATAATGAATTCAATAATTGAAACGGTTGAAAACAAAATTAAGCCAAAACCTCAATTAAAAAAAAAAAAAAAAACAGAGTTAAGTAAAGATAAACTTACATAGAAATTTGGACGGATGGATTCTTTTGTATCCAATTTCATGTTTGACAACAAATTTTGCTTTTAATTAAAGAATATAGATTACATGGAGCAAAAAACCAAACAAAAGCCATAACAAATTAAATCCGTAATAAAATATTGATGTCAACAATAAATAATCATGTAATAAGAAATTAAAAAATACAAAAATATTGCTTGCTATATTGACTTCTAAAAAAAATATTAAAAGATGTGATCAAATATAGAATTTTAGCTTTTCTATAAAACTTGTTGATAAAAATCATATTATATGTAATAAAAAGGCAACAAATACATCAAATCTATTCAATTTGATGAAAGAAAAAAAAATTACCTGCAAGGTTGTAGGTAGGGCAGAGAGGAGAAAGGAAGAATATAGCAAATAATTGTAAAGTACGTAGTAGAAATAATAAAACACAAAAAAAAAAAAAAAAACTGTGTGTATATATAGTGGGAATTTTAGGTTGTGAAGAAGATATGAATAAAAAGAAATAGTTTAGGTGAAACTCAAATACTTTTTTTTTGTTTTTTTACTTTATTATTAGAAAAAAGATGACATAAAATGCATATTTATCTACCAAAAAATAAATAAATAAACGTAGGAAAAAAGAAGAAGCAAATTTTATCTTCTTTTTTTTGGTTTTACGTTTTTTTTTTTAAACGTAGGAAAAAAAATTTCATAAATTCTTTCACTCTAACTACTCTACGTATACTCTAATTTGTTTTTTTGAAATTATAGATAAATTAATAATAAAAGGATTATATGAAGAATTTGGATTGTAATCAAATTAAAATTTTGATCAACTTAGAAATTATAGGAGAAAAAGATAAGGACAAAAAATATATATCTATTTTTTGATTTTAAGGTTTGTTGATAACATTTTAGATAGACACAATCTTATAGTTGTAAATCAAATGTTACATTCTTTTATTACTTGATTTGTTATATTTATCCAAAAAATATGTATATATATCTATTCTTAAAATCTAAAAATTTACTAAAATTTCTACAATTTGGTGAAGCCACGTGGCTCAACCACGGCGTCTAAGCTCAACTTTTATTATATATAATATGATTTTTTTTAAAGAAATAAAATACTTAATGATAAAAATAAATTAGAGTTCTGGTAGTATACTAATTCTTTTTAGTTCTTTAAAAATCTAAAAATTTAATAAAATTTCTGCAATTTGGTGAAGTCACGTGATGCAACTACGGCGTCTAAGCCCAACTTTTATTATATATAATATAATATATACATAGTTCTATACTTCTTTATCATATTTATATAATTGTTCTTCAATTCAACAGGACAATTGACTAAAACTAAAAACACATAAAGATGGTTATTGGTGACTTACTAAAAGGCTCCAAGAAAACTTCACGTAAAAGGGCTCCAGGAAAGCTTCAAGCTAAAGTGTGTTGCATTTGTTTTCTGTTAGTTTCATGTAGGGTTTTTATAAGGAAGAGATAAATCCTAACGTGACTGTTTGAGTCCTAACGGTTTTTTTTTTTTTTTAACAGAGTCCTAACATATTTAGTTTGGATTAAACAAAAATAATTTTGTTTAAAAAAATAATAATGATAAGTTTGAGTTTAAGTTGGACGTGTTAGAGTGATAGAGTTTTACTTTTTGTTAAGTTTAGGACTAAACAAAAATAATTTTATTTAAATAAAATGATAAATTTATTTAAATATTGTACTGACGTAGAAAATTGTGAAAGTTTTAGAGGTTTCGGTTTTATATTATATATATATATATATATAGATGATATAGATTATCTCCAATGATCGGCAGTCTTTCCTTGCTTATGTTAATATAAATTGTGTAATGCATAACGGCAGAGTAGCTAGAAGCAAGGTCTACAGATTCTGTTGGTTAAAATGTAAAAAATACTAGTATAATACAACTAGAAAGATGAAATATAGACTTCAAGCAAGTAAGTTCAAAGGGTGCTATGCTCGGATTTTTTTATGAGAAATGAGGTGCCAAAGCCTTGAATATGTATTTGGATGTCATCTAGATTCCAATGAGATATGTATGTCAGGATAGATCCTCTTATCTTATCTTATGGGCAACAACAATTATTTTCTAAATCTCATGAAGTTCTGTTTATTTGTTAAGAGTCCTATAACAATCAACAGTCCATACATCTCATTCTCCATCAGAGACAACCCGGTATTTAGGACTTGCAAACCACTTGGTTTTCAATTTACTAAAAATTTGTTTCCTTACGTTTCTTCCAACAGAGGAAGAGCGGAGTGACCACTATCTTCAATAACCATCCCGCAGAATCTAACAAGAAACCATGAAAGGATGTCTTTCTCAACCTTTATGGTGTTGCTCCTTGCATCTTTTATCGGCTCATCTTTTGGCCAACCTGAAGATAAAATGGTGACCACTTCTACTACACTTTCACATCACATCATCAAGATCGCCCTTCTACAACACTTTCACATCACATCATCAAGATCGCGTGCATCGTGAACGCTTTGCTTTTCTTCACTTAATTTTGGATTGGTTTTTCTTTCAAAATCACACTAGCATCATAACATCACGAAATAAAATATAGTGTCTTCGTTTTAATTGTTTTAGCTTGATGCATGACGAAGCCGAAATAGCAAAGCTTGGCATAAATCGTGAACTCCAGTGCTTCCACGAGGGAAATTTGGTTCTTCAAGCTGGTTATACTTATCAGATCATAATTCATTTCGAACGCCATGTATTGACAGCACACAATCATTGACGTCAGGACCATTATTATACAGGTGCCTCATTCAGTGAAAGCATAGAAGAGATATGCACCACTTCCTATTTTTATTTATGGTATAACAGAAATTTCAGAAAAGAGTTTCGTACATCAACAGCCAGCAGAAGATGAAAGCTTCAAAATCACATTTTTCTTATTATTGATATCTTGAAATAATACAATCCGTTCAGTATTCACTTGTATCCCATTAATTATCCAAGTTACAAAATCGGAGTATATGCAAGCTCTCGTTACTCCCCAAGTCCCCCCCAACCCCCCCAAAAAAAAGGAAATTTCAATTGTTTTTTGAAGTGTGTGGTGTGATAGAGATAGAGAGAAGTTTCAATGCATTGTATAAATGTTTCCCTTTTAAATTTTATATCTTGAGAAAAAAGGATTTTTCCTCATATAAGTAGGAGCATCTTCTATCTAACAAGCTGATTCTCTCCTGATTTTGGAAATTTAAGATTGTTGTTCCCCAAGACAATAAGGCTGAAGTAACGGCAGCATGCCATTTGATCTCTTTCGCATGCAGCTGAACACAATGAAACATGATGACAAAATCTGTTGATTTAGCTTTTATTTTTTATTTCTTGTTTCACAAATACATCCTGGAAGGGGATTCGCATAAAAACTTTCCTCCAACTTTGGAAACTCTCCAGATTCCCTGAAGTACGGAGCTCTATCACGGTCTTTGTGAAGCTTTTTGACTTTGGAACTAAATTTCTTCCAGAAGATTTTTCCTTCGTCAAGCTCATCAACAAGGTTTACAAAATGCATCCTGAATTCACAGAATGAAAATTTTATATACTGCAATTTTGGTGAGTGAAAAATCAATACAGAGAACAAAAACAGCCTAATTAGACATGTTGACAGGAGTTACAGAGAATATAGGTTAGTACATTACTTGTCAGGATTGATTGTCTTCTTAAAGTGCTCAAAGCGCCTATGAACTTGAACTGACTTTGCCATATTGCCATCGTAAGTATAAACAAACACATCACTCTGGAGGGCAACAACATAATCTATACCAGCCAGCTGTTTTGGTGATTCTTGAAAGGACTCAGCTCTTCCTCTCTAGAGAGAGTGGAATAGGAGAATATGTAGGGGAAGTCATCCTTAAGATATTGCATAGTTCCATTACCATAAGCTTCACCAGCTACCAAGTAAATCCTGGTGCTGGATGGAAAACCAAGCTCCCTAAGCAAAAGAGATGTCTCCCTAGGAGTCAATGGGCAGCCACCAAACAACCTTCTTTCTGTCCCATTAATCTCTTTCTCCTACCAGTGGCTGACTTCATACCGCATCCTGCGTAGCTCCTCATCTTCTTCTACAGTCAAATTATGACTCCTGTAAATGCAAGCATATCCTTCTCATACCTGTAATAGAAAACAGAGGGTTGAATACGAATAATTAAAGCAGTTGGGACAAGATAAATCAACCCCCAACCTTATTTACCATATCAGTATCTATCTATAATTCTTCCATAAGATCTTCATTTAACAAATAAGTAGGCCTAGAAATTGAACCAAGCGCAAGAGTAAGTTAGTCTACTATTATTTTGGAATTTGTTGTTTCTGATTATCATTTATCTTGTAGGATTGGATTATTTCGGAATTTCATTTTTATTTTGAGTTCAGATAGGGACTAGATTTCATATCTTTTTAGATAGGGATAAGTTTTTAGATTATCTTTAGTTAAAAGTTTTATGGGACATGGTCTTTTATTCCTAGAAGTTCGAAGAAAAGGCTCCAGGTGCTGTTTTACTTGGCGGTTAGGTTGTTGAAGCCTAAAGTTTTCAGGCTGCTCTTGGTGGTGAAGCCTAGACTGTCCTGCATCATCTAGTCTGAGCACCAATCCAAAGAAAACCACAATATACCAGGAATCCCACAAGTCAATTTTGGGCTCCCTTATTTGCATCGTGCATTCAGAGAAAAGTGATTCATAAGGCCTCCTTTTCAATAAAACCTAATATGAATCTTGAGCCTGGCCCAAGTTTGAAATCCCCTTTAGAGATTGCTTGCAGCTTTGATGAGATGAGAGCTCAGGACTAATGTCCTCCTCAGATAAAGCAACCCATTTTCTAAGGTGGATACTACAGTCTGAAAGATTTGCACTCTCTTTCGTCTTTGCCCCTTGCCTTCTTTCTTCCCAAAATCATGCATTGGAAGGTTAAACACATCATTTCAAAATAATGCAAACAGGAATTTGATAGCAAGTTTCACATTGATGCCATTAATTCCTATGATAAGCAGATGATATATGTAATACTTTGGTCCCATTATGTTTCAATTTCTCTAATAAAAAATGGCATTGAAGTCTAATGGTAGGATATATTTGTATACAGTTCAAGAGGAAGTTTAACTTCAAATTTGAAGAGGGGAAAAGAAAAGATCTTTTTTTATAATTAAGAGGGAAAGAAAAAATCAACAATCAAGTTAGAGAAACCCACACAAAAAATAAAATCAGCACCCATTTAATCAGCATATGACTCGTGCCAATCACAACTAAAACAAGCAGGAAAAAGAAATCAGTCTCAGTATTTGAAAGAAATAGAATTATCAAAACTTGCCTCAAATGGAGAGCAAGATATGGGCTTCCATTCTGTCGCATTCTAGAAACCAAGGAGTTTCCATGGGCTTCTATTGGAGCCGCATATTTTAATGCCTCGTAATTTACACGGCACCTCAGCTTCTGTATGGAACTTGGGATCTCGTTGTTAGCAAGCCGAGAATCATTATGGGTTAAATAGGTTACTTTGTGCTGCTTCAAAAGTGGAAGAACCTCGGTCTTATAATAAGCAACCTGAACAAATGGATACTGATGATGCTAGGATCGTCAGTGAAGATGTTCGTCCAGACCGAGATCGTTACAGACCCTGAAAATGACCAGGCAACACAAGAAGAACGGTCACCGGTGTGGCGCCAGCCACTGAGCCTCCGATGCCAAAGTTAGAAAAAGGCTTTCGAATAGAAAATATGAAATCGGCTTCAGAATCGCTAGAGTATCAGTATTTGTTTTTTGTATGTGTACCTTGTCATCCTCCTCTCCAGGGGTTTATATATGGATGATCATTTCTAGCCGTTGGTTCCGTAGTAATGGTGGCGTTATTGCAGAATTTGTAATGCATGTGTTCAATGTTGAGTTGACAGACGTTTCTCCAACGGTATCAACATTTACTTTTTATCTTTGGTAACGGCTTTTCTAGACGATGTTGGCATTGGGGTCGTGCATGAATATCGTCCTTGAGGGATAGGGACGAAGACTTTTTTATTGGGTCCATCAGTTGCCCCCTTATTCCAAGGTCGTCCACTGTGTGGACGGTTTTTGGAATGTGAGAAGTTTTTTTTTTTTTTTTTTTTTTTTTTTGACGCTTGGGAAAGCGTTCTCCGCATTAATTGCTTTGTGGTGGCGTGGCAGGCGATGTGGCCACGTGTTCAGCTTTGATTGGCGGGGAGGTTCCACTTTTGATGAAATACCTTTTCAGTTTCCTGCGATTTCCAAAGCCTACTTCAATCTTTTGTCTGTTCTCATTTGCTTCTTCATCTTCTTCTTCTGTATTTGGTTTCTCTGTTGCTTAAACTTCCTCTTTTCGGCCGTTTGAGTTTTTCGAGTTTGCCGCTGCCGTTGCACAGTCTTTTACGATTTTCCTCCTCCTTTCAGGTGCGTATCCCCTCTTTTATGCCCTTTTTCCCATTTCTTTTTTCGGTACTTTCCTTTTTCGAAACATTCTTCTTATTTTTGTCCTTTTATATATATATATATATATATGTTTTCTCTTGATGGTGGGTAACGCCGAGTTTAGGCAGATTTCTCCCTCCATCGCCTTTCTTTTCGCCCGTTTGGGGGGTCTGTTGGAGGTTTCCGTTGACCGGTACCCACAAATTGGGTATTTTGTGGTGGGGGGTAGTGGCTTAGAGTTAGTGTTGGGTGATTTACATCCATTGTTGTCACAGTCTTTTTCTTGGTTCAAGTCGGTTCGTAGGGTCCTTAGGGGGGAAAGAATGGATTCCCCGGTGAGATCAGGTGATCAGGAGAGGGGTTCGTCCTCCGATGCGGCTGCAGATGGTGCTATGATGGACACAGCCACCTTTGCACATCCTTCTTTGTCCGTTGCTCCCTCTACTTCTTCTCCTTCTCCTCATCCATTCCATGCCCTCAAGGAGAAATGTAATTTGAAGGTAGATGTTTTTAGTAAGTTTAGGAATAGATTTCAATTTCCGGTAGACACTAGGGTTTGTCTACCAAGGAAAGGCGAAAAGGCCTGTGCTTTTGCTCACGGTGAGGTTTGCTTCTACGAGGCAGCCTTCTTGTGCGGTTTACGTTTCCCTGCCCATCCATTTATTATGGAACTTCTAGATCACCTTCAAATTGCCCCTGGGCAACTTATGCCCAATTCTTGGAGAATTGTTATGAGCTATATGGTGATCTGGACGACGATAGCAGATGGAGAGATGATCACTGTGAACGAGCTTACTCACCTTTATCGTTTGAAAGAGTCCAGAGAATTTGGGTATTACGAGCTTGTCCCTTGGGATAGGAGGTCTCGTATAGTAGTTGATCTTCCTTCGTCCTTTCGATATTGGAAGTCAAGGTACTTCTTCGTGTCTGGCGATGATTGGGAGACCTTATCAGATGATTTTTGGGGGAATGTCCATAGGTTGCTATGCCGGTGGGAGACCCCTCGTCTTGGTGCGTTTTGTTATTTTATGCTTCCTCTTTCTACTGTAGCACTTGTTTCTTAGTCGTCCATCTGACCTTGTGTGTTTTTGTTTTTGTTTTTTGTTTTTTTTGTTTTTTTTTTTTGCTGGGCAGTGAAAGAGCGTCCTGAACTTGATATTCAATTCGAAGGAAGGGTTCAGGAGGCGATCGAGTATGCCAAGACGATCAAAAATTTTGACGACCTTGTTGACCCGCAAACTTTGGCTTACCATTGCTTGGGGCCCGAGCCCTCATCCTACGTTCTTCAAGCAATTGACCGCGAGCAGAGAAAATGTAAGGGGTTTTGGTATAACTGACCTCCTCTTATTTTCACATTTTTAGGTTCTTGATCTCTCTTTGTTTCTTACTGTAGAGATGACGAGCAAATTTAAGAAAGATATGTATGCGAAGATCAGGGAGAAGAAGAATGAGCCTCTTTCGAGTATTGGTCAGAAAACCTTGAAGTTTACCGATAGAGAAAGGGAAAAAGAGAGAGAGAAAGAAGTGGCAGAGAGGGGTTCTTCTACCCCAACCCTAGACGAGACGAGGACAGCTTCCCCTGCTGTCTCGATTGAAGAGATTTCTAGTCCCAAAAGGCAAAAGACGGGACACAAAGGTAAAGAGAAGGCAGGTTCAAGCATTTGGAGTGACGCAGGTGCCGCCGTGGCTCGTGCGAATGATTTTATGATTTTGGAGGAAAAGATGGAGATTGCTCGGCTGCCTTCACACGAGATGGTGAATGGTCACATCCACAAACTCGTCCAAGTACGCCTTTCTCCTTTTTCATCGTCTTTTCTCTTCTTCTTTTTTTTTTTTTTTTTTTTTTTTAAAGATTTTTATTCTCAGGTGCTGGGAGAGACGATGCACCTTACTTCGCAATTTTTGGCGAGCGAAGAGAAGGCCGTCATGGCTACTTCGAAGGTGGAGGCTTTGGAGGCTGAAGCATCTGGCTTGCGGAAGGACCTGGTTTCGGTGATGGATGCACATAACGCCTCTAAGGAGCAAATCAAGGTTTTGACTGAGAATCTTGAAGCTGAAAAGCTGCAAGTGAAATAGAAAGACGAGCTCCTTGCATCCGTCGGCCAAAGAATGAAAGCTGCTGTTGCTAAGGCCGTCCTTGCCTTCCAGTCTACTAATGAGTATAATACTATTTTGTTCCAGTGGTATTTCAAGGGGTTCGAGTTGTTGAGAAGATATTTGATTAAGCACGGACAAGGAGTGAATTTGGACGACTTGGACTTCGAAGCCGTCGATAAAGAGATAGATGCGGACGAGGCTGCACTTGCGGCCCAGGCTTCTGCGGCTTCAGGCAAGGATCCTCAGGTGGCTGACGAAGGAGGGGATGATGTTCGAATTTAACTACTTGTAATAATTTTTTTTTTTTTTTTTTTATATATATGCCCCGTAGTTCCTTGGGCTTTTTGTCGTAAACTGCTTCTGGTCCCCGTATGTTTTGGGGGTTTCTTTTTGGATGAACACTTTTTTTATATATATATATATATATATATTTTTTTTTTTTTTACAGTTTGCACCTTTAAGTACAATTACTGCTACATTTGATACTTTCCTTTGAAAGGATTATATCCCTTTAAGATTTTATTCTCCTCGTCCATTTGTGGACTTAGAAATTTTTTTTTTTTTTTTTCTGTTGAAGTGTCATAGGACGATGTGCACCCTTTTGGTGGGATCCTGATTTTGATGTTAAATGAATGACTTACTTCCATCGAAAGATTTTCATCGTCCTTTCGCTCTATACGGTGTACCTTCTTTGTGGGTACTTCGAAGTCTTTTCGACCTGGACGATGTGAATACTCATCGTCTTTTTGATCTAGACAGTGTACCTTCGTCGTAGGTACTTCGGAGTCTTTTCGATCTAGACGATGTGAATATTGATCGTCTTTTTGATCTAGACATTGTACCTTCTTCGTGGGTACTTTGGAGTCTTTTCGATCTGGACGATGTGAATATTCATCTTCTTTTTGATCTAGACATTGTGCCTTCGTCGTAGGTACATTTGAATATATATAATTAGAAAGCGAAGTTGAAATGCTGGACGATCACTTAGGAAATCCTGAATAATTACTTATATGATTTTGCTTGAATATATATATATATATATATCTTGTAGTACAAAGCATAAATTATGCGAATGAAAAAATATTTTGTTAAAGTATCAACAAAAATGGCTTACAATCGTACACTGTCCTTTACTTCGTAGTACCTCTTTAAATGCTCGACGTTCCAGGGACGAGGTAATTTTTTTCCTTCAAGATCTTCCAGGTGGTAGCTTCCTCGTCTCGAATAGTGGACGACTCAATATGGTCCTTCCCATGTTGGGCCTAGTTTGCCTTGGGTAGAATATTTTGTAGCAGGCGTTACTTTTCAAAGGACGAGATCACCAATGTTGAATATTTTCATCCTTACTCTCTGATTGTAGTATTCTGCCATCTTCTGCTGGTACTTGGCCATTCTTTGGGAGGCTTGATCTCGGACTTCGTCTAGGCAGTCCAAGTTCAGCCTCAACTTGTCTTCATTGCTTCTTTCGTCAAAGAATTCCCTTCTGGTGCTGGTAAGGCCCACCTCGACCGGGATGACTGCCTCCGTGCCGTATGTTAGGTTGAAGGGAGTTTCTCCTGTTGGCGTTCTTGTCATTGTCCTATAAGCCCATAAGACGCCTGGTAGTTCCTCGGGCTATATTCCCTTTGCCCTAACTAACCGAGACTTGATGATTTTGAGTAAAGTTCGGTTAGTTACTTCCGTCTGTCCGTTGGCCTGAGGATGTCTTGGTGAAGAGTATTTGTTCTTGATACCTAGACCTGAGCAAAATGATCTGAACCCTTGGCAATCGAACTGACGATCGTTGTCTGAGATGATCGTCCTTGGAATTCCGAACCTGCAAATAATATTTTTCCAAACAAAATTTTGTACTTGAGTCTCTGTGATTGTTGCAAGAGCTTCTGCCTCGACCCATTTTGTAAAATAATCAATTGCGACCAACAGGAACTTTACTTGTCTCTTTCCTTGTGGTAGGGGGCCCATGATATCGATTCCCCATTGTGCGAACGGCCAGGGTGAGGAAATGGTCGTCATTCTTTCTCCTAGAACTCGTTGAATATTCCCATATCTTTGACAGCTGTCACATCTTTTCACAAAATCTGAAGCGTCCTGCTGCATCGTCAGCCAGAAGTAGCCTGCCTACATGATCTTTCTGACGAGGGATCTTGATCCCATGTGGTCTCCACAAATTCCTCCGTGCACCTCCTCGAGGACGTACTTGGCCTCTTCTTCCTCCAGGCATCTCAGGTAGGGTTGAGAAAAACCTCTTCTATAAAGCTGATCATTCAATATAGTAAATCGGGCAGCTCGTTTACGGACTTTCCTGGCCTCTTCAGTGTCTGATGGTAGTCGTCCATCCTTGAGGAAGGACAGAATCGGGCTCGTCCATCATTGACGGGTGTGTACAGAGAAGTTTTGAACTTCTTTGATGCTGGGGAGATTTTGCTCTTCTAATTTCCACTTGCTCGTCGCGTCCGGGGCATCTGTTGAGGCGCTCCTAGCCACTTCGTCGACTTCTACATTCTGCTCTCGTGGGATCTGTATAAACTCCACATGATTAAAGTTGCCTACTAGTTGGTTCGTCAATTTAAGATATTTTTGCATCCTTGCTTCCTTTGCTTCGAAATCTCCCCTGGCTTGTCCAATGACGAGTTGCGAATCACTTTTAACCATAACATTTTCAGCTCCCAGTGCCTGAGCTAGCCTGAGTCCTATTAGCAGAGCCTCATATTCTGCTTCGTTATTGGTTACAAGGAACTTCAGCTGAACTCCATATTTGAGGACATCTTCCTGGGGGAAAACAATAACGACGCCTACTCCTCCTCCTTTTTGTGTGGACGACCCATCTGTATTGATCGTCCAAACTTCTTCCCGCCCCTCTTCTTGTTCGTTGTTGGTGAATTCTGCTATAAAATTCGCTAATACTTGAGCTTTTATGGCTGTACGCGGACGGTATTCAACATCAAACTGGCTAAGTTCAATCGCCCACTGCACCATTCGTCCAGCTGCTTCGGGTTTGTTCATTGCTTTCTTGATGGGTTGGTTCGTCATAACTTTGATTGGATTGGCCTGGAAATAGGGGCGAAGTTTTCTGGAGGCCACTATTAGGGCGAAGGTGATTTTTTCTATCCGTGGGTAACGAGCCTCAGCTCCCTGGAAGGCCTGGTTGACATAATACACAGGGAGTTGCCTCTTGTTCTCTTCCTTGATTAAGGCCGCACTTATGGCTGTAGCGGATACTGCCAGGTATAAGAACAGATTTTCACCCTCTTTGGATGGACTTAAAAGTGGGGGATTACTCAAATATTGCTTCAAGTCCTGGAACGTTGCCTCACATTCCTCCGTCCAGATAAACGCCTTCTTTAGGATCTTGAAGAAAGGGAGGCATTTATTTGTTGCCCTCGAGGCGAACCTGTTGAGGGCCGCTACTCTGCCCGTGAGTGATTGCACTTCTTTAATCGTCCTTGGTGAAGACATCTCGAGAATGGCCTTTACTTTTTCCAGATTTACTTCAATCCCTCTTCGCGAAACCATGAACCCAAGGAACTTTCCTGAAGAAACTCCGAAAGTGCATTTGGAGGGATTCAACTTCATGCTGAATTGTCTGAGAGTGTTGAATATTTCTTTGAGGTCGTCTAGGTGGTCGTCCTCTTCTTTGCTCTTGACGAGCATATCGTCCACGTATACCTTTACATTTCTCCCAATTTGTTTCTTGAACATTTGATTTACCAACCTCTGGTACGTGGCTCCTGCATTCTTCAAGCCAAAAGGCATGACTTTGTAGCAATAAAGCCCTTGACTGGTGACGAAGGCAGTTTTTTCTTGATCTTCTTCAGCTATCTATATCTGGTTGTACCCTGAAAATGCGTCCATGAACGTTAGGAGCTTGTGCCCGGCGGTGGAGTCAACTAACTGATCAATTCTGGGCAGGGGGAAGCTATCTTTTGGGCAGGCTTGGTTTAAATCGGTGAAATCAACACACATCCTCCATTTTCCACTCGCCTTCTTGACCATGACGACATTGGCCAACCATTCCGGATAATAAACTTCCCGAATGAAGTTCGCAGCGAGTAACTTGTTAACTTCGTCCATCACTGCTTTGTTTCGTTCAAGAGCGAAAACCCTTCGTTTCTGTTGGATTGGCTTCTTTTCCGGGTCTACGTTCAGGCGGTGCTGGATAATATTTACAGGAATCCCAAGCATATCTTCATGGCTCCATGCGAACACATCGAGGTTGTTTTTCAAGAAACGAATGATTAATTCCTTCGTCTTTGGGCTTAGATCCGTCCCCACTTGAGTCGTCTTCGATGGGTCTTCTTCGACCAAGTTTACTGTTTCTAGCTTCTCCATGATCTCAGGTGATTTATCCTCGATCACCCATGTATGACTTTCTCTGGACGCCAGGACTGCCTGATAGCACTCTCTTGCCAACACTTGATCCCTTCTTATTTCTCCAACTCCCTATTCTGTTGGAAACTTTACCTTCAGGCAGTATGTGGAAGTAGCAGCCTTCCAACGGTTAAGGGTGGGTCGTCCGATGATTACATTGTAAGACGAAGGGGAATCCACGACCAAAAAATTGTGCCTGTTGGTTACCTGTAAAGGATAAGAACCGGCGGTTACGGTTAGCGTCACAATACCCTGGGGGTACACTTTGTCCCCGCTGAAGCTAACGAGGGGTGACTCAAAAGGACGAAGTCTTTTTGGGTCTAGCTTCAATTGTTGGAAAGCAGACAGGTAAATGATATCCGCCGAACTTCCATTGTCTACCAAAACTCTCCATGTATTGAAGCCTTCGATCATGATCATGATGACCAGTGGATCGTCATGAGGTTGCTTTATCCCCTTGGCATCCTCCTCTGAAAAATAAATATCTTGATTCGTCCATCGTTGCTTCGAGGGAGGTAAGCTATGAACACTGTTTACCTGCCTTTGGTACGATTTTCTGAGGGACCTGAACGACCCTCCTGTGGACGTCCCCCCGCAATGGTCTTTATTTCTCCCCTTGCATTCTGTGGATGTGATTGCTGACGTTCGCTTCTTTGAAAATCCCCTTGTTGTTCTTTCTTACCATATCTGCTGGCTTCTCCATTTTTCACATATTTTTGAAGTTTCCCTTTCTGGATAAGTTCTTCTATCTGCTCTTTCAGGTCTCTGCAATCTTCCGTGTAATGCCCGTGATCTTTGTGAAAACGGCAATACTTTCTCTTGTCACGTACACTAGGTGGTGACTGAAGCGGCCTGGGCCATCTGAGGTTATGTTTGTCCTTAATTTCAGTCAAAATCTGATCAACTGGCATCACCAGCGGTGTGAACTTTGTTTGTCGAGGATTTTTATCGTCCCTTCGCCTATTCCCATCGTCCTTATGTCGATCCGCTCGATCTTTTTTCTGCCCCCTTCTGTCATCCTCTTTTTCTTTCTTCTTTTCCTTTGTCTTTTCTGTCCCGTCTATGGCTGCTAGCGCGTCTTCTGCGTTCATGTATTTTTGCGCTTTCAGTAGCGCTTCCGCCATTGTCTTGGGAGGATTCTTTGCCAAAGAAACCACAAAGTCTCTAGACTTTAATCCGGCTTTGAAGGTCGTGAGTTGTACCTTGTCGTCTGACTCGTCCACTTCTAGCATTCCTCGTGTAAAACACGTCAAATAGGACCGTAGAGTTTCTTTTTCTCCTTGTTTGATTGTGAGCAAGTGATCGGCTGTCCTTTTTGGTCGTTGTCCACCCACGAAGTGACGAACAAAGAACTGCTTAACTGCTCGAAGTTGTCAATGGACGACGTTGGTAGTTTGGTGAACCACTCTCGAGCTGCCCCTTTTAGGGTAGTTGGGAAGGACTGGCATAGAATCTCATCAGGGGGCTGTTGGAGACCCAACGTAATTTTGAACGTATTCAAGTGGTCTAACGGATCTTTTAATCCGTCAAAAGGTTCGAGCTGCGGCAAGCGGAACTTAGAAGGTACCGGGCATTCTTGGACTGCCGTAGTGAAGGGAGAGTCAGTTTTCCTGACGATTCTCTCTAGTCTTTGGTCTGTCTTTCCCTTAATAGCGTTTTTCAACTCGTCCATCTCTTTCCTCATCTCCTTAAGGAAACTCGAGTTTACTTCTTCTGGAGTGCTAGCCCTCTTCCTATGGCTATCTCCGTCCTCGTCTCTATTGACTTCTGTATGGTTATTTCCCTGTTGCAGTTGTTGCTTTATCTCTTGGTTCTATTTAGTTAGTTCTTCCACTGTGGTTGCAAGTGCTTGAATTTGCAAGGCCAATGCAGCAGGGTCCGGGTTAGAACTGGACTCCATCTCGTTAGAATAAGAGAATGTTCCTAAACTGAATGCTTGAGAACAATAAATAGGTTCCCCACAGACGGCGCCAAACTGATGATGCTAGGATCATCAGTGGAGATGTTCGTCCAGACCGAGATCGTTACAGACCCTGAAAATGACCAGGCAACACAAGAAGAACGGTCACCGGTGTGGCGCCAGCCACTGAGCCTCCGATGCCAAAGTTAGAAAAAGGCTTCCGAATAGAAAATATGAAATTGGCTTCAGAATAGCTAGAGTATCAGTATTTGTTTTTTGTATGCGTACCTTGTCATCCTCCTCTCCAGGGGTTTATATATGGATGATCATTTCTAGCCGTTGGTTCCGTAGTAATGGTGGCGTTATTGCAGAATTTGTAACGCATGTGTTCAATGTTGAGTTGACAGACGTTTCTCCAACGGTATCAACATTTACTTTTTATCTTTGGTAACGGCTTTTCTGGACGATGTTGGCATTGGGGTCGTGCATGAATATCGTCCTTGAGGGACAGGGACGAAGACTTTTTTATTGGGTCCATCAGATACAAGTAACTGACTTTGATTAATCTCCAAAAAGGTTATAATGAAGTGAGATGCACAGCATGTAATTGTCGGAATTATGTTCTAGCACCTAGCTAATTTATGCATAGAACGGATTGTGCTGGAAGCTAAAGTGACCTGATATGTCACTTATTGCCACATGATTTACATTGCATGGAGGACATACTATCCCGTTCTTACAGGCAGCCTGCTATTTTATTTTTATTATTATTTAATTTGATAATTCAATGGTTACAAAGGAGGAGGGGAAATATGAAGACAGTTTTGTTAGAATCATCCGTAGTTACCAATTGAGCTATAAGGCTTTTGACTATATCATTCATATGCATTAAAGAAAATGAGTAAAGTCAAGATGCATGAGTTTGTTTCGACCTTAGACCAGGATATTGGTGTTTTGTTGAAAGGCTCAATCCCAGCATAAGAATGTGGCAATCTCTCAACTATGTGGATATCGCATCCTTCAAAGTCTCAATGAAGTGTTGCCAATCAAACAGATCCATTTTATATATATCAACATGTTCAATTTAGTTTTCAAATGTTAATAATTAGTATATTTACTTATTGATTTAAATATTTTTTAAGGTAAAATTTTACTTTCACCTGCTTTTAGTAAATAAAAAAAATTATGAAAAATAAATCTAATCGGGCATTATTTGCGCTTACTAACATATATTGGTAATCGGGTTCAACAAATTAACAAACAATTTTGTAAACCAAATTATAGCAAGCAAGTATTTTAGTATAGTTATTGATTCATAGTTTAAAAGTAATCTATAATATATCTTCCATGACAAAACATAAGGTACATACCATAATAATAATAATAATAATAATAATAATAATAATAATAAAGCGAAAATTCACTTTTGGACTCTATATTTTAGGTTAATTTTCATTTTGGTCTCAAAATTGATTTCAGTACTAATGTAGTCCCAAAAAAAGAATTTTTTTTTTTTAAATAGTCCTTACTGTCAACCTACTAACAGAAACCTCCTACTTGTCGTTAAAATATTATTAAAAATAATTATTTGGCATTTTTAAATACCACATCAACATTTTAATTAATAAAAAATAAAATAAAAATCCTAGAAAATAAAAAGCTAGGTCAGAAAAAAAAAAAAAAAAAAAAAAAACATTAATCTAATTTTTTTTCTTACTTTTTTTTTTTTTTTTTTTTTTTTTTTTTGTTTTTTGTAAGAACATACATCCTCAAGCCTAAAAAAGTTCAAAACCAAAAAAAATCACATGAGCAAACTTTGGAATCCTTTGATCTTAATTAATTATTTCTTAATCTAAGTGAAGAACACACAAGTAAGAAGAGAAAATAAAAGGGGGAATGGGCAGACTAGCAGTGTAAGGGACAACTATGTAGTAAGTTAGGCAACGTTTCAAATTTTTAATAAAAATAGCATCTCGAGTTTTAGAAACTCGAGATCCATATTAAAACTCGAGTCCCAAAGACTCACTTTGCGAGTGTTTTGCTGGATAACTTAGACTGAAAATGCCACATGGATCTTGAGTTTTAGAAACTCGAGTTCCATGCAAAAAATTTTTTAGTTTGATCGCCCTTATAGTGGCATTTTTAAGTCTTATGGTGACGTTTTAAAGCCCTATAGCGGCGTTTTCCTGCAAAATTTTTTTTGTAAGTGTTTAATACCAAGTTCAGGGAGCCCTATAGTGACGTTTTTAAGCCCTATAGCGGAGTTTTCCTGCAATTTATGGAACTTGAGTCTTTAAAACTCGATTTCCACTTGGATTTTTTCCACATCAAACCCATCCGCTTACAAATCGAGACTTAAAAACTCGATTTTTATCTTGGAACTTGAGTTTTAGACACTCGAGATGCTAGTTTTCAATATTGTTTTGAAATGTGACAACTAACTAAATTTTTTGATATTTGTTGTTATTTGGAAAGGGTGTTTGAAAACAAAATGAAAAGCACTCACATCACAATAACCAAAAACCCAAGCTCTAACATTCCAATCCTCAAAATTGTACCTCATTTTCTCAGCCACTAAACAAAAACACATACAAAAAAAAAGGTGTCATTTAAGCCATATAACCACATCAACCTCACAAAAGCTTAACTTTTTCCATTACCCACGTCACAAATAACCAAGAACCCAAGCTCCAAATCCCCATCACCAAAAATTTTCCCTCATTTTCTCAACCACCAAACAACCCCTCCAATTTTTTTTTATTTTAAAAAAGCCCAAAATCCAGCTCACCTGATAGTGATTACAGAGCCGATTGGTACCTCTTCGAAGCCGAAGAAAGCCGAGCGCTCCACAAATCACCATCTGGGGTTTCACAACAACCACCACAGATCTGGGTTTCACAACAACACCCAATACCCACCACCAACTGATACATAACCCACGAATCCAACCGACCCACCATCCAAACTAATCTCACCGCCTTCACTCATCCATAAATGCTCCATGGTCGAGCTTGAGAACTCGATTTAGACCAATCCCATTCCAGAGCACCTAATCGGTTGGGAGAGAAAGATCAAAGAAAGGGAGAGTGAGAATCAACAAATTCCTAGAGCTTAAAGTGGTTGTTCAAGGAGGGCTCTGGGTGGAAGGAAGAGACAATCTATGTGAAGAGAGAGGAAGAAGAAGAACAGGAAAAAAAATTGAAAAGTAAAAAGAAAAATAATTTAATTAGATTAATGTTTATTTTTTTATTTTTTTTATGACTTGGCTTTTTTTAAAATTAATTTTTTATTAATTAAAATGCTGATGTGGTATTTAAAAATGTCAAATAATTATTTTGAATAATATTTTGATGGCCACATCAGCAAGCAAGACACTCCATCTGTCACGTAGGAGGTTTCCGTTAGTGGGTTGACGGCAAGGACCATTTTAAAAACGATTTTTTTTTTTTTTTAAATTACATTAGTAACGAAATCAATTTTAAGACTAAAATGAGAATTGACTCAAAATGTAGGAACCAAAAATGCATTTTTGCCTAATAATAATAAAAAGTATTTTCATTCCAAAATTTTGCAATTGAATAGGAAAATATGTACAATACCTTAAGTGCTGTTTCTTAGATTTCATTCTTAAAATTCAGCCATGTGTCTACTTAACTAAAAAATACGCTTTTATTCCATAAAAAAAAGTTATATAACAAAATTTTAAGATAAAAGTTATATAACAAAATTTTAAGATGAGAATCTAAAGAACAGTATCTAAATAATATATCTAATTAAAATTAGGTTGATCCATTACTCTATGAAAATTACCATAAAATAAAAAGAACTTAAAAATTAAGGGTCTGTTTGGTACATGTGTTTAAACACATATTTTCAGTTTTTAAACAACATTACACGTATTTTTACACACTTTTTTATCCACATATATTTCTAAAAAATACAAACAAAATTACTAAAATATTATTACCAAACGTGCTCTAAGTATTCACTGCTGAAAGTCTCACCGTGGGAAGAGGGGGCATTCCTAATATCCACATAAATTTTGCATGGCTGCAGTTCATCAAAGTCAGAAAGACTTGCAAAGAGACTCCTTTTTAGCTGTCAAAATGTCTTCTTATGCCGTCTTTTGCACCCTTTCCCACGTGCTCGTGGACCACAACTTGGTATTTTCTCCAATCTCCACCGTTTATGGACATTTCTTACGGACTTCACTCCCTGACTATAAAATAACATGCCTTGGGTCAATTATATACTGTAATTATTCAAATTATTCGTACAGAGTCTTTTTATTTTTACTTATTTTCTCCAATGGGACATTAATTAAGCTATTGTAAGGAAGGAAAGAGTAATGCAAATTGATTTTGAGGATATTTCCAATTTGATGAATTGGCTACATTGCCACTATACATTAATTATCTTTACTCCAATTAAAGTTATTGCGTGCAAGCTAGAGCTTTGTTATGCTTATGTAAAACACAAGCATACACAGCTAATTATGTGGAAAGGATGATTTTCTTCCTGCGCGAGGGATTAAGTGTGAGACTATGTGTGTATTTAGTTTAGCACTTTTTCTTAGTAGGCGTAAGTGGACTTTTGCCTATTTTCACAAATTAATTAATTAAGCAAAAAACTAATCCAACCTGCATGCTTCTTTGTTTCCGATGATCACGAATCTAAATTAATTTCACCCCCAAATCCTAGTCCTGTGATCAGTTTTTCTCAATCACATTTTTCCACTTTTGATAATTAAGAGATATATATATATATATTTTGCAGAAAAAATGTTTTATATAGTGCATATAATTAAGTGTTATTTGGTACAACTTATTTTCAACATTTTGAAATTTTAGATTATTTTTAAAAGTAATACCTAAAAGAAGTGAAATTTAGAAAACATGTACCACAGTAAATGCGAAAGATATTTCAAACAAAAAGGGACTTCTTGTTGTTTTGTGGAAAAAGATAACAACAGACATGGAACACAGCTAGCTCAATATCTGTCTGTTTCTTCCGGTAGTTGCCCGTGAAGTGCTGCATGGGCGTATCCAAATCAACGAATTGCTACGCCCAAAAAATATCCATATATCCAAAATTCTATATAATTGACGCCAAGACCACCTTCAAACACACTCTAAAAGCTAAAAATAAACGTAGGCTTATCTAATATTTGTGAGGATGATACTTCCCTTATTCTTCATTTTTTGTCTCTTCAGCAGCTCCCATGCTGCTGTGCAAGACTTCTGTGTCGGTGACCTCACGGCTCCTCAAGGCCCTGCAGGCTACTCTTGCAAGGACCCTTCAAAGCTCACGGTGAATGATTTTGTTTTCTCTGGCCTAGGCATTCCTGGTAACACCTCAAATCTTATTAAAGCCGCGGTGACTCCAGCATTCGCTGCGCAATTTCCTGGTGTCAATGGCCTTGGAATTTCCTTTGCTCGTTTAGACTTCGCACCTGGCGGAGTTGTGCCATTTCACACACATCCTGGAGGTTCAGAAATCTTACTTGTTGTGCAAGGAACAATCCTTGCCGGGTTTGTTTCCTCAGCTAACACTGTTTACTTTAAATCCCTTAACAAGGGTGACATTATGGTTTTCCCTCAAGGATTACTTCACTTCCAAGTAAATGAAGGAGGGTCTATGGCTATTGCATTTGCTAGCTTCAGTAGTTCAAGCCCAGGTCTCCAAATTCTGGACTATGCTTTGTTTGGAAACAATTTACCTACTGAATTGGTAGCAGCAACTACTTTCCTTGACACAGCTCAGATTAAAAAGCTTAAAGGTGTTCTTGGTGGAACTGGTTAAGGTCTTCGGAGATCATCTACCAATAAAAATGTTTCCAGAGATTCTCTTAATTAATTTCTTTTTTTGTTTGTGTTCATTCCCATGGTTTCTTTGTCATGATTGAGAAGGCCTGTAAGAGTAGGATTCTTCAAGTCAGTAGCGCTAGCTATGTTTATTAATAAAAAGAGTCTTGTGAGTGAGTGGTTTTTGTGTTGCTTTTGGAACTTTGATTGTAGGCTTCTAATGAGTGCATTTATGACTAGTATGCGAGCCAACATTCCGTTGATGGCAAATGCAAATGCCTTTGACGAAGCAATATAAATAAATGCTTGATATTTATTTTGTGTTCCAATTAAATGGGATATACTTATCCCAGAAGCCCTAACATAGTTGCAATTCTATTCCAAATTGCTTACTAAGTATATTAAAAATAAAATTCTGTAGGGAGAGACCATTAAAATCATCATAGTAGAAATGTGGCGATGATTATTCTACATATGAGGAATTGCATTTGAAATCTTAAATTATCCACCATCAAATTCAATAACCTTGTCAACTATTTTGTATGATCCAAAACTTCTTGATGGGTCATGTATTCCAAGAGTCATTCCCTTGCAACTTTTATTTAGAATCATAAGTACTGCTTCAACGAGCTCAAGAGTCAGGGCCGCTCTATACATTTTGGGACCTAAAACGAGAACTAAAATGAGGTCTTTTTTATACTTAAATATTAATTAAATTAATATTTGTTTAATATTTTTGTATTATAATATATTCATTTAAAATCTATTTTTCTTGCCTTTTGAGATGTAAATTGACTAATTAAATTTTTGTATTCAAGTTCTTCTAACATCTCATTTTCAATCGATAATATAGCTAATCCACTTATTCTTTCTTGGGACATTATTGATCTTAGAAATGATTTTATTAATTTTAATTTTAATTTTGAAAAACTTTTTTATGCAAAAACAACTATAACAAGTATTGTTAGTAAAAACCTATAAGCAATACATGTATTTGGAAATGAATTTAATTTTTTTTATATAATTTAGTATGTCAATTGGAGTATAATTTTTTTGTTAGGTTCTAAAAATTTAGGATTTTATGTATTTAGAACTCTAATATGTTATGTTGGTAAACCATGATCAAAACAATATGTTTAGTCTTGTTTAGGCTTGCTCAAAGTTGTATAATTTATGTAAAGTTGGAATTGAGAGGCTGCAGATGTATTAGTGCATTTTGGCCTGTCTCGATCGATCGAAGGATAGACTTGATCGATCGAAAGTCGGCCAGATTGCGTTTTCTGCAGAATTTCCAACTCAGCCTTACCTCATTAAACATTTAGGGTTTTATGTTTTTGCCCTAGGTATATAAGGCAAAACCCTAGCCACGTTTTGTGAGTTGCTCCTGTTGTATTGTTGCTCATAATTTTCTGTTTTGTGTAAATCTCTTGTGAGATCTAGAGGAGCTTTCATTTACACAAAGCTTAGGGTTTTCAAGGTAGAGATAGTATCAACATCTTGATGATCAACTCAGTTGCTGCCATCAGAGCTTAAAGAATAACAAGCGTGGGTGCTTGTAACTGATTAGAGAATCCAAGAAAGAAGGAGTCCATGGATTCGGAGCTTGCACGTGGTCGTGTCAGTAAGTTCTACTGGTGGGTAGCATTAGGAAGTCAAGCGGGGAGCTTGTAAGTCCTTTTGTATGAACTTTGATTCTTTCATAGTGGATTCAGGTTTACCTTGAGGATAGTTAGGTCAAATCCTCTCCAGGTTTTTACCGTGTGATTTCCTGGGTCATCATATCTTGTGTTCTTTACTTTTCCGCTGCTTTATATCTTAATATGATTTTTTAATTGTTTTAACCTAGAATTGCATAATTTGACTAAGTTAATCACTTGGCTAATTAACTAGGTTAATCCAATTGTTGTTTTAAGGGGTCTAAAAACCCAACAAGTGGTATCAGAGCGGGTAGCTCTTTTTGTTATAGATCTTTTGATCTCTGAGCTGATCCTTGACCCCTGTTGTCATGGAACACGGACACTCTCTTGTTGTTCCTCCTCACTTTGATGGGAATAACTATACTTATTGGAAAGTAAGGATGAAAACATTCCTGAAATCTATTGATGAGAGGGTTTGGAATTCCGTTGAGTACGGATGGAAGAAGCCCACTACTCCTGTGAGTGAGTGGCAGACTTCTCAAAAAGAAGCAGCTACATTTAATAGCAAAGTTATGAATGCCATCTTTAATGCTGTTTCTATGGAGGAATTTAAGAGAATCTCAAATGTTGAGGTTGCTCACACTACTTTGAAAATCCTCCAGACTGTGCATAAAGGCACAAAGGCAGTTAAGATAAATAAGTTGCAGTAATTAACTTTTAGGTTTGAGAGCATTAGGATGTCTGATGATGAATCCTTTGATGAATTTTATGCCAAACTGAATGATATTGTTAATTCTGCTTATAACTTGGGTGAAATCTCTGATCAACCTAAAATTGTTAGGAAGATTCTTAAATCTTTAACTGAAGATTTTAGACCCAGAGTGACTGCCATTACTGAGAGTAAGGATGTGGACTCCATCCTTGTAGATGAGCTTGTAGGATCTCTTCAGTCCTATGAGCTAGACCTACCAAAAACGAACAAATCCAAGTCAATGGCTCTTAAGTCTGTTGATAATGTTGAGGTTGGTGGATTTGATGATGAGCTCTCTGCTACAAAGATTGCTTACCTTGCCAAGAACTTTAGAAACTTTCTTAGAAATACTAACAGAAGGGCAAGGAATACAAACACTGCTGAACTTAGAAATTTTAGGAAGAATGATCCCATTAAGGTTAACAACACTGAAAAACCTAAAGAAAGAGTAGGTCAATCTTCCAACAATTCTTTGGGTTCTCAATGTTTTGGTTGTCAAGGGTATGGTCATGTTAAATCTGAATGTCTAACATTTTTTAGGTCTAAGGGCAAGGCTATGGCTATAACCCTTAGTGATAATGAGATTTCTGATGATGAGTCTGGATGTGACAAGGATGGAAACTTCATTGCTTTCACTGCTACTGCTGTAGTCAATGAAAGCATATCTGTTGAAGAGAACCCTTCTGATGGAAAACTCTCTGAGGATGCAGATCTTCAAGAGGCCTATAATAAACTTTGCAAAGTTGTTGCAAAGGATGCTATGAATGTTGAACTTGGCCTGAAGAAAATTGAATCTCTTGAGCTTGATAAGAAAAATTTGCTTGTTAAATTATTTGATGCTAATGATTTTTTGAACAATGTGAAAACTAAGAATATGCTATTGATTGATAAAGTTAAGAAATTAGAACTTGATTTATCTGTTGCTAGATCTGCTAGTTCTAAACTTGATCAAATGTTGAGTGTTCAAAAGTATCCTTCTGAAAAATCTGGTTTAGGTTTTGTTGAGAGCATCTCTGTGTCTACACCCCATTCCACTATCTTTGTTCCTTCATCTTCTTCTGAACCTTCTGTGAGCGAGGGTGTGAGTGAAACTGTCAAACCCCCTGGGAGTGAGGTTGTTAAACCCGTAGAAGTTTCACCACCTAGGAAGATTAGGGTTAATCTGAAAGAGTCTAGATCTAAGGAGTCTACCATATCTAAGGATAAGATGCATGGTAAACTTGCTTGGGTTTGTCATTATTGTGGAAAGTTTGGACACATTCGTCTTAACTGTTACAAGCTTCAAGCTGCTAAGAGAGCGAATAAACCAAAAGTGCCTGTGCCTCAAGCACAAGATCCTATGGCACTTATTGGTGAATTGGTAAATGTGTTAAACCTTTATTCCAATCCTGGAGTTGGGAATCACTCGAACGTGAATAAGAACTCCAATGCTCGTGGTGCATCTAAAAAGTTTTGGATGCAAAAGACTCGATCTAATTGAGTCTTTCTGATATGGTCCTTGTGCTTCATTACTCTATTCTTTTGTGACCATTGTTCTTTGGCTTTTGGTATTTTTGTTTCTAGGATTTGCATTGCATAACATTCATGCATTTCATTCTAGGATTTATTATGTTTTTCTCTTTTAATAATAATAAAAAAAAAATGAGGAGGCAAATTGTGTTTGTCATTATTTCTCTTGTTTTTTGAAAACAAGGTTGGTCAAAATATTTTCACATAACATGTCCTGTGTACCTTGTTTTTGCTTTGATGAGCTTATTTATTGCACTTTACTAGTTGAAGCTTTATAGTGCATGTTGTGTGGGAAAGATGTTTGTGGTCATTAATCACTTTGTCTTGATCTTGAAGTCACATGTTATTTAACTGTCGGACTTGATCATTTTGAGAAAGACATAAATAACCATCTCACCACTACTCACTAGTCAATCATGAACACCTTAGTGCATATTGTAAGATTTTGTGCTCGAGAAAGTGTAGCACATACACAAAAAGAACATAAGGTGTAGCCTCGGCTTTAATTGCTTAATGCTTAAAATTGGTGTGTACATTATCCTGGCTTTTAATAAGTTTCTGATTAAATTAAAATTGGTGTGTATATTATGAGGTAAAATCAAGAAACTTACATGATTGCAAGCTTTTGTTCTAGGAGATGTGAGAGTTATATGATGTAACTCTTTTGGTGATAGTCTCTTTCAAATTCTATGTGATGAATTTTGTAGACTTTGTGTTTGATTTCTATTCATATATCACCTCACATGTATCTCAAGTTTTTGCTAGTTGCACACACTACACAAGTTACTCTTTGCTAAATTTCGTACATGTTATTGTGTGTGTTTTTGGTTTGACCAACCAAGTTTGAAAATATCTTGAGAATTATACACAACATATTTGTTGTTTGAAGATTTCAAAGGGAGAACGATTGAAATTGGGATTAAAATTTGGGTTTTTGAAAAAGCACTTCATTTCATACTCATGCATGTTGTTCATCAATTTTAATGCTTTGAGGTGTTTAGTGGCCAAAATGTGGTTGTTTTTCAAATCTGTGATTTTTTTTCAAAAATTTAGTGAGCCTCTACCTTCTTCGATCGATCCATTCTGTTTTTCGATCGATCGAAAATGAGCTTAATTGTTTTTATGAGTCTCGGGGCACTTTGATCGATCGAATGTAATTTTCGATGAATCGAAGATCGTGAATCAAGTTTGTTAGGTTCTAAGGTCTTAGGATTTTATGTATTTAGAACTCTAATTTGTAATGTTGGCAAACCATGATCAAAACAATGTATGTAGTCTAGTTTAGGCTTGCTCAAAGTTGGTAAAATATTGTAAAATTGGAATCGAGTGACTGCAGATGCATTGGTGCATTTCGGCCTGGCTCGATCGATCGAATGTAATTCTCGATTTATCGAAAATCGGCCCAGATGCGTTTTCTGCAGAAATTCCAGCTCAGCCCTAACTCTTTAAACGTTTAGGGTTTTATGTTTTTGCCCTAGGTATATAAGGCAAAACCCTAGCCACGTTTTCAGGGTTGCACAAGTTGTATTGTTGCTCATACATTGCGGTTTTGTGTAAATCTCTTGTGAGATCTAAAGGAGCTTTCCTTTACACAAAACTTAGGGTTTTCAAGATTGAGATTACTTCAACATCTTGATAATCAACTTGGTTGCTGCCATTGAAGCTTAAAGATAAACAAGCGGGGAGCTTGTAGTTGATTGAAGAATTCAAGAAAGAAGTAGTCTGTGGATTCGGAGCCTGCGCGTGGTCGTGTCAGGAAGTTCTACTGGTTGGTAGCATTAGGAAGTCGAGCGGGGGAGCTTGTAGTCCTTTTGTAAGAACTTCAATTCTTTCATAGTGAATTCTGGTTTGCCTTGAGGATCGGTGGGTCAAATCCTCCCCAGGTTTTTCCGTGTGGTTTCCTGGGTGATCATATCTTGTGTTCTTTATTATTTCCGCTGCTTTATATGTTTTATATGCATGATATGATTATTTGATTGTTTTAACCTAGAATTGTTTAATTTGACTAAGTAACAACTTGACTAATTAATCTAGGCTACGCAATCTGGTTGTGTTTAAAGGGGTCTTAAACCGTTCAAGGTTTTTTAAAACTCAGACTTTGACTTGTTCAAAACACTTTTCAAATAGTTTCAAAACCTTTTTCTCTCTCTCTCCGACTAGGCAAGGCCAAATCATCAAGTTTTTGTGGTTTTTCTCCGAATCTTTTACAAGGTTTTTGTCTTCTAAGGCCGGTAAGACTATTTTGCCCTTCCTTTTGAGTTTATTTTCATGATTTCATGCATTTTTCATGCATTATTCATTGAAATTTTCGGACCTATTTTTTTTGGGGTTTTTGATGATTCAAACCTTATTTTATGAAATTGATCAATGGATTTTTGTGAGGACTTGATATAATCATGATCTATGTTGGTTAATTTGATCAATTTGAGGTTTTGAGAAAAATTAAAAATTCTAGGGCTTGTATTGAATCCAAATTGGGAATTTTGTTCAATTAGAGTAAAATTGATGAAATTGGCTTGTTGTTTTGATGTAATTAAGCATTATAATCTGTGAGTTGTGTTACATGATACTCAATTCATCAATTTGTTTTAAAAATTTCAACAAATGGTTTCTCAATTTTGGGTTTTTGTTAAGAACCCTATGCTCAAGCCAATTTTGTTAATTTGAACTTTAATTGAACTTAATTTTTACTGCATTAGAACATGCATCATAACATTTTAATTGTTCATGCATCATATAGATTTTTTATTCTATTTTTTTTGTGCTAATTTGTAGTCTGCCCTTGGATTTTTGTTTTTGTTTTTTTGTTATTTTGGTTCTTCTGTGTGTCTCTGTCCTTTCCTTAGCATCATACCTAGGAAGACTAGAGCTCGTAGGTCTGTTCCCTCACCTTCTCCTCCCCTGCCTTCCTTTGACCATGAGAGGTCTCCGAGTGAGAAAAAACAAGAGATCTTTGAGAAGCTGAACCTTAAGAGGAAAATTTGGTCTGAGCATTCTGTTGTCTTAGATGAGTTAGATCCTGCCATTAGGGCAAATTTTAAGCGTCGGGGCTGGTTACCTTTGTTGGATATTTCTGATCCTCCTCCTTCAACTACCCTGATTAGAGAGTTCTTTTCAAACATCTCTATCCACATCTATGATTCCAACACTTTAGTAAAGAGTTGGATACGAGGTGTAGAGTACGTCATTACTCCTACTGCAGTGGCTGATGCTCTAAGGGTACCTTTGGTCCAGCACCCTATTTACTCGTATGACAAGTCTCCACTCTTGGATGATATCATGTTATACATCACTGGGTCTTTTATCCAGTGGGGCTCTGATCCTCGGATTACTTCTGCTAAGCTTCCTGAGACTATCTATCTTTTTCTCAGGATAGCATGTCATTCTATTTGGCCTATCTTTCATCTTCATACCATTCCTCTTGAGTGGTATGTCTTTTTGTACGCTCTTGTTACTGATGCTCTTATGAGTTTTCCTCATTTGTTTCTTTGTTCTTTGAACGAAGTTTATAGGAGTTCATCTTCCTCTCATGCTCTTGTTCATCCTATTTTTGTTCATAGGATTTTGTTACATCTTGGTCTAGATGATTTCCCTTCTTCTGAGCCCGTACATGTCATTGCTTCCATAAGTGCGTCTTTTCTTAGACAAAGGGCTGCTCATCTTCGAGCTGGCTCTAAACACCCTAGATCTAAGTCTTTTGATACCGCACCCCCTCCTTCTTCTTTTATAGGTCCTGTTGGTGAGGATGTTCCTGATCCTGCTGGTGATGCTGCTACTACTGCTGTTCCTCCACCTCCTTCGGATGACTTCGATGTATGTCGTACTTTGGAGACTGTCATGACCGTTTAGGCAGTTCATGGTCAGATTTTGGTGGACTTGCTTAATGAGCTTTGTACTTTGAGAACTGACTTGGCGCATCTTCGTTCACCCTCACCACCTCCTTTTGATGATGGCATGTGATTGTCCTTTGGTATTCCGTCACAAAAAGGGAGAGTAGAGTTTTTAAGACTTGTAGAGGAGTTTTTATAGTTAGGGGGAGTTTTCTTTTGTTTTTGCGGAGCTAGTGGAGTTATTTGATATTAGATTGTATCTAGGTACTTCACCGTGTATACTTTCTTTTGATTTTTGGGCTATTCATGTTGGGAAATACATTGCTTTTGATATATGATTCTTGATTCATGTGTTCATTGCTTATTGATTTATATTTATGAGTTATTCATTGATATATGTCTTTATTATGTGTTGTGTGAACATTCAAGAATGTTTTTATTTTTGGTGTATCTAACTTAGGGGGAGAGTTAGTTTACATATCTGTTGATTTACTGTTTTTCTGTCACACATGCGTTTATGCGTTTGTTGAGTGTTTCAGGAATATACAGGTTGATTCAATTTTGCTGCTGTTTACACTTGCAATTGATGGATAGTAATTAGGATTGAATTTTATGTTTATGAGCATTACTTTTGTAAAGGGCTTTTTATCTTGTAAACTTTGAGCTTTTAATTTGTGTTTTGTCACTGATTGCCAAAGGGGGAGTTTGTTAGGTTCTAAAGACTTAGGATTTTATGTATTTAGAACTCTAATATGTTATGTTGGCAAACCATTATCAAAACAATATGTTTAGTCTTGTTTAGGCTTGCTCAAAGTTGTATAATTCATGTAAAGTTGGAATCAAGAGGCAGCAGATGTATTAGTGCATTTCGGCCTGTCTCAATTGATCGAAAGTCGGCCAGATTGCGTTTTCTGTAGAATTTCCAACTCAACCCTACCTCATTAAACATTTAGGGTTTTATGTTTTTGCCCTAGGTATATAAGGCAAAACCCTAGCCACATTTTGTGAGTTGCTCCTGTTTTATTGTTACTCATACTTTTCTGTTTTGTGTAAATCTCTTGTGAGATCTAGAGGAGCTTTCCCTTACACAAAACTTACGGTTTTCAAGGTAGAGATAGTATCAACATCTTGATGATCAACTCAGTTGCTGCCATTGGAGCTTAAAGAATAACAAGCGTGGGTGCTTGTAGCTGATTGGAGAATCCAAGAAAGAAGGAGTCCGTGGATTCGAAGTTTGCACGTGGTTGTGTCAGTAAATTCTACTAGTGGGTAGCATTAAGAAGTCAAGTGGGGAGCTTGTAAGTCCTTTTGTGTGAACTTCGATTCTTTCATAGTGGATTCAGGTTTACCTTGAGGATAGCTAAGTCAAATCCTCCCCAGGTTTTTACTATGTGGTTTCCTGGGTCATCATATCTTGTGTTCTTTACTTTTCCGCTGCTTTATATCTTGATATGATTGTTTAATTGTTTTAACCTAGAATTGCATAATTTGACTAAGTTAATCACTTGGCTAATTAACTAGGTTAATTCAATTGTTGTTTTAAGGGGTCTAAAAACCCAACACTTTTAATTGTAAATTTTCTTTTAAAACGTTTAACTCTAAAAATAAATCTAAACCACCAATATCATAATAAACATCATGTTTGAGAAAAGATTCAAGTTTAAGACAGTATTTTTGTAACCTATCATCATCTAGCGATTTCAATTTTGTGAAGTTAAATAGAAACCAAAAATATCTTCATATATTTGAAATTGTTCAAATCTATTCTCAATTGAACTAATTGCTTTATCTACTATATATAAGAAATAATCAATTCTAAAAGATTTTTCAGCAGAACATGTTGTCTCATTATGAACATTTTCATCAAATTATTTCTTTCTATGAATTATACGTTTCTCATGAAATACAGGTTCTATTTCCATTTCCAATGTAATTTTTTTTAGATGCATTCATTGCAGATATAAATCCATTTTCTCTATATCCTTTAAAATAAGAAATGAGACCTTTTAATTGATCTATAGCAACATCATTGTGCATGTCTTTTAATTGTACATTTTTACTAACAGAATTGACAACAAATAATATGTCATACCAAATAGTCATACCCAATAAGAACTCAAAGCTTTCAATTTCATATGTTGCTAAATAATCAGCTTCACTTTTTATTTTAGGATCTTCACTTGTTTATGCTAATTGTAACAAAGCATCTCTTATTTGTGGATCTTGGAATTTTATTGCTTTTACACTTTTAATGCGACTTTCCCAGCGTATTTGTGATAATGACTTAGGAGTTAAACCTAACACATTATTTTGTAAAATTTTCCATCTTTTTGTAGAAGAAGAAAACAATGTAAATATTCGTTGTATAACTCCAAAAAATGATATAGCTTTTGGACAAGAATTGGCCATATCACATAGTACAAGGTTAAGACTATGACAACCACATGGTGTGTAAAATGCTCTAGGATTTAAAACATGAAGTCTTTTTTGTACCCCTTGATGTTTTCCTTTCATATTAGATCCATTATCATATCCTTGTCCACGTATATCATTAATATCAAGCTCAAGAATATTTATTACATTTATAATTTCATCAAAAAGACCTTTTTCGGTAGTGTCATCAACTTTTACAAATTCAACAAAATGTTCTACTATTTTTATTGGAATTGTTGAAATATCAACACATTGTAATATGAGAGACATTTGTTCTTGACGATTTGCATCTGGTGTACAATCAAGTATAATTGAAAAATATTTTGCTTCTTTGATCTTTTTGATAATTTTACATTTAATCTCATTTGCTAATAGTTGTATCAATTCATTTTTTATTTTATGTCCAAGATAATGATTATGGATTCCACCATTTTGAATACGTCTAATATGTTCTTGCATAACTAGATCTAATTCTGCAATCATTTCAATTAGACTTAAAAAATTTCCATTATTTTCTTCATAAATCTTTTTATTTTTTCCTTGGACTGCCTAATTATTTTTACCAAGAATCTTTACTTCAGCAATAATTCTTAATAAAACCTTTTTCCAATGATCTTTCTCTTTGTTAATTTGTTCTTGGGTATTTTTAACTATTGTTTTATTTTTTGACAATCTCATTTTCATATCTAGCCAAGTGGTCATGTTAGTAATATGCTCTCTAGTTGTTTCATGGTTTCTAATTTTAGAACTAAAATTTTTCCGATCTCGAGTTCCTTCATTACATAGTTGGCGAATACGTTTAGACTTAAACAACTTGCAACAAAAACAAAATACTTGGTCCATATCTTTTGAATACACTAGCCATTTTCTATCATGTTTCTCCCCATTTGATAATATTTGAGTGTAATGAATAGTAGACAAATTTCTAGTGTCATCACCTCTACGAAAAATTATATCATTGTCTCTAATTGGACATCTTTCTACTAATAAATCTCTTAATTTTGTGTCAATATTTTTCCAATTACCTGGATCATAAATATTTGAAGGAATATAATTCAACATGTCATTATTATTTTCATTTTCTTCTGGTTGAACTTGTTCATTTGTGACATTTTCATCATTATTTTCATTTTCTTCTAAATTTTTTGAAGTTCATTATCAAGATTTGTTGTATTGCAAAAATGGACATCATTGTTATCTTGCAATTGTATCATTTCATTATCTTCTAACTCTTTTTGGTGAATTTCTTCGTTTGTGATATTTTCATCTAAATTTTGTGTTATATTATTGTTTATTACTAATAACAAATTTATCCATTGATCCTTTTTGAGACTGAATTAATTTTTTTTTTTTTTTTAAGTTTTTCATATCCAGATGCATATTTTCTAGTAGACATTTCTAATCAAACAATATATTTATAAAGACTAAAATAAAAATTAACTTTCAAGTTTAGAGCAAATGAGAAATAGAACTTGGTTTATATAAAAAGTATTGTTGTAGTTTCACCAAACAATAACAAGTTTTTAGCAATCTCAATCTGCATAAATAAAGACTTATTCATTATATTACCAATAACTAATATATATATATATATATATATTTATAAACACAATATTAAAATTAAAAAAAAAAAAAATTCAAGCCCAGCCAAGAAGATGGCCACACAAGTCTTATTAATAAGACTCACCCACAAAAAACACAAAACAAATTATATTACGCCTATAACAAAAAAAAGAAAAAAAGAAAAAAACTTGAAGGCCCAACGACCATCCATAACTCAAGTAGAAACAGGCCTAGTCTTATACAAATATAAGTTGAGAAAGCCTAAGCCTTATACCTCAAAAGTCAAAATGCATCCGTAGAATCAAAATGCATCTGCAACAAAAAAAAAATGTAGTCCTCAGTCCTCAATCCCCAGTTTAGAGTTTTTAGATCAGATATGATCGGATGATTTAGATCGAAGAAGCTTGAGCCAGCAACAGTGGAGAGAAAGAATGAGAAGCCGAGATCAAGAGTTAAGAGAAAGAAGCAGAGCAAGAATGACAAAGAGAAACGGAAAAAATTTTAGAGATTTGAGATTTTTTATTTGTTTTGATTTGTGATTGTTTTGTGGTTAATTTCTTAAACCAAATATGTAGCTTATCTTGTTGAATTTTGGTTTGTCTAGAGGATAATGATGTTTTTTTTTTTTGGGACAATTGATTTTGTTTTGACCAAAGAATTTTTTTTGTGCTACCAATGTTTAACCAGACATACCAGAATTTTTGTTTTTTGGTCAAAAGGATGTGCCGTATTTTTTTAGATTCATCTGAAACTATTTTTTTTCCCTACTACCCCTTCTTTTCTAAAACTTTAGGGCCTACCTTCTATTTGGGGGCCTTAGGCAATTGCCTAATTGGCCTAGTGGAAGGGCCGGCCTTGTCAAGAGTTAAGCAGGGACAAAATGCTATCATGATTAATTTGATTGCAATCCACCACTCTATTCCAAGCAACCTTAAACCACAACACAACTTCACTAAAACGATCCTCATCTTCTTTCTAACCAACTTTCTTATAGACACAATTTTTTTGGTAACTTATTAAGATGACAAGTCAAGATTGAAATGATAGACAATTATTTTCACTTTGATCCTCTTTTTTCAAAGGTTTAACAAAAGTGTAGAAACAAACACTAATAAATCTGTCTACCCCTAATTTTAGGTAGCCTTATTTCAAGGTCACTAATAATAACCCCCAAATAAATAGAAATTTGGCTAAAGTGCAAACTACACCTCTAAATTTGGGGGGGTTTTAGATCTTACACCTAAAGTATTAAATTTTCAATTTTACTCCTAAAGTTATATTATGTTTGTATCAATAATCATTTCGTCTATATTTTCTGTTAAGTGTTATATAAGTCTATCGCGTGTGTTTAATTTGTCTAATAAAATGATGTCATATCATTTTCATTATGCTACTTCAATTTTTAGCCTAAAAAAATTTTAAATAATTAAATGAATTTTCTAAATACAAAAATAAAAATGAAATAATTAAAAAATTCAACTTTTTCCTACTTTTATTTAAAAAAAAAAAAAATACTTAAACTAAAATCATCATGACATTTTCTTGGCACCCAAACCAATGCCAAGCCAAGGTCTAAAAATTATCAACAAACCCATAAAATTGATGTATATTGTCCAATTTACTGTGAACATACATAATGACACCCTAACTTTTAACACTCCTATAAAAATCTTAAAAAGAAACAGCAAAATTAAAGAAGAAGAAGATAGGCGAGGAGAGAACCCAAGTCATCATCAACCTAGCTGATTAGGTGACATCATTGCAAATCCACTAATTGAGAAAATGTTTTCGACTTTATCATTCATCGGTAATGAAACATAAATGTTCTTTAGATTCCTCAACTTAGTACGTTAACAACCCAGATCTGCCAACAATGGTGGTTGTAATTTTCGTGATCCGTATCCTTTTTATGACACATCAGCATGTTGATTTCTTATCGTGAAGGCAAGGTGCTTCTACTCGAATATTGCTACTTTAATGACAAAAAATATTTATCAAAGTTGTACAAACCAAAAACATCAAACCGGCCCCACATTGTAGGTCCACTCATTGGATAGTCTCGACCCATCCAAGTGGATAGTCTCAGTCCATCTCAGCCCACTAGCCAAACTGAGTGAAGCTAGCTGATTGAACACAGAAGTCAGGTACCCTAAGACATGTTGTGATCAAGAGATGATGCCTTGGGGGAATTCACTTGCCGAGCAATAACCAGCGTCAGGCACGAGTTACTAGAAGGTCATATCAACAGTAGAAAGTGGGCCCCATCTGACTAGTGATATGATACGCAGGGACCCACTGACATAGGGAATATCCTCTCATCATGACGACCCTACTAAGAGAGGGGTATAAATGGAGGAGGAGATGTAGGAAAAAGGGGTTGGAAAATTTGGGGAAGAGAAAGACATGAGAGTAGTGAGGAAAAACACATCTCAGAGAGAAGGAAATACTGCTCAAATTTTAGAAAAAAGGCTCCGTTGCCTAGTAGCCACCTTGGCTGAGCTAAAAACCAGAGAATTAGTTGCCAAAGTAACATTAAATCTTCATCAATGACCTGAAGAAACACTTCATGAACCTCTCATTGTGGGAAAAGCCCAATCCAGAGTATAAATAAATTGGGGGTTTAGACCTAAAAGCCCAAGATTATTGGGAACGAACCATCATAAAAGTGATTTCTTAATTAATCTTTTTTTGCAGTACTAGTAAACTACCCATAAAAATTTGTTCTCATTCAAGCATGTGTTACAATACATTCCATCATCCAATTATCATGCATTTAAAAGTTCATATGCATAACAATATAATCACACTACATGTGATAGGGTACAAAATCATACAAATTTAATTATAAAAGATAAATTCTCAAATACTACATGAATTAATCTCACATAGAAATGCACCATATAAGTAAATTACTTTGTTATTAATCATAAATTTTCTTTATATATATATATATATATTTTTTTTTTGAGAAATAAGAACTACATGTGTTATTATTACATAATTTTGGAACTCATTTCTAACTAAATGATTGATTATTATTATTATATAAAATGCATAATTTTATATATCTATCCTTATGTATAACATTTCTAATTAAAATTATCAATAAAAACTTTTCTAATTATTTTTTTCTAATTCCTTCTTTATTAATGAAGAGGGTGATTTGAATTCAAGGAGTTAAATTTTTTAAAATACTTGCATAAATAAGGTTATCCTAAAATAATTAATCCCAAATTTAAGATTAAAAAATCAATTGCATGTGTTTGTACACCTAAAAGAAATTTCATTTTCAAGTCTTATTTTGATATTTAAATCATCTGTTTTAGAGTTAATTTTATTCAAATGGTTAACACCCTAACTTATCCAACTTAAATAATGTCTCTAATTATATTGTGCTTTAAGTCTTATTTTGATATTTAAATAATTTGTTTTAGTGTTAATTTTATTCAAATAATTAACACCCTAACTTATAAAACTTAAATAATGTCTCTAATTATATTGTGCTTTAGCCTTTAAGAACATATATATTAATATTACACATGAAAAAAAAAATTCAAGTTTTCAAAATTTTTATTAAAAAAAAAATGAAAAAGGATTTAAGAAAAGATAAACTTACAAAGGAATTTGGACCAATGAATCTAATTTAGCCAAATATAATCTATAATCTAAAAGGATATAGGAGGAATTCTAAATTGAATTTAGTTAGACTTTCGAAAAAATATGGGATGAATTTCGCATACTAAGAAATTAACACAAAGCACCAAAAAAAAAAAAAAAAAAGATAAATATTGATAAAGTATTCATAATCAATAAATAAAGTAACTTGGAATTCAATTCCACTATAGCACATGTGTGGACACAACGAAAGGCCGGAGTTGCCACCTAGTTATATGGTCTAAGAACCATGAATATAGCGTCCTTTCGAGAAAGGACCTTTGATCTTACTATCAGAGTTTAGGTCTGGAGTTTAGGTACGCTCTTGGAAATGTGTTAGACACCCAAGATCACCCAACCCTAAGGTTGGCCTCCCATCGTTGTGTCCTTTGTCTTAATCTTATTAAAAACCATCTAAACACTTGTATTCTAGACACACAAAAACACTAACATGCATCTAACAAACAACATGATATCTTTCATTCCAAACAAAACATACTTATCCATCTATCCAAACAAAAGAGAGCTAAACACACAAAAGAAAATCCTAGCATCCATCTAACACAAAACCCTAGCATACATTTAAACAAGGCAGCAGCCCCAAACATGACAACAAACATATCATCATACAAAACATATCAAAACAAAAAGAAACATTAACATCTAAGAAGGCTCAACATAAATGCATGATCAATGTTAATGCATGACTTACCCTTCATTCACCTCTCAGCAACACATCACCTATGGCATTAATGCATGAGCATGTGAATAAATGGCATGTCATCAAAACAAGGAGAAAACTAAACAAACCCTAATTCTAACATGTGATAACAAACATGCATGTTAACAACGTGAGCAAATATTTTATGAGGCTTAAAACATGTGAAAAGTAGGCTACGCAGATAAACATATGAAGACAGAAACAAAGCAAACAAAAATTAGGGTTTTTAAGTAACGGCATCATGCACGCTAAAACAGGTCTATGAATGCATGAGTTCATCCTGTGTACGTAGGCTAGATCATGCGTACGCAAATCCTTACCCAGAAACCCTAATCAACACAGAAACAGAGCAACAACCAAAAACGTAAAATCTAACAACCTAGCATGCTTAAAAACATAAGGAAAACCTAAAACTAACCTAAAGAAACATAAATAAATGTAAACTAAACACAAAAGAGATAAAACAAAGATTAAAGATAGAAAAGAAAAAGAAAAGTTTAAAAGAGTACCTTAAAGCATTAAAGCTCCTAGGCTTGATTTTTGACCATTCCCCTCAGTCAAATCTATCACAATTTAATGAAAAAGTGATTAGTAATCTTAAACTCAAAAGATTGGGGCCAAAAAAGGTCTCAATCAAATAAAAATAACTTAAGGGTGTTTTGTGAAAAACTCTCTTTTGATTCACTATTTTCTAGTGAATCTTAGGTTTTTCTTGTAGGATTTTTCTATGTTTTGAAAATGTATCATGTAAGGCTTTATATAGTGAAAAAAAATGGGGTTTGGAATGGCTCCCAGACGATGTGGGATTCGTTCTAAACCTTAGCCATTATTGCAGAAAACTTATCTTTCTTATACTTTTAAAACCCTAGCTGCGTGCGTAGGATTGTACCTACGTACATATGCAATAGCTCACGTACGCAGGCCAAGGGTTACTTTGGTCAATTTATTTCCAAAAATAGATTTTTACTCATTAAAAAAATTATATTTTCCATTTTAACACTCCTCAAGTCAATTTAATATCTAATTGGGCTCTAAACTGGCCTTAGGACTTAGAGTTCGAGCATCGTTGGGAAACGTGGGCCCGAGTCATAAGGAGTACAAAATGTGGTGTCTACAACATGAAAACATGTTTTGAACTAAATTTTTCGAAGTGATAGTCAATTGAAAAAAATAAAAAATAAAAACTTACAAACTAAATACATAGAATAACCAAAACCTAAAACACACAAAATAGTTCAAAAGTTAAGAATTTTAAAAAATAAATAAAAAACGTACCTAAGAGAAACCAAGAACTTAAATGGCTGTCCTTCATTTTGCTTCTTTATAGTAGACTTCTGTTAACAGAATATCCATACATGAAATTAATTTAATCAAAGTTATCATATACAAATACATATGAGTAAGTTGCAACTTGAAAACAAAAAAACAAAAACAAAAACGTGGGTTGCAAAAAGGATTTTATGAAAAGACCATTGGTAAATATGTATAAGTTTTTGTAAAGTTGTTATTTACAACTATGGGTTTTGTTAACTTTTATTCCGTGCCAAATTTGATTGTAACTTTATTCAATCTTTTGTACCCTGTATTTATGGTGGGATTTAATTGTAAAGGTTGTGTGTTAGAGAGAGAGTGTGAAGATTCAAGCAATTGAAGATGGAAGAGTTTTCGCAGGTAGCTCGCGACTAAGCATCTCGCGAAATGACTCATGTGCCTTGCACATGCTGGAATACGAAGAGTCAGGCTAGGATGGAGACAGCTGTGTTTCGCGAGTATCGCACGGGTAAGGCCTTCTCGCGAGACACCCGTGAGGCTTTCTGTTCTACCAACCTTTCCATTCTGATACATATTTTCTGTACCTACACTATTTATACCCACATTACCCACAAATCTTGAGGAGTGCTTCTGAGAGAAAACCCTAGCCAAACACTTTGAGAATTAGAGATTGTCATACCCACAATTCTCTATACACTTTGCTTGTGGAATTTCCTCAACTCCTACCTCTCCATTTCCATACCATCTCTATTTCCATACCATTGAGGGTAGATAGTCTAAATACTTACCACACCCTTTCAGAGTGTCAAGTGACGTTTTGGTGCTGCTAGGAAGTAATTGGAAGAAGTTAAGGATGGCAGATGCAACATAGAGCTTGTTGCGGGATCCAGAGAACTAGATAAGATACGGTTCCGAGAAGCCTTGTTGGAGTAGGAGCTTGGAGGGCTTAGGTACATTGGGTAGATTAGGCTTGGAGAGTCTCTTGCTAACTTTTGTATCCCAACTAATTGTCTAGTGGATCGATTTCCGCTTGGAGGGCAGCGGAGAGGTTTTTCGTCGAGTTCTTCGGTTTCCATTTCGATAACACATCGGCGTGTTATCTTTTGTTTGCATCTTTCTTCCCTACTCTTTTACATTCCATTTTATTGTTGTGTTGCTTAGATTATGGATTAGAGTAGCTTGTTTATTTATCCGCTCGCATTTACACTATTCCGCACTTAGTATTAAGTTAGTGTAAAATTTATCGAGCCATAATTTTTAATTTGGGGGTCTAAACAGCTTTTGTGTTTTCAACACATTTTCGAGCATTCAATTGGTATTAGAGCCGGTACACTCATTGTGGTTTAAATACCTGAGTGTGATCCTTAACCCTTTTTTAAGATGGACTGGTCTCAATCTCTAAATGTTCCACCATTTTTTTATGGTAACAATTATGCTTTTTGGAAAGTCAGAATGAGGGCATTTCTATGTTCTATTGATGATACCGTTTGGAATGTGATTGAAGTAGGATGGACTAGGTTGGAGGCTGCCAAATCCATTTGGGATAAGGCAGCTCTTGCGGCAACCAATGCTAATAGTAAAGCTTTAAATGCTATTTTCTGTGGTGTGTCTCTAGATGAATTTCACAGGATCTCTTATATAACAGTTGCCAAGGAAGCTTGGGAGATATTGGAGACCACCTATGAGGCTACAAAGTAAATTAAGGACACAAAGCTCCAGATGCTTACCACCAAATTTGAAGAGCTCAAGATGGGTGATGATGAACATTTTGATTCATTCTATGGAAAGCTCAACAAAATTGTGATTGCTAAACTCAATCTTGGTGAGAAAATTGAAGATAATAAGGTGGTTAGAAAGATTTTGAGGTCCTTGTCAGAAATTTTTAGAGCAAAAGTCACAGCCATAGCAGAGAGTAAAGACTTGGATGAGATCAAAATCCAAGAGCTAATTGGGTCTCTCCAAACATATGAGCTAGGACTGCCTTCTCATAAGTCAAGTAAATCTCTCGCACTTAAAACCATCACCGAAAGAATGGATGATTCCTCTGAAGAAGATGGTGTGGAGAAGGAGGTAGCATTTCTTGCGAAAAACTTTCGAAAATTCCTGAGGATGAAGAACAGTAGGAGACAGATCAGTAGAGGGAAGTTCTCATCCTCAAAAGGTGATAGAAAAGAGCATAAGAAGAAAGAAGAGAAGGAGTCTTAATTTCCTCAAGGCATTGTATGCTATGAGTGCAATGGCCATGCACATCTAAAGAAGGAGTGTCCAAATTTTCTAAGAGGAAAGGGCAAGGCTTATGCCACAACACTCAGTGATTCAGAGTTTTCCAATTCTGACTCAGAAAAAAGCTGTGACGGAGAAGGAAATTACTCCGCCTTTATGGCTATTGAACAGGTTAAGCCCTCGGAGGACTTGAATCAACTTGTACAAGAACTTGGGGAGCACAGTGATGAACAATCCATGGGGATTGTGGAAGAATCAAATGCTGAAGAGGATGAGGATACAGCTAGTCTTCAAGAGAATTACAACTTACTTCTTGAGAAGTCAGGAGAGTATGCAAGGGTGGCGAAGGCAGCTGTGAGGAAAATGAAGAAAGCAGAGGAGGACTACCAGAGTCTCATGGTCCGACATAAGGAGGCCAAATGTGAAATAGAAAAGCTGAATGGTGAGCTGTCAGAAGTTTACTTAAAAATCAGATTCTTGGAGCTTGAGGTGGTTCAAGCAAACACCAAGGTATAGAGGATCTCCACCAAGAAGCTGGATGATGTCATTTCCTCTCAAAAGCAATTCTCAGATAAATCGGGATTAGGATACACTGGAGAAAGCAGTGTAGCTACCGTGAATATCTCTAAAGAGGTAAAGTTTGTGAAGGCCAAAGAGCCGGTTGTAGTTGCCTCCACTGTGGAAAAGACGAAGGTTGAAAAGAAGAAAATTGTGACTGATCAAAGGGCATTGAATAAGCCCCGAAACCAATCTGTAGTCAGGACTGAAGCAAGAGGGAGATCTCTTCCATGACCACAAAGAGGTCCTGGAACGAACCACTTTTGTCATCATTGTGGTCTTCAAGGACACACTTGACCCAATTGTCATAAGTCGAGAGCATTGAAGAATGCAACTGATCAAAGGTCAAGAGGACCAAGGAATGACAACAGAACTTGGGCTGCTGAGTCATCAAAAGGTCGAAATGGAGATCCAGGTGTGATGGACGTGATGAAAATGATAGGTGCATTCACCACTTGTTTGGAAAGCTTCTCTGGAAGGTTTGAAAGTCCTAACTCCCGTACCCAATCCTATAGGGATATCACCCCAAACGCACGTGTCGTGTGGGTGAAAAGGGGTATTCATGCATAAGCATTATAGCATGTCCATGCACTATTACTTTCGATGCTTAGGGACATTTGTTTTTGCTTCTTATCATGCATTGATTTCAATTTTAGCATGTTTCATTTACTTGTTTGGTTTATACCTGTTTTGTTGATTTTACTTGTTTTGTTTTTGGGTGTGTTCAAAAATTCAAAAACCCATAAAAATTGAAAAATCTTCAAAAAGTTTGATCGCTTATTTTATGTATATCACATGTGAGTTTGGCCTAGTACCTTCGTACTAATGGCATTGTGCATTTACAAGCTTGGCTTGTTCTGTATGCACCTATTTTTATGTGGAAGAAATCTTGAAAACTATGTGTGACTGTTGTAAATAGATCTTCAAGCTTGTCATGAATGATTGGTCAATAGTCTTGTTGGTCTTGATACTTGCATAGACTTGTGTCTATATCTCTTCCCACTTTATTTTTATGTTTTTGCAAAAGAACTCACCAAATGTAAATCTCCAAATGAAAAGTGATATTGAGTTGCAAAAGCCTGTCGCACATACTAGTATTTGACTAGGAAAAAGGGAAAGCGACTTTTGTTTTGAAATTGTATAGTGCTCAAAAAGCCAAAGGCTAACTCTCAATGTTGAAATATCAAAAATTTCAAGCACCAATCTCAAAAAGGAGATGTATTATCCAAAAAAAATGGATAAAATATTATGCTTTATGCAGAAGCCAAATGAAAAGCTTCTAAGTTATGTAATCATTCTCATGTGGGAGGTCATATATGCTCATTTCTATAATTGAGATAGTCCACTTGACTTAGTGCTAGTTGTGTATGACTTGATTGAATTGATCATTGAAGCTTCACTCTGGTCTAAGGACTATTCCACGTATGATACTCACACACAACACACAAGACTTTGATTCAATTAATGCCTATCTCATTTGTGTGATTGTACATGTTTAAATGTGATGTGTATGCTCAAGTACTTGCTGATCAAACACAAAAAGATTTTTGAGTGTTTTATATGTTTTTGAAAGTGTATTTAGTTTTTGTTCAAAATGCATTTTTGTGTTTTTCTTCAAAAACTGGCTCAGAGGCTGTCTCGCGAGAAGCTCGCAAATTAGAGCTTCCCACGAAAAGTGCTTAAGGGAAATAAACTTTTTGTAAATTCACACAGAAACTCTCGCGACTGTCTCGCGACTATTTCATGACCAACAGCTTCTCGCGAAATGCTGTTTGGCAAAAACTGGATTTTTCCAAAATCAAACAAAAACTATCACGACTGTATCACTACTATCTCGCGACTTAAAGCTTCTCGCGAAGGTGTTTGTGCTTCAGTGGCCATTTTCGCGACTGTCTCGCTACTCTCTAACCCGCGAAAAACGCGTGTTTTCAGTTTTTATGTAGCAGATGTGACAGTTTTTCAAACACTTAGAATTTCCCTCGCAAAGCCTCTCTTGAACCCTTTTCAACCCAAAATCACATTTCACTCAAATCCCACCATTCTCAAGTCTATTTTCTACATTTTCAACTTCAAGGTATGTTTTCTAAAACATTTTCTTCAAGATTTTCTTAGATTATGCAGAAATTTAAGTTAGGGTTTTAACATTTGGGGATTTTTTTGAAATTGGGTTGGGGTTCTCATTCCTATGTAAATTTCTTTCCAAATCTATTTGGGTTGAGTTTCTTTTGTTGTGTTTGTTCTTGTGTTGGGCCTTTATGGCTGTTTGATCTAGTATTTAGGCTCTGTTTCATCATGTTCATGCACTGCTCATAGTTGGTGTTCACAGTTGCATACTAGGTGCTTGACAGAATGTCCTAGTGACATTTCTATGCTAAATTGGATTCAAGTGAATTCCAATTTCTGGGTTTATACTTGTTTGACCTAGTTTAACTTGTTTTGGTCACTGTTTATGTGTTTCACACTCTTTGCCCATGTTGCACACACTAGGCACACACCTAGGCACCCCGAATGCATTTCATGCTGCACTCTCATGCATCTGCACATGCACACACATGCACACACATGCATCAGCACATGCACACATATGCACACACATGCACAATTATCTACATTCTTGCATTGTGTCTATGTTCACTTGTTTTATCTGTTTCAACATGATGTTTTGAGTTACTTTGCTATATTTTAAGTTGTTTTAAATTTGTTTTGGGACTAACTTGAATCTAATCAAGTTTTGTGTTCTGTTTTTGTGTTTTTGCACATGTTTCCTGTCTGTTTTTGTGTCACTTTGCACAGATGTCTCCATTCAAGACCTCAACTGTGAAAGGGGGCAACAATAAAGGCAAGAAGTTTGTGATTGATGTTGATGACCTTTCATGAAGGCCAAAGAAGACTCGATCACCAATAGAGACTTTTGATTTGACCTACTTCAGATCCTATGCTACATTTCAAAATTTTCAGAAATATTTTATGGAAGCTCCTTTATTGGTGGAAAGGGTCGTGGATCAGCAATCTCTCCTTGACACAAATATCCCTATCTAGTGTGCCACCAAGGATTGGAACTTTCTTCTCTCCAATCTGGAGGATGCATACGAAAACTTAGTGAAAGAGTTCTATGCAAATGCTATTATTGACAGAGAAGAGCTAAAATGTTGGGTTAGAGGAAAGAGTTTCTCGATAACACCGGTTTACCTGGCAGAAATTCTACACATTAACCGGCCAATTCTTCCCACACCACCGGTATATGATAAGCTGAATCCAGAAGAAGAGGTTCTTAAAGAAGCCTTAGGAGCTAATTAGGAGTTCTCCTCAAATAGGAAGTCAATTAATGTGTCATCTCTTTTTCCCGAATTGAGATTACTCACAATGATCATGTGTAGCAATCTCTATCCTTTGTCAAGCACCGGATATATGAATCTTGGTCGAGCATTATTCTTGCATGATCTGATCACTGATGAAGAGATTGATGTGTGCTTTCATATCTTTCACATCTTGGCAAAAACAGTTGACCGGACTGCTTCAAAGAATTGTATTCCTTTCTGTCGCCTTATCTCAAGGATTTTGAAGCTCAAAGGGGTGCATCCTTTGGAAGATTATCGCACATATCCAAGGCCAAGTCCGATTAACATTTGTACTCTTCATGCAGGTATGAGTCACACCAAGAAGAATGCCAAGCAAGAAAGTCATGCAACTCCGGGAAGCTCAAGCTCTACTCCCCATTCCTATGATGAACAGTTCGACAACATCATGGCTGCACTTCAAGAGATTAGTACCAAGATATCAGGACTAGCCACTATCATGCACTCCCAGCATATTCGTTTTGACAAAAAGTTCACATCTCTCGAAACTTAGATGGATGAAATTCAAAGGAAGCTAGAAGAAAATGAAGGCTAGCTATTCCATGACAAAAAGGGGGAGATGGTGTCATTAACAGGGGGAGATGATGCCATTGATAGGGGGAGTGTAGTGATAGGGGGAGGAGAAGCTAGAAGTTTACTGCTGGTTTAACTGTTCTATGTTTAACTGCTTTTGTTTTAAGCTTAAATACTCTTTTCTTTAATTTTAGTTTAATTTCAGTATTTGTGTTTTTCTCTATGCTTTGTAGCATATTTTTTTTGTACTTTTAAGATATTGTTAATATGTCTTAAGTACCTCACTCTTGTGCCCTAGTTGGATCTTATATCCTAGATGCTAATACTTAGTGTATTTTGCATTGGTTGAGTGTTAGACATGCAATTGATCCTTTGGATTGATCTTAATTGCATTGCGTATCCGGATGAGCATTTACTTGCTAAATGTTCATTGTAGTCATTCTTTAATGATTGTTCTTGTATGATAATGATATGCTTACATGTTTTATATTGTTTACAAACTTGATCGCATTTTACTTGTTCATGTACGTACCATGTGTTCAACTTGTCATAAGCTTAATGAAAGTTTTGTTTGTGTGCAAGTGTTTCAGGTTACAAGTATATACGTGCAAGTGCTTCACAGCTTCTAGATTAGGTGTGAGTGAGTTTTGCCATTGTTCCCAAATTCATGTTTAAGTCTAGAGTCTATTTTAGGGGTTTTGTCACGGAATAGCCAAAGAGGGAGATTGTAAAGTTGTTATTTACAACTATGTGTTTTGTTGGCTTTTATTCCGTGCCAAATTTGATTGTAACTTTATTCAATCTTTTGTACCCTATATTTATGGTGGCATTTGATTATAAGGGTCGTGTGTTAGAGAGAGAGTGTGAAGACTCAAGCAATTGAAGATGGAAGAGTTTTCACGGGTAGCTCGCGACTAAGCATCCCGCAAAATGACTCATGTGCCTTGCACATGCTGGAATGCGAAGAGTCAGGCTAGGATGGAGATGGCTATGTTTCGCGAGTATCTCGCGGGTAAGGCCTTCTCACGAGACATCTATGAGACTTTCTGTTCTGCCAGCCTGTCCATTCTGATACACACTTTCTGTGCCTACACTATTTATACCCATATTACCCACAAATGTTGAGGAGTGCTTCTGAGAGAAAACCCTAGCCAAACATATTGAGAATTAGTGATTGTCATACCCACAATTCTCTATACACTTTGCTTGTGGAATTTCCTCAACTCCTACCTCTTAATTTCCGTACCATTGAGAGGTTGATAGCCCAAACACTTACCACACTCTTTCAGAATGTCAAGTGACGTTTTGGTGCTGTTAGGAAGCAATTGGAAGAAGCCAAGGATGGCAGATGCAACATGGAGTTTGTTGCGGGATCCGGAGAACTAGACAAGACATGGTTTCAAGAAGCCTTGTTGGAGTAGGAGCTTGGAGGGCTTAGGTATATCGGGTAGATTAGGCTTGGAGGGTCTCTTGCTAACTTATGTATCCCAACTGATTGTCTAGTGGATCGATTTCCGCTTGGAGGGGGGCAGAGAGGTTTTTCGCCGAGTTCTTTGGTTTCCTCTTCGATAACACATCGATGGGTTATCTTGTGTTTGCATCTTTCTTCTCTACTCTTTTACATTCTATATTGACTGCTGTGTTGCTTAGATTATGGATTAGAGTAGCTTGTTTATTTATCCGCTCGCATTTACATTATTCCACACTTAGTATTAAGTTAGTGTAAAATCTATCGAGCCGTAATTTTTAATTTGGGAGTCTAAACAGCTCTTGTGTTTTCAACACATTTTCAAGCATTCAGTTTTTAAATTTTGATAATAGATTTTAAGTTGGAGTAGGATTTAAATTTCTAAAACTTAGATGATAAAGTTTTAGCTAAATTAAATTATAACTAAATCTTATCCCTTGATTCGAGAAAATATATCCTAACAATTAATGAAATAATTTTTTTAAATAATTAATAAAACGTAAGATGCAACTTGAGGGGGGGGGGGGGGGAAGCATGAGGTGTTGTGTTGGATTTTGGATTTTAGTTTAAAATTTATTTTTTTATTTTATTTTTTCTAGGGAAGGTAGTTAAAAAAAAAAATTTATAATAAACTTTTAGTCCGAATAGAATTTAAATTTGTTAAAATTTAAATGATAAATTTTTACGTAAATTATACTATTGTTAATTTTATCCCTTAATTTGAGGAAATATATCCTAATAATTAGTAAAAAATTAATTTAATAATTAATGAGTAATACAAATACATATGTGTAAGTTTCAACTCAAAAATAAATAAATAAATAAATAAACAAAAACAAAAAAAATAAATAAACAAAAACATGGGGTGCAAGAGAAATTCTATGGAAATACCATTAGTAAATATATATATATATATATATTGAAATTTTGATAATAGATTTTTAGTTGGAGTTGGGGCGTGTTGCATGTTTTGTTAAAACACTTATTGTTACTTTACCTAAAGAAATTGATAAGAACAAATAAGTTATTGTCTCTATAAATTGAAATGTAGATGCATGTTGAATATTTTGTTAAACACTTATTGTTATTTTATCTAAAGAAATTGATAAAAACAAATAAGCTGGTATCTCTATCAATTGAAACTTAGATACATGTTGCATGTTTTGTTAAAACACATTGTTGTTTTATCTAAAAAAATTGATAAGAACAAATAAGTTGAAATAATGTTGTAATTTGGTGAAGTTACTTTGTGCAACCATGACTTCTATGCTTAACTTTTATTATATAGTATATGATATGACATGATGTGAAACTAGGTTTCAATAGCATATAATTTTTATTTAACTTTTGGCATGTTTTTTTGAAAATTTTTCGACAATAAATTTAATTAAATGATTTTCTAATAATCCCTTTTATGCCTCTAAACTCACTAAAAATATTAAAGTGCAACCAAAAATGTGGAAACTAGGAATTTCTTACTTTCTACGTGTAGGAACAAACTAATGTGGCTTTCCATAATTTTTTTCTAGATTATTATCATTTTTTCAACATTTTTAGTCATTTATAAAACCAATATATATACACACACACACAAGACTCATCACATGTGATTTGCACGTGCGATTAGGCTCTTTTTTATCTTTTATTTTGGATTTAGTAAAATAATGTTTAAAAATGAGATAGAAATAGTGTTATAATTTTTAGGATCTTTATCTACGTGAGAATTGATAAAAGTTTGAAAGACTTAAAACCTAGGAACTTTTTTAAAAATAGTAAATTACTTTTTTAACCGGTTTGTATTTTTAAATTTAAAATTATTTAATTAAAAGATAAAGGTATTTTAGAGAGTTTAAGAATTTGAGTAAGGATATTATAGTATACAAAATGATGAAACCCAAACAAGTAATTATGTTATATATATATATATATATATATGAAAATTTTGGTTCTCATGATCTTTGTGTTTAAGAATAGATTAATGTGGCATCTCATAATTCTCTCTTAACTTTTCCAATTTTTTATAATTTTTAGTCATTTGTCAAAAACCATAAAAATTATTTTAAAAAATTAGAGACAATAAAAAAACATCTGGGAAAATGTGAGTTACGTAATTTCTATGTAAGGTAACAGACTAGTGTAGCTTCCCATACTTTTCTTCCAATTGTATTAAATATTCTCAGTTCTTTGAATTAATTACCAAAACTAATAAATTTTACAACAACCTTCACAACTCATCTCATATATAAATGGATTGCCCTTAAGTCTTAGAGGAGGGTGACCCAAGCCAGAGGGTGTGCGCCTCACGCCCATGAGTGAGCGACCCAACAATTTACTTGAGAAAATTTAAATAATATATATATATATATATTGTAGGGGTAAAGGCCCAAATCTAGTATTGGGCCTTAGGCCTTGGCCGAGAACACAGGTGATCCAAGGACAATTAAATAGTAGTAAGTGACTTAAGCTCACAGCTTCATGAGTGTGTTATTAATGGGAAGGTGGTTTGAGGAGGAATACCTCCTTGGATAGGCTAAACACGGATGTGATGTAAATCCTAATGATTAAGGCGACCTTCTAGGAAGCTCCAGTGGCAGAAATGTACATTTCGAATGTACCAGAGAGTGGAAGCTAGGAGATACCTATGGAAAAGTTGCTGCCACCGCATTGAATACCCTACAACTAACTTTCTGGCCGCATTTATGTGGAGAAGACCCCTGAACAGTGCTGCCTTGGCTACCACAACTCACAAAAAGCCAGAAAGGGTGTCTAATGGGACGGACACTCAAGTAGTGGCTTGGATGATCAACAAATGGAGGGCCAAGATTACCAGGAGGGAGATATATAATGTAAGAGACTCCTGAAGGAAGGGAGATCAGAAAATCAAGAAAGAAATACTGTAGCAATCTAGAACGAGACTTGTAATTAAGCTTTAAAAGTAATACGTAAGAATCAGTCTCCTCGGACTTGGCTGAGGACGTTTTTCCATAGTAAAAGTTTGTTATCTTCCTTTCTTTGTCATCAAGATCTGTTTACTTGTTTCCTAATTCATTAAAACCCAGTTTTCCAACCCATTATCTACAAATTTATTGTTTTGGGCTTTTTGGGCCTAAGTCCATACACCTTTTGGGCTAGAAGTTCAAATAAGGTCCTTACAATTAGCGCCATTTATGGGAAGATTACATGGGTGCTAGTGAGTGCAACGTTCAACCATGGTAATTTCAAATCCACACTAGGAAGAATTTGTAGAATCCCAACGTGAAAATCATTTTGTCAATCTTGAACATAGAAGGGATCGGAAGGGGAGTGTGCATATTGTCCAATCCAGCAAGAGTCAGTCCTGGGGTAAGAGCCATCTCTCTCATAAGGAAGATACCAGAGCCCTGCAATTGGAGGTTGACCATCTGAAGAGAAAGCTGCGCCGTGCACAACAAAAGCGAACCCCCTCCAGCTCTAACGTTTCCTCTAATGACAGAAAGGATGCCAGTTATAAACGAAGGTCAAGGACCCCACCCAGTGAGTCTTTCTCCTACGAAGGGAGCACCATCACAGACGTAGGTATAAGATCCTGCCTCGTAAAGACCTAGGAGGTGACGCTATGAGCAAGGTGTTGAATCAAATTTCCCGATCACCCTTCAAGCACAGGATTGAAGGGGCAAGACTTCCTCGGCGATTCAATCAGCCAACGTTCACCATCTACAATGGTCGAACAGACCCAGTGGAGCATGTGAACCATTTCAACCAAAGAATGGCTATCCTTTCCAAGGACGAAGCCTTGATGTGCAAGGTGTTCTCCTCCAGTCTGGGACCCATGGCAATGAGATGGTTTGACGGCTTAAGGGCGGGTTCCATAGGTTCCTTCAAGGAGCTCACCCAGACATTTGGGTCTTGTTTTGTCACTTGTAGCAGAGTTCCTCAGCCCTTAGACTTCCTACTGTCCTTGTCCATATGAGAAGGGGAGGCCCTGAAAACATACTCAGATAGATACTGGGAGATGTACAATGAGATAGATGGTGACTTTAATGACGTTGCCATCAGTACTTTCAAAGTCGACCTCCCAACCGAGCACGATCTAAGGAAGTCTTTGACGGAAAAACCTATCACTAACGTGCACCAACTTATGGACTGGATTGACAAATATAAAAGGGTTGAGGAAGGCTAGTAGCAGGGGAAAGGTAAGGCTAAGATTATCCCTCAGGAAAAAAGGGATTTCAGGTCAGATCGATATAATAACAATCGACCTCAAAGGGACTTCGTTGAGTAGCTAGGGTCTGCCAGCACTCAAGCGATTAACGCAGAACCGGTGCATCAGGTTCTCGAGAAGATTAAGAATGAGCCATTCTTCAAACGACCAAATAAAATGGCAGGAAATCCCATAAGGTGCAATCAGAACCTTTACTACTAGTATCACCAAGACCAAGGACACACCACAGAGGACAGTAGGAACTTATGGGATCATCTGGACTAGCTGGTCCGAGAGGGAAAACTGAAACAATTTTTGCACCATTCTAGTGGTCTGCAGGGCCAGGCAAATCCAAAGGCCTCCTTTGACACGATAAATGTCATATTTACCGCTTCAAGAAGGACCTGTTCTTGTCCCTCCAAAATGCTGTCTGTGGCTAGGCTGCCCACCAAGGACACCAATTCAGAGCCGAAGAGGTCTCGGGTGAATACCCAATTGATGCTAAGTTTTTTGGACGAGGATAAGGTTGGAACTATACAGCCCCATGATGACGCTTTAGTGGTCACGCTCAGGATTGGGGGGTATGACGTGAAGAGGGTGATGGTGGAACAAGGCAGTGATGCCAAGATAATGTACCTCGACCTATACAAAGGGCTGAACTTGAGACCCGAGGATCTAACAGCCTACAGTTCGCCCCTGGTAAGTTTTGATGGGAAAGTCGTCATTCCGAAGGGCCAGATTAGACTACTCGTGCAGACTGGTTTAGAAGTGGTAGAGGTGGACTTCATCGTGGTGGACGCTTATTCCCCCTACATGGCAATTATGGCCAGGCCCTGGCTGTATGCGTTGGGTGCCGTCTCTTTTACCCTACACCAAAAGGTGAAACATCCATCGAACGGAGTCAATCCGCAGCTAGGTAGTGCCTGGTAGCCGCCATCTTCCATCAGCCCGAAATGGAGTTCTTGGCTCCTGTTAAAAGGGGCTTATAGCAATTAAAAACTTCAGATTTGCCTATCGATGGATCAGCCGAGGAGGCGAAATGTGAAGACTTAGAAGTGGTTGTTGTCTGTGATGACCTGGAGAAGTTTTTTCTGATCATAACTCAGCTTCCTCCTCCAAAGAAAGAAGAGCTAATAGAGTTTCTTAAGAGAAATGTTGATGTGTTCGCATGGAGTGCTTACGAAGCCCCGATGGTGGATCCAAGCTTCATCTGCCATCATTTAAATGTCAACCATCTATCACTCCCAAGAAGCAATCACCTTGGTGCGTCTAGGGATCACTCCAATGCTGTTAGAGATGAGGTGAAGAAGCTCAAGCAGGTAGGGGCTATCAAGGAGGTTTTCTTCCCTAAGTGGCTAGCCAATACTATGGTAGTAAAGAAAAAGAATGGGAAATGGCGAGTGTGTGTAAACTTCACAGATCTAAATAAAGCTTGCCCAAAGAATCCCTTCCCTATGCCTAAGATAAACCAACTAGTGGATGCAGCTGTAGGTCATCCTCGGATAAGCTTCTTAGGTGCCTTTCATCGGTACGACCAGATACCACTAGCCCTGGATGATCAAGAAAAGACAGCTTTTATCACTCCCACTGGAAATTACCACTACAAAGTGATGCCCTTTGGTTTGAAAAACGCAGGGTCTACCTATCAAAGAATGATGATCAGAATGTTTGAACCATAGTTGGGCAAGAGTATCGAGGTCTATATAGACGACATGGTGGTGAAGAGTAAGTTGGTGTTCGAGCACATTGGAGACCTTGGGAACATTTTTGAAATTTTGAGGAAACACAAACTACAACTCAATGCTTCTAAATGTTCTTTTGGGGTCAGATTAGGGAAGTTTTTAGGGTACATGGTCACGCATTGCGGAATTGAAGTTAACCCCGATTAGATTAAGACAATAAATAGTTTACAACTACCTCAGAATCCTACAAAAGTCCAAAAGCTAACCGAAATGACTGCCGCCTTAAGCCGATTTATCTCTCGGTCAGCGGATAGATGCAGACCCTTCTTCCTATTGATGAATAAGTGGAAAGGATTTGAGTGAACCGAGGAGTGTGCCTTAGCCTTCCAGCAGCTTAAGGATTACCTCGCTAGCCACCTATCATGTCCAATCCAAAGGTGGATGAGGTCCTATTTGCTTATATTGCAGTGACCACTTATGCTGTAAGCTTAGTCTTGATATGAGTTGATAGTCGCATTCAAGGCCAGTTTACTATGTGAGCAAGTCAGTACATGAGGCCGCGATCCGTTATCTACCCCTGGAGAAAGCCATTTTGGCGGTGATACATGCCACACGCAAACTTCCCCATTACTTCCAAGCACATACGGTAGTTGTCCTAACTCAGCTCCCGCTCAGAGCTCTGCTCTGAAGCGCTGATTACACGAGAGGATTGCTAAATGGGGCACGATCTTAGGGGCTTTCGACTCAAATACATGCCTCGTACCTTCGTTAAAGGCCAGGTCCTTGCAGATTTGGTAGCAGAGTTTGCGAATCCCCTTTCGAGAAAGAGGCAGAGACACAACACATAGATGGAAAATCAGTTGGTACAATCACCTTATAAGAACCTTTAATTTGGAAGGTATATGTCGATGGTGCAGCCAATCAAATGGGGTTCGGAGTAGGGCTAGTTCTGGTCTCACCCGAGAAAATCACCATTGAGAAATCATTAAGATTGGGATTCTTGACCACAAATAATGAAACTGAATATGAGGCTCTGCTAATGGGAATGACCATGGTTCAAAAAATGGGCGGAAAGGCTGTAGAGATGTTCTTGAACTCAAGATTGGTTGTCGGCCAAGTGAAAGGAAAGTTTGAAGCTAAAGATGAAAGAATGCGTGGGTACTTAAGTCAGGTCAGACGTTTACAGTCAGGCTTTGAATCTTTCAACTTGTTGCATATCCCTAGAAGTGGAAGCACACATGCTGATTCCCTAGCCACACTTGCAACCTCTTTGGCGTGAAGCTTACCCCAGGTCTTCCTCGTAGAAGACTTATGCAAGCCCACAGAGGTAAGTAGAGAGGTGGTTCATGTTCACCAAGTTAGAAAGGGGCCTAGCTGGATGGATCCCTGTTGATGGTCATTTTTTAGGAGTCCAAGTAGAAAGAAGAGAGCCCAGCATCACGAGCAGCAAAGGGTTGGCAAATAGATAACAAAACCATTAGGCCTAAGCGGCAGGAATAATGGATCACAGATTCATAAAATAAACAAATGGACCTTGAGGAAGCAAGCGGGCTCAAAAGGAGCCCGGAAAGAGAGAAATAGCAAATAACAAACCCATGGGCAGTATATGATGTAGAAAAGTGAGAATGGGCCGCAGCATGCCCAAAGCAATGCAAGCAAAGAAAGTAAAGGGTCGATGGCAAGCCCATGAGCCTCGAGGATGAGAAAAAAGTAATTGGGCCGGGGAAGCCTAATGAAGTTAGTAAAAGCCCATGGGAACACAGAATTAGCAAAAGGGCCAATGAAGCCTAAGAAAAGCAAAAGGGCCAAGGATTAACAAAGAAAAACAAAAGGGACGCAGGAGCTCATAAGTAAGAAAACCAATGGCCATGCTAAGCCACTAGGGGAAAGAATAAACAGCAGGCCTAAAGAGGCCCAGCAGAATTAAGTCATTACAGCAGGAATGACAGAGTGATATGGCAGGAAATGAGTGCAATCAAGAAATAGGCTGAAAGAAATGTAAAGCCCAGTATCAAATAAAGCCCAGCCCCTAAAAGGAGCGGGAAATCAAAAAGAAGCTCACATAAAAGGTCAAGAACGGACGGCAGACTGTGCAGGCAAGCCTCCAAACCACGGCAGACTGTGCAGGCAAGCCTCCAAACCATGGCAGATGCATGATCAGCAAGCAGATTTTGGACACATATGGAAGGAAGGCACACGCAAGGCCCAGACATCACCAACCTGTACCCAGCCAATATAGGACATGGTGAGGTCATGGGTCAGAGGTAAGAGGGCATGGTTTGGCGGTAGGGAGAGGGGAAAACCTATTCTGGGGTTCTACTCAAGCTCTTTTGGTAATACATTCTGCTGGGATGACATACCACCCAAAAGAAGTAAGGCTGAGTTGGAACCACTAGGTGCATGCCACGAGGGATAGGGAGAGAGAGTACCCACACCGTGGCAGGAAAGGGTGCCACGACAGACTAACAAACAAAATAGTCCTATTTATCTAGTGATGGGGAGTGGCACACAGACGATCCAGTGGTGGTCGGCAAGTACACTTAAACTAGACAACGGTGGTTAAAGGCTAAAATAGTAAAATCCGACCACAGCAAGTGCTATAAATGGAGGCCCTTGCCATGCGCTAAAGGGAACACACTAGAATCACAGTAACAACCATCTAAGAGGAAATCACAAAATAGAAAACAAGAGCAAAAGAAAAGAAAAGAAAAGAAAGATAACAGGAAAACTGAAACAAAGAAGGAAAGAAAACAAAAAAATAGAGAGTTAGATCGGCAGGCATGCACCAGTAGGTTGTTTCCCTCTCTTCCTCTCAAAATCCTGTTCTCTGCCAAAAGCAAAGGGTTCCTTCGGGCACCAACCATTCAGGTCCGTTTTCCTCAAAGTGATTAATTTCCGTGGTAGGAACTTTCCTGGGAGATTAATTGCATTGAGAAGAAGCGTTCTTCCCTCCCTGGTTTTGGTCCTGCAGACCAGACTTACTCTGATTTCTTTCTTCTTTTAATTGACCCACATGCTAACCACTTATTCACTTACTTGCTTTAATTATTGTTATTGTGATTATCATCCTTAAGTAAGGATTAACTGTTCATTTTAATTAACAAGCCAAAGTATTCTCCTTTTTTGTCTTATTATCATGTCTGCCTACCATGACTCATTCAGAGTAGCTCTGCCTGCCGTAAGCATGCTTTTGGCAGACGATGCATAGTTTGTATACAAGCCGGACCAAGTTGAGTTCCAGTTGGACCGATCTCAACTCCCTTACTCAGAACACTTGGGCCTAGTAATGCAGGAGGCAGCCCAACCCAATACAACAATAGTACCATAGGAGGCAGCCCAGCGTAATACAAAAAGCCCACTACAACCCCATAGTACTGTTCTTGAAGAAGGACACCCTGCCCGGGATAAGTCAAAAGCTGACAAAGTACGAAGAAAGGCCCTTCGGTTCTGATTGTCCGAGGATCAGAAATTGTACAAACGCTCCTTTTCTGGGCCATACCTGCTATGCATACACCCCGAGGTAACAGAGTTACTCCTTGAGGAGTTACATGAAGGGATTTGTGGAAGCCACACTAGAGGAAGATCCTTGTCGCACAGGGCCATCACTCAAGGCTATTGGTGGCCAAACATACAAAAGGAAGCACAAGAATATGTAAGGAAGTACGACCAGTGTCAAAGATTCACACCAAACATACACAAACCGGAAGGAGTCCTTAATCCTCTATCCAGCCTTTGGCCATTCGCTCAATGGGGTTTGGACATTGTTGGTCCTTTACCCAAAGCAGCAGGTAACAAGAGGTATTTGCTAGTTGGCACAAACTACTTCACTAAGTGGGTTAAAGTTGAGCCCCTGGTGAATATCAGAGATGTAGATGCCAAGAAGTTTGTTTGGAGGAACATCGTTACTCGGTTTGGGGTCCCTCATACCCTCATCTCGGATAATGGCCTTCAGTTCGATAGCAAAGCCTTCAGGCAATACTATTATGATCTTGGAATTACAAATCGATACTCCACCCCAGCTTATCCCCAAGGGAATGGACAAGCTGAAGCTGTTAACAAGGTCATAGTGAGCGGGCTTAAGAAGAGGCCGCAAAGAACTCAGCATGGGGAAAGCTGGGGCCTAATTGGGAGGGGCCATGCCGCATCACTTCAGTGGCTAGTATAGGAGCATATTTCCTCAAAGACCTAGATGAACATGTAATACCACGACCTTGGAATGTAAACAACCTGAAAATGTATTATTATTAATGAAAGTTTCCTTTGTTATATGCTCATTTACTGTGTAAATACATCGTACTTCCCATTATTATCTTTATAAGTGATTAAATAGAACCTTAGTCATGCCTAGGTCCTCGGACTAGATGCTTTGGAGAAATTAACACTTTATGACATCTTTATAAGTGATTAAACAGAACCTTAGTCATGCTTGGGTCCTCGGACCAAATGCTTCGGCGAAATTAACACTCTATGACACCTTTATAAGTGATTAAACAGAACCTTAGTCATGCCTAGGTCCTCGGACCAGATGCTTTGGGGAAATTAACACTCTATGACATCTTTATAAGTGATTAAACAGAACCTTAGTCATGGCTGGCTCCCTAAACCACATGCTTTGGCTAAATTAATACTTATTGGTATCTTTCTTAGTGTTAAACAGAGCCTTAGTTATGTATGGATCCTCGAACAATATACCTTGGGGAAATTAACACTCTATAACATCTATTCATTTTTTATAAGTATTAAACAAAACCTTAGTCATGCCTGGCTCCCTAAACCACATGCTTTGGCTAAATTAATACTTATTGGCATCTTTCTAGGGGTTAAGCAGAACCTTAGTTATGCATGGCTCCTCAGACCATATACTTTGGGGAAATTAATATTCTGCGCTATTTATTTGCTTTTCACTAAGTGCTAAAATAGATCCAAGATTATAACCAACTCCTCGAATTGGCAGCTTTAAGTAAGTTAAAGTCCTTAATTATTTATCCAAGTGTTGGGTAGGATGAAGAATATCTCTCCCTTTTACTTTTTATAAAGCTTATTACTTATCTTTCTTAGATTTAGCCTTCACTTCAAAAGGATCAATTCACAGTACAAATATGGGGTAAATCTCTTTGTTGCTGATACACAATCAAATTATTTGAACTAGTAGCAGGGCATTGTTGTCAGTTTTTTATTAAAGTTAGAGTAGCAACAATTCAACTTTATTTGCAACAATAGTAAGCTTGAAAGCAGATAAAGTAAAGACACAAGAGGTAGAAAGAAAAGTCTATTCATAAATCAAAAGAAGGGGCATTACAAGAGGTGGCAGAAGCCAAAATAATAATAATAATAATAATAATAATAATAATAATAATAATAATAAATATAATAGAGAAAAATCCTACCACTACTTCTCTGTTGGTTGAGGGCCTTCCTTGGAATCAGTTGCCTTAAGTTTGGCATCCCCAACTTTAGACTTGGACTCAGCTTTTTTAGCTTGGGAGACCACGTCTTTAACTGTAAGGGCATCCTCGGAATAAGTGTCTTTGGTTGAGGGCAGGACCTCTTTACCCTTACCTGCCCTTATGGAAACCTCAGCATCAAGAGTAAGATCTTGGATATTGGAGACCTCCTCATGGGGAGGGAGGGATAAAGCAGTAGGAGGGAGGTACGCTGGAGCTTCTCAGGTGTGTTTAGGAAAGAATATGCTCTCAGCTTTCCTCAACTCGAAGTCAGCAAGGACCCCCGCACTGTTAAGTTCCAGTATCTAGGTTTCAACGCAGTAATCCCTACACACTTCGACCACCTCTTCAACCAGCTTATTCTCTGTCTCCTCCACCCCACGTTTGTAGGATGCTTTCTCCGCAGCTTCAATAGTTTCCTTAGCCACCCGAGCTGCCTCTTTAGCTTTATCCTTAACCTTCTGCAGCTCGGCCTTGAGATCTAGAACTAGTTGTTTCTGGGTGGCCAATTCTATTTCTGTTGTATAGAGCTGCTTACATTGGTCCTCAGCTTGAGCCTCAGCATTTTTCAGACCAGCCAGGGCATTTAAACGTTCCATGTCTGCGGTGGTCAGCTTATTAGCCAACTCTGTGTGTTCTTCTTTAATGGCTCTGAGAGCCTTCTCAACCTTAAGAAGGGAGTGGGCCTCAGCTCTAACTTCATTATGAGCATTCCAGACCCACTCTTCGATCTCAAAGACTTGTTGATGTTGGGATTTGTGCCCTAGAATTCTATTGTATGATGCTATGTATTATATTATGTATGACATGATGTATGACTTAATATTGAAATTAATAAAATTGTTTTATTATTATCTGAAATAATGGTAACATGAATATTTGGACATTATCATATAGTCCATGAGATGCATAGTATGTGATTTATGTGAAAAGTCACAGAATATATAAATCACAAGTTCTTTGTAAATTCAGAATATTAGTTCGTGGTCGGTGATGAAATTGGGAATTTCATCTGCAAAGACTATAACATATTAACTAAGATGATTTGTCTTGATCATGGAAGTGGTGACTTCTAGTTGATATGTTGATATGTTTTAAGAGTTAAAACATATTGAACTGGACCGCTGTGAGATTTATTATTCTCCTAATGACTGTCAATTTAATAGTAAATTTCACGACTTACATTTACATTAACTCTTAATCCTGAGAGAATAATGAACCTGATCATGAAGTGTAGATTGCTTTGATATATCAGGAGTGATATCTAAAGTAACGGTCAAAACCTCAGTATGTTGGGCAGCCACATTTGGTGTTGATGGAACATATATTCTCAAGATGGAATTCATAGTCTCTTAATGGAGATATAAAATATTCCCTTGAGATAAGTTTAATGGATTTGTTATTCAAAAAGTTAGGCCTAACTACTTTAGTATATAGTTACTAAAGTATATATTTATGAAATTGGATTTTATAAATATATAATGAATAACTTAAAGGATTAAACCGGGTACTCACGGATTAAGATGTAGTAATTCACAAAGTGGCAGTCTTCATTTATGACTTTGTGTTACTACAAATATTTGATGAAGGGGTTGCATGTACAATAAAGTCTTGGGATATAATTTATTAATAAGGCCTAAAGTACAATTATATTTATATAGTGGTATTAAATATAATTAATGGTAACTTTGGACTTGTCAAGAGTTGACAGAAAAGTCCAAAGTTCATTAGAGCTAGTGTCTTATTAGTTCTCTTTTGGTCCCACTCCAAGCCACATATTAAAGCCCAATTGGAAAGGCCTAAAAGGCTGACCCAATTAGATAATCAGTTATAGGAGAGAAACATATAGATTTTTTGGTAATCATCACAATTGCATGAATTGGTATGTATGAGAGTGTTGGACACTCTTCTATTCTCTCTAGAAACACACACATATAACTGATTGAGAGACCACACATCTTGGGCATCTAGTGGAATTAAAGTGAAGATTGAAAGTCTTCTCAAGAACTTCTGATCTTCGGTTTTGAATTTCACCGCTTCAAGGTACACTCTCTTGTTCTCTAATTCTGAAACTTATATGAGACATGTTAACAATTGTGAATGAAGTAGATCCATTTATTTTTTTTCCATTGTGTACACTCATATTTCCATCAGTTGGGTGACATACATAAAAATAGCAAAGGGATTATATATATATATATATATATATAAAAGTTGATGACAATGAGTTAAGGCGCTTCTTACCATGGCAAGGTCTCTCTTCAGAGACATGAAGAGATCAGGCTGCCTCGTATGCCTGAAAGCCTCCATATCCCTAGGGAGGAGAATAGGCTGCTCTAGAGCTTTAGCGAGGTAGGTCGCATTCCTTCTTTGGGATTCCCAGATGGAAGCATCCTAGGGAATGGCAGCTCCCTCCAGCTCTATTCGAGGAGCCTAAGTGCGTTGCTGTCGGCGCACTTCAGCGTCGTCCCGGCTCTCCACAGAAGAGACCCTTTTGTCCTTAGGGTCCTTACTTGTCTTCTATTGTTTAGTGCCCTTTTGAGGGGCCACTTCCCTTTCCTTTAGAACCTGCACTGGCCTTTTCATCTTCAGATTCGGATTGGCCTACAGTCCCAGGTCAATAGGGGACAGGGGAGGTGGAGGAAGACTGGGAGGAACTTGAGTTTTAGGGACTTCTTTCGAGGTTAACCCCTTGTTCCTGTTGGCCAAAAGACCCTTTAAGCTCTTCCTCTACTGCAAGTCCATCCTTCCTCTTCTTCCTCTAAGCTAGTGTTGACTTGGGCAACAATCAACTTCGAATGATGAGCTGTAGAAAATCTGTCGGACTCGGTTTTAGAATCCGAGAGCTCCACAGGCCTTTTTGAGGCTCTTTCTTCCCCTTCGAAAAGGAATTGGTCGATCTCGGCCTCGAGGGATAGACGGGAAGAAGCTGTTTCTTCTCTCGGAGCGGTTACCTCCTGAGGAACATGCGGGGCGGGCAGAACGACAGGTGGAAGGTCTTTCTGAGCTAGGAACCCAAGCATGGAAACGTCAATGCGATTCAGTCTAGGGTCACCAGCTCTTATTGCTTAGCCTGCGTCTAGAAACACGCATGATAAAGCTCATAGTCTAATATCGGTGAATGGCTCAGAGTTGCCCGTCTTCGCTTATAAACACCTTACATCTTAGTAGTTTGTTGAGGCCTGAAGCGTTGACTAAGCTGAGCTTCGGAGCAGTGTGGGTTTTATCTGCAAAAAAACATCCAAGGGGCAAATCGTGGTTAGATTTATAAAAATTATCATCAAGGGAAGATGAAATAATAAAGGTAAAAGGTAGAAAAGCTGAAAGGACTAAATTCCCTACTAAGGAACCTAATCCTAAGATACCCCGCCTGGTTTTCCTTCTCGAACTAGGCAATAAAGACCGTCATGCCACTTCCCAGAAGCGATCAGGTAATCATCCTTTAAGCCCTTGTTGGACTTAGGAAGGTAGGAAATCATTCTAACGATGTCGGACCGGGACTTGAGATAGAATCCCGCATTGGCAAGGGAGTGACATTCGTACATGTAAACGACGTCAAGCCATGTGAGCCCTAGGTTCATCTGGTCATTTAGAGCATCTACGCTCCCTAAGACCCTAAACAGGTTGGGAGCACATTGGTGGGGGCAGATTCTGTGGTTGAGTAAGTAATCTCTGGTTATCCTACCCATGGGAAGTGGCATTCCTCCCTTTATGAAGGCGATCATAGGAATGACGACTTTGCCTTCTTTTCTATCTGTAACTATCTGGTCTGAGGGACAGTATCGCAGGGCTACGCCCTATGGGATATGATACTTGGCCCTAAAACGCTCCATACCGGTAGGGGAGTTCACTAAGTGTTTGAATCTACCCATCTAAGTAGATTAAGGTGGTGCAAAAGAAGTTTTTTTGAAAGGAAGAAGGCCAAGGAGGTTGGCCGAGGAGAAAAAGAACTTAAGAAAGTAGAAACTTACGAAAACAAGTGCGTGAGTTAGCCCGTGAATCTTGAGAGAAAAATCTTTCAAAGATTTCCTAAAGAAGAGATTTGGGAGAATTATGTGTCTTGGAAAGCGTAGTGAGTCTGAGTGTTTGAGATCTCTGGAAAGTTTGAAAGCTTGTGAAATGAGGAAAAAATGATTACTCTAGGCACCTTTTATAAAGGGCGAAGTTGAGTGGGAGTTATCCCGCTCAAAATCCCAGGAGAAAGGTCAGCCGTTGGATCTACACTTCACCATTGGATGTGGAGGACAAAGTGCCGCCTGAAGTAATTAATGACATCTTGCAGGCTATGAAGCATCAATAACAGTTACGAGGCACGTAAAATGACACTCCCATGCATGTGAGTCAAAGGATTAAATAATGTTATTCTTCAAAAATCAAAACCCCAATTTTCTCCTCGGACGAGAGGGAGAAATTGAAATTTTGAGGGGCTATTGTAGAGGTAAAGGCCCAAATCCAGTATTGGACCTTGGGCCCTAGCTGTGAACATAGGTGATCTGAGGACTATTAAATAGTAGTAAGTGATTTAAGCTCACAGCTTCATGAGTGTGATATTAATGGGAAGGTGGTCCGAAGAGGTTCCAAGGAGGAATACCTCCTCAGATAGGCTAAACACGAATGTGATGTAGATCCTAAGGATCAAGGCGACCTTCTAGGAAGCTCCAGTGGTAGGGATGTACATCTCAAGTGTACCAGAGAGTGGAAGCTAGGAGATACCTAAGGAAAAACTGCTGCCACCGCATTGAAAGCCCTGCAGCTAACTTTCTGGCTACATTTATGTGGAGAAAACCCCTAAACAATGCTGCCTTGGCTACCGCAACTCATAGAAAGCCAGAAAGGATGTCTAATGGAATGAGCACTCAAGTAATGGCTTGGATGATCAACAAATAGAGGGCCAAGATCACTAGGAGGGAGATATATAATGTAAGAGACCCTTAAAGGAAGGGGGATTGGAAAATCAAGAAAAAAAATACTGTGGCAATCTAGAATGAGACTTGTAATCAAGTTTTAAAAGCAATACATAAGAATCAGTCTCCTCGAACTTGGCTGAGGATTTTTTCCTCAGTAAAAGTTTGTTATCTTCCTTTCTTTGCCATCAAGATCTGTTTACTTGTTGCCTAATTCATTAAAACCCAGTTTTCTAACCCATTCTCTACAAATTTATTGTTTTGGACTTTTTGGGCCTAAGTCCATACACCTTTTAGGCTAGGAGTTCAAATCAAGTCCTTTTATATATATATATATGCTTAAAAAATTATTGAAATTTTCAATAATTTTTTTTAGTTATATGGAGCAAAATGGTGCAAACAATAGGATTTGAATTAGGTCCAGTGCATCCAGTGCACTAGACCAGTTGATATGGTAACACATGTCACCATCTCAACAGATTCAATAACACTAGACAATGGACCCAAACAATGTATTAAAATGAGTCATGGGTGAGCTCCACTGAAATCACTTTCTAGATTCTGTTTGGAAAATGCTTTTATTATTATTATTATTATTTCATTATTTTAGTCATTTTGGATTTGGGTGTTTAACCCTATAATTTAATTTAAAGTTGTGACTTTGTTGGACTATAAAATTTGGTGGCCAATATTATATTTTTATTTTCTAACTAGTCACTAACTCGTTCGATGCAAGGAAAAGCTATTGATTCTGAAAAAAAAAAAAAGTAACTTCTATACTTTTTTATAGTTTAGAAGTGTTGCCTAACATTGAACGTTATTGAGTTGCAAGTGCATAGTTACCGAAATCTACAAAATAATTTACAATTCTTAAATTAATAAAGCAAAACTCCCAATAGTTATATATACACACACACACTTAAAACTAATATAAACTGCAAATATATAAACAAAGGTCATGATATAAGGAATATACACCAAGTTTCAAATTTGAATAGCAATATGACTTTCTCGTAGTAATAACAATATAGACAATTCAAAACATGGAACAATATCAAAATTATAATATCTAATTCTATTATCTTTTATGTTGAATTCAAACAAATAATTAATTGAAATTAATCCAAACAAATAATTAATCAACCAAAAATCATAGCTTCTAATAAGAAAACAAAAAATCACATGAACCTAAATAAAAAGCATTTAAGGTGGTTTAGCCCAAAAAAAAAAAAGCATTTAAGGTGAAGAATTAAGATCAACCTACCGAGACGCAAATACCAAAAACCCCAAGACTTAAAACTTCAAAATTGATAGAATCCCCAAATTCTACATTAAAACCAAACCAAATTCAACAAATTTATATATAACATACAAAATAAAAATTTATCGTTCCCCAGGCTAGAAGACATAGGTTGCAGCTTTAATTTTTCTCCAAAAAAATAGAGATGTTTTATCTGCTATGTACAATATAAAAAAAAAATAATTAGTAGAAATTTCAATCCAAAAACCAAAACCACGAAAACAATGTCAATATAAATATGGAGATTAACTCAAATCTCAAAAGCAAATCAATTCTAAACATAACAAAAGAATAAGATAGAAAGAAAATCCCAGGAACATACGAAAGCAAATAAAAAATTCGACATAAAAGATAAAATTCATTAATAACAATATAAACAAATATCCACATATGTTGAATTGAAATTTTATTAATAATAACAATATAAACAAATTCGACATAAAATTCATTAATCAAAGAAGAAAGTTGAATCGGATTGCTTGCGTTTTTTTTTTTTTTTTTTTTTTTTTTTTTTTTTTAAAGTAAAGTTAAGTTTAGGGTTTTAAGGTAGTAATTGCTAAGGTTTTGAGAAGGAAAAAGAGACTCCTAATAGGAGTCCTTCTCTCTTTTTTTTCTTAATCCTAACTTCTTTTTTTTGTTACGTGGGTCTCTCTTTTCATTTTCTGTTTTTCCTTTTTTTTTTTTTTTTTTTTTTGAATCCTAAAGTGAAGTTAAGTTTAGAGTTTTGAGGTGGTAATTGTTAGGATTTTGAGGAGGAGACAACAGTCTCTCTCTCTTTCTCTCTTTTTCTTAATCTAACATGAGTCTTTTTTTTTTTTTTTTAAGTCCTATTTTCAAAGTGAGTCTCTTTTTTTTTTTTTTTTTTTTTTTTTTTCTTTTTTTGAGTCCTATCAAATTTTTTGTTTTTATATAAATTATCAACATTTAAGTTTGAGTTTAAGTTAGACTTATTAGAGAGATAGAGTTTCACTCCTTATTAAGTTTTTATTAAACAAAAATAATTTTGTTTAAAAAAAATGATAATGATGAGTTTGAGTTTAAGTTGAATTTGTTAGAGAGATAGAATTTTACTTCTTGTTAAGTTAGACTAAACAAAAAAATAATTTTATTTAAATAAAATGATAATTTTATTTAAATATTGTGCTAATGTGAAAAATTCTGAGAGTTTCAGAGGTTTCGATTTTATATATTTGCTAGCATTATGCTCGTGCGATGTACGGCTTAATCAAAATTCATATGTAAGTATTTTTTTTATATTAATTTAATTAAAATTATATAATAGAATAGACAATAAAAATAAATAAACATTTTTCTTTTAAGTTATATAATAAATTCATACAATGTGAAACTAAGGAATTATGAAATGCATATATATATATATATATATAAGTAATAACTTATTAAAAGAGTGCAATAAATATGTTTATTTTCAGGATGCATAAGATGATTTATTCTTTTTTTTTAATATTATTTTTTGTCAATATCACAAAACAAAATTTGTATGCTTTTCTTAAAACTTATGTGAATTTGAATTTGTCATTTATTTTTTTACAAAATTTGTCATTATTTAATATATATATATATATATATATTAGTTTTTTTTTGGGTTACTTTATCCTAATTTTTTTTGGGTTACATTAATGTTAATACATATTAGCTATTATTTGATACTCTATCCACACACACACACACACACACACACACACACACACAAAACAACAACAACAACAACAACAATTTACATTTAAATTACGTAAAAGTAAAATTGTTACTTTATTAAAAAATTGATACAATACTTATTGTTACTTTATCCAAATAAGTCGATACGAACAAATAGAATTAGAGTCAATAGGATTAGATGGATTATATGAAGAATTTGGATTGTAATCAAATTAAGATTTTTATCAACTTAGAGATTATAGGAGAAGAAAAATTATATATGTTTTTTTAAAATCTAAAAAAAAAAATTCTACAATTTGGTAAAACCACTTGGCTCAACCACGACATATAAGACCAACTTTTTTTTTTTTGGACCTAAATTAGATTTTTTTTAATTAAGTTTACGTTAATGTTAATACATATTAGCTATCATTTGATACTTTATCCACACACACACACACACAAAAAAAAAAAAAAAAAAAAAAAAAAAAAAAAAAAAAAAACAACAACAACAACAACAACAACAACAGTTAACGTTTAAATTAGGCTAAAAGTAAAATTGTTACTTTATTAAAAAATTGATATAATTCTTATTGTTACTTTATCCAAATAAGCCGATAAGAACAAATAGAATTAGAGTCTTACTTAAACTTAAACTTGTTTGTTAAATGGATTAGATGAAGAATTTGAATTGTAATTAAATTAAAATTAAATAAGATTAGATGGATTAAATGAAGAATTAGGATTGTAATCAAATTAAAAACTTTATCAACTTAGAAATTATAGGAGAAGAAAAATTATATATATATATATATATATATTTTTTTTAAATCTAAAAATCTAAAAGAAAAAAATGCAATTAAAGATGTATTAGAACGTGTAGTGTAGTAATTAAAAAAGAAAAGAAAAGAAAGTTGTTCCTTTTTTATATCTTACACTACACGTAAAAAATAAGGATTAGATGAAGAATTTGAATTGTAAATAAATTAAGATTAAATAAGGATTAGATGGATTATATGAAGAATTTGGATTGTAATCAAATTAAGATTTTTATCAACTTAGAGATTATAGGAGAAGAAAAATTATATATATATATATATATATAGATTAAATCTAAAAATCTAAAAAAAAATTCTGCAATTTGGTGAAGCCACTTGGCGCAACCACTACGTCTAAGCCCAATTTTTATTATATAGTATACTAATCGCTGATCCGTGCTATGCACAGGAACCTATCTATTTGTGAGGTAGACTAAATTTTTTTTATAAAATCTTAAATTGATTAAGAAATTACACCATTGCATAATTTGCTATTGTATGACTTCAATTTGTGTTACAATTTGATGAAGAAGCCATTGCTTGAACGTGCAATGGCTTACGAAAAATTTGTCAAACAGTTTTAGATACTGCAAAAAAATTAACCCAAGAATTCAGATATTAAAACTTCTGAAAAACCAAAAAATATTAAAGAATCAGATAATTCACTGCTTAGAAATTATTGAAACAAAACAAAATATACATAACTAAACAATAGAAAAATATAAGAGAAAAATGAGTTCCATTCAAAAGAATGATTTCGATTATTGCAAGCTTTTTTATCTTGTAAAAAACAACTAAATAGAGTTTGATGGTTTATGTACAAAAATTACTTTTTAAAAACTATATGAAAAACCATAATATATAGATATATATATTAACAAAGTAAAGGAGATGAAAATAACATAAGAAGAGCTCATAACTCTACTCGGCTTTAAAAACAATATTGGGGCTTGCATTGCATTTATAGTGTTCATGATTAATTTCGCAAATTTGGAGATAAATTATCAACGTTTGAGTTTGAGTTTAAGTTAGAATTGTTAGAGAGATAGAGTTTTACTCTTTATTAAGTTTGGATTAAACAAAAATAATTTTGTTTTAAAAAAATAATAATGATGAGTTTGAGTTTAAGTTAGACTTGTTAGAATAATAGAGTTTCACTTTTTATTAAGTTTGGACTAAAAAAAAATAATTTTTATTTAAATAAAATGATAATTTTATTTAAATATTGTGCTGAAGTGGAAAATTGTGTGAGAGTTTCAGAGGTTTCGAATTAATTAAAAATAATTTTATTTTTTTTAAAAATGATAATGATGAGTTTGAGTTTAATTTGGACTTGTTAGAAAGATAGAGTTTCACTCATTATCAAGTTTGGACTAAACAAAAATAATTTTATTTAAATAAAATGATAATTTTATTTAAATATGAACGGTTTTAGACCCCTTAAAAACAACCAGATTGCGTAGCCTAGTTAATTAGCCAAGTTGTTACTTAGTCAAATTATGCAATACTAGGTTAAATCAATCAAATAATCATATCAAAATAATAAAGCAGCGGAATAATAAAAGACACAAAGATATGATCACCCAGGAAACCACACGGTAAAAACCTGGGGAGGATTTGACCCACCAATCCTCAAGGCAAAACAGAATTCACTACGAAAGAATTGAAGTTCTTACAAAAGGACTACAAGCTCCCCGCTCGACTTCCTAATGCTACCCACCAGTAGAACTTACTGACACGACCACGTGCAAGCTCCAAATCCATGGACTCCTTCTTTCTTGAATTCCTCAATTAGCTACAAGCACCCACGCTTGATATTCTTTAAACTTTAATGGCAACAACCAAGTTGATCATCAAGATGTTGAAGTAATCTCAATCTTGAAAACCCTAAGCTTTGTGTAAAGGAAAGCTCCTCTAGATCTCACAAGAGATTTACACAAAACAGCAATGTATGAGCAACAATACAACTTGTGCAACTCTGAAAACGTGGCTAGGGTTTTGCCTTATATACCTAGGGCAAAAACATAAAACCCTAAAAGTTTAATGAGTTAGGGCTGAGTTGGAAATTCTGCAGAAAACGCATCTGGTCCGATTTTCGATCAATCGAATCTATTCTTCGATCGATCGAGCTAGACTGAAATGCCCCAATGCATCTACAGTCACTTGATTCCAACTTTACAATATTTTATCAACTTTGAGCAAGCCTAAACAAGACTAAGTACATTGTTTTGATCATGGTTTGCCAACATTACAAATTAGAGTTCTAAATACATAAATTCCTAAACCTTTAGAACCTAAAAAACTCTCCCTTTGGCAATCCGTGACAAAACACAAATTAAAAGCTCAAAGTTTTACAAGTAAAAAGCCCTTTACAAAATAAATGCTCATAAAGACTAGAATTCAATCCTAACTACTATCCATCGGTTGCAAGTGTAGACAGCAGCTCAATTGAATCAACCTGTATATTCCTGAAATACTCAACAAACACATAAACACATGTGTGACAGAAAATAGTATATAAACAGGTATAACATTCTTGTAAGATTCACACAACACAAAATAAAGATATATATCAATGAACAACTCATAAATATAAATCAATAAGCAGTGAATCATGAGACAACAAGAATCAAATAAAATCATGTATATCAATATATCAATCAATGTTACTCCCCCTAACATGAATATCCCCAAAAATGATATACAAAGTGAAGCACCTAGATACAATCTAAAAAACTCCACAAGCTAACAAAAAGGATCTCATGCCAACAAAAAAAATCTCCCCCTAACTGTAAAACTCCTCTACAAGTCAAATCAAAAACTCCACTCCCCCTTTTTGTGACGGAATGCCAAAGGGTAATCACAAGTCGCCATCAAAAGGAGGTGGTAAGGGTGAATGAAGACGTGCAAAGTCTGCTCGCAGAGCACGAATCTCATCTAGTAAATCCACCAAAATCTGACCATGAGCCGCCTGAACGGTCATGACAGTCTCCAAGGTACGACGAACATCGAAGTCATCCGAAGGAGGTGGAGGAACAGTAGCATCAACATCACCAGCAGGATCAGGAATATTCTCACCAGTAGGACCTGTAGAAGAAGAAGGAGGAGGAGGAGCACTACTAGACGGCTCATACCTAGGGTGTTTAGAACCAGCTCGAAGATGAGCGGCCCTCTGTCTAAGAAAAGACGCACCTATGGGACCAATAACATGAACGGGCTCAGAGGAAGGAAAGCCACTAATATCAAGATAAAGCAAAATCTTATGAATAAAAATAGGATGCACAAGAGCATGAGAAGTAGATGAACTCCTATAAACATCGTTCAAAGAACGAAGAAAGAGATGAGGAAAACTAATAGGAGCATCAATAACTAGAGCATACAAAAATACACACCTTTCGAGAGAAATGGTGTGAACATGAGAGATGGGCCAGATGGAATGACAGGCTATCTTAAAGAATAGATAGTGCAACCCGGAGAGCTCAGCAAAAGTGATCCTAGGATCAGAACCCCACTGGACAGTAGTCCCAGTGATGTAAGACAAGACATCGCTCAGCTCGGGAGACTCAGCATAAGGATAGACAAGATGACGAACCAACGGTACCCCTAGAGCATCAGCCACTACCTGAGGAGTAATGGAGTACTCTACGCCTCGTATCCAACTCTTAACTAGAGTGTTGGAATCATAGACGCGAATAGAGATGTTCAAGAAGAACTCTCTTATCAAGGTAGCCGGAGGAGGAGGATCAGACACATCTAACAAAGGCAACCAGCCCCTAACGCTCAAAGTTTGCCCTAATGGCAGGATCAAGCTCATCTAGTATAACAAAACGCTCAGCCCAAATCTTCCTCTGAAGGTTGAGCTTCTCATAAATCTCTTGGTTTTTCTCACTCGAAACCTCTCTCGGTCAAAGGAAGGTGGGGAAGGAGAAGGGGAAGGAATAGTCCTACGGGCTCTAGTCTTCCTAGGCATGATGCTAAGGAAAGGACAGAGACACAAAGAGAAAACCAAAAGAACACAAGAAAACAAAACCAAGAGCAGACTGCAAGTTAGCACAAAAACAATAGAATAAAAAATCTATTTGATGCATGAACAAATGCAATGCCATGATGCATGTACTAATGCAGCAAAAAAAAATTACGTTCAAATTAGATTAAATTGACAAAATTGGCTTGAACATTGGTGTTTCAAAAAAAATGAGAACCACTTGTGAAAAATTTTGAAACCAATAGATGAATTGAACAAAACAAAACACAGCATATAGATTATAATGCATAACTTCATCAATTCAACAAGCCAATTTCAACAAATTTAACCTAATTGAACAAAAGCCCCAATTCGGATCAAATATAAACCCTAGATTTTTCAATTTTTCTTCAAACTCAAAATTAATCAAATTAACCATCAAGGATCATATTTATGATGTGTCCCCACAAAAACCCAATGATCAATTTTAGGAAAAAGTGTTTGAATCATCAAGAATTTCAAAAAAAAAATTGAGTCCGAAATCACCCTTAAAATGCATGAAAAAATGCATGGAAACTTGAAAATAAATTCAAAAGGGAGGGTAAAAAGGTCTTACCAGTCTACAGTGATAAAAACTTTGAAAGAATTTCGGAGGAAAACGACAAAAAAATCTTGATGTGGAGCCTGCCGAGTCGGAGAGAGAAAAGCTTGAAAAAGTTTTGAAAAAATGACTTTTGAAAAAGTCAGATCTAATGTTTTAAAAAAGCTTTTCCACGATCTTCGATCGATCGAAAATTACATTCGATCGATCGAATGAAACAGTCATTTTAGAACAAACTAGGGCACTTTTTCGATCGATCGAAAATCAGAATGAATCGATCGAATTGGGTAGAAACTCATAAAAATTTTGAGAAAAATCACTGTTTTGAAAAACACAAACCTATTTTGAAAACAACTCCTCAAAGCATTTGAACAATGAAAACAAAATGCATGAGTATGAGATGGAATGCTTTTTCAAAAACCCAAATTTTAAACCCAATTTTCTCAAACAAGTTTCAATCATTCTCCCATTGAATTTCCTTAAGCAACAATTATGTTGTGCACAAATCTCAAGATATTTTCAAGCTTGGTTGGTCAGACCAAAAACACACACAAGCATGTACAGTGTTTAACAAGGAGTAACTTGTGTAGTGTGTGATACTAGCAAAAACTTGAGATACATGTGAGGTGATATGTGAATAGCAATCAAATACAAAGTCTACACAATTCATCACATAGAATTTAAAAGAGACTATCACCTAAAGAGTTACATCCTATAACTCTCACATCTCCTAGAACAAAAGCTTGCAATCATGTAAGTTTCTTGCATTTTTGCCTCTTATTTATATGAATTGGTATTCAGCCTAATAGTACACACCGGTTTGAATTAAGTGAATTGGCATCAAGCCTAATAGTACACACCAGTTTTAATTTAATTGAGGCTACACCTTATGTTCTTTTTGTGCATGTGCTACACTTTCTCGAGCACAAAATCTTATGATATGCACTAAGGTGTTCATGATTGGCTAGTGAACAGTGGTGAGATAGTTATTTATGCCTTTCTCAAAAGGATCAAGTCCGACAGTCAAAGAACATGTGACTTCATGATTAAGGCAAAGTGATTAAAAACCACACACATCTTTCCCACACAACATGCACTACAAAGTTTCAACTAGTCAAGTGCAGTAAATAAGCTCATCAAAGTTAAACAAGGTACACAAGACATGACATGTGTAAAAAGATTGACCAACCTCGTTTTCAAAAATCAAAAATAAGTGTTAAACATAGTTTTTGCTTTCCCTTTTTTTTTTTTTTTTTTAAATTATTAAAAGAGAAAACAAATAAATCCTAGAATGAAATGCATGAATGTAATGCAATCCAAATCCTAGAACAAAAAAAAAAAAAAAAAAAAAAAAAAACACAAAAACCAAATAACAATGGTCACAGAGGATAAAGTAATGAAGCACAAGGACCAAGAAAGTCAAAAACAACTAGGGACATCGAAGCACACCAATCACTTGACGAAGTGTCTCAAACTTACTTCCATCAAGTGGTTTGGTAAAGATGTCAGCGTTTTGACGATCAGTAGGGATATATTCAAGAACAACAATTTTCTTTTCAACCAAGTCCCTAATGAAATGATACCTAAGCTCAATGTGTTTGGTCTTAGAATGCTGAACCGGATTCTTAGATATATCTATAGCACTAGAGTTATCGCAATAGACAACCATGGTATCTTGAGGAATCCCATAATCACTCAAAAGTTTTTTCATCAAAAGGAGCTGAGAACAACAACTCCCAGCAGCAATATATTCTGCCTCAGCAGTGGATAGAGAAACAGAATTTTGTTTCTTACTCATCCGGTTTGTGAGGATCTATAAAGCCTTTAGGTTGTTCAACATAAACTTCTTTTTGTATCATTCCATTCAAGAAAGCACTCTTGACATCCATTTGATATAACTTGAAGTTTAGGTGACTTGCTATGGCCAACAATATCCGGATGGATTCTAACCTTGCTACTGGTGCAAATGTCTCATCAAAGTCAATTCCTTCCACCTGTGTGTACCCTTGTGCAACAAGTCTTGATTTGTTTCTGATCACAATGCCATGTTCATCTGACTTGTTCTTAAAGATCCACTTAGTTCCAATCACATTTACATTCTTTGGTCTAGGAACTAGTTCCCACACATCATTCCGAACGAATTGATGAAGTTCTTCATGCATGGAATTTACCCAATCAGCATCTTGAAGGGCTTCATCTACCTTCTTCGGTTCAAATTGGGACAGATAACATGAGTGAGTGATCACATTCAAGGCTTTTGATCTCAATCTCATGTTATCATTCAGACTACCCGAAATATTTGTGGAAGGATGATTCAATCTCACTCTAGAGGATGGACGTTTAACAAGAGATGTTATGGTACCTTTCTGTTCAAATGGAGGACTGAGCTCACTTTGTACCTATCAAGTGTCACGAACAGGAGTGGATGGTTCTAAACTTGATGGTACTAAGACTGTATCATTCAACACCAACAACTCTTCCTCACTATGTTTTCCAACATACTCAGCAGGAAGAGAATCAACAATTTCTAGAGACTTATCTTGACCAAGAGGAGTGCTTTCTGTCAGTGCTTCTGAACCCACTTCATCATTTATCACAACATTTGAAGATTCCATGATTGTTTTAGTTCTCAAATTGTATACTCTATACGCTCTACTAGTGGAAGAGTATCCTAGAAAGTATCCTTTATCACTCTTTGCATCAAACTTTTCTAGGTTCTCTCTATCACGTAGAATATAACAATCACTGCCAAATATCCTGAAATATTTGACAACAGGTTTCTTCCCTCTCCAGAGTTCATAGGGAGTTTTATTGGAGTCAGGTCTAAAATACACCCGGTTGAGTGTATGACAAGCAGTATTGACTGCTTCTCCCCAGAAGGACTTTGGCAAATTTTTGTTGTGTAGCATGACTCGTGCCATCTCCTGAACAACCCTATTTTTCCTTTCCACAATCCCATTCTGTTGAGGTGTCTTGGGTGATGAGAACTCTTGGTGAGTGCCTTGATCATTGCAGAAAGTAGCCAGCTTGGTATTCTCAAATTCTCTTCCATATCACTTCTGATTCTAGCTATCACAATATCTTTCTCAACCTACAATTTCTTGCACAGATGTATCATCTTCTCAGGAGCCTCAGCTTTATCCTTCAAAAGCACAACCCAAGTATATCTAGTAAAGTCATCCACAACAACTAGAATATACTTCTTTCCACCTAGACTTTGAACTCTAGCAGGACCCATAAGATCAATGTGTAATAACTCTAACGGTCTTGAAGTTTGAACACTAGTCACAGACGGATGCTTGGATTTTACTTGTTTACTTATCTGACATGGTCCACAAATGCACTTATCTATCTTCTCAAATTTAGGTAAACCGATAACTGCCTCACACTTGGAAATCTTCTCTAGCTGCTTATGACTGGCATGCCCCAACCGTTAATGCCACAAATCAACTTGATCTATCTTTGCACTAAAGCACTTGTTGTTTACACTTGGTGTTATGCCATAACAGTTGTCAGCTGTCCTTACACCAACACACATACAGTCACCTCCTTCATCAAGTATCTCACATTCATACTTGGTGAAAAGAACATTTAATCCATTGTCGCAAATCTAACTTATGCTGAGTAAATTGGCTTTCAATCCATCAATATACCAAACATCTTCAAACACTGGCAATCCTGGAATGTCCACAGTACCAATGCCTCTGATCACAGATTTACTTCCATCTCCAAAAGTGACTGTCCCAATCTTTCCTTCAAAGAGTGTTTTGAACAAATCTTTATTTCCTGTCATGTGCCTGGAACAACCACTATCCAAATACCAAAGACAAGAATCACGTGTCTTTAAGGCGGTTAAGGCAGTATAACAAACATAATTCTTATCACATGTGATTATGCCAAGATACTTAAGGAAAGATTTAACTAAAACAACAAATGGCAAAGATAGCAAGTAGATAAGTTGACTAATTAGCAAAAATATTTTCCAAGAATCCATTACAACAGAGGTCAAGGATCAGCTCAGAGATAAAAAATCTCTAACAAGAGAGCAACTTGCTCTGATACCACTTGAACGGTTTTAGACCCCTTAAAAACAACTAGATTGCATAGCCTAGTTAATTAGCCAAGTTGTTACTTAGTCAAATTATCAATACTAAGTTAAAGCAATCAAATAATCATATCAAAATAATAAAGCAGCGGAATAATAAAAGACACAAAGATATGATTACCCAGGAAACCACACGGTAAAAACCTTGGGAGGATTTGACCCACCGATCCTCAAGGCAAAACAGAATTCACTGTGAAAGAATTGAAGTTCTTACAAAAGGACTACAAGCTCCCCGCTCGACTTCCTAATGCTACCCACCAGTAAAACTTACTGACATGACCACGTGCAAGCTCCGAATCCACGGACTCCTTCTTTCTTGAATTCCTCAATTATCTACAAGCACCCACGCTTGATATTCTTTAAGCTTCAATGGCAGCAACCAAGTTGATCATCAAGATGTTGAAGTAATCTCAATCTTGAAAACCCTAAGCTTTGTGTAAAAGAAAACTCCTCTAAATCTCACGAGAGATTTACACAAAACAGTAATGTATGAGCAACAATACAACTTGTGCAACTCTGAAAACGTGGCTAGGGTTTTGCCTTATATACCTAGGGCAAAAACATAAAACCCTAAACGTTTAATGAGTTAGGGCTGAGTTGGAAATTCTGCAGAAAACGCATCTGGTCCGATTTTCGATCGATCGAATCTATTCTTCGATCTATTAAGCCAGACCGAAATGCCCCAATGCATCTACAGTCACTCGATTCCAACTTTACAATATTTTATCAACTTTGAGCAAGCCTAAACAAGACTAAGTACATTGTTTTGATCATGGTTTGCCAACATTACAAATTAGAGTTCTAAATACATAAATTCCTAAACCTTTAGAACCTAACAAAATATTATGCTGATGTAGAAAATTATGAGAGTTTCAGAAACTTCGGTTTTATATATATATATATATATATGTAGTTCTTAATTTACTTCTTTATCATATTTATATAATTGTTCTTCGATTCAACAGGACAACTGACTAAAACTATAAACATTTAAAGATGGTGATTGGTGACTTACTAAAATGCTCCAAGAAAACTTCACGTAAAAGGGCTCCAAGAAAGCTTCAAGCTAAAGTGTGTTGCATTTGTTTTCTGTTAGTTTCACGTAGGGTTTTTATAAGGAAGAGATAAATCCTAACGTGACTATTTATGAGTCCTAACGTTTTTTTTTTTTTTTTTTTTTTTTTTAATAACAGAGTCCTAACATATTTAGTTTGGATTAAATAAAAATAATTTTGTTTAAAAAAATGATAATGATAAGTTTGAGTTTAAGTTGGACTTGTTAGAGTGATAGAGTTTTACTTTTTGTTAAGTTTAGGACTAAACAAAAATAATTTTATTTAAATAAAATGATAAATTTATTCAAATATTATGCTGACATAGAAAATTGTAAGAATTTTAGAGGTTTCGGTTATATATATATATATATAGATGATATGGATTATCTCCAATGATTGGCAGTCTTTCCTTGCTTATGTTAATATAAATTTTGTAATGCATAACGGCAGAGTAGCTGGAAGCAAGGTCTACAGGTTCTGTTGGTTAAAATGTAAAAAAATACTAGTATAATACAACTAGAAATATGAAATATATTAGTAAAAAAAAAAAAGAAAGATGAAATATAGACTTCGAGCAAGTAAGTTCAAAGGGTGCTATGCTCGGATTTTTTTATGAGAAATGAGGTGCCAAAGCCTTGAATATGTATTTGGATGTCATCTAGATTCCAATGAGATATGTATGTCAGAATAATTGATCCTCTTATCTTATCTTATGGGCAACAACAGTTATTTTCTAAATCTCATGAAGTTCTGTTTATTTGTTAAGAGTACTATATCAATCAACAGTCCATACATCTCATTCACCATGTATAATGGCAGAACAGACCCTATGGAGCACGTCAGCCACTTCAACTAGAGAATAGCCATTCACTCCAGGAATGAAGCCATGATGTGCAAAGTATTCCCATCCAGTTTGGGGCCCGTGGCGATGAGACGGTTCAACGGTCTGAAAAAAGGTTCTATTAGCTCCTTCAAGGAGCTTACTAGGGCCTTTGAGGCTCGTTTTGTGACTTGCAGTAAGGTTCCGCGACCTTTGGATTTCTTGCTATCTATGACCATGCGAAAGGGGGAAACCTTGAAGACGTATTATGATAGATACTAGGAGATGTTCAATGAGATAGATGAGAACTTTGAAGACGTGGCTATAAGGACTTTCAAGGTTGGCTTGCCAGTCGAGCATGATCTGAGAAAGTCCTTGACCAGGAAATCGGTTAAGAGTGTGCGTCAGCTCATGGACTGTATTGATGAGTATAAGCGGGTCGAAGAGGACTAGCAACAGGGAAAGGGGAAAGCTAAAGTGGTCCCTCAGGATAGAAGGAATTTTAGGTCGGATAGGTACAATAACAACCGAACTTGGAGAGACTTGAAGGGGCATTTTAGATCTACTACTACTCAGGTAGTAAGTACTGTGTTCCAAGAGCCAGTGCACCAAATCTTGGAGAAAATTAAGAATGAGACATACTTTCAATGGCCAAAAAAGATGGGAGGAGACCCCATGAGGCATACCAAAGTCTTCACTACCAATACCACCAGGAGCGAGGGCACACTACTGAAGATTGCAGGACGTTATGGAGTCACTTGAAGCAGTTGGTTAAAATTGGGAAGTTAAAGCAATTCCTGTATTAGCCCAATGGACAGGGTAGTCAGGCAGGGTTGGGGGCTCAGAGAGACGTTTCAATAAGACCACCTTTAGGTAAATTAATGTCATTCCTGCTACTCCAAGAAGGATTGGTTCTCGGCCATCCAGGGTGCTGTCTATATCTCAGCCATTTATTGAAGACTTGCCCCCTGATTCAAAGAGGAGTAGAGTGGAGGTTTGACTAGTTTTGAGCTTTTCTGATGAGGACAAAGTTGGAACCTTGCACCCATATGATGATACCCTAGTAGTTACTCTCAAAATATGATGGTATGATGTGAAAAGGGTGTTAGTAGATCAGGGCAGCGGTGCAGAGATCATGTATCCTGACCTATTTACGCGATTGAAACTGAGACCCGATTACCTAACCTGCTATGACTCCCCTCTGATAGGGTTTGATGGGAAGATTGTCTTTCCGAGGGGCTAAATTAGACTACCTGTTCAGGCAAGGTGGAAGTGAACTTCATCGTAGTAGATGCCTACTACCTGTATACTGCTATTGTGGCAAGACCTTGGCTTCACACCATAGAAGCCGTGTCTTCCACCCTTTACTTGAAAATGAAATACCTGTCAGGGGGACCAGGTTGAGGAGCTAGTTGGAAGCTAGTCTGTGACTAGGCAATGCTTGGTGGCTGCAATTAGACATCAGGCTGGAGGTGAATCCTCAGTTTCTGCCAAGCAGGATTTATAGCAATCAAAGGTGCCAGTGTTGTCTACAGGGCAGTGGCAGAAGGGGCTAAGTGCGAGTAACTGGAAAAAGTTGTTATTGGCGACGATATGGAGAAGTTCTTTCAAGTTGGAGTTCAGCTGCCTCCACGAAAAAGGCAAGAGTTGATGGATTTTCTTAGAAACAATATTGATGTATTTGCGTGGAGCGCCTATGACGCCCTTAGGGTGGATCCAAATTTCATTTGCCATCATTTAAACGTCAATCCATCTATCATCCCTAAGAAGCAACTACCTCAGCGCTCATCTAGGGAACATTCTGATGTTGTCAAGGGGGAAGTACTTAAGCTCAAGTGGGCTAGGGCCATAAAGGAGATATTCTACCCTGAGTGGCTAGCCAACATAGTGGTGGTGAAAAAGAAAATTGGGAAGTGGCGAGTATGTGTAGACTTTACAGATTTAAATAAAGCTTGCCCAAAAGACCATTTCCCCCTGCCTTGGATAGATTAATCAGTGAACGCAACTGTAGGGCATCCTCGGATGAGCTTTTTGGATGCCTTTTAGGGTTATTATCAGATACCGTTAGCTTTGGTCAATCAGGAAAAGACTGTTTTTCTTACACCCATTGGGAATTACAACTACAAAGTAATGCCCTTCAAATTAAAAAATGCAGGGTCTACCTACCAGAGGATGACAACCAGAATGTTTGAGCCTCAGTTGAGCAAAAATATCGAGGTATATATAGATGATGTGGTGGCAAAGAGTAAAGTAGAGTTCGAGCATATAGATGACCTCGAGAATATTTTCAAGATACTGAGGAAACATAAACTGCACCTTAATGCCGCTAAGTGCTCTTTTGGTGTGGGCTCTGGCAAATTTTTGGGTTATATGGTTACCTACTGCAAAATTGAAGTTGACCCTAATCAGATTAGAGCAATTAACGACCTGCAACCTCCTCGGAATCCCAAAGAGGTCTAGAAGTTGACAAGAATGACTGCTGCTTTGAATCGATTCATTTCTCAGTCAGTGGACAGGTGTAGGCCCTTTTCCAGTTATTGCATAAGTGGAAGGGGTTTGAATGGACAGAAAAGTGTTCCTAGGCCTTCCAGCAATTGAAGGAATATCTCTCTCGACCATCTATTATGTCCAAACCTGTGGAGGAGGGTGTTTTATTCGCTTACATTGTTGTAGCCTCACATGTGGTGAGTCTGGTACTGGTACGGGTTGATGATAGGGTGCAGAGACCAGTTTATTATGTCAGTAAATCATTACATAGGGCAGAGATTCGCTATTTACCGTTGGAGATGGCCATCTTGGTAGTAGTGCATGCTACACGAAAGCTCTCACATTACTTCCAAGCTCACACTGTTGTGGTTCTAACCCAACTCCCTCTCTGATCACTGATTCGAAAAGTTGATTACACAGGAAGGGTTGCAAAATGGGCAATAATCCTAGGAGCTTTCGATATTAAGTACATGCCTCACACCTCTATAAAGAGCCAGGTCCTTACCAATTTGGTGGCCGAGTTTGCCAAGCCTTCATTTGAAGAAAACGGTGAAAGGCCGAGCATGGATGGAAAATCAGTTGGGATGATCTCCTTATAGGAACCTCTCTCTTGGAAGGTGTATGTTGACAACGCAGCAAACCAAAGGGGATCAAGAGTGGGGTTAGTTATAGTATCTCCTGAAAGGATCATCATTGAGAAATCCTTAAGACTAGGCTTCTCGGCCACGAACAATGAGGCTGAGTACGAGGCCATGGGTCAGAAGATGGGAGGCAAAACAGTGGAGATATTTTCTAATTCGAGGTTGGTTGTAAGCCAAGTAAAAGGAGAACTGGAAGCCAGGGATGTGAGAATGCAAGAGTACCTGAACTAGGCTTGGCACTTGCAATTAGGATTTGACTTTTTTTCCTTACATCAAATCCCTAAAAGAAGAAATACGCATGCTGATTCCCTTGCCACTCTTGCAACCTCCTCGATGTAGAGTCTACCTCGGGTTATCCTAGTCAAGGATCTATGTAAGCCTACTGAGATGAAGATGGAGAAGGTCCAGATTCATCAACTTAGGGTTGGACCTAGTTGGATGGATCCTATTATTCTATTCCTTAAAGATGACATCTTGTCCGAGGAGAAGGGGGAGGCTGACAAAGTGTGAAGAAAGGCTCTTCGATTTTGGTTGTCCGAGGACCAAAAGTTATACAAGCGCTCTTTTTCTAGGCCGTATTTGCTATGCATCCATACTAAAGTAGTGGAGCCACTCCTAGAAGTGTTGCACGAAAGGATTTATGGAAGCTATACAGGAGGTAGATCCTTGTCTCACAGTGCTCTTACTCAGGGATATTGGTGGCCCAATATGCAAAGGGAAGCACAAGAATACGTGAAGAAGTGGGACCAATGTCAGAAATTTACTTCCAACATTCATTAGCCAGGGGACATTCTTAATCCTCTGTCTAGTCCCTAGCCTTTTGCTTAGTGGGGTTTGGACATTGTTGGGCCCTTCCCCAAAGCAGTAGGAAACAGGAGATGGCTTTTAGTTGGCATTGATTACTTTACCAAGTGGTTTGGAGTTGAGCCACTAGCGAACATCATGGATGTAGATGCCAAAAGGTTTGTGTGGAAGAACATTGTCACTCAGTTTGGGATTCCTTATACCTTCATCTCAGATAACAGACTTCAGTTTCATAGCAAGGCTTTTAGATGGTACTGTTGTGAATTGGGTATCACGAATAAGTATTCCACTTCCACTTATCTCTAGGGGAATGGACAAGCCGAGGCTGTCAATAAGATCATAGCGAATGAACTCAAGAAAAGGTTGGATGATGCAAAGGGCAAATAGGTGGATGAGCTTCCACGTGTTCTTTGGACATATCGGACTACCCCTCGTAGGTCAACGGGGGAGATACCCTTTTCAATGACTTATGGGGTCGAGGCTGTGATTCCTCTAGAGACTGGATTCCCAATGCTGAGAACTAGCTTATTCGCTCCAGACAACAGTGACAACCTACTAGAAAAGAGCTTAGACCTAGTTGAAGAACAGAGGGAAAATGACATAGTTCAATTAGCATACTATTAGCAGAAGCTCAAACAGGGGTATGATTCAAGTGTAAAGTTAAGACCTTTAGCCCCTGGGGACTTGGTATTGAGAAAAGTTGTGGGTACTGCGAAAAACCCAACATAGGAAAAGTTAAGGCCTAATTGGGAAGGGTCATACTATATCATCTCGGTAGCAGGCATAGGTGCATACTTCCTAGAAGATCTAGACGAAAATGTTGTACCGTGACCCTAGAATGTAAATAACTTGCGAAGGTACTATTATTAATGAAAGGTAGCTCTGCCATGTTTTCATTATGTGTTGTGTTAATTACTTGTTTGAATATTAAATAGAACCTTGGTCATGCCTGGTTCCTCAGACCACATACCTTGGGTAAATTAATATTCTTAATTACTTGTGTGAATATTAAATAGAACCTTGGTCATGCCTAGTTTCTCGAACCACATACCTTGGGTAAATTAATATTCTTGGTTACTTGTTTGAATATTAAACAAAACCTTGGTCATGCTTGGCTCCTTGGACCACATACTCTAGGTAAATTAATATTCTTGGTTATTTGTTTAAGTATTAAATAGAATCTTGGTTATGACTAGTTCCGTAGACCTCAGAACCTTGGTTATGTCTACTTCTTCAGACCATATACCTTGGATAAATTAATACTCCTCATTATTTCTTTAAGTGTTAAACAAAACATTGGTCATGCCTGGCTCCTCAGACTACATACCTTGGGTAAATTAATACTCCTCATTATTTCTTTAAGTGTTAAACAGAACCTTGGTCATGCTTGGCTCCTTGGACCACATACCTTGGTTAAATTAATACTCCTTATTATTTCTTTAAGTGTTAAACAGAACCTTGGTAAAGTTAGGTTCCTCAGACCATATGCTTTGGGTAAATTAACACTTGTAATTATACGAATCTATTGTTGAATGGAGTGCTAAGTGAAATTCTAAGTATGACAGCCTTTTTGGATTATATACTCTAGATAGACATGAACTTCACTATCATTTGAGGTTGGGAAGAAAATCCAGAAGTACACATAATCCTTTGAGCTATTTACTTGAGGTACACAAAGTCTGTTTTTTAGGTTGAGTTACTAGATGCTAAGTGCCACGGTCAGGCTAAAGTTGTCCAACTACATTGCTAATTACAAGAAAGGTAATAGTTGGACTGTTAATTGTATGAGTAATTGTTAACTTTAGGAGTTAAAATATATCTTAATCAAGGTGATAGTCATTTTTTTCACTGTTTACATGGGAGTAATTCATTTGAATTAACAATAATTCATTACTATTAGCTTTTGTTAAAGTATGGGTGTTCACCCTTAGAAGCATCATCAATCTAAAGTCTTAGCAAAGGGCAAAACAAAAACTACAGCCAACCAAAGACAAACATTGCGAGAAAAACAAAGGTTCATAAAAGCAAAAGTTGACGTCTTTTCGTTGAATAAAAGAAAAATACATTGTAAACAATGGCAAACTACCACAACAAAAGAAAGGGTACCAAAAAAAAAAAAAAAAAAAAACAAGGGAGAAAAGAAAAGTCCTAAGCTAAGCCTTGGCTGAAAGGAGATCTTCTTTGTTGGCTAGCTGGGAGACGTGAGGGTCAGCAGCCTTAGAAGTGGCCTTGGGAGCAGCATCTTTGGCCTTGGGGGTAGCCTTTAGGCCCTGGGTCTCTAGTAGAATTTTGGCTTCTTTGCCTTTCCTTTTGTCTTATGGTCGAGCTTTACCCAAGCCAGCTTCCTTGCCTTTGGCCATTTCCACCCCCCGGCCCTAGTCACAAGCCTTACTAGGCCCTTTGGAAGCCTAAGGGGGGAGGGGGGGGGGGAGAAAGAGAGAGAGAGAGAGAGACCTGAAGGCTAGGAAGCTGCTCAGGCATAGTTGCTGCAAGGGTAGCATCCGCTTCAAGACCCAAAGGTGCTACAAAAGCTTCTTGGAGGTCTTCAGGGTAGTAGATGTTTTCAGCCCTCCTCCAATCCGAGGCTGCAAGGACTTCGGCACGGTTCAGGTCCTCGGCCTACACCTCCTAGCAGTATTTCCTACAGACCCTAGTGAGCTCCTTCGTTAGGCGGGCTTTAGTCTCTTGGATGCCAAGGTCCTAGGACCTCTGCTCTACAGTCTCCATAGCTGCCTTAGCCACCCGAGCCGCCTCTTTAGCCTTCTCCAAATCTACCTTCAAATCTAGGACCTGCTATTTAGTCGTGGCCAGCTTTATCTCAGCGTAATGAAGCTTTTTGCGCTGCTCCTCAGCTTGGTCCTGGGTGTTCTTCAAGCCGGCCTCAGCGCTCTTCCACCCCTTCTTCTCAGCGATTAGTTTCACTGCAAGCTCTTGGTTCTTCTACTCGACTGCGCCCAAGGCCTTACTAGTCTCAACGCGAAGGTTGGCCTCGACCCTAACCTCATTCTGGGAGTCTTTCACCCATTTCTCGGTCGTAAACACCTCCTGGATGGCCTGCACAGGAACGATAAACAAGTACGTTATTAAATAAAAGGAAGGTGACCTAACATGATGTTAGTAAGGCAGGTTGAGGGACTTACCAAGGCCAGATCCTTCTTCAGGGACAGAAATAGGTCTGGCTGCCTCACATTCTTCAATGCAACCATATCCTTTGGTAGGAAGAGGGCTGCTCTAGGGCCTCGGCGAGGTAATGGGCGTGCCCTTTCGGGAACTCCCTGATGGTGGAGTTCCATGGAATGACTGCCCTATCTAGCTCAAGCCGAAGGTCCCATACGGGATTTTGGAGGCGCACCTTGGCCACACTCTGGTCCTCCCTGCTTTCGACCGAGAAGGCCCGCCCCTTGCCTTTGGCCGTCTTTTACTGCTTGGGGGAAACCCCCTTCTTTTGAGGGACCAACTCCCCCTCCTCAACGACCTCTTTCTCCTTCTTCCTCTTCTTCAGGTTGGCTAGAGAAAAAAGGTTAACTGCGCTGACCCCTTAGCCTCGTTTGCGAGGAGCTCACACAGACCTCTCTTCCTGTTTAGAGACATTCCTTCCTCTTCTTCCTCAGAACTGTGGTTTATACGCACAACTATGAGCCCGGGAGCATGAACGCCTGAAGACCTATTAGGCTCGTCTCCCGAGTCCAAAACCTGGATCATAAGCTTTCCCTGCTCCTCTCTCCCTTCCTCAAGATAGAACTGGTCTATCTCCGCCTCGAGTGACAAGCGCGAGGAGGCTGTCTCTTCTCTTAGAACAGCTGCTTCACGGGGAGAGCGATGATAAGGCAGTTCAACTTGCACGACGTCTTCTCAGGCTAGGAATCTGGGCACCGAGATGTCTATCCGAGCTAGGTGAGCGTCACCTGCTCTAATTGTGTGGCCCATGTCTTGAAACTTGTCAGAAAAGGGCTTGAAATCGAGGATTAGGTGGACAGCTCTCAATTGCCCATCCTCGCTCACGAACACTTCTGCTCTCAGCATCTTGTTGAGATTTGCAACATTGATGAGGTTGAGGTTGGGAGCCACGTGTCTTTTATCTACGAAAATAGCCAAAGAGCCAAATCACAGTTAGAAAGATGAACCTTAATTCAGAAGAAAACAAAGTGCTAAAGGAACAAAAAAAATGGGGCGAACCACGAAACTAAGTCCCGTGTCAAAGGATCTAAACCTAAGGAACCCCAACTGGTTCTCCCTCCTGGGTTGGGTAGTGAAGACCGTCATGCCATTCACCTGAGGTGATTAGAAAGTCATCTTTCATGCCCTTGTTGGATTTAGGGAGACACGAGACAAACCTAACAACAGAGGACCTAGACTTAAGGTAATACCTTGAGTCTGTGAGCAGATGGCACTCGTACATCCAAACGATGTCGTGCCAGGTGAGGTTCAACCCCATTTGCTCGTTGAAAGCATTCACACTACCTAGGACCCTAAACAAGTTGGGCGCACATTGGTGGGTGCATAGTTTATGGGCGATCAGGTAGTCCCTAGTCACCCTACCCATGGGGAGCCTCGTTCTCCCTTTCTATGAAGGCGATCATGGGAATGATGACCTCCCCTTCCCTTCTGTGGGTGAGCCATTCACTTAGAGAGCAATACTATAGGGAAACGTCCCGGGGAATGTAATACAAAGCCCTAAACCTCTCCATACCTGCGGGAGAATCTACTAGGTGAGCAAACCTACCCATCTAAGTAGGCTAAGGTGAAGTGAAAGAAATTTTTGTGAAAAAAAAGAAATAAAGAACAGAAGGCCGAGGAGACTGGCCAAGGAGAAAAGAGCCTAAGAACCAAAAAACTTACGAAATAAGGACAAGGGTCACTTCAGGAGCTTCTTGAAAGTTTGAAGATTTGAGAAATCATAAAAGTTTGGGGATTTGGGAAGTCTTGAAAGCTCAGAGATTTGCAAAGTGGGAGAAATGAATCCCCCAGGCACCTTATATAGGAGGTGGAATTTGGTGGGAGTTATCCCGCCCAAAACTTGAGGAAAAATACCAGTCGTAGGATCTCCATCTCACCATATGATGTGGGGAACAAAGCGCCGCTTGGAGCATTTAATGAGACGTTGTGGACTCTGAATCACTAGAATAGTTGTGGGGCACGCAAAGTGACATCCTCACATGTGGAAGTCAAAGAAACGTGTGGAATCAATTATCCAAGGTTAAAACCCCAATTTTCTCCTAAGATAAGAGAAAAAAAACCAGAGTTTTAAGGGGCTATTATGGGGTACAGGAATTTAAATAAGGTAATTGCGCCACGTGTCATACCCATGGCTGAAGGGGCCATTATCATGCCAAGGAGGTCACACCCTCAGACAATAAGGCCACGTCAGTGGCACGTTACTAGAGGAGATCATACTTTAGAGAAAGAGTTTTGAAAAAGGGGTTAGCCCTAACATGACTGAAGGGATGGTGACTGCCACCACATTTAATGCATCCCACCAAACCTCTTGGCTACATTTATGTGGGGAAGACTCCTAAACAGTGTTGTCTTAGCTGCCGCAACTCACAAGGGGTTTGGGAAGGTGTCTGATGAGACAATCACTCAAGTAGTGGCCTAGACGATCAATAAATAGAGGGTCAAGATCATGGCTGTCAAAATCGCAATCCGGATCGTAAAATCGCACGATTTTACAATCCCATCTCACCAAAAAGTTTAAAATCATATTAGGATCGCAAAAATGGTAGGATGGTGTAGGATCGCATAGGATCGTAGGATCGTATGGGATTCTACCGATCCTACTGATCCTACCATTTGGCTTGATTTTTTTTTTTTTTTTTTTTTTTCCAATTGTGATTCATTTGGGTAAGATAATCCACCTAAACCCACAAGCCTAATGGGTTATCAAAATCCCAATAATGAATTGAAGTCCCAAATTTACCCCTATGTCAACATAAAATCTCAAAAAAACCTATAGTACTTAAGTTTAACGTTTTCAAAAACAAAATCTAAAATGTTTAGATGATGAAATGTGATATGACAATGACAGTGATTAGATTAGAAAAACCTTAGAATGAGAATTCTCTTTTGGATTTTATATTTGTAATTAGCTAGTTTATCTTAGATTAAGAATTCTCTTTTGGATTACTTATTGTAAATTTGTAGTTAGCTAGTTTTTATATGCTAATTAGCCTAACTTATTTTAGATTTGGAACTTAGAATTTGGAAAACATTTTCCATATGTGTATATAATATTTTGGTACTTAGTTGCTAATTAAACATGTACTGAACTTTTTAGATACATTATGTCAAAAGTTAAATATATTTTGTTTCATTAGAATGACATAAGAACAATGTAGTGTTTCGTTAGAATGACATAAGAACAATGTAGTGTATGCAAATTACATTTTGTGATGCAATTTTTTTTTTAATGGATGGATTCATATTTTAAGTGATTATATAACATATAAAGTCACTATCAATAGGTTTTTTGCTTAAAATCTAAAAATATGTAGGATCTTACGATCCACGATCCGATCCTATGATTCACGATCCTACCTACCTCCCTCGATCTTACATAGGATCCCGATTCTGACAACCTTGGTCAAGATCATTTAAAGTAAGCTATATAATGTAAGAGACCCTCCAGGGAGAAGGGATCGTAAAATCTATAGAGAAAATACTGTAGCAACAAGAACTGTAATTGTATCCAAGTTTAAAAGGAATATACCTAAGGACCACTCTCCTCGAATTTTGCTGAGGAAGGTTATTTTTTTGCACAGAGCTTGTCTTCCTTTACTTTCTTACTATCTTTGATTCACTATGCGTGTTGTTTGATCCATTGAAGCCTAGATTTTAAACCTACTTTCTACAAATTCATTGTATTGGACTTTTTGAACTTGAATCCTTCCACCCTTTGGGCTCAAGAATCAAAACCCGCCCCTACAAAACCTGTACCCTTCTCTCTTCAAAATTGGATGTTCGCAATTGTCTTTTATTTTTATTTATTTATTTTTATAGAAAGAACATTTGTACGTTGATAATAAGATAGCATGCAACGGTGGAGCTATGATGATAAAACTAGGAACGGAAATCGTGCATGCAATTATTGCAATTGGCATCTTCTTTTCCTGCTGCTAGCCTAGAGATGTACGTATACTGTTATGGTCCATTGGTCACTAATCACAACCTTATCTTCACTACAAATGTGAGAGTAGGAAAACTTTTAATTCCTTCTTGCTTCGCTAACACGTACTACCTCTCTCTTACGAATATTCCTATTCTTATTCATCATTCCGTGTATGGGTGTGGTGCCCTAAGTCTAAGGGTCCGTTTGGATACAGCTTATTGTTGCTGAAAGTTACTGAAAACTGATTGTTGCTGAAAATACTGTCGCAAAATAATTTTTAAATGTATAAATAGTACCGTGGGACCCATTTTGATTTTTTTAATGCATGAACAGTGCTGCTACAGTGTGTGAACAGTGCGCTACAGTGCATGAACAGTAGTAATTGTCTCCTGCATAGTGATTTTACTGTTCAGGCATCGAAAAAAAAAAAAAAAAAAGTTCCGAAACGTGAACTTGGAAACGCACCGCAACTTGTTGTGTTATCCAAACACATACTAAGTGTGGGTTTGGATTCAAGGTTGCGTTTCTACGTTTGCTGAAACTGCGTTTTCTCTTTCTTTTTTTCCTTTTTTTTTTTTTTTTTGGCCCGCATCTGTTGACTTTGAGAGACAATATTTACTATTCATGAACAGTGTATGCACTGTTCATGCATTGTGCATACACTGTTCACACATTAAAAAATATTAAAAATGAGTCCCACGGTACTATTCATACATTTAAAAATTATTTTGCTACAGTGTTTTCAGCAACAATCAGTTTTCAGCAACAATCAGTTGTATCCAAATGGAACTTATAAAGTTGGTAAAAGGTCCACTTCTTTGTTAGCTCAAGCCAAAACCCATTCTAGGAAAAGGCATTAGCTAGCTAGGAGGCTTCTAAATGTCCAATAAATTTTGAATCTGCGTCAAATTTACCTACATCCGTCACCAAAATCAAAATTAAAAGCATACACATCAGAATCTTGGGAAAAGCCATTTTAAGCACTCTTAGAGCATCTCTAACAGAGAAGCTAAACCCAAAATTCTCTCTATAATAAAGAATTAAACTCAAAAAAAGCTCTTTAGTGGATTCTCTAAATCCCAATATTTTTTTTGGCTTATGAACAATAGCTCATCAAATCTGATGGGCTACTGTACATTAGCAATTGAATTTTTTTTATTAAAAAATCATACAAGCTACTATTATATCAATTCTTTCTCTCTCCCCTAGATTTCTTTTTTTCCCTCACACTCTCTCTCCGTTGCTTCTCAGCGTTCTCACTCTTTCTTCCTCACTCTCTTTCTCTCTTCTTTATCTCAACGGCTACAAAACGCAAAATACAATCCAAACACGAAAATAATTTTTCTCATAAACCAAATGAAATCAGAAAAATAAAAGAAAAAAAAAAAGAAAAAAGAGAAAAGAGAGAGACCTGTTCATGAGCAAAAGAATTAATCCAAACACAAAACACAAAACAAAATCCAATTCTTAAAATAAAGTTGAATCAGAACAAGCAAATATGAAAGAAAAAAAAAAAAAGTCGATTGACCCAGCCTAGTGGTGGGGAGGATGACGAGCGGCAGTGGGGCGGTGAACGTGGTAGTGTTGCATGATGAACCTCAATCTCCACTGGCTTTGTCCTTTCGGTAACCTCGATCTCCGCCGGTGGTGGGGCGGTGGAAAAGCTCTCTCTCTCTCTCTCTCTCTCTCTCTCTCTCTCTCTGATGTGAAGCAAATGTGAAATGCTGGAATGTTCTTGAGGTGAAAAAGAAAATAAAAGAACGGGGGTTGGACACTTGTGTGGAGGAGAAAAACAAGAAAAAGAAAAAAGAAAAAAAGAAATGAAACGTGTATGGATGAAAATGAAATGAAAGGAAGAAAAATAATATAAAAAATAAAAAATCATAATTGAAAAATACTACCCAATATTTTTACAATATTTTCACAATAAATTTTAAGTAACAGATTGTTATTAGTTAATATTGGCGAGTAAAAAAATAATTTTAGTGGTGGGTTCAAATTAGAACTAGTAACAACTTTCCACATAAATTTTGTTGTGAAAGTATTGCATAAAATGTTGTGAACATAACACTTCTCATTGAAAAATATAGTTGTTAAAAAAAGAATAAATGATGATTAAAAAAAGAATAAACAATGAATGAAGAAATAATATTTAAATGAGATAGAGAATGAAATAGAGAATCTGTTGGAAAGTGTATTTAAAAAAATGGGTAGATAAAAATTAAATATCACTGTTCATTCTCCAAACAGTATGAAAATTTGAAAAAGTTGTTAGAGATGCTCTTAGATACCAAAAGCTTTATAATTCAACTAATTGACATTTTTAGTATTTTCAAATGGGACACCCTTACTATTCAACTTTTGAATTATATATATATATATATATATATTAACATGTTAAATTTAGTTTTCAAATGCTAGTATATTTACTTATTGATTTATATACAGGTTTTTAAAGTTTCATTTTTTTAAGGTAAAATCTTACTTTCACCTGCTTTTAGTAAATAAAAAAATTATGAAAAAATAAATCTAATCGGGCATTGTCTGTGCTTACTAACATATATTGCTAATCGGGTTCAACAAATTAACAAACAAAATTAATTTTGTAAACCAAATTATAGCAAGCAAGTATTATAGTGTAGTTATTGACTCATAGTTTAAAAAGTAATCTATAATATATCTTCCATGACCAAACATAAGGCACATCCAATAATAATAATAATAAAGTCTTTTCGTTCCAAAATTTTGCAATTGAATAGAGAAATAACAACAAAACTTATGTACAGTACTTTAAATGTTGTTTTTTAGGTTTTCTTATTAAAATTCAGTCATGTGTCTACTTAACTAAAAAATACGCATCCATCCCATGAGAAAAAAAGTTATATAACAAGATTTTAATATGAGAATCTAAGGAACAACACTTAAGTACTGTATCTAATTCTTATCTGAAAATAAGGTTGATCCATTCCTCTATGAAAATTACCATAAAATGATAGAACTTAGAAATTAAGGACCCGTTTGGTACTTATGATTAAACAACAGTTTTCTATTTTTTTAAAATATGTGTAGATGAAAAAGTATGTAAAAATGCATGTAATATTGTTTAAAAATTAAAAACATATGTTTAAACTTGTATACCAAACAACCCTAAGTATTCACTGCAGAGAGTCTTACCGTGGGAAGCGGGGCATTCCTAATTAATATCCACATAAATTTTGCATGGCTGCAGTTCATCAAAGTCAGAAGGACTCCTTTTTAGCTGTCAAAATCTCTTCTTATGCCGCCTTTTGCACCCTTTACCACGTGCTCGTGGACCACATCTTAATATTTTCTCCAATCTCCACCGTTTATGGAAATTTCTTACGGACTTCACTCCCTGACTAAGTACGTTCTTACTTACTTAATCATATCCGGTAGACTATAAAATAACATGCTTTGGGTCAATTATATACTGTAGTAATTCAAAAAATACGTACTGAGGAGTCTTTTTATTTTTATTTATTTATTTTCTCCACTCGGACATTAATTAAGCTATTGTAAGGAAGGAAGAGCAATGCAAATTGATTTTGAGGATATTTCCAATTTGATGAATTGGCTACATGCATTATCTATAATTACTCCAATTAAAGTTGTTGAGTGCAAGAGCAGAGAGCTTGTTATGTGGTAAAAGAACACAAGCACACAGCTAATTCATTTCATGTGGAAAAGATGATGATTTTCTTCCCGCGCGAGGGATTATACGTGTATTTATTAGTTTAGCACTTTTTCTTAGTAGGCGTAAGTACGTGGACTTCTGCCTATTTTCACAAATGAATTAATTAAGCAAAAAACTAATCCAAACCTGCATGCTTCTTTGTTTCCGATGATCACGAATCTAAATTAATTTCACCCCCAAAATCCTAGTCCTGTGATCAGCTTTTCTCAATCACATTTTTCTACTTTCGATAATTAAGATATATATATATATATATATATATTTTTTGGCAGAAAAAATCTTTTATATAATGCATATAATTAAGTGTTATTTGGTACAACTTATTTTTCAACATTTTGAAATTTTAGATTATTTTTAAAAGTAATACCTAAAAGAAGTGAAATTTAGAAAACATGTACCATAGTAAATGCGAAAGATATTTCGAACAAAAAGGAACTTCTTGTTGTTTTGTGGAAAAAGATAACAGATATGGAACACAGCTAGCCTGTGGTGGCTCTAGGAATTTTTTTCAGGGTGTTCTTTAAGAAATATAAATTATACAATCTAATAAAAAGAAAAATTCATATATTGACAACAACAACAACAATAAAAAAATACGCAAATACATAAAGTTTACAGTTGCTTTCTACGAGTTTTCAAATTTTGAAATCGGTGCATGATAGTCTCATTATCAATACTACAAACTACATATCTTTCAATGTACATAACCTACAAACTACATATCTTTCAATGTACACAACCAAACAATCATTTATCTACTAAATATAAAACAAATTATGGAGCAAAATTTAATTTTATTGGCATAAAAAAAACTAAGAGTGTTCCCAAATTTTTTTTGAAGGGTAGATAAATAAAAAATTTTAAATTATCATATATAAAAAAATAAAAAAAAAATTTCAGGTGGTCCTGGGACCACCCTAGCCTTAAGGTGGCGCCAGGACCACCCTGACCTTAAGGTGGCGCCGCCCCTGCAGCTAGCTCAATAGCTGTCTGTTTCTTCCTGTAGTTGCCCTTGAAGTCCTGCATGGGCGTATCCAAATCAATGAATTGCCACGCCAAAAAAATATCCATATATCCAAAGTTCTATATAATTGACACCAAGACCACCTTCCTTCAAACACACTCTAAAAGCTAAAAATAAACATAGGCTTATCTAATATTTGTGAGGATGATGCTTCCCTTATTCTTCATTTTTTGTCTCTTCAGCAGCTCCCATGCTGCTGTGCAAGACTTCTGTGTCGGTGACCTCACGGCTCCTCAAGGCCCTGCAGGCTACTCTTGCAAGGACCCTTCAAAGGTCACAGTGAATGATTTTGTTTTCTCTGGCCTAGGCATTCCTGGTAACACCTCAAATCCTTTTAAAGCCGCAGTGGCTCCAGCATTCGCTGAGCAATTTCCTGGTGTCAATGGCCTTGGAATTTCTTTTGGTCGTTTAGACGTGGCACCTGGCGGAGTTGTGCCATTTCACTCACATCCTGGAGGTTCAGAAATCTTACTTGTTGCGGAAGGAACAATCCTTGCCGGGTTTGTTTCCTCAGCTAACACTGTTTACTTTAAATCCCTTAACAAGGGTGACATTATGGTTTTCCCTCAAGGATTACTTCACTGCGAAGTAAATACAGGAAGGTCTGTGGCTACTGCATTTGTTAGCTTCAGTAGTTCAAGCCCAGGTCTCCAAATTCTGGACTATGCTTTGTTTGGAAACAATTTACCTACTGAATTGGTAGCAGCAACTACTTTCCTTGACACAGCTCAGATTAAAAAGCTTAAAGGTGTTTTTGGTGGAACTGGTTAAGGTCTTCGGAGATCATCTTCCAATAAATAAATGCTTGATGGCAAATGCAAATGCCTTTGACGAAGCAATATAAATAAATGCTTGATATTTATTTTGTGTTCCAATTAAATGGGATATTCTTATCCCACAAGACCTAAGATAGTTGCAATTTCTATTCCAAATTGCTTACTAAGTATATTAACAATAAAATTCTATAGGGAGAGGCCATTAAAATCATCATAGTAGAAATGTGGCGATGATTATTCTACATATGAAGAATTGCATTTGAAATCTTAAATTATCCACCATCAAATTCGATAACCTTGTCAACTATTTTGTATGGTCCAAACTTTTTGATGGGTCACGTATTCCAAAAGTCATTCCCTTGCTACTTTTATTTAGAATCATAAGTACGGCTTCAACGAGCTCAAGAGTCAGGGCCGCTCTATACATTTTGGAGGCTAAGGCGAGAACTAAAATGAGGTCTTTTTTATACTTAAGTACTAATTAAATTAATATTTATTTAATATTTTTATATTTCATTTAAAATCTATTTTCCTTGCCTTTTGAGATGCAAATTGAATAATTAAAATTTTGTATTCAAGTTCTTCTAACATCTCATTTTCAATTGATAATATAGCTAATCTACTTATTCTTTCTTGGGATATTGTCGATCTTAGATATAATTTTATTAATTTTAATTTTGAAAAACTTTTTCTGCAAAAACAATTGTAACAAGTATAATTAGTAAAAACCTATAAGCAATGCATGTATTTGGAAATGAATTTAATCTTTTTATATAATTTAGTATGTCAATTGGAGTGTAATCTTTTAATTGTAAAATTTGTTTTAAAACGTTTAACTCTAAAAATAAATCTAAACCACCAATATCATAATAAACATCATGTTTGAGAAAAGATTCAAGTTTAAGACAGTGTTTTTGTAAACTATCATCATCTAGTGATTTCAATTTTGTGAAGTTAAATAGAAAATCAAAAATATCTTCATATATTTGAAATTGTTCAAATCTATTTTCAATTGAACTAATTGCTTTATCTACTATATATAAGAAATAATCAATTCTAAAAGATTTTTCAGCAGAACGTGTTGTCTCATTATGAATATTTTCATCAAATTGTTTCTTTCTATGAATTATATGTTTCTCACGAAATACAGGTTCTATTTCCTTTTCCAATGCAATTTTTATTAGATGCATTCATTGCAGATATAAATCCATTTTCTCTATATCATTTAAAATAAGAACTGAGACCTTTTAATTGATTTACAGCAACTTCAATGTGCATGTCTTTTAATTGTAAATTTTTACTAACAAAATTGAAAGCAAATAATATGTCATACCCAATAAGAACTCAAAGCATTCAACTTCATATGTTGCCAAACAATCAGCTTCACTTTTTATTTTAGGATCTTCACTTGTTTGTGCTAATTGTAACAAAACATCTCTTATTTGTGGATATTGGAATTTTATTGCTTTTACACTTTCAATGCGCCTTTCCCAGTGTGTTTGTGATAACGACTTAGGAGTTAAACCTAACACATTATCTTGTAAAATTTTCAATCTTTTTTGTAGAAGAAGAAAACAATGTATATATCCGTTGTATAACTCCAAAAAATGATATAGCTTTTGGACAAGAATTGGCCATATCACATAGTACAAGGTTAAGACTATGACAACCACATGGTGTGTAAAGTGCTCTAGGATTTATATCAAGAAGTCCTTTTTGTACCCCTTGATGTTTTCTGAAAGCTCGAAAATGTGTTGAAAACACACGAGCGGTTTAGACCCCCAAATTAAAATTACGGCTTGGTTGATTTTACACTAACTTAATGATAAGTGCGGAATAGTGTAAACACAAGCGTATGAGCACAACAACTACTCTAATCCATATTTAAAGCAACACAGCAGTAAAAATGAAATGAACAAGAGTAGAGAAGAAGGGTGCAAACACAGAAAATACCGAGACATGTTCTCGAAGAGGAAACCGAAGAACTCGGCGAAAAACCTCTCCGCCGCCCTCCAAGCGGAAATCGATCCACTAGACAATCAGTTGGGATACATGGGTTAGCAAGAGACCCTCAAAGCCTAGTCTACCCGATGTACCTAAGCCCTCCAAGCTCCTACTCCAACAAGGCTTCTCGGAACCGTGTCTTGTCTACCTCTCCGGATCCCGCAACAAGCTCCATGTTGCATTTGCCATCCTTGGCTTCTTCCAATGCTTCCCAATAGCTCCAAAACACTCTCTACACTCTGAATGTGTGTGGGTTGTGTTTGGGTATAAATCTCCTCTCAAGGTATGATAATAGGAGAGGGATGGAGAAGAGGCTATAATGATTTCTCACTAAGGAGGAGTAGCTCTCTCTCAAAAGATGGGTGGGTGAGTTGTAGAAAACCTATCTAGGGTTTTTCTCTCTGAATAGCCACACCAACATATGTGGGTAATAAGGGTATATATATAGAGTGGGTGAAGGGTAAAAAGGTCACTCATAAAAATCCTCCAGGCAGAAAGTTTCGCGACTGTCTCGCGGGAAGGCCTTACCAGCGAGACAATCGCGAAAATGACAGCCTGGCATGACTCTTCAGCTTCCAACACGTGCAGGGCACATGCACCATTTCGCGGGATGCTTAGTAGCGAGATACCCGCGAAAACTCTTCAGTCTTCAATTTCTTGAGTCTTCACACACACTCTCTCTCACACACAACCCTTACAATAAATCCCACAATAAATACAGGGTATAAACGATTGAAAATAATTACAATCAAATTTGGCACGGAATAAAAGCCAACAAAAACACAGTTGTAAATTACAACTTTACAATCTCCCCCTTTGGCTATTCCGTGACAAAACCCTAAAACAGACTCTAGACTTAAACGTGAGTTTGGGAACATAGGCAAAACTCACTCACACCTAGTTCTAGATTCTGAAGTGCTCTTGAAACATATGAACAAGTAACTCCTGAAACACAACAACACAATAACATCATTGTATGCAGAAAACTTGAAAGAACATATGGAGCAATAATAGCATGATCGAGCAAAAACGAAATAGAAACACTAGATCATGGCACGATCAACCAAGTAATCACTATACAAAAGCAATTACTATGCTCATTCACACATGGAACGAACATCCGGATTTGCAAGAAGATAAGCTCTAATGAAGAGAGTCACTTGCAACTCCAACACTCAACGAATGCGAAATACACGAAGTATTTGCATCTAGGAACAATCCTACTAGGGCACAAGAGTGTTCATCACTCAACCAATGCATAGAGCGTGTATGCATCTAGGAACAATCCTACCTGGGCACAAGAGTGATGTACTTGAAGTAGAATGCATGACATTGAACAACAAGCAAACATGCATGAAGGTTGCATAGGCAAGGTATTGCAAATGCATGGACAAACCACAAAGATCTACAAACAATGCATGAAACAAACCCTTAAAGCTTACAAAAGCAACATGGTTACAAAATATAAAGTACTTCCCTATCATATCACTCCCCCTATCATGAATCATAGGAGTTGTGATGAACTTGGAACATATATACCTGTAACCTGAAACACTTGCACAAAACACATTAGACCCTCAGGGTAAAGCAAGTAATAAACGGACAAGTATAATGTAACAAGTAAATTGCGATCAAGTAATCAAGATGTGAAACATGTGAGCAACTTGATCAAACACCAGAACAGTCATATGGAAATGACTACAATGATCATATAGCAAAGAAAGTGATCATCCGAACATGCAACCAATAAAGCATAATAGCATAAGGATAAAAGCATGTCCAACACATAAACACAATGCAATGAGAGCAACAAAGCATATCAAAGCATCATAAAGCAACGAGAAAACAAGCATGAAGTAAATCAAGGTTTTCTCAAAAAGAATGTCTTCTCCCCCTTGGCATATGCATCTCCCCTATGGCTTTCTCCCCCTACGAATGTGCACAAAGTAGAATTTCTCCCCCTAAGAGTGTGCACATGAGTCATATAGAAATGACGATACTCTCCCCCTTTTTGTCACGAATAGACAATTAAACAAGAGGAAGGAGGGAAAGAAAAGAAGATATGAAGATGATGCATGAGGAGTGCAAAATGAATGAGAAAATGAAGCTCAAACATAATACAAACATTAAAAAATGCTACAAAGCATAAAGAGCATGACATGCTAAGGATGATGGAACATGATATGGACCTAGGCATGACATGGACACAAGAACATGTTATATGTGCTAAAATGTCTAAAAAGACTTAACTAGCATGAGTGAATGCAAAAACATATCAAGTGTTAGAGTGTGTGCAGCAAAATGCATCAAGTGTGCATGTGTGATACATGACTAATGCATGAGCAAGGCACTCAAGGGGCAAAGTGTACAAAACACACCACCAATGATCACAACATGATAAACATGAATAATCATGGTGATCCCCAAAGTTTGGAACTCATCGGAGTCCAAAACAACGAGAAAATGCCATTTGGGCATTTTATCAAGCACTTAGAGTGCACACACTACACATGTATGATGAACAATGCAAGAACATATGAAAATCTTGCCTAAATACATGTTATTTTTGCCACAAGGGGCCAACAACCAAACCAAATCATCATTTAAGACAAAGCCCAATCAAAAAGATTGACAGAAAATAAGTTTTCCAACTCCCATTTGAGAAAATCCCAATTATGAACATAAAACCCCCAAAAACGTAATCTAAGGATCAAAATCAATGAAAAGAGTTAAAGATTACCTTAGAGATGTTTATGGAATGAAAAACACTTGAATTTAGTTGGGTTTTGATGTAGAAACATTAAACCAGAGGTTTGGGAAAGGATGGGAGATGTTTAAAACAAATGACCCACGAAATGCCCTTTAAAAAGCTGATCTGGAAATTTTCGCTGGTATCTCGCTACTTACCATCCCGCGAAAATTTCGCTGGTATCTCGCAGGTATCTCGCAGGTAAGCATTACTCGCGAAACAGCCGCGAAACAGTCGCGAAACTCTCTGTCCAAATTTGAAAAACTTGCGAATTGGACCCTTTCACTCGTGACTGAACTTAAACATGAAATAAGTCACGAAAACACCCAGAAAACATGTTTTTCACACAAAAACAATTTGAAAACTTTGAAAAACATGGGTGATACAAATCACTTCCAAAAGCAAACAAAAAGAACAAAAATCTTTTTGGTTTGAACCACATAAGGTTGAGCACACACACATCACATTTGAACATGTACAATCACACAAATGAAATAGACATTCATTGAACAAAAAACTTGTGTGTTGTGTGTGAGAATCAAGTGTGGAATAGTCCTTAGACCAGAGCGAAGCTTCAATGATCAATTCAAACGAGTCATACACAACTGATACGAAATCAAGTGGACTATCTCCATTATAGAAATGAGTATATATGACCTCCCACACATTGAGTACATAACTTAGAAGCTTTTCATTTGGCTTCTTCATAAAGCATAACAATTGGTCCATTTTATTTTGTATGGACAAAACATCTCATTTTGAGATAGGTGCTTGAAATTTATAATATTTCAACATTGATGATTAGACTTTGGCTTTTTGAGCACCATAAAATTTACATTAAAAGAGTCGCTTTCCCTTTTTCCTAGTCAAATACTAGTATGTGCGACAGACTTTTGCAGCTCAATATCTCTTTTCATTTTGAGATTTACATTTCGTGAGCTCTTTTTGCAAAAACATAAAAATAAAGTGGGAAGAGATATAGACACAAGTCTATGCAAGTATCAAGACCAACAAGACTATTGACCAATCATTCATGACAAGCTTGAAGATCTATTTACAACAGTCACACATAGTTTTCAAGATTTCTTCCACATAGAAATAGGTGCATACGTAACAAGCTAAGCTCGTAAATGCACTACGCCATTAGTACGAAGGTACTAGGCCAAACTCACATGAGATATGTGCTCAAACATATACGATCAAACTTTTTGAATTTTTCACTTTTTATGTGGTTTTGGATTTTTACTCACACAAAACCAAAGCAAAATAGTAAGATCAAAAACAAAACACAAACAATGCATATAAAGAGATGCATGATGCACAAATGCATGACAATGAAGCATCTAATGCATGAATGGTCCTACAAAGATCGAAAGAATTAGATCAAGGACCAAAAGAGCATAAACTCAACCATAGGAACCCTTCCTCATTCAAACGGAATGATTGTTTGGAATGAGTGTCTCAAGAGAAGTGAGACGAGGGTTGGAAGAATGAGAACCGGAGATGCACATAGTCAAGGAGTTAAGAGCATCAGACACTTTCTTTAACAACATGCTATTTTCACTCAAATCCGGTTTATCATTTTTAGCACAACTTCCAAGAAGCTCAAGTTTCTCTTTTCTTTTGATTCTTTTAAAAGCTTGAAACTTAAAGCAATGAGGTCTAAGATGACCAAGGGCACCACAATGGTGACAAACAATGTGTTTAGGTCCATTAGGTTTTTTGGGAATGGATCTAACAACTTGGGTTTGTTCTCTCTTCAACTTAGAACATTGAGGCCTTATATGACCAATCACACCGCAATGGTGGCAAGTTGGAACAAACTTAGATCCATCCAAAGCCTTAGGTTGAGACCTAAATAGAGGCTGTGGCTTAAGAGCCTTTCTCTCCACTTTTTGATTTCTTTTGTGTGGAGGAATGTACACCGATTTGTCCTTTGAGATAGAACAACCAATAGGCACAAAATCGGGTACTACAACATGATTGCAACAAATAGTTTCATCATTTTTAACAGTAGGTTCAGCAATCAAACACTTGGCATGCATCTTAAGAGATTCATTTTCACATTTAAGATCATCAACAAGTTTGTTAGACAAAACAAGTTTAGCATCCAAGTCCATATTCAAATATTCAAACTCTTTCAACTTTTCAAAATAATTTTCAGCAAGTTTCTTATATTTTTCAACCAATTTGATGGATTCATTGAGCTTAGCAATCAAATCATCCTTTTCACAAAATAACTTGCTTAAATCCTTTTGAAATTTCTTAGCATTTTTCTTTAAGAGTTTGATGTTAGGAATATCAACAACACCTAAAGATTCATGTAACATAGCATCACAATTATGAGAATTATCACTCATAGAGGCATTTTCACAAACACGTGGCATGTTACAATTATCACCAACCAAATCATACAAGGAGGCATACATAGCACAATCCATGACAAATAAACACAAGGGGTCAAGGATCACACTTAGGTATTTAAACCAAAACAAGTGTACCCGCTCTGATACCAATTGAAAGCTCGAAAATGTGTTGAAAACACACGAGCGATTTAGACCCCCAAATTAAAATTACGGCTTGGTTGATTTTACACTAACTTAATGATAAGTGCGGAATAGTGTAAACACAAGCGTATGAGCACAACAACTACTCTAATCCATATTTAAAGCAACACAGCAGTAAAAATGAAATGAACAAGAGTAGAGAAGAAGGGTGCAAACACAGAAAACACCGAGACATGTTCTCGAAGAGGAAACCGAAGAACTCGGCGAAAAACCTCTCCGCCGCCCTCCAAGCGGAAATCGATCCACTAGACAATCAGTTGGGATACATGGGTTAGCAAGAGACCCTCAAAGCCTAGTCTACCCGATGTACCTAAGCCCTCCAAGCTCCTACTCCAACAAGGCTTCTCGGAACCGTGTCTTGTCTACCTCTCCGGATCCCGCAACAAGCTCCATGTTGCATTTGCCATCCTTGGCTTCTTCCAATGCTTCCCAATAGCTCCAAAACACTCTCTACACTCTGAATGTGTGTGGGTTGTGTTTGGGTATAAATCTCCTCTCAAGGTATGATAATAGGAGAGGGATGGAGAAGAGGCTATAATGATTTCTCACTAAGGAGGAGTAGCTCTCTCTCAAAAGATGGGTGGGTGAGTTGTAGAAAACCTATCTAGGGTTTTTCTCTCTGAATAGCCACACCAACATATGTGGGTAATAAGGGTATATATATAGAGTGGGTGAAGGGTAAAAAGGTCACTCATAAAAATCCTCCAGGCAGAAAGTTTCGCGACTGTCTCGCGGGAAGGCCTTACCAGCGAGACAATCGCGAAAATGACAGCCTGGCATGACTCTTCAGCTTCCAACACGTGCAGGGCACATGCACCATTTCGCGGGATGCTTAGTAGCGAGATACCCGCGAAAACTCTTCAGTCTTCAATTTCTTGAGTCTTTACACACACTCTCTCTCACACACAACCCTTACAATAAATCCCACAATAAATACAGGGTATAAACGATTGAAAATAATTACAATCAAATTTGGCACGGAATAAAAGCCAACAAAAACACAGTTGTAAATTACAACTTTACATTTTCCTTTCATATTAGACCCATTATCGTATCCTTGTCCACGTATATCATTAATATCAAGTTCAAGAATATTTATTACATTTATAATTTCATAAAAAAGACATTTTTCGGTAGTGTCATCAACCTTTACGAATTCAACAAAATGTTCTACTATTTTTATTGGAATTGTTGAAATATCAACACATTGTAATATGAGAGACATTTGTTCTTGATGACTTGCATCTGGTGTACAATCAAATATAATTGAAAAATATTTTGCTTCTTTGATGTTTTTGATAATTTTACATTTAATCTCATTGCTAACAGCTGTATCAATTCATTTTTATTTTATGTCCAAGATAATGATTATGGATTCCACCATTTTGAATACGTCTAATATGTTCCTGCATAACTAGATCGAATTTTGTAATCATTTCAATTAGACTTAAAAAATTTCCATTATTTTCTTCATAAATCTTTTCATTTTTTCCTAGGACTGCCAAATTATTTTTACCAAGAATCTTTACTACAGTAATAATTCCTAATAAAACCTTTTTCCAATGATCTTTCTCTTTGTTAATTTGTTCTTGGATATTTTTAGCTATTGTTTTATTTTTTGACAATCTCATTTTCAAATCTAGCCAAGCGTTCATGTTAGTAATATGCTCTCTAGTTGTTTCATGGTTTCAGATTTTAGAACTAATATTTTTCCAATCTCGAGTTCATTACATAGCTGGCCAATACGTTTAGACTCAAACAACTTGCAACAAAAACAAAATACTTGGTCCATATCTTTTGAATACACTAGCCATTTTCTATCATGCTTCTCCCCATTTGATAATATTCGAGTGTAATGAATAGTAGACAAATTTCTAGTGTCATCACCTCTAGGAAAAATTATATCATTGTCTCTAATTTGACATCTTTCTACTAATAAATCTCTTAATTTTGTGTCAATATTTTTCCAATTACTTGGATCATAAATATTTGAAGGAATATAATTCAACATGTCATTATTATTTTCATTTTCTTCTAGTTGAACATCATTATGGTGAACTTGTTAATTTATGACATTTTCATCATTATTTTCATTTTCTTCTAAATTTTTTGAAGTTCATTATCAAAATTTGTTGTATTGCAAAATTGAACATCATTTTTATCTTGCAATTGTATCATTTCATTATCTTCTAACTCTTTTTGGTGAATTTCTTCATTTGTGATATTTTCATCTAAATTTTGTGTTATATTTTGTTTATTACTAATAACAAATTTATCCATTGATCCTTTTTGAGACTTAAATAATTTTTCTTTTTAATTTTTTCATATCCAAATGCATATTTTCTAGTTGACATTTCTAATCAAACAATGTTTTCATAAAGACTAAAATAAAAATTAACTTTCCATTGTTGTAAAACCTGATTTATATCAAAAACAATGTTTTCTAATCAAATATATATATATTTAACTTCTATACTTTTTTATAGTTTAAAAGTGTTGTCTAACATTGACAATTGAGTTGCAAGTGCATAGTTTCCGAAACCTACAAAGTAATTTATAATTCTTAAATTAATAAAGCAAAACTCCCAATAGTTATATATACACACACACATACTCAAAACTAATATAAACTGCAAATATATAAACAAAGATCATGATATAAGGAAGATATACCAAGTTTCAAATTTGAGTAGCAATATGGCTTTCTCGTAGTAATAACAATATAAACAATTCAAAACATGGAACAATATCAAAATTATAATACCTAATTTCATTATCTTTTATGTTGAATCCAAACAAATAGTTAATTAACCAAAAATAATAGCTTTTAATATGAAAACAAAAATCACATGAACCTAAATAAAAAGCATTTAAGATGAAGAATTAAGATCAACCTACTGAGATGCAAATACCAAAAACCCCAAAACTTAAAACTTCAAAATTTATAGAATCCCCAAATTCTACATCAAAACCAAACCAAATTCAACAAATTTATATATAACATATCAAATAAAAATTTATCATTCCCCAGGCTAGAAGACATAGGTTGCAGCTTTAATTTTTCTCCAAAAAAATAGAGATGTTTTATCTGCTATGTACAATATAAAAAAAAAAAGTATAAATTTCAACTCAAAAACCAAATCCACAAAAACAATGTCAATATAAATATGTAGATTAACTCAAATACTCAAAAGCAAATCAATTCTAAACATAACAAAAGAATAAGATAGGAAGAAAATCTCAGGCACATATGAAAGCAAATAAAAAATTCAACATAAAAGATAAAATTCATTAATAACAATATAAACAAATATCCACATATGTTAAATTGAAATTTTATTAACAATAACTGTGGGGTCAAAGAATTTGGCAATCCCGGCCCACTTTATACTAAGCCCAAGGCCCATGCCGAGGAGGAAGAAACGTCCAAGGACGAACGAAGAAAGTCCAAATTGCCAAGAAACATCGCCGAGGACGATCTTGTCCGCGGCCAACCGAGACCATCGAAGGGAAGAAAGGCATGCCATCAAAGACAGCCTCCCAGAGCATTCTAAGAAAAATGACAAGTACAATGTTTCAGCCATGGGAGCATAATGGAGGAGCAATTCAAGAAGAAACTGTCACCTCCGCATTAAATGCCCACAACTAACGTTCTGGCCCATTAATGAGGAAATAACCCCTGAACAGTGCTGCCTTGGTTACTGCATCCCACAGAAGGTTTGGGAAGGCGGCTGATGGGACAGACACTCGAGTAGTGACCTGCATGATCAACAAATAGAGGACCAAGATCAACCGAAATGGGGTATATAATGTAAGAAATCCCCCAAGAAAAAGGATGGGAAATTAGAAACAGAGAAGGATATAGTAGTTTGTGTCATCTTTGAAACCTTTGTAACCAAATAATGAAGAAATAATAAGAACTCCAAGCCCCTAAAATGAGGGCCGAGGAATAGAATTTCATACTTTAGTCCACGTCTTTGTTATTCAATCCACTCATAACCATGTCTAATCATTGTGATCCTCACTAAGGCCTAGTTCTTAAACCCATTCTCTATAAATTTATTGTATTGGGCTAGTTGGGCCTGAGTTCATTCGTCTAATAGAAGAAGTGCCCAAATCCAGTCCCTACAATTGGCGCCGTCTGTGGGAGGACTTATGTGTTAGTAGGGGCAATAATCAAACATTGTGGGGTCAAGCCCTCATCAAGCAGGCTCCTATCAGCTCGAACCGACTATATCCCAATAACGGAGTAACTTTCCCAACCCTAAATGTGATCGAAATGAAAAGAATGGAAGGTTTCAATAAGGAAGTGTGCACACCATTCAAACCAGCAGCAACCACTCTCGTGGGGGCAGTCACGTGCTCTAGAGACAAAATAACAACTGGGCCATGCAGCCAGAAGAAGTTAAGAGTCACGTATCCCAGAAACAGAATGATAAGCAGGCCATGCAGCGAGAGATAGAAGACTTGAAGAGAAAGCTACGCCATCCACAACGAACTGACATGCCCTTCGGTGATGAAAGCGATGATGACTATACGCAAAGATCTAGAACTCGTCCAAGCGAGACCTTCTCTCATGAAGAAGAGCACTACCGGAGGCGTAAACGTAAAAGCCCATCCCCTAAGGGCTTAGGAAATGATGCTATGAGTAGGGCACTAGATCAACTCTCCAAGTCACCTTTCACATGCCACATAGAAGGGGTTATACTTCCTCGACGATTCCAGCAGCCAACCTTCACCATTTATAACGGCAAAACAAACCCTATGGAGCATGTGAGCCAGTTTAACTAAAGGATGGCTGTCCATTCTAAAAACGAGGCGTTGATGTGCAAGGTTTTCCCCTCTAGCTTGGGACCAGTGGCGATGAGGTGGTTCAATGGCTTGAAGACGAATTCCATAGATTTGTACAGTATCACCTTTGGCTCCCGTTTCGTTATAAACAGCAAAGCTCCTGGGCCCTTGAGTGCGTTATTGTCTTTATCTATGCATGATGGAGAAACTCTAAAAGGCTACTCGGACAGATATTGGGAGATGTATAATGAAATGGACGGCAATTTTAATGATGTCGCCATCAGCACCTTCAAAAATAGTCTCACAGCCGAGCACGGCTTGAGGAAATCTCTGACGGGCAAGCCTGCCACTAGTGTGCACCAATTGATAGATCAAATCGATAAGTATAAACGAGTAGAGGAAGACCAGCTGAAAGGCAAGGGAAAATAGAAGGTTATCCCTCAGGAGATGAGGGATTTCAGGTCAGACCGATATAACAGTAACCACTCGAGGAGAGATTTCGCAGGGCAATCCATAGCAACCAACACCCAGACTATCAATGTTGTATTCCGAGAACCAGTACATCAAGTGTTGGAGAAAATCAAGAACGAGTCATACTTTAAGTGGCCGAATAAGATGGCGGGAGAATCCACGAGGCACAATCAGAACTTTTATTGCCAATACCACAAGGACCACGGACATACTACGAAGAACTGCAAGAACCTCTGGAACTATCTGGACCAACTAGTCCAAGAAGGAAAGCTGAAGTACCTTCTACATCATTCCAATGGTCATCAAGTCCAGACCCATCAAGAGCCCTAGAGAGATACTGCCCTAAGGCCACCCGTAGGGACGATCAATGTAATCTTGGCCGCGCCAAGATAAACCAGCACGCGCCCTTCACGAGTGTTATCTGTGGCTCAGCTGCCCGCCGAGGAGTCCCAGCCAGAACCAAAGAGGGCCAGAAGGAATTTTCACCCAATCTTGAGTTTTTTAGAGGAAGACAAGATAGGAACCACCCAGCCCCATGACGATGCGCTGTTGATCACTCTCAGAATCGGAGACTATGATGTGAAAAGAGTGATGGTGGATAATGGCAGTGGGGCCGAGATTATGTACCCCGACCTCTACAAGGGGCTGAGATTAAAACCGAAAGATTTGATGCCTTATAGCTCTCCTTTAATGAGCTTCGATGGGAAACTTGTTATTCCAAAAGGCATGATTAGGCTACCCATCCAGACCGGCCCAGAGATAGTGGAGGTGAACTTTATCTTGGTAGACACCTACTCTCCATATACAGCCATCATCAATAGGTCCTGGCTCTATACCTTGGGGGCTGTTGCCTCCTCCTTGCATCAGAAGATGAAATTCCCGTCGGGGGACCAGGTTCTCGAAATCCGTGGTTACCAATCCACGGCAAGGCAGTGTATGGTAGCTACCATTTCACATCGGCTAGACACGGAGTCCTCGACCCCTGCTGAAAAGAACTTCTAGCAATCAAAGGCCCCGATGGTGCCTCCTAATACAGCTGCCAAAGGGGCAAAATGTGAAGATCTAGAGAAGGTGTCATTAATGGTGACCAATAGAAGTTCTTTCAGGTCGGGGCTCAACTGCCTCTTCAGGAGAAGGAGGAGTTGATTGAGTTCCTCAAAAGAAATATTGACATCTTTGCATGGGATGCCTGTGATGCTCCAGGGATTGATCCAGCCTTCATCTGTCACCATCTCAATGTCAACCCATGCATCACTCCTAAGAAGTAGCCACTTCGGCACCCATCAAGAGATCACGCCGATGCGATTAGGGACAAAGTGAAAAAGCTTAAGCGTGCAGGGGCTATCAAAGAGGTTTTTTACCCCGAATGGTTGGCCAATACCGTGGTGGTCAAGAAGAAAAGTGGAAAATTATGGGTTTGCGTAGACTTCATAAACCTAAATAGGGCATGCCCAAAAGACCTGTTCCCCATGCCTCGGATAGACCAACTAGTGGATGCAACTGCGGGCCATCCTCGGATGAGTTTCTTAGATGCCTTTCAAGTCTATCATCAAATACCACTAGACCTGGAGGATTAGGAGAAGACAGTCTTCGTGACACCTATTAAGAACTACCACTACAAGGTAATGTCGTTCGATCTAAAGAACGCAGGGTCCATTTATCAAAGGATGATAACGAGAATGTTCGAGCTGCAGTTGGGCAAGAACATCGAAATCTATGTTGATGATATGGTGGTAAAGAGTAAAGTGGTGTCCGAACATCTAAGAGACCTCGACTGCACCTTTGATGTCTTAAGGAAGTACAAACTGCGCCTAAATGCTTCCAAATGCTCATTTGGCGTAGGATCAGGTAAGTTTTTAGGCTACATTATTACTCACAGGGGAATTGAGGTTGATCCTGACCAAATCAGGGCTATTAATGATTTAAAACCACCGCAAAACGCCAAGGAGTTCCAAAAGCTTACTGGAATGATCGCGGCCTTGAATCGATTCATTTCCAAGTCGGCAGACAGATGCAGACCATTCTATCTCTTAATCAACAAGTGGAAAGGATTTGAGTGGTCCAAGGACAGTATTGCGGCCTTCTAGCAACTCAAGGAGTACCTATCCAAGCCACCTATCATGTCCAGTCCTGAGGCCGATGAAGTCCTATACGCATATATCGCTGTGGCCCCTCATGCTGTGAGCTTGGTGCTAATACGGGATGACAATGGCCTTCAAAAACCAGTCTATTACGTGAGCATGCTGTTACATGAAGCTGAGGTCAGATACTCACCCTTGGAGAAAGCCATACTAGTTATGGTCCATGCTATGCGAAAGCTTCCCCATTATTTCCAAGCCCACACAGTGGTTGTTCTAACCCAACTACCCTTGAAGTCTGTACTTTGGACTGCTAATTACAAAGGAAGGATCGCCATATGGAACACAATTCTGGGGGCCTTTGACATTAAGTACATGCCTCGGACCTCTATAAAGGGCCAGGTCCTGGCTGACTTGGTGGCCGAATTCGCTGAGCCACCAGTAGAAATGGTAGCAGAGAAGCAAAACATGGATGGAAAATCAATTGGGGTAATCTCTATGCCAGGACCCCCTTGTTGGAAGGTGTACGTTGATGGCACAGCAAATCAAAGAGGCTTTGGAGTGGGGCTAGTCCTAGTATCTCCTAAGAAGGCTATCATAGAAAAATCCCTGAAACTGGCGTTCTCGACCACAAATAACGAAGCCGAGTATGAGGCCTTGTTACAAGGAATGGTCATTGTGCAAAAAATGGGAGGAAAAGTAGTAGAGACGTTCTCGGACTCGAGATTAGTAGTGGGCCAGGTAAAGGGAGAGTTGGAAGCCAAAGATGCGAGGATGCAAGAGTACTTGAGCCAGGTCAAATGCTTGCAGTCAAACTTCGATCTTTTTAGCTTGTCACATGTCTCCAAAAGTGGAAACACACACGCAAATTCATTGGCCATGCTTGCTACCTCCTTGGCAGGGGGTCTGCCTCAAATTATTCTTATCGAGCATCTAGATAGAGCAAATAAGATTGCAAAAGGTGTGGTTCATATCCATCAAGTTAAAGTGGGTCCTAGCTGGATAAACCCTATAGTGAGATTCCTCAAAGATGATATTCTGTCCGAAGATAAGTCAGAGGCTGAGAAAATACGAAGAAACGCTCCTCGGTTTTGGTTGTTTGAGGACCACAAATTGTATAAGCGCTCCTACTCTGGGCCATATTTACTGTGTATCCACCCTGAAGCATCAGAATTACTACTTAAAGAGCTGCATGAAGGGATCTGTGGGAATCACACAAGAGGAAGATCTCTGTCGCACCGAGCCATTACCAGGGATATTGGTGGCCAGGGATGCAGAAGAAAGCCGTAGAATATGTCAAGAAATATGACCAGTGCCAAAGGTTTGCCCCAAACATTCATCAGCCAGGAGGGGTTCTTAACCCTTTGTCTAGTCCATGGCTATTTGCCCAGTGAGGCCTGGATATTGTAGGCCCTTTCCTCAAGGCGCTAGGAAATCAAAGATATCTGTTGGTCAACACAGATTATTTCACCAAATGGGTTGAAGCTGAGCCATTGGCCAACATCAGAGATGTGGATGCTAAGAAATTCATCTAGAGAAACATTGTTACACGATTCGAGGTCCCTCATACCCTCATCTCAGATAATGGACTCCAATTTGACAGCAAAGCCTTTAGAAGATACTGTTGCGAACAGAGGATCACAAACAAGTACTCAAATTTAACTTATCCTCAGGGAAATGGATAGGCCGAGGCTGTCAACAACGTCATAGTCAATGGGCTTAAGAAGAGACTGGATGACGCTAAGGGAAGATGGGTAGAAGAGCTACCACATGTCTTATGAACTTACCGGACTACACCACGGCGGTCAACAGGGGAGACACCTTTTGCCATGACCTATGGGGTCGAGGCTGTTATCCCTTTAGAGGCAAACTTCCCAACACTGAGAATGAGCTCCTTCACTCCAAGCAGTAATGATGAACTACTAGGGAAGAGCCTAGATCTGATTGATGAACGAAGAGAAAAGGCAATGATCCAATTGGCCTATTACAACCAGAAGCTCAAGTAGGGATTTGATGCCAAAGTGAAGCTGAAACCACTAGCACCAGGGGACTTAGTGTTGAGGAAAGTTGTGGGTGCTGCCAAGACCCCCTCTTGGGGAAAGCTGGGACCCAATTGGGAGGGGCCATACAAAATTACTTCAATAGCAAGGGTAAATGCATACTACTTAGAAGACTTAGATGAAAAAGTTGTACCTCGCCCATGGAATGTAACTACTTCAAGAAAAATCTAAGTGTTAGACAGAACCAAGGTCTTGCATAGTCCTTGGACTCAAACCTATGGGAAAACTAACTACTTCAAGAAAAATCTAAGTGTTAGACAGAACGAAGGTCTTGCATGGTCCTCGGACTCAAACCTATGGAGAAACTACCTATTTCAAGAAAAATCTAAGTGTTAGACAGAACCAAGGTCTTGCATGGTCCTCAGACTCAAACCTATAAGGAAACTAGCTACTTCAAGAAAAATCTAAGTGTTAGACAGAACCAAGGTCTTGCATGGTCCTCGGACTCAAACCTATGGGGAAACTAGCTACTTCAAGAAAAATCTAATTGTTAGATAGAACTAAGGTTTTGCATGGTCTTCAGACTTAAACCTATGGGGAAGCTAACTACTTCAAGAAAAATCTAAGTGTTAGACAGAACCAAGGTCATGCATAGTCTTCAAACTCAAACTTATGGAGAAACTAGCTACTTCAAGAAAAATCTGAGTGTTAGATAGAACCAAGGTCTTGCATGGTCCTCGGACTCAAACCTACGGGGAAACTAGCTACTTCAAGAAAAATCTAAGTGTTAGACAGAACCAAGGTCTTGCATGGTTCTCGGACTCAAACCTATGGGGAAAATAACTACTTCAAGAAAAATCTAAATGTTAGACAGAACCAAGGTCTTGCATGGTCCTCGGACTCAAACCCATGGGGAAACTGACTACTATCAAATCACTTAAGGCACTCCGAGGTACATTGAACTTAACTCCCCTGCATAGTCAATAGCTAACTGTTTCCTTGAGGTCAGTAAATTTTTAGAACATACCAATGAATACCTTTACACATTGTGCTGTGGCATTTGATCTTAGGATTTAAAGTTTTATCTTTATAAATGCTGCGCGCTTAGCATTTTTACTCGTTATGATAACCAATTCATAAGGTATAGGATTCGTATTACAAGGTTATTGCCTTTTATAGTCTATTCAGCAAAAGTAAGTTGTAGTAATAAGGTGGCTCAATCCTTAATCAAAGTCTAAGTGGAAGTTATCATTATGGACTTTACATTTTTTGGCTGCTGTTTCAAAATAGAAAACAAGTCGCGCTGGTGAAACTGTTTAGCTAATGACCAAAGCACAGGTTATATAAATAGTAGAACCCATCATAGCAACAATTAACACATGAAAAGGGAATGTTATTATCATTTGATCGTACGTAAGTGTCAATAAAAACGCGAATTGTATAAACAAAGAACTCTACCATTAAAAGAAACATACACATCTTATTGCAAAAAAAATGGGGGAGGGGAAGGACAATTCCTTTACAAAAATCCAAGTACAAAACATGAGGGAAAAGCAAGACAGAGGCAGCCTATTTCTTCAACTTGATCTTTCTTCCCCCCTTGGAAGGCTGGTTTGAAACGGCTTCAAGGTCCTCGGAGTTTTTACTTAGGGGAAGAGGGGCCTGGGCATCAACTGTCTCCTCGGCATGAGGGGCCTAGGCATTAGCTGAGGGCTCTGCAGCATCCTAAGGCGCTTCTTGGTTAGGGCCTTTGTTTGTCTTAGCTACCTCAAAAGGCTCAGCTTCCTTGGCAGGCTCATCAGGAGCAGTTGAAGCAAGGGCTGCTTCAGGACAGCTTGCCTCAACCACCTTAAGAGGAGTACCAGCCTCAGAGTTAGGAGGGCCTGGCTCTCATATGGCAGGACGGTAGTATACATTCTCCACCTTCCACAGGTCAGATGAAGCCTCAACTCCAACTTGTTTTAGGGTTTTGTTCCAAACCTAGGAACAGTAGAGCCTACACAACCCAGGCACTTGAGCCTTGAGAGTGGCTTGGGTATCAGCCACTCCCATGGCAAAAGCCTCCTCCTCGGCTTTCTCTTTAGAGCTCTCGGCCACTGCCCTAGTGAACTCCGCCTCTTCCTTGGCCCTCAAGGCTTCATCTCTGGCCCACTTCGTAACGTTCTTAGCCCCCTTTGCCTCGGCCATCTTCTTCTTCAGCTCAACGATATGCTCTTTGGCAATCTTCAACTGATCCTCAGTCTCAAGCAGGTGCCTCGTCTGGTCTGCGGCCTGTTTTTGAAAGCCAGCTAGGCCTGCTTCAGCGCTATCTCTGGCCCTTGCCATCTCCTTCAGATCCTCCCTTGCTTTCGAGAGGTCGACCTCGGAGATTTTAAGGGTCCGCTCAGCATCCAGGCGCTTGTCACGCTCGAGCTCCAAGGCCCTGCTCTAGTTGTTGGCTACCTCCTCTAACCTATAAGTGGCCTGGACAGCCTGCCAAGTGAAACAAGCGCACAGTAAGTTGGAAACCAAAAAACAAAAATCAATGAAGTCACAAGTGTTGAAAGTCTTACCATGCCCAAGTACCTCTTGAGGTTAAGGAAGACCTCCTGCCTCCTCAAGCTCTTCAACTCGGCCATATCGACGGGGAGTAGCAGGGACCTCTCCAGCGCATCGGCCACATAAGTGCCTTCACCCCCTCGGAAGTCCCTAAGGGAAGTGTTGTCCATCAAAGGCTCCCCATGGAGCATTGGGGCAGGGAGCCAAGCCTGGGGCTCGGACTGTATGGCAACTTCTTTTCCTTGGCCCTGGTGCCCGGTTTTTAGTTGCTTTGAAGGCCGTCGAGCTTCATCCTCTTCTTAGAAGGAACAAGATTTATCAACTCCCATGGGTCTTTTGCCTTTAAGGTCCTTCTTATGTTTGGGGTCAGTGGGCTCAGGCCTTTGTGGTAGACTTGGCTGAGGTGGAAGAGGTGGAAGCTTGGACTGAGTGGAGGATGACCTAGTCTGAACAAGTTGATGTTTGGGTGAAGGAGGAGAAAGCTTAGATTGTGGCTTCCCCGGCGCGTCCTTCCCCGGTTGGCCCTCAATTAGGTCAAATAGGTTGGTTTGAGGTTGTCTCTTGAAACCCATCTCAGCTTGAGGAGAATTCCCTACTGATAGGAGGTCCGCTTCAGTCAAATTGGGGTCACCCAAGTCACCAGAAGGATCCTCAGATAGATTGACTTGGTCAAATGCATCAACAACTTCTTCTTCTCTTTCTGGTTTTCCTCCCTCGTCCTCTACAGCTTGATGGGATGAGAAAGGACCTGCCAATGAAATGCCTTCCGGGATAGGAGATCCTTCGAGAAGTAAGAACCCGTGCTCTGCTACAATGATTTTGTGAAGCCAAGGATCTTTGGCTCTGATCATGTACTTCGAAGCCGAGAATGACTTCTGGATTGAATCGTATCTGAGGATTTTGTGAGCAGCTATGACTTGGTTGTCAACTTTGTTCACAAAGACCTCCGCCCTAAGGATGGTCTCCAAATCTTCCCGGTTGACCAGGTGAAAGTGATGTTCAACGGCGTGTGGATCTGCAAAAAACGAAGCATATTCTTGTTAGCAACCGAACAATGCAAACTGTGATAACAAAAAAGATCAAACCCTCTCCTTCTAAATACCCCACCTAGTGTCCCCTCCTCTGTCGGATAATGAAGGCTGTCGTGCCACTCTCCGGACACGATGAGAAAGTCCTTATCTAACCCCTTGCTGGACCCGGGGAGGCATTGAATAAGCCGAACCTTATCATCCCTCGTCTTCATATAGTAGGATTTACCCTTAGGCGTTGGACGTTGTAGCACCAGTTTATATCGTGGTGGGTCAACCTCAACCCCATTTTCTCGTTTAAAGCGTCCACATAACCCAAGATCCTAAACATGTTGGTGGCGCACTGGGTGGGAGCTATTCGGAAATGCCTAAGGTAGCCCCTCATCACCGGCCCCATAGGGATTCTCATACCACCTTCTATGAAGGCGATTATGGGAATCACTACTTCACCCTCTTGCCTTCTAAAATGCCCCTCCCCTTCTTCACAGTATCTCAAACCTACATTACTGGGTATCCTGTAATCGGCGATGAATTTCTCCATTGCCTCTTCAGACTCAACCAACTTCTTAAACCTACCCATCCCTAGAAATGGCTAAAAGACTCAGGGAAAGAAGAAAGAAAGAGAGGAATAGGAGGGACAGAAGCTTAGAAAAGAGAAAACACGAGTTAGAGAGAGAGAAGAGAACTTACAAAAATGAGGAAAAGCTCCTCGAACAGGCTTTTTATGCTAAAAAGAGACATGAGTTTGGTTGGATATTTGACTGAACTCAGGATACGTGTGCAAGAACTCTTGAATGTAAAAGTAAAGAGACGAATCAGTTCAAATGGGTATTTATACCTCCAATTAAAAGTAACCGTGCGGGTTTTCCCGCTCATAAAGTTAAAGAAATCCCCACCGTTAGATTACCATCACACCGTTGAACGTGGGGAACACAGAGCCGCCAGAATTTAATGAGGACGCGCTCCGTATACCGAAACACCAGGAACGTACCTTGGACAAGTGAAAAGACTCTGGCACTGATGGAGGATAAGACTTGACAAGCCATGACAAAGGCCTGAGGACATCAAAATCCTCCTCTCCGTCCGAGGATCTAGACAACAGGATTTTGAGGGGCTATTGTGGGGTAAAAAATTTGGCAACCACAGCCCACTTTATACTAAGCCCAAGGCCCATGCCGAGGAGGAAGAAACGTCCGAGGACGAACGAAGAAAGTCCAAATTGCCAAGAAATATTGCCGAGGACGATCCTATCCTCAGCCAACCAAGACCATCGAAGGAAAGAAAGGCACGCCATCAAAGGTAGCCTCCCCGAGCATCCCAAGAAAAAAGGACAAATACAATGGGTCAGCTATGGGAGCATGGTGGAGGAGCAATTCAAGGAGAAACTGTTACCTTCGCATTAAATGCCCACAACTAACGTTCTGACCGCATTAATGAGGAAATGACCTCTGAACAGTGCTGCCTTGGTTGCTACATCCCACAGAAGGTTTGGGAAGACAGCTAATGGAACAGGCACTCGAGTAGTGACCTGCATGATCAACAAATGGAGGGCCAAGATCAACCGAAATGGGGTATATAATGTAAGAAATCCCCTAGGAAAAGGGATGGGAAATTAGAAACAGAGAAGGATATAGCAGTTTATGTCATCTTTGAAACCTTCGTAACCAAATACTGAAGAAATAATAAGAACTCCAAGCCCCTGAAATAAGGGCCGAGGAATAGAATTTCATACTTTAATCCACATCCTTATTATTCAATCCACTCATAACCATATCTAGTCGTTGTGATCCTCACTAAGGCCTAGTTCTTAAACTCATTCTCTATAAACTTATTGTATTGGGCTAGTTGGGCCTGAGTTCATTCGTCTAATAGAAGAAGTGCCTAAACCCAGTCCCTACAATAACAATATAAACAAATTCGACATAAAATTCATTAATCAAAGAAGAAAGTTGAATCAGATTGCTTGCATTTTCATTTATTTATTTTAACATTAGTTAGTTTTTTTTTTTTTTTTTTTTAATAATCCTAAAGTGAAGTTAAGTTTAGGGTTTTAATGTGGTAATTACAAAGGTTTTGAGGAGGGAAAAGAGACTCCTAACAGGAGTCCTTCTCTTTTTTTTTTCTTAATCCTGATTTCTTTTTCTTTTTTTTGTTACGTGAGTCTCTCTTTTCATTTTCTTTTTTTCCTTTTTTTTTTTTTTTTTTTTTGAATCCTAAAGTAAAGTTAAGTTTAGGGTTTTGAGGTGGTAATTGTTAGGATTTTGAGGAGGAGACAGGAGTCTCTCTCTTTTTCTTAATCTAATGTGAGTCTTCTTCTTTTTTATTTTTTTTTATTTTTTATTTTTTGAGTCCTATCAAATTTTTAGTTTTTATATAAATTATCAACATTTGAGTTTGAGTTAAAGTTAGACTTATTAGAGATATAGAATTTCACTCCTTGTTAAGTTTTTATTAAACAAAAATAATTTTGTTTAAAAAAAATGATAATGATGGGTGTGGGGTACCACCCGCTTGAAACCATCCCGGCCCACTCTATTCCCGGCCCAAGGCCCACGCCGAGGAAAGTGTGAAGGCCGAGAATAACGAAAGCAACTTAAATTACCTAACAGCCTGGTCGAGGATGACACATCCTCGGCACACCGACTTCGTCAAAAAGAAAAATACCAATTCATTCGTTGAAAATATATCACCAACATTCTGACCACTTTAATGGTGATGTGACCAACGGACCCAGTCGCCTTGGTTACTACAACTAATAAGAAGCCTGCAAGGACGGCTGAGAACTAACATAAAGCCTATAAACTCAGATGATGGGACAAACTCCTATCCATAGTGGCCGAATAACTGACAGATGGACGGCCGAGATTAATGAGAACAAGGCTATATAACCAACAGAATTCCCAACAAAGTGAAAAAAAAAAAAAAAAAAAAAAAAGAGTCAGAAGAAAAAAGGATAGAAGATCTACGAACTCTAACAAAAAAAAAATAGATCCTCGGCCTGGTCCGAGGATAAATAGGCTTCGTAAACACATAACCAAAGTGATGGTCATTCCCTAGAAAAACACTTGGCCAAATTTCTTAAAGGAGATTCTGACGAACTCCATACCACCTATCATTTGTTATAAACACCAAATTAACCGTTGTTTACTTCGGTGACGCCAAATCCTTATACCCACATCTCTACAAATTTTATTGTTAAGGGTTCATTACAAACTGAGCCCCTACAATTGGCGCCGTCTGTGGGAAGGGTGTTGTGCGCTAACAGGTACAACGGTTAGTGTAAATGAAAAATCATCAATCAAGACCAACACAGTTTGTAGTAACAACATTCGTTCAGAGGTATATAACCACTAGAAACAAAAGTATAAAAAAGAAACAAATAAATAGATCATACAAAACAAGTCTACTTCTTTTATTCATATATGAAGAAAAATTACATCTTTTACAAGTAATGCCCAGGGGGCTTGTTCTAAAGTTAACTACAAAGGCAGATGCTTGACGAAGCCGGCAGAAGAACAAATAGCAGAAAGCGAAGCTGACTGAGGAACAAAAGATAGAAAAGAAGCGAAAGAAGAGATGAAGAACAAATAGCAGAAAGCGAAGCTGACTGAGGAACAAAAGATAGAAAAGGAGAGAAGCAAGAGAGGAGGAAATGAAGAGGGGGAGACTGGTTGGGAGATGGAAATAGAAGAGATAAAAAGGAAAAAGAAAGAAAGGAAGGCCGGTCGAGGAGCAAAAGAAGAAGAGAGAAGAAGGATTAAAGGGAAGAAGGGCCACGTAGGAGGTGGGAGAGGTAGAGGCACAAGAGGGCTCCGCTTCTGGGTTCCGCCTGGTTTCCCTCCCACCCCCGGTGCAGCCGGCTTGGAGGGTCAAGGACCCATACCCAAGAGGAGGTGATTACGTTCTTCCTGGACCCTCCTCCGGGCGGGGAGGGGGCTTCCTCCTTTGGTTAGGTTGAAAAGAAGGAGGACCTTTGGATTTCCCCTACTCCAACCCCGATGTGACGTCCAGGGTCGGAGTGTCATCCTCGGCTCATAATGGGGGCTGTGCATCTCCAGGATGGCCTTCTCCAGGGGCCAACTCATTCGAGGGGGCTCAAGCGGCGGTGTTTAGGAAAGTCTTTTTGGGTAATGTTTCTGGGAGAAGTATAAGATGGATGTTTGTCAAAAGTGTGAAGGAGAGGGTTGCCCTAGAAACGTCTTATATAGACGGTGGGACATTGATGAGGGCCAATCCACAATAATTCCTGGGGAGAGATTTCCGGAGCAAATAAATCCGCTCCAAATTCCTAGAGGTCTAACAGCCGTTAGATCCTCACAGATCCACGGCCAGCATTAATGAGGAGGCGCCTCATTAAACGAGAAGGCACCGAAGCGTCAGAACACGTTACCTGGACAACCCAAGAGACACCTCGTGATCAGAAGAGTCCCATCAAACGAAGAGGCAAAACACGGCAAGGTCTTATCCTCCACCAACTCCAACTCGCATTTATTGTTATAATTCTGCTTAAAAAATGTAATTATTTAAGACTCATTGTAAATTGTAGAAATGTAGAATTAAACGGCCACGGATAAATAGATAAAATAAATGAATAAAACGAGAAAACTAGATACTGAACAGAACCAAGGCATTGCATGGTCCTCGGACCCAAGCCTCAAGGGGAAACCAGATACTTCAGATGAATAAAACGAGAAAACTAGGTACTGGACAGAACCAAGGCCTTGCATGGTCCTCGGACCCAAGCCTCAAGGGGAAACCAGATACTTCAGATGAATAAAACGAGAAAACTAAGTACTGGACAGAATCAAGGCCTTGCATGGTCCTCGGACCCAAGCCTCAAGGGGAAACCACATACTTCAGATGAATAAAACGAGAAAACTAGGTACTGGACAGAACCAAGGCATTGCATGGTCCTCGGACCCAAGCCTCAAGGGGAAACCAGATACTTCAGATGAATAAAACGAGAAAACTAGGTACTGGACAGAACCAAGGCCTTGCATGGTCCTCGGACCCAAGCCTCAAGGGGAAACCAAATACTTCAGATGAATAAAACGAGAAAACTAGGTACTGGACAGAACCAAGGCATTGCATGGTCCTCGGACCCAAGCCTCAAGGGGAAACCAGATACTTCAGATGAATAAAACGAGAAAACTAGGTACTGGACAGAACCAAGGCATTGCATGGTCCTCGGACCCAAGCCTCAAGGGGAAACCAGATACTTCAGATGAATAAAACGAGAAAACTAGGTACTGGACAGAACTAAGGCCTTGCATGGTCCTCGGACCCAAGCCTCAAGGGGAAACCAGATACTTCAGATGAATAAAACGAGAAAACTAGGTACTGGACAGAACCAAGGCCTTGCATGGTCCTCGGACCCAAGCCTCAAGGGGAAACCAGATACTTCAGATGAATAAAACGAGAAAACTAGGTACTGGACAGAACCAAGGCCTTCCATGGTCCTCGGACCCAAGCCTCAAGGGGAAACCAGATACTTCAGATGAATAAAACGAGAAAACTAGGTACTGGACAGAACCAAAGCCTTGCATGGTCCTCAGACCCAAGCCTCAAGGGGAAACCAGATACTTCAGATGAATAAAACGAGAAAACTAGGTACTGGACAGAACCAAGGCCTTGCATAGTCCTCGGACCCAAGCCTCAAGGGGAAACCAGATACTTCCGATGATCGAAATTTAAACATTCCATGGTCTGAAACCTTAGGCCAGCAGGAAGAACATTTCATCATAAAAACTAAATGTTAAGAAAAACCAAGGTCTTGTGTGGTCCTCGGACTCAAACCAACATGGGAATCAGTCACTGTGAGATAATACAAACGCTGAACGGAACCAGGGCTCTTGTACAGATCATGAGCTCAAAACTAAGGCGAAGCCAACTCCTTTTCAGGCACCAAATAAACGAGCCCCATCAGGGACAAAAACCATGAGAAATTGAGTACTATAGCACAAACAACCCAAGCCTAACCATCCTCGGGCGACACTTTGCGCAAAAAGAAAGCTGCAAAAACAGCCGAAGTAGCGATAAAACACTGATGATAAGATAGAACCCAACAGGCCGAGAAAAGTACGCCGAGAAAAGTCAAAATCCTACTCCCCTCCCTAGAAGTCGTGCAGCAGAATTTTGAGGGGCTATTGTGGGGTACCACCCGCTTGAAACCATCCCGGCCCACTCTATACCCGGCCCAAGGCCCACGCCGAGGAAAATGTGAAGGCCGAGAATAACGAAAGTAGCTTAAATTACCTAACAGCCTGGTCGAGGATGACACATCCTCGGCACACCGACTTCGTCAAAAAGAAAAATATCAATTCATTCGTTGAAAATATCTCACCAACATTCTGACCACTTTAATGGTGATGTGACCAACAGACCCAGTCGCCTTGGTTACTACAACTAATAAGAAGCCTGCAAGGATGGCTGAGAACTAACATAAAGCCTATAAACTCAGATGATGGGACAAACTCCTATCCATAGTGGCCGAATAACTGACAGATGGACGGCCGAGATTAATGAGAACGAGGCTATATAACCAACAGAATTCCCAACAAAGTGAAAAAAAAAAAAAAAAAAAAAAAAAAAAAGAGTCAGAAGAAAAAAGGATAGAAGATCTACGAACTCTAACAAAAAAAAAAATAGATCCTCGGCCTAGTCCGAGGATAAATAGGCTTCGTAAACACATAACCAAAGTGATGGTCATTCCCTAGAAAAACACTTGGCCAAATTTCTTAAAGAAGATTCTGACGAACTCCATACCACCTATCATTTGTTATAAACACCAAATTAACCGTTGTTTACTTCGGTGACGCCAAATCCTTATACCCACATCTCTACAAATTTTATTGTTAAGGGTTCATTACAAACTGAGCCCCTACAATGGGTTTAAGTTTAAGTTGAACTTGTTAGAGAAATAGAGTTTTACTCCTTGTTAAGTTTAAACTAAACAAAAAAAAATAATTTTATTTAAGTAAAATGATAATTTTTTTAAATATTGTGCTGATGTGGAAAATTCTGAAAGCTTCAGAGGTTTTGATTTTATATATATACTAGTCGCTAACTCGTGCGATGCACGGGAAAGCTACCAATTTGTTTAAGTAAAAATAAATAAAAATTAAGATGAATCTCGGAATGACGTGACATTGGCTATTGGAATTCAACATCGATTCTATAGTAGCACATTCTTAGTAAGTGGAAGTTTCACTGGGTGAGCAAGTTTATATTTCAATTTTTTTTTTATTTCATGTATTCCACTAAATATTCAATGTATTCATTATATTTAAAAAAACATTGAAGTAAAGTTGCTAAAAAATTTGTATCCTCAAATAAGTAAATATAAGAGTTCAATTCCTCTCTGTTTCAATTTAAAACCAAATTGTGCATAAAAGCAAAAAAATTTCCTTTGTTCCAATACGTCTTTAGTACCAAAATCACAAATTCATTAAAACCAAATTGTGCATAGAAAATTTTAGAGATTGAAAGACAACTTTAAAATGTTTTTTGTATTTTCTTCCTTTGTTGCTTTGTAGTAGTCCCTAAATATGCCCTTTTGTTTTCTTTGAGTACAGATGTTGGTGTGAGTTGCACATTTCTTTGAACATCAAGTTTTTGAAATTTGGTAGAATCGCCATCTTCTTCAATTGATAAGTTGTTGCTATATTCATTTGAAGTATCACTGATGTAAGCCTAAAAATAGAACAGGTTGAGGAATGTATTACAACATATACATCTTAAATATCATATTTGTAATTTTGCTAAATTAAATAATACTTACTTCTGTCATTTTATCAAGCTGAATTGTTTTGTCAGTTTCTTCAAAAGAGTCAAAAAGTTTCTTGACGGTGTAGAATTCCCATCCATAGTTGAGATTATAGTCATTTAGTTGTATTTGGAAAAGAAATTGTTTTCCTTTCAGATTTTCTATTTGCACAGGAAGGATGACTTCATCTGGCTCCTAATAAAAGTAACATTTTTCAAATTGTACACTCAAGTAAAGTTTAGTAAATATTAAATACTAATTTTATCTTCCACATTCTTACCTCTAAAGGTTTGTTCAAAAGGTCTTTGGCTGATATGTTGAGTAATTTTTCTACTTCTGAATCAAATAAAATGAATGTGGCCATTCCAGAGCTATCTTCAACCTTTAATTGAATTCTATACCTGATAAAAGATATGACATATATAATGTTAATATCATATTAATTGTTGTGTATTTTAATATAAAAAGTAAACATTTTAATTTTGTGTACCTTGGGATTGGGAAGCACGCCTTTTTGTTGCAATTGTCACACCATAAAAATTTATCTCTTGACTTCACCTTTTTACGACATACTTCGCAAGAGATAAAGTACCAACCAGAATTATCTATGTCAATGTTTATAATCTTTCCTTGACAGGTAAAGATGGTTTCCTAGAAATTGAATTTAATATCAATTAATTTATAATTTTATAGTTAAATTTTATAAAAGCAACGCTATAGTACATAAAGCAATGTTAAGGACGCAATGTTATTGTTGAAGGTATATATTTTTCTTACCTCATTATCAGAGTCCCACATAATTTTTTTTATTTCAGTTATACTTCTTCTGTTGATGTTCATCTCTTCTTGAATTGTTAATTGTGGTTTGAATTGCTTTGGCATTTGTACTATTGGTTGGTTATTTTCCACCAGCCTATAATATTACATAAAGATATTAGACATACTATTGTAGAGACTATAAATATATTAAAAATGTGAATCCAAAACAAAGCACTTACTGATCTTTGAATTCAGTAGTCTCAGGAATGTCCAAATCAATATAAACTCTTGTTCCACTTGTTGACGATAAGTTATACTCTCCTGCAATGCATGGGATTCATTAGAAAAAAAAAAAAAAAGTACATTGAAGTTTCAATGGAATCATTACTGTTATAGAGAGAGGTCTAGATTAGAGGGCATAGTGTCTTGTAGACATGAACAATACAAAGGTAAATAATCCAACTTTGCTGTGGCAGATATAGATGCTAAAGATAATGACATTTGAGTAAATGTTTGTCACATTTTGAAAACTGAATGACGCCAAAAATCATGCTCTTGAAACAGATTAAAAAAGAAAAACCTCTCTCAAAAAAGAAAGATGTAAAGGGAGGGAATGAATCCCCCAACACTAAGTGATGAATATATTCCCCAATAGGATTATGTTATAGGCCCCATACCAGCTCCCACTCCAAAATTTTCAAATACAGAAATAACAATAAAAATTTTCAACCAAATTTAAAATTATAAAATTTAAAGGACATTCAATAATCAAATAGAAAATAGCAAACTAAATCTAAGTTTTCATCTAGTTATACAACTTCTTAATTGGATGCTTACATAATAATTCAGCCAAAATACTTTGTATTTTAAACAATTGGATGATTTCTTATGCAGTTCAAAAGATGGTTATAAAGAGAAATAGAAAAGAGAAACAAACTTGCCTTTAAAAGTCTTGACAGTCAAACATGTAGCAATTATGATAAAAGGGCCTGGATTTTTAGTAAAGAAGCTCTCCTCAACTTCATTTGCAACTGATCCCCAAAGTGTAAGCTTTATTTCATTTCCTCTATTGAAAGTTTCCAATGTTACAGTGTAAGTTCATATAATATAAGTGCATGTATTAGCTTATCAAAAAATTAAAATAAAATAAAAAGTGCATGTATTGAAAATAATTTCTTTAAAAATATATATATATACTCTATAGTCATGATATTGATGTTTCTCATTGAGACATTTGATCCTTTGATGCAAGGTTGCTCAATCGGTCCAACACCAATCACATTTGCAATGATATCTAGGCATTAGAAAGATGTGGATGTAATTATTTTCATATATAATAATAATATAATGCATAATTATTAAAAATTTTAATACAACGCATAATATATATAGAGATACCTGATAGCTAGACATGTTTGTTAACACGTTCATGTATTTTATTGTAGTCAACAAATTCGAATTTATGACGTGGTATATCAACATCAGTCTCCTTTATTTCCTTAATGCTAGTTTTCAATGTGAACATAATCTTGATGTCATTCTCTACTGGTCTATACAATGCTTTGCCATCAACCACTTGAAAATAAGAGAGTTCATACAATTTTCCTTCTTGCAGAAGAGGCTTGAACTTTTTAGCAATGTTATTTCGAATGATTGCATGTATTGAATTATTCTGCAAGTAAAGTGCATCAGTTTTATATAGATAAGAGTTAATGGTATATATAATGATCAAACAATATTAAAAGCTATAGAAGAAAAACAAACCTGCTCATCAATTAAAATCATATCTAAACTAATAATATCATTATTTTTTGAGTTGATTGCATTCCACATCCTTGATATTCTGATCTTGACTTTCCAATTTTCTTTGTGTTTGCCTATACAAAGTTGATTAAGGAGAGAATATTGCATCATCTTGGATCCCTACCTGTATAGATTAATAAATTTGAAAGTTTATAAAAATTCTATCTTTCATTTAGATACTTCATAGAATAAAACAAAACAAAGCAGTATAACAAAGACACCAAAAAGTAATTTGGTTGTTAAAGATAGAAAATAGTAATTAGCTTGTATTCAATTATCTTATAGACATGATATTTAACAAAACAATAAGCACATACAAAGTGGCTAAATCAATTTGAAGGAGATAAACAGAAAAACAAACAATATATAAAATTATGTTACCTTTATTAGTTGGTTTCTTGAGTCAAAGATTAGTAAAAACTTCTTTATAGACAATATTTTTTGTTTTAGACTTTTTTTCAGTCTCATCGTTAATGATGATGAATTTTAGTCCATTTCTGCTTGTAACTCTAGACACTGCAACGTACAATTGTCTATGACTAAAAACAGGTTTTGGCAAATACACTCCAACATGTTTCAATGATTGTCCCTGACTTTTATTTATAGTCATTGCAAAGCACACTGAAATTGGAAATTGTCGTCTCTTTAAAACGAATGGCCATTTTGAATCACTTGGAGATAATGTTATTCTTGGAATGAACACACGTTTGCCTATAGTAGTGCCAGTTATGATTTCTGCTTCTATTACCCATGTAGCCAATCTTGTTATAATGAGTCTTGTTCCATTACAAAGACCTTCATTCTAATTCAAGTTTCTAAGCAACATTACAGGCAAACCTATTTTTAATGTCAATTTATGGTTTGGCAATCCTGGAAATTTCAACGTGTTCAAAAATTCAACGGTATACAGGAGATCTTGGTCAGGAACATTTGAAGAAGCCTTGCATATAGAATCTAAACTTAGATATTCATGAACTTCTCCATTTAAGGATGACACAATGTACTCATTTAGTTCTTCTACAACTTCATTTGTAGGGGCGAAAATTGCCCTATCCTGTAGGTAACTTGGATCTGTGTATTTATTTTCCAAAACTGGATATGTGTTGTCAATAATATCTTGCATTGGATTCTCTGAAGGTTGGATAATTAAATCACTTGGAATTGAAATGTTGTAATCCCCATCTCCTTCTCCCAATTCACCATTACCTATTTTAAGAATCCACTCACTAAAGTCCTTTATAGATGATGTTTCTATTCCACTCATATTGTTCTGTAGAAGCCTCATATTTGTTTGGAGTTTAAAGACATGACAATCATTCCATAGATATGACTTGCTAATTGAGGATTGGACTATATCTTCTCGTCTTCCTTTTCTCACAACTGGAAGTATTTGTCGAAAATCACCCCTAGAACTACAACTTTACCACCAAAAGTTTTTTCAGCATTTTGAGGATCTTCAATTTGTAGTATATCTCGTAACGTGCAGTCAATAGCTTCAAAACAATTCCTATGTGCCATCGGTGCTTCATCCCAAAGTATAATACTTGTTTTTGAGAGAAGTTCTGCTGCTTGTGTTCTTTGCTTTATGTCACAGGTAGAGTCATCATTTACATTAATTGGGATATGAAATCTTGAGTGAGCAGTCCTTCCACCAGGAAGTAACAAAGCAGCAACTCCTGAAGACGCAACAGCAAGAGCAATTTTGCCTTTTAATCTTATACCAGACAGGATGGTTTTATAAAGATACATTTTACCCGTTCCACCATGTCCATAGACAAAAAACATTCCCCCTCTTTTAGTAGCAACAGCTTTCATTATAGAATTGTAGATTATTCTCTGTTCATTGTTTAGGCCAGAAATTAGGATCTCATGTTCTCTTTTCAAACTTGATACATCATACGACATTTCTTCTTGAATAAGTCTATTCCCATTCTGAATAAGATCCATATCTGGCTGGGGCATTTGTGGATAATCTCTAAGTGATCTTCCATATTGTTGGAGGATTTGTTCAATTTCATACAATCCATAATTTCTCAATTGGTCATCTAATAAGATTAGTTCTTGGAATTGGAGGATACGCCTTTGCCTATTTAGTATATCTTTTGTAATTAGTTTCCAGTTGGATTCCCAAAGACTTAATGGATCAGCTACTTCACAGAACAATAGCATTGTAACAAATAGTTGACACAATTGTTGCCCACTAGCCCAACTCGAAGCTTCAATTAGGGAATCATGCCATTCTTTGTCATCATCAAGAAGTCCAAGTGCATAACAGGCTTCCTTATAAGTTGGATAAGTAACATCATTTATAGTCCTTAATTCTTCAAAGTTTCTGGGACCTTTGACAATGTTAAGCAACATTCTCAAATAAAACCTTTCACCACTTGAAGGATGTGCGCAATACACTCTTCCAATACAATATTTAGATTTCCTTCTTTGCCATTGCTTGTCATTACTATGCCATACCCATTTTGTAGGAAATTCAGCATAAGTCAACTCTCGAGCATCTTCAAAAGCCTCATTTGTTTTCATCCAATCTGTAAATTTTGTTTCTTCAATACCAAGTATATTTAAAACATTATCCAAGCTTGTATTTTCCGGATAAATGATAGGATGTTCGTCTTCCAAATGAAAATTTAATATTTCAACAGGTGGATATCGAAACTAAATTGGAAATTCAAATATTCTCCAACTTGCTTCAGAAGCTGAAATATATCTACAATCCAAGTATGCTTTTGTCTCATCAACAACAATGTCGGTCTCTTGTCTATCACTCCCAATATTTGGCAAATTCTCTTCTACAACAACTGTTGCTCTATTTGATCCCTTGTTTATATATTTAAACAAATATTTGATCGATCGAGATCTATTACACCATTCTACATTCAAATGGGATTGGTACTTCACCAAAAGATCTACATTATAAGGTACAACATATCGGTTATCCAACTATACAACTAAAACTACAATTCAATCAACTCTAGAATACAAAATAGGCTAGAGTAAAAAATAAACGATGAAGCTGTATGCTAAAACTGATATAACTAAACTAAAATTCAAAAAAAGCTAAGAAATCCACACTAAAATTAGATGTACATAGATTATCACAGAGTCCCATCAATAAAAAAACTCTCACCACACACATACACAAATTAATATAATAAGCAGTATATTACAATATTACAATACCCTGCATATATATGTAGCTTCTCTCACTCCTCTCATGCATAAGTTTATTTTTCAATTTCCTTCTTTAACTTCCATTTGTTTACAATATTATTATGGTTTTTCATCTAATATTAAATTCACCGAATGACTTCAATTGGAAAGTTCAAACAAATTGATCGGAAGTAAATGAAATGACTAAATTAAAAACACATTAAAGTCAAAAAGTATGGAATGAGGGGAAAAAACCCTTAAAAGACCAAATAAAAAACATATATGTCAAAGGTTTTTTTTTTTTTTTGGGGGAGAAGGATATATGTAAAAGTTAAATGGTGTAATTGTAATTTAGCATACTTCTAGATCTAATTCTCTCTTTTTACTTTTATTTATTTATTTTGAGATAGCCTATCTTCTACTATAATAATATAATAAATTATTAGTAATCTGAAAAATTAAATTATTATAAATGGAGAAATTATTTATCCCTAGTAGCTACAAAAAGACATTATAAAGATCCATATTTTGATGTGTTGTGTTTAACTCCTGCACATTATGAGTGGAATTTCTCAAGTAGTATTTGTTAGGACAACAAAATGCATGAAACCTAGATGTTGAACAGATGCTAATTATTGACTCTCATTATTTGATGGAGTTATTCACTCAAGTATTTAAAACTGCTTTTAAGGAAATTCTCATATGTACTTGGAGAAAATTCAAGTAGTATTAATCCTGAGAATAAGCTTATTAGATAGACCCGCACGTAGTATCACACTTCACCAAAAGATCTATCTCTTTCACGAATGAAATTGATTTGAGAATGTAAAAGAAGAAGAGTTTCAGCACAGACTTTGAGAATTCGACTTTTGGGGTATGCATCCACAAAAGCAACATTGATAATGGAATGGATACTATATCAAATGCTGAGACAATCAAGCCCACCCTACAACCCCATATGTATGCTTACCTCAGCCATAAAGCCCAGAGAATATTTAGGTTCTCATTTTGTTTGTGTTCAAAAATACAACTATATAGTCGCTAACCCGTGCAATGCACGGGAAAGCTATTAAATATGAGTTTTAAAATATTTTTGTTAATTTTTTTGCCATTGACAATTTTTTATTATAATCGTGGTAGTTTAAAAAATTATTTCATATATTCATTTCATTATAATTAGTTTAAATGTTTATAAATAGGAGATGACATTAATGATATAGTATATGTAGCAATTATACAATTAAGATACCGTTCAAACATGAATATTTATAAATTAAAAAAATAATTGTGATCAATTGAAACACAAAATATAGCTAAAGAAGTTTCAGTCACTCAAACTCCTCATTTGTACTCACTTGCTATATTTATTCTCCAAATTTGACATAAAAACAGGGCAATATCTAGAGCCTATAACTAATGCCATGGCCTTTCTATACGCAAGTCTAGTATAATTGAGACATTTTTTTTCAAGACTCACTGATTGAAAAACTTACAAATTATTTTCAAGAACATGCATTACAATTAAAGAGTTTCCTTAACCACAAAACATTCACACCTATTGTGTTTAAAATGAAGCTCTTGTAATTCTAAAAGCAAAGCCAGAAAAGAAAATGTAGTTAATAACCTCCAACTCAGATATTACTTTTCTTCAATTCTTATCTAACTAATGTTATGTCTAAAAAACGTTAATTTAGGAAAAAGAAATAAAACTCTTTTTTTAAAAACAAATACCCACTTGAAAAAGACAGTCCTTGGCATCTACTTAAGGGATTTTGTGGGAAGTTTTTTGGGACTATGTGAAATCAATCAAAAAGGGAAAAAATAGAAGCAAGAGATCCTTAAACTTAATACCTGATCTTGAATCAGTGGTAAAACAAAACTAATAAATAAATAAATTCAGATAAAAAAGGAGGAGAAGAAACGTACCTAATAGCAAGCGATCTGGTAGAGAAGGAAGCAATTGAACTGTAAGAATGAAGATTGTATTAATTTTATCATTATGAGCATGACACAAATTATGAGCAGCCAAAGAAAAAAAATCAATAATTCTACAAATTCCATTAGTAGAATTCTACCAAACACAACACAAAAAATTCTACCAATTTTAATACAAATCAAACTTATATTCACATAGTCCATAGATTAAAGATTATCTAGCAAATATAAAACAAAAGAATCCATCTTAGTAAATCATATCATCTTAGTATATGTATAGGGCATAGATACTCTCTAGTTCTGATTTAGTTCCAAAGGCAAAGAAGTAGATTGGAAAATAAAATTTAGTCCTAGCCCCTTTCCAATTTGGCTTAGACATTTTCTCTTACATTTTGAATGTGATCCAAGGATAAGCTAAAATCTAAACCATATCAACTATATCACAAGATCAAAGTGAATCCTCTATAGAGATGAATTTTATGCCTCTAAGCAAAATCAATTTTCATCAAACAGCTATTGCTTGGTGGCGTGCATGCGGGCATACCCTTGGGCACCCTACCATGCCCAAATAACCTCCTTTTCCAAAAAACCCTCATTTTTGGGGAAATCACTCAAAATTTGTGGGCAAGGCAACCAAGGCCAGCATGCAGCAGCCAAGGCCAAGGCAACCCCCTATGGGCACGCAACCAAGGCAATAGCAATAAACCTAGAAATTGAACAGCCGTGAAAAAAAAAACACTAATAACAATCAACTATTTATAACATAATAGTTATAGAATCCTAATAGTTATAGAGTTCGGATTTAGGAAAAAAAATATATTATAGGAAAAAATATTATAGGTTTATAAGATAATACCTTTGGGCCGGTTTCGACGAGCTGGGTTGGGAGTATTTCCAACCGACATAGTAGGGCCGGTTTCGAAGTTGATGGGCCATGGGCCGGATGAGGACTAAGATGGTGGTAGAGGACTGAGGACGGAGGAAGAAGACGGTGGGGTATGGTGGGTATGTAGGCTCTGTACAACATACAATATGAAAAATATTTGACTAAGAATCGAAGTAATAACATACAGCATGAAAAATCTTTGACTAAGAATCGAAGTAATCCATTTCAGTGAGCGAGGAGAATGTCATTACTGACCGAATCGGACGAGTCTTGGACCGAGTAAGGGATCGGGTTAAGGAAAAGCACAGACTTAGCCGCCACGAGCTTCTTCCTCTTGGGACAGCGGGGGTCATAGATGCTGCCAGAGAAGCTAGGGATACCATCGGTGAAGGCGTTGACCGGAGTTTGTTGAGCGGCAGTGGTGGAGGACAGTGCAGATAACATGCGGTGGAGAGAGATCGACGGCGCCGGGTCAGATCTGATAGATGCTCTGATTCTACTGTTCATGGTGAATGAAGAAGAGGAAGAGAGAGAGAGAGAGACAGAGAGAGGTGGGGCATTGAGGAAATGGAGTAGTGAAAAGTGAAGGGGAGGCGTGTCGGGTTCTTGATTTTTTTTTTTTTTTTTTTTTTTTTTTTGGTTTTGGTTTTATTTTTTTGTATTTTGCTGACATGGAAAATTGTGGGAGCTTCAAAAGCTTCGGTTTTATATATATATATATATATAGAGTAGCATTATGCCCGTATGATGTACGGCTTAATCAAAATTCATATGTAAGTAGTTTTTTTATATTAATTTACTTAAAATTATATAATAGAATAGATAATAAAAATAAATAAACATTTTACTTTTAAGTTATATAATAAATTCATACCGTGTGAAACTAAGGAATTATGAAATGCATATATATATATATATATATAAGTAATAACTTATTAAAAGAGTACAATAAATATATTTATTTTCAGGATGCATAAGATGATTTATTCTTTTTTTTGTATATTATTTTTTGTCAATATCATGAAACAAAATTTGTATGCTTTTCTTCAAACTTATGTGAATTTGAATTTGTCATTTATTTTTTTACAAAATTTGTCATTATATATATATATATATATATTAGCTTTTTTTTTTTTTTTTGGTTACTTTATCCTAATGTTTTTTTTGGGTTACGTTAATGTTAATACATATTAGCTATTATTTGATTCTCTATCCACACACAAAAAAAAAAAAAAAAAAAAAACAACAATTAACATTTAAATTAGGTTAAAAGTAAAATTTTTACTTTATTAAAAAATTGATACAATACTTATTGTTACTTTATCCAAATAAGTCGATAAGAACAAATAGAATTAGAGTCAATAGGATTAGATGGATTATATGAAGAATTTGAATTGTAATCAAATTAAGATTTTTATCAACTTAGAGATTATAGGAAAAGAAAAATTATATATGTTTTTTTAAAATCTAAAAATCTAAAAAAACTTCTACAATTTGGTGAAATTATTTGGCTCAACCATGGCATCTAAGACTAACTTTTTTTTTTACCTAAATTAGATTTTTTTAATTAAGTTTACGTTAATGTTAATACATATTAGCTATCATTTGATATTTTATCCACACACACACACACACACACAAAAGAGTTAACGTTTAAATTAGGCTAAAAGTAAAATTGTTACTTTATTAAAAAATTGATACAATACTTATTGTTACTTTATCCAAATAAGCCGATAAGAATAGATAGAATTAGAGTCTTACTTAAACTTAAACTTGTTTGTTAAATGGATTAGATGAAGAATTTGAATTGTAATCAAATTAAAATTAAATAAGAATTAGATGGATTAGATGAAGAATTTGGATTGTAATCAAATTAAAATTTTTATCAACATAGAAATTATAGGAGAAGAAAAATTATATATATTTTTAAATCTAAAAATCTAAAAAAAAAAAAAAAAAAATCTGCAATTAAAGATGCATTAGAACGTGTAGTGTAGTAATAAAAAAAAAGTAAGGATTAGATGAAGAATTTGGATTGTAAATAAATTAAGATTAAATAAGGATTAGATGGATTATATGAAGAATTTGGATTTTAATCTAATTAAGATTTTTATCAACTTAGAGATTATAGTAGAAGAAAAATTATATATATATATATATTAATCTAAAAATATAAAAAAAAAAATTTACAATTTGGTGAAGCCACTTGGCCCAACCACTATATCTAAGCCCAACTTTTATTATATGATATACTAGTCGCTAACCCGTGCTATGCATGGGAACCTACCTATTTGTGAGGTAGACTAAATTTTTTTTTATAAAATCTTAAATTGATTAAAAAACGACACTACTGCATAATTTGCTCTTGTATGACTTCAATTTGTATTACAATTTGATGAAGAAGTCATTGCTTGAATATGCAATGGCATAAAATTTGTTAAACAATTTCAAATACTGCAAAAAAAGAACTCAAGAATTCAGATATTAAAATTTCTGAAAGACTAAAAAATATTAAAAAATCAAATGATTCACTGTTTAGAAATTATTGAAACAAAACAAAATATACATGACTAAACAATAAGAAATATAAGAAAAAGATGAGTTCCATTCAAAAGAATAATTTCAATTATTGCAAGTTTTTTTTATCTTGTAAAAAATGACTAAATAGAGTTTGATGGTTTATGTACAAAAATTACTTTTTAAAAAATACATGAAAAACAATGAAATAATTTTTTTTTTTTTTTTAACAAAGTAAATGAGAAGAAAATAACATAAGAAGAGCTCATAACTCTACTCGGCTTAAAAAAAAATATTGAGGCTTGCATTATATTTATAGTGTTCATGATTAACTTTGCAAATTTGAAGATAAATTATTAACGTTTAAGTTTGAGTTTAAGTTGAACTTGTTAGAGAGATAGAGTTTTACTCCTTATTAAGTTTAGATTAAACAAAAATAATTTTATTTTAAATATAATAATAACGATGAGTTTGAGTTTAAGTTGAACTTGTTAGAATGATAAAGTTTCACTTTTTGTTAAGTTTGGACTAAACAAAAATAATTTTATTTAAATAAAATGATAATTTTATTTAAATACTGTGCTGAAGTGGAAAATTGTGAGAGTTTCAGAGATTTAGGATTAGTTAAAAATAATTTTATTTATAAAAAAAAATGATAATGATGAGATTGAATTTAATTTGAACTTGTTAGAAAGATCACCTACATCGTGAACTCTTTGCTTTTCTTCACTTAATTTTGGATTGGTTTTTCTTTCAAAATCACACTAGCATCATAACATCGCGAAATAAAATATAGTGTCTTCGTTTTAATTGTTTTAGCTTGATGCATGTCGAAGCTGAAATTGCAAAGCTTGGCATAAATCGTGAACTCCAGTGCTTCCACAAGGGAAATTTGATTCTTCAAGCTGGTTATACTTATCAGATCATAATTCATTTCGAACACCATGTATTGACAGCATACAATCATTGACATCAGGACAGGTGCCTCATTCAGTGACAGCATAGTAGAGATATGCACCACTTCCTATTTTTATATATGGTATAATAGAAATTTCAGAAAAGAGGTTGAACATCAACAGCCAGCAGAATATGAAAGCTTTAAAATCACATTTTTCTTATTATTGATATCTTGAAATAATACAATCCATTCAGTATTCACTTGTATCCCATTAATTATCCAAGTTACAAAATCGGAGTATATGCAAGCTCTTGCTACTCCCCAAGTCACACCCCCCCCGCCCCCCCCCCCCCCCACCCCCCCAAAAAAAAAAAAAGGAAATTTCAATTGTTTTTTGAAGTGTGTGGTGTGATAGAGATAGAGAGAAGTTTTAGTACATTGTATAAATGTTTCCCTTTTAAATTTTATATCTTGAGAAATATGAATCTGACCTGTCCACAGTCGCCCTCGATATTGTCTGCGATCAGAATTCATTGTATCAGTTCTATCTAAACCAAGGATTTTTCCTCATATAAGTAGGAGCATCTTCTATCTAACAAGCTGATTCTGTCCTGATTTTGGAAATTTAAGACTGTTGTTCCCGAAGACAATAAGGCTGAAGTAATGGCAGCATGCCATTTGATCTCTTTCGCATGCAGCTGAACACAATGAAACATTGATGACAAAATCTGCTGATTTAGCTTTTATTTTTTATTTCTTGTTTCACAAATACATCCTGGAAGGGGATTCGCATAAAAACTTTCCTCCAACTTTGGAAACTCTCCAGGTTCCCTAAAGTACGGAGCTCCATCACGGTCCTTGTGAAGCTTTTTGACTATTTCGGAATTTCATTTTTAGTTTGAGTTCAGATAGGGACTAGATTTCATATCTTTTTAGATAGGGATAAGTTTTTAGATTATCTTTAGTTAAAAGTTTTATGGGATATGGTCTTTTATTCCTAAAAGTTCAATGAAAAGGCTCCAGGTGCTGTTTTACTTGGTGGTTAGGAGGTGAAGCCTAAAGTTTTCAGGCTGCTCTTGGTGGTGAAGCCTAGACTGTCCTGCATCATCTAGTCTGAGCACCAATCCAAAGAAAACCACAATATACCAGGAATCCCACAAGTCAATTTTGGGCTCCCTTATTTGCATCGCGCATTCAAAGAAAAGTGATTCATAAGGCCCCCTTTCCAATAAAACCTAATATGAATCTTGAGCCTGGCCCAAGTTTGAAATCCCCTTTAGAGATTGCTCGCAGCTTTGATGAGAGCTCAGGACTAATGTCCTCCTCAGATAAAGCAACCCATTTTCTAAGGAAGATACTACAGTCTGAAAGATTTGCACTTTCTTTCGTCTTTGCCCCTTGCCTACATTCTTCCCAAAATCATGCATTGGAAGGTTAAACACCTCATTTCAAAATACTGCAAACAGGAATTTGAAAGCGAGTTTCACATTGATGCCATTGATTCCTATGATAAGCAGATGATAAATGTAATACTTTGGTCCCATTATGTTTCAATTTCTCTAAATCAAAAATGGCATTGATGTCTAATGGTAGGATATATTTGTAGACAGTTCAAGAGGAAGTTTAACATCAAATTTTAAAGGAGGGGGGGGGGGGGGGGGGGGGAAGAAAAGATCTTTTTTTTATTATTATAATTAAGAGGGAAAGAAAAAATCAACAATCAAGTTAGAGAAACCCACACAAAAAATAAAATCAGCACCCATTTAATCAGCATATGACTCGTGCCAATCACAACTAAAACAAGCAGGAAAAAGAAATCAGTCTCAGTATTTGAAAGAAAGAGAATACAAGTAACTGACTTTGATTAATCTCCAAAAAGGTAATAATGAAGCGAGATGTACAGCATGTAATGTCGGAATTATGTTGAAGCACCTAGCTTATTTATGCATAGAACGGATTGTGCTGGTAGCTAAAGTGACCTGATATGTCACTTATTGCCACATGATTTATATCTCACTTATTGTTCTTACAGGCAGCCTGGTATTTTATTATTATTATTATTTAATTTGATAGTTCAATGGTTACAAAGGAGGAGGGGGAATATGAAGACATTTTTGTTAGAATCAGTAGGTGCCAATTGAACTACAAGGTTCTTGGCTATATTATTCACATGCATTAAAGAAAATGAGTCAAGTCAAGATGCATGAGTTTGTTTGACCTTAGACCAGGATATTGGTGTTTTGTTGAAAGGCTCAATCCCAGCATAAGAATGTGGCAATCTCTCAACTATGTGGATATCGCATCCTTCAAAGTCTCAATGAAGTGTTGCCAATCAAACAGATCCTTAAAGCCACTGCAAACATATATCCATTTTATATATATATATATATATATCAACATGTTCAATTTAGTTTTCAAATGTTAGTATATTTACTTATTGATTTATATACAGTTTTTTAAAGTTTTTTTTTTTTCAAGGTAAAATTTTACTTTCACCTGCCTTCAGTAAATAAAAAAAAAATTATGAAAAATAAATCTAATCGGGCATTATTTGCGCTTACTAACATATATTGCTAATCGGGTTCAACAAATGAACAAACAATATTGTAAACCAAATTATAGCAAGCAAGTATTATAGTGTAGTTATTGATTCATAGTTTAAAAAGCAATCTATAATATATCTTCCATGACCAAACACAAGGTACATTAGTACATACAACAAAAATAATAATAATAATAATAATAATAATAATAATAATAATAAAAAAAAATCTTTTCGTTCCAAAATTTTGCAATTGAATAAGGAATTATGTACAATACCTTTAGTGCTGTTTTTTAGATTTCATTCTTAAAATTCAGCCATGTATCTACTAAATTAAAAAATACGTTTTCATCCCATAAAAAAAAAAGTTATATAACAAAATATTAATATGAAAATAACACCAAAGTAGTATATCTAATTAAAATAAGTATGATCCATTCCTCTATGAAAATTACCATAAAAGGAAAGAACTTAGAAATTTAAGTATTCACTGCAGAGAGTCTTACCCGTGGGGAGAGGGGCATTCCTAATATCCACACAAATTTTGCTTGGCTGCAATTCATCAAAGTCAGAAAGTCTTGCAGAGAGACTCCTTTTTAGCTGTCAAAATGTCTTCTTATGCCGTCTTTTGCACCCTTTACCACGTTCTCGTGGACCACATCTTGATATTTTCTCCAATCTCCACCGTTTATGGAATTTCTTACGGACATCTCTCCATGACTAAGCAAGTTCCTACTTACTTAATCTTATCCGATAGACTATAAAATAACACGCTTTTGGTCGATTATATACTTTAGTATTTCAAATAATACGTACTGAGGAGTCTTTTTATTTTTATTTATTTTCCCCAATCGGACATTAATTAATTAAGCTATTGTAAGGAAGGAAGAATAATGCAAATTGATTTTGAGGATATTTCCAATTTGATGAATTGGCTACATTGCCACTATACATTAATTATCTTCACTCCAATTAAAGTTATTGCGTGCAAGCTAGAGCTTTGCTATGTAAAACACAAGCATACACAGCTAATTCATTTCAGCTCCGTTTGGATTGTGTTTCACGTTCATGCATCTGCCTCTGCCTTTTCTTTTTTTTTTTTCAACTTTTTCAGTGTGTCTCATGCACTGTTTACGGAACTCACAAACCTCTTTTTTCAACAAAACTTTCATTAAAAATGAGTCTCACGGCATTATTTACATATTTAAAAATTATTTTGCTACAGTATTTTTAATTTTCAGCAAAATAAGTAATATCCAATCACATACTTCATGTGGAAAAAATGATTTTCTTCCCACGCGATGGATTAAGTGTGAGACTATATGTGTATTTAGTTTAGCACTTTTTCTTAGTAGGCATAAGTGGACTTTTGCCTATTTTCACAAATTAATAAATTAAGCAAAAAACTAATACAAACCTGCATGCTTCTATGTTTCCGATGATCACGAATCTAAATTAATTTCACCCCCAAAATCCTAGTCCTGTGATCAGTTTTTCTCAATCACATTTTTCCACTTTCGATAATTAAGATATATATATATATATATATATTTTGGCAGAAAAAATGTTTTATATAATGCCTATAATTAAGTGTTATTTGGTACAACTTATTTTCAACATTTTGAAATTTTAGATTATTTTTAAAAGTAATACCTAAAAGAAGTGAAATTTAGAAAACATGTACCACAGTAAATGCGAAAGATATTTCAAACAAAAAGGGACTTCTTGTTGTTTTGTGGAAAAAGATAACAACAGACATGGAACACAGCTAGCTCAATATCTGTCTGTTTCTTCCGGTAGTTGCCCGTGAAGTGCTGCATGGGCGTATCCAAATCAACGAATTGCTACGCCCAAAAAATATCCATATATCCAAAATTCTATATAATTGACGCCAAGACCACCTTCAAACACACTCTAAAAGCTAAAAATAAACGTAGGCTTATCTAATATTTGTGAGGATGATACTTCCCTTATTCTTCATTTTTTGTCTCTTCAGCAGCTCCCATGCTGCTGTGCAAGACTTCTGTGTCGGTGACCTCACGGCTCCTCAAGGCCCTGCAGGCTACTCTTGCAAGGACCCTTCAAAGGTCACAGTGAATGATTTTGTTTTCTCTGGCCTAGGCATTCCTGGTAACACCTCAAATCTTATTAAAGCCGCGGTGACTCCGGCATTCGCTGCGCAATTTCCTGGTGTCAATGGCCTTGGAATTTCTTTTGCTCGTCTAGACTTGGCACGTGGCGGAGTTGTGCCATTTCACACACATCCTGGAGGTTCAGAAATCTTAATTGTTGTGCGAGGAACAATCTGTGCCGGGTTTGTTTCCTCAGCTAACACTGTTTACTTTAAATCCCTTAAGAAGGGTGACATTATGGTTTTCCCTCAAGGATTACTTCACTTCCAAATAAATATGGGAAGGACTGTGGCTATTGCATTTGTTAGCTTCAGTAGTCCAAGCCCAGGTCTCCAAATTCTGGATTATGCTTTGTTTGGAAACAATTTACCTACTGAATTGGTAGCAGCAACTACTTTCCTTGACACAGCTCAGATTAAAAAGCTTAAAGGTGTTCTTGGTGGAACTGGTTAAGGTCTTCGGAGATCATCTATCAATAAAAATGTTTCCAGAGATTCTCTTAATTAATTTCTTTTTTTGTTTGTGTTCCCATGGTTTCTTTGTCATGACTGAGAAGGCCTGTAAGAGTAGGATTCTTCAAGTCAGTAGCAGTTTCTAGCTAGCTAGGTTTATTAATAAAAAGAGTCTTGTGAGTGAGTGGTTTTTGTGTTGCTTTTGGAACTTTGATTGTAGACTTTTAATGAGTGCATTTATGACTAGTATGCGAGCCAACATTCCGTTGATGGCAAATGCATATGCCTTTGACGAAGCAAGGTAAAATAAATGCTTGATATTTATTTTGTGTTCCAAATGGGATATACTTATCCAACAAGCTCTAAGATAGTAGGTGGCAATTTCTGTTCCAAATTGCTTACTAAGTATATTAGCAATAAAATTCTGTAGGGAGAGACCATTAAAATCATCATAATAGAAATGTGGAGATGATTATTCTACATGAGGAATTGCATTTGAAATCTTAAATTATCCACCATAAAATTCGATAACCTTATCAACTACTTTTGTATGGTCCAAACTTCTTGATGGGTCACATATTCCAAGAGTCATTCCCTCGCAACTTTTATTTAGAATCATAAGTACTGCTTCAACGAGCTCAAGAGATAAGCAGGGACAAAAATCCTATCATGATTAATTTGATCACAACCCAATCTAATCCAAACTCTTTCGAGGTAACCTCATTAAGAGCATGTCAACATAAACAGACAACCCCAACTTGACATGATCCACCATTCTATTCCAAGCAACCTTAAACCACAACACACCTTCACTAAAACGACCCTCATCTTCTTTCTAAATAACTTTCTTATAGACACAATTTTTTTGATAACTTATTAAGATGAAAGGCCAAGATTAAAATGAGGGACAATTAATTTCACTTTGATCCTCTTTTTTCGAGGGTTTAACAAAAGTGTTGAAACAAACACTAATAAATCGGTCTACACCTCATTTTAGGTAGCTTTATTTCAAGGTCACTTATAATAACCCCCAAATAAATAGAAATTTGGCTAAAGTGCAAACTACAGTCCTAAATTTGGGGGATTTTACATCTTACACCTAAAGTTTCAAATTTTCAATTTTACTCCTAAAGTTATATCATGTTTGCATCAGTAGTCATTTCGTTCATATTTTCTGTTTAGTGTCATATAAGTCTGTCACGACTCACGTATGTTTAGTATGTCTAATAAAATGATGTTATATCATTTTCATTATGCTACTTCATTTTTTAGCCTAAAAAATTTTTAATAATTAAATAAAATTTCTAAAAAAAAATGAAATAATTAAAAAAATTCAACATTTTCCTACTTTTTTTTAAAAAATAATTAAACTAAAATCATCATGACATTTTCTTGGCACCCAAACGAATGCTAAGCCAAGGCCTAAAAATTATCAACAAACCCATAAAATTGATGTATATTGTCAAATCTACGGTAAACATACATAATGACACCCTAACTTTTAACACTTCTATAAATATCCTAAAAAGAAACATCAAGATTAAAGAAGAAGAAGATAGGTGAGGAGAGAACCCAAGTTGTCATCAACCCAGCTGATTAGGCGACATCATTGCAAATCCACTAATTGAGAAAATGCTTTCGACTTCATCATTCATCGGTAATGAAACAAAAATGTTATTTAGATTCCTCAACTTAGTACGTTGACAACCCAGATCTGCCAATAATGGTGGTTGTAAATTCTGTGATTCATATCCCTTTTTATGACACATCAGCATGTTGCTTTCTCCTCGCAAAGGCAGGGGTACTCCTACTCGAATATTGCTACTTTAATGACAAAAAATATTTATCAAAGTTGTACGGACCGAGAACAACAGATCAACCCCGAATTGCAAGTCCACTCATTGAATAGTCTCAGCCCATCTCAACCCACTAGCTGAACTGAGTGGAGTTGATCAAACACATGAGTCAAGTACCCCAAGACATGCTGTGATCAAGAAATGATGCCTTGGGGGAATCCACTCGCCGAGCAATAACTAGTGTCAGGCACAAGTTACTAGAAGATCATATCAACAGCAGAAAGTGAGTCTTCTCTGACTAGTGATATGATATGGAGGGACCCATTGACATAAAGAATATCCTCTTATCATGACGACCTTAGTAAGAGATGGGTATAAATAAAGGAGGAGATGTAGGAAAAAGAGAGACATGAGAGTAATGGGGAAAAACACATCCTAAGAAGAAGGAAATCCTGCTCGAATTTTAGGGAAAATGCTCGGTTGCCTAGCAGCCACCTCGGCTGAGCTAAAAACCAGAGAATTAGGTGCCAAAGTAACATTAAATCTCCATCAGTGACCTAAAGAAACACTTCTTAGACCTCTCATTATGGAATAAGCCCAACCCAGAGTATAAGTAAATTAAGGGTTCAGACCCAAAAGCCCAAGATTGTTGGGAATGAACCACCACAAAAGTGATTTCTTACTTAATCTTTTTTTCAAGTACTAGTACACTACCCACAAGTATTTGTTCTTATTCAAGCATGTGTTACAATACATTCCATCATCCAATCATCATGCATTTAAAAGTTCATATGCATAACAATATAATCACAAAAAATGATACAAATTTAGTTATAAAAGATAAATTCTCAAATACTACATGAATTAATCTCACATAGAAATGCACCATATAATTAACTTTGTTATTATTATTTAACTAGTGAAAATCTTGTGTGTTGCACGGCTTTAATCATGAATTTTCTTTATATATATATATATATATTTGAAAAATAATAACCACATGAGTTATTATTACATAATTTTAGAACTCATTTCTAACTAAATGAATGATTATTATTATATAAAATACATAATTTTATATATATTTCCTTATATATAATATTTCTGTTTAAAGTTATCAGTAAAAAATTTTCTAATTATTTTTTTATAATTCCTTATTTATTGATGAAGAGGGTAATTTGTACTCAAGGAGTTAAATCTTTTAAAATACTTGCATAAATAAGGTTATCCTAAAATAATTAATTCCAAACTTAAGATTAAAAAATCAATTGTGTTTGTACACCTAAAAGAAATTTCATTTTTTAGTCTTATTTTGATAGTTAAATCATCTATTTTAGTGTTGATTTTATTCAAATGGTTAACACCCTAACGTATACAGCTTGAATAATGTCTCTAATTATATTGCGCTTTAGCCTTTAAAAATATATATATTAATATTACACATGAAAAACAATCCAAATTTTTGAAAATTAAAAAAAAAAATGAAAAAATTTTTAAGAAAAGATAAACTTACATAGAAATTTGGACCGATGAATCTAATTTAGCCAAATATAATCTATAATCTAATAGGATGTAGGAGGAATTCTAAATTGAATTTAGTTAGAATTTCAAAAAAATATGAGAGAAATTCCGCATACTAAGAAATTAACACAAAGCACAAAAAAAATATATATATATATATAAATAAATATTGATAAAGTCTTAACAATCAGTAAATAAAAGTAACTTGGAATTGGTTTCCACTACAGCACATGAAAGACATGTTTTGAACTTAATTTTTTTCGTAGTGATAGTCAATTGAAAAAAAAAAATCAAAACACTTACAAAATAAATACATAGTGTAGGGACTCAATTTGTAATGAATCCTTAACAATAAAATTTTGTAGAGATGTGGGTGTAAGGATTTGGCATCACTAAAGTAAACAACGGTTAATTTTGTGTTTATAACAAATGATAGGGGATATGGAGTTCATCTGAATATCCTTCACGAAATTTGGGTAAGTGTATTTGTCCTCGGATTATGCCGAGGATATCTTTTTCTTAGAGTTCCTCGATCTCCTTTTCTGTTGGGAATTCTCTTTGTTATATAGCATCATTCTAATTAATCTTGGCCGTCCATCTGTCAGTTATTCGGTTACTGTGGATAAGAGTTTGTCCCATCATCTGACTTTATAGGCTTTATGTTAGTTCTCAGCCGTCTTTGCAGGTTTCTTATTAGTTGGAGTAACCAAGATGACTGGGTTCGTCGGTCACATCACCATTAAAGTGGTCAGAATGTTGGTGAGATATTTTCAACGAATGAATGATATTTTCCCTTTAGTAGAGTCGGTGTGCCGAGGGCAGGTCGTCCTCGGCGCGGGCCTTGGATGTCCTGGGCTATTTCCCACTGTCCTCATCTTTTGCATTAACCTCGGCGCGGGCCTTGGGCCGTATGTAGTGGGCTAGCGTGGTTAGTGCAATAGGGCCCCACACATAGAATAACCAAAACCTAAAATACACAAAATAGTTCAAAAGTTGAGAAATTTAGAAAATAAATAAATAATGTACCAAAGAGAAACCAAGAACTTAAATGGATGTCCGTTGTTTTGCTTCTTTAAAGTAGACTTCTTTTAACATAATATCCATACATGAAATTTATTTAATCAAAAATATCATATACAAAATACATATGAGACAATTTCAATTTAAAAAAAAAAAAAAAACATGGGGTGCAAGAAGGATTTTATGGAAAGACCGTCGGTGAATATATATATATATATATGTGTGTGTATATAAGTTTTTAAAATTTGATAATAGATTTTTAGTTGGAGTAGGATTTAAATTTCTGAAACTTAGATGATAAAGTTTTAGCTAAATTAAATTATAACTAAATCTTATCCCTTGATTCAAGAAAATATATCCTAACAATTAATGAAATAATTTTTTAAATAATTAATAAAACGTAAGATGCAACTTGAAGAGGGGGGGGACGGGAGCATGAGGTGCTGTGTGGGATTTTGGATTTCAGTTTAAAAAAAAAAATTTATTTTTTTCTAGGGAAGGTAGTTAAAAAAATTTTATAATAAACTTTTAGTTCGAATAGAATTTAAATTTGTTAAAATTTAAAAGATAAAATTTTTCGTAAATTAAACTATTATTAATTTTGTCCCTTAATTTGAGGAAATATATCCTAACAATTAGTAAAAAAATTAATTTAATAATTAATGAGATTAATTGTTTATTAGGGAAAAAAATTATTCCAAAGTGAGAGAGAGAAAGAGAGAGAGAGAGAGAGAGAGAGAGAGTATCATATAAATTTATCAACTCCTATGAATCTATACAACATGTATATCCCTCTAATACAAATACATATGCGTAAGTTTCAACTCGAAAAAAACAAAAATAAACAAAAAATAAACAAAAACGTGGGTGTGGGCACCCGAGGAACAAGAAAGGAGGCCAGGTGGCCGAGCTAATGGGCCGAAGCCCTAGGAGGAATAGGAAGGGCCCTACATTGGGCCGAGCACGGAACTGGCAGGAGCCCAAGGAATAATAGTTCCCGAGGAAAGAGTCAGAACTTACAGAGCACCGCGCCAAGCGCCAAAGGAGAAGCCTCCTCGGCTGAGGGAGGCGCAGGTCAGTGGCAGACAGGCAGCCGTCAGGGTAGTAGCCCCCAGTCACATCAGTAATAAATGGCACACACCAGCTCTGTCAGCCGCATTAAATGAAGAAGTGACCTGAAATAATGCCCGTCACAGCTACACCAGCTACCGCTGCCGCCTGCTTCAAGGAGAGAAAATAGGTGACAAGTGTCAAAAAAGGAGCAAAGAACAGTTAAAGATGGACGGAGCAGATAAGAAGGCAATGGACTATATAAAGAGGAAGACTGGGGCTCTTAGGGGGATCGGATGCTTGTTATTCTAGCCCATCTCTTACAAATTCTATTGTATTGGATCTAAGGAAGGGGAAGGTTGTCTCATTACTTACAAGAAACTTTGTATCACTCTCTTTTTGGTCCTTACAATTGGCGCCGTCTGTGGGAAACAACAAGCGCTTGCGGATTTATCTTATGCGGCAATGGTTAATGAGGGCAGAAGTGAGGAGAGGTCAGTTAGATTACAGGGCGAGGACCTTTTCCTTAACATAGAGCACAGAAGGGATAGGCAACGGGCCCTCAGCACACCAGGAGAGCTGCACCGCTCAAGGCGAGCAGGGCAGAATTACCCCCGCCATGAGAGTCGAGCCCAACACAGGCAAGACACACTAGCGCTACAACGGGAAATTGATCACCTACGCAGAAAGTTGAGACAAAGAGAGCGTGATTGGAGGAGCCCGTCAGCGGCGTCGAGTGAGGATTCGCGGGGAAGCCCAGACCTGTTGTACCGGCGCAGGTCCAGGACCCCGCCTAGTGAAACATATTCAGACACCTCGGACGAAGGCAACCGCAAGCACGAGAGGTTACCCTCTCGTCACAATAGGAGAAACGATGCCATGAGTAAGGCCCTGAGGCAAATCTCCAAGTCACCTTTTGTCAGGAGGATTAACAAGGCCAGGCTCCCTCACCGTTTCTCCCAGCCAACGTTCACCATATACAACGGGAGAACGGATCCGGTAGAGCATGTCAGCCACTTCAACCAGAAGATGGCCGTACACATTGGCAATGAGGCGCTCATGTGTAAGGTCTTCCCTTCTAGCCTTGGGCCTGTGGCCATGCGCTGGTTCGACGCACTGGTCGAAGGGTCCATAGGATTCTTTCAGGAGTTGACTAAAGCATTTGGCGCAAGGTTCATCACCTGTAGTAAGACACCTAGACCGTTGGACGCCCTGCTATCCATAGCAATGAGGGAAGGGGAAACCCTCAAAACCTACGCGGACCGCTACTGGGAAATGTATAACGAAGTGGACGGTGACTTCGAAGACGTCGCGGTGAGGACCTTCAAGGTCGGCCTTCCGGCTGATCACGACCTTAGAAAGTCGTTGACGATGAAATCCACCGCCAACATGCGCCAACTCATGGGGCGCATAGAAACCTACAAAAGATTGGAAGAAGACCAAATCCAAGGGAAGGGCAAGGCCAGGATGTACCCCGAAAAGAGAGATCCTTGGGAAGGAGGATACCATAACGACCGATCGCGAAGGGAGTTCCCCGGTCGGCAGACCCCAAAAGGGGTCCATATGGTCAACTCACTATTCAAAGAACCGATGCACCAGATACTGGAAAAAATAAAGGATGAGCCGTTCTTCAGTTGGCCAAACAGGATGGGCAGGGATCCGACCAAGAGAAACCAAAACCTCCATTGCCACTATCATCAAGACAAGGGCCACAAGACAGAAGACTGCAGGACACTAAGAAGTCACTTAGGCCAACTGGCGAAGGCAGGGAAACTTGGCCGCTTCTTGCATCAACCTACAAGGCAGAGTGGGCACTCGGGGATGGGATTACACGAAGGCGGCCAATCACGCCCGGCCCTGGGCAACATTAACATGATTCTGGCCGAATCAGGAGAGGGCGCCATGCCGAGCCCCCAGATCCTGCCTGTGGTGGGAGGCCCGAACCCAAGGGAGGAAGAGTGGCAAAACAAAAGACCGAGGACGACGATCCCCGACCTAAGCTTCTTCGAGGAAGATAAAAGGGGAACCCAACAACCGCACAAGGATGCCCTGGTAGTCACTGTTAGAATCGGGGGGTACAACGTCAAAAGGGTACTAATTAACCAATGAAGCCAAGCTGACGTGATGTACCCCGACTTGTACAGGAGACTGGGTCTTAAGCCCGAGGACCTGGATGCATGTCACTCCCCACTCATGGGTTTCGACGGCAAAATGGTGGTTCCCCAAGGAAGAATTAAGCTCCCCGTGCAAATTGATGGCATGGAAGTCCGGGTAAACTTCATAGTAGTAGAGGCTTTCTCCCCCTACACGGCCATTCTCGATAAACCATGGCTGCACTCCATTGGGGTTGTCCCTTCAACCTTGCATCTTAAGGTCAAATACCCCATTCACGGGGGAGTAGGAGAACTGGTGGGGGATCAGGCGATGGCCCGACAATGCCTGGTGACTGCAGTTATGCAACACTCGTCTGGCCCGACCCCCAGTTACAGAAGTGCGGCCCAATAGCAATCACAGGGGCTACCCCCGAGCAACTAGCTGAGGCGTCACAACAATCATCTGAGGGATTGACAAAGGTATTGATTGGAACATGCGAAGAGCGGTATTTTCAAATAAGGTTGCAATTGCAACCTAAGGAAAAATTGGAGTTGGTGGAGTTCTTGAAAGCAAACATGGACGTGTTCACCTGGGATGCAAGCGATATCCCCGGGATCAGCCCCAAGCTGGTGTGCCATCGCTTGAACGTGAACCCTAAGGTGGCCCCACGCAAACAACCCCCTCGGCGATCATCTGACACTCACGCCGAGGCGGTTAAAGCGGAAGTGAGTAGATTAAAACAAGCCGAAGCAATCAAGGAAATCTTCTACCCCGAGTGGTTGGCCAACACTGTTATAGTGCAGAAGAAGAGTGGGAAATGGTGAGTATGCGGATTTTACAAACCTCAATAAAGCATGCCTGAAGGACCCTTTCCCAATTCCCAGGATAGATCAATTGGTGGACGCCACAGTGGGGCATCCTCGGATGAGTTTTCTGGACGCATTCCAGGGATACCATCAGATACCCCTGTCCTTAGCCGACCAAGAGAAAACGGCTTTCCGTTCTCCCACTAGCAACTTCCACTATCGTGTAATGCCCTTCGGCCTCAAAAACGCCAATTCGACTTATCAGAGAATGATCACTCGCATGTTTGAAAAGCAGCCCGGCAGAAACATGGAAGCATACATAGATGATATGGTGATCAAAAGTAGGAAGGCCAAGGACCACCTTGCCGATTTATCAGAGATCTTTGCGGTGTTCAGGGAGCACAGGTTACAGCTCAATGCATCAAAATGCTCTTTCGGGGTAAGCTCGGGCAAATTCTTGGGGTACATGATCACTCATCAAGGGATTGAGGTTAACCCGGAGCAGATTAGGGCTAATAACAGCCTACATCCCCCCCGAAACTCGAAGGAGGTACAGAAGCTGGCCGGAATGACGGCCGCACTAAGCAGGTTTATCTCCCAGTCCGCGGATAGGTGTCGCCCTTTCTTCCAACTACTGCATAAATGGAAGGACTTCAAGTGGACTGAAGAATGCACCCGAGCGTTCGAGGATCTCAAAGCGTATTTGTCCAACCCACCAATCCTCTCCCGACCTGACAAGGAGGAAGTACTTTATGCCTATCTGGCGGTCACGAGGCATTCCATTAGCTTTGTATTGGTCAGAAACCAGAACGGGGTCCAGAGGCCGGTCTAATACGTCAGCAAATCCTTGTAAGAGGTGGAAACGTGCTATCTCCCGCTGGAGAAAGCGGTCTTAACTATTGTACATGTGACCAAGAAGCTCCCACATTATTTCCAAGCCCACACGGTGGCAGTACTAACACAGCTGCCACTACAGGCCTTGCTGAGAAAGTCCGAATACACGGGCAGGATTGCCAAGTGGGCCACAAAGTTTGGGGCTTATGATGTTAAGTACCTGCCCCGCACGGCAATAAAGGGCCAAGTTTTAGCAGACTTCGTAGCAAAGTTTGCCAAGGGCGCCTATAAAGAGGCGAGCGCGGTCGCGAGCCTGATGGTCTCGTCGACTACCACTGCCCCCGTGTGGAGGGTTTACGCGGATGGGGCCTCCAATCGAAAGGGAGTTGGTGTAAGGATAGTATTAATTACGCCTGAGAAGCTAGTAATCGAAAAATCACTACGGCTAGGCTTCCCGGCCACCAACAACGAGGCCGAATACGAAGCTCTACTAGCAGGAGTAAACCTGGTCAAACTGTTCGGGGGAAAGATGGTGGAGGTATATTCTGATTCTAGGTTAATTGTCAGCCAGATTAATGGGGAGTTCGAGGCCCGAGATGAAAGAATGCAAAAGTATCTCGCCAGGATGCGAAGCGCATGAAGTCATTTCGATGATTTCAGAGTGGAACAGGTCCCAAGGGGACAAAACTCGCATGCAGACTCCCTAGCCATGCTAGCCACCTCATTAGAATCAAACCTGCCTCAGGTCGTTTTGGTAGAGGAAGTTAACACGCCCACCCTTATGGAGACACCCGTGGTGAGGATGTGTAGCGTTCATGTAGGCCCAAACTGGATGGATCCTATTGTGACCTTCTTGAAAGGGGGGCCGTTGCCAGAAAACAAAGGCGAGGCGGAAAAGATACGACGAACTGCCCCGCGCTACTAGTTGTCCGAGCAGCATAAGCTGTATAAGCGCTCGTACTCGGGACCATATCTGCTGTGCGTACACCCGGAGGCCGTGGAGCCTCTGCTCGAGGAACTACATGAGGGCATCTGTGGAAGCCACACTGGCGGGAGATCCCTGGCACACAGAGCCCTATCATAGGGATACTGGTGGCCTAACATGCGCCAAACATCCCAGGACTATGCCAAGCGATGTGATCAATGCCAGAGGTTCGCCCCCAACATACACCAGCCGGGAGGAATCCTGAACCCTTTGTCCAGCCCTTGGCCCTTCGCCCAGTGGGGCCTGGACATAGTAGGTCCTTTCCCTCAGGCCTCGGGCAATCGACAGTGGCTCCTCGTCGGCACGGACTACTTCACCAAATGGGTTGAAGTCAAGCCCCTTGCCAACATTAGAGACGTCGATGCCAAGAAGTTCATATGGAAAAATATCATCACCAGATTTGGGGTGCCGCACACCCTAATTTCGGACAATGGGCTCCAATTTGACAGCAAATCTTTCAGAAGATATTGTGGAGAGTTGGGAATCAGGAATGGGTACTCCACGCCAGCATACCCTCAGGGCAATGGGCAGGCCGAGGCCACCAACAAGACCATAGTTGTCGGGCTTAAAAAGAGACTAAACGACACCAAAGGAAGGTGGGTTGACGAGTTGCCCCACGTACTATGGACATACCGCACCACACCACGGAAGTCCACGGAGGAAACCCCATTTTCATTAACTTACGGTTCGGAGGCAGTGATCCCCCTAGAGGCCGGATTTCCAACTTTAAGGACAGACCAGTTCAGCGCCGAGGGAAATTGTTAGTTGCTCCTGGACAGCCTAGACCTGACCGAGGAAATACGAGACGTGGCTATGGTAAAATTGGCCCACTACCAACAGAACCTAAGGCAGGAATATGATAAAGGGATCAAGCACAGACCCCTATCCCCGGGAGACTTGGTTTTGAGGAAGATAGTAGGGACGGCCAAGCTCCCATCCTGGGGTAAACTGGGTCCTAATTGGGAAGGACCATTTAAAGTCACCTATGTCGCAGGAACTGGGGCCTACTGGCTAGAGGACCTAGATGGAAATGTAATCCCCCGCCTGTGGAATGTAAACAATTTGCAACGATATTACTTTTAATGGAAATTTTCTGCCTTTGTGTTTCGATTCTGTCTTGCCAAAAATTCTAAGTGTTAAAAAGAATCTAGGACTTGCCTAGCTCCTCGGCCACAAGCTTAGGGAAATTAACACTGCAAGAAAAATTCTAAATGTTAAGCACAACCTAGGACTTGCCTGGCTCCTCGGCCACAAGCTCATGGAAAACTAACATTGCAAGAAAAATTCTAAGTGTTAAAAAGAACCTAGGACTTGCCTGGCTCCTTGGCCACAAGCTTAGGGAAATTAACATTGCAAGAAAAATTCTAAATGTTAAGCACAACCTAGGACTTGCTTGGATCCTCGGCCACAAGCTCATAGGAAACTAACATTGCAAGAAAAATTCTAAGTGTTAAAAAGAACCTAGGACTTGCTTGGCTCCTTGGCCATAAGCTTAGGGAAATTAACACTGCAAAAAAAATTCTAAATGTTAAGCACAACCTAGGACTTGCCTGGCTCCTCGACCACAAGCTCATGGAAAACTAACATTGCAAGAAAAATTCTAAATGTTAAAAAGAACCTAGGACTTGCCTGGCTCCTCGGCCACAAGCTTAGGGAAATTAACACTGCAAGAAAAATTCTAAATGCTAAGCACAACCTAGGACTTTCCTGGCTCCTCGGCCACAAGCTCATGGAAAACTAACATTGCAAGAAAAATTCTAAGTGTTAAAAAGAATCTAGGACTTGCCTGGCTCCTCAGCCACAAGCTTAAGGAAATTAACATTGCAAGAAAAATTCTAAATGTTAAGCACAACCTAGGACTTGCCTGGCTCCTCGGCCATAAGCTCATGGAAAATTAACATTGCAATAAAAATTCTTTACATAATCATTCTTCGTCATTTAAGAGATATGACCTAATTAACTTACTTCAGTTTGAGTATATTTTAAGTTAATTTAACTTGTTTCTTTCAGAAAATTGCAGTGCCATTTAACACTTTCGCTTCAATACATTTTTAAGTTATTATTTAACAAAAAAAAGGGGGGGTGGAGGAGGGGAAGCTGCAAATATAAGTTAACAAGACTACTATACAAAAAAAAAATGATCATTGCAAAAGCTGATTACAGAACGGGGGGGATCAGGCGCTACATGGATAAGGCCCCGGCTATAATGCCCCGGTTACAAAAAGGAAGAAAAAAGAGAAAGTACTACATATAGGCTGCCCTACTACAAAAATTCCGCAAGGGAAGAGCATACATAAAAAGAGAAGGAAGCTAAGTCTGGGGCTCCTTGTCCTTAGCATTCCTTTCCTTCTTATCCTTCTTCTTCTTCGTGGGCACCCCCTCGGGCACCCCGTTCTCAGCTTCCAAGTCCACCAAGTCCTCTGGAGGAGGTAACCCCTTGGACGAGACAAGAGAAGAAGGAGGATTCTGGGACTCAGCAGAAACGGGAGGAGCGGAGCTCGGATCCACGGGAGGGCTGGGTGCTGAAGGTGGCAAGTGCAGGGCTGGAGGATAATAAACCTGGTCGGGAGCGCGGAGCTCTGAGTCAAGACCGACACTTGCTGCGTTCAGCACTTCCCCCCAGACCTCTTGGCTAAAGGCACCAGCAACGTCGCGGAGCTGGGCAGTAAGAGATGAAGCGATCTTGTTCATACCTGCGTCATAGGCCTCCTGCTCGGCCCGAGCTTTCTCGGCGTCCTTGTCTGCCAGCTGTTGGTTCGCCTACTTCAACTCCACCATTGTGAGTGCTAAGGCGCTTTCGGCCTTCCTCTGGGCTTCCAAGGCATCGGAAGCCTGCTTCTCGTAGCCCTTCAGGGCGGATTCAGCGTTGCGGAAGGCCCTGTCCGCTTCAGATAGTTGGGAGAGGGTGTCCTTCAATTTTTTCTCCGCCTCGGCTCTGGCCTTCTCAGCAGCTTCATAGGCCTTCTCGGATTTCCTGGCCGCATCTAAGGAGTGATCAACCCAGTCTTCTGCCATGAAGGCAACTTGAACGGCCTGCAAGAATGGGAAACAAAAAAGGAGAGAATAAGCAGTTAAAGTAAAATACTTGACAGATGAAGAAGTGGGCAAAGATGGCCGAGGTACCTTAGCTAGATCCTGCTTCAGGGAAAGGAAGACCTCCCTTTTCCTGAAGGATTTCAACTCCTCCATATCCTCGAGAAGGCACAGAGCCCTCTCCAAGCATTCTGCCACCAAGCCTGAGTTGCCCTTGGAGGGGTCTCTCAAATTGGCATCGTCCAACACCAGAGCTCCCAAGCTGAGGGTGAAGGCGGGCCTCCACACGGAAGCTTTCTTGCGCTGATCCCCGCCGCTCTCCCTCGAGGACACAACGGGGTCGGGCCTCTTCCTCGTCTGACCCTTGCCAGCCCGGGCCTCTTTGACTGAGGGCTCGGATACCTCCCCCTCCTCAGACGTGACTTCCCCTTTTCCACTAGGACCACGTTTCCGCTTTTTGTCAGCTACATCGGCTGGAGACGTGCGGGTAGCAGTTGGAGTTGGTGGACAAGGTGGCACCACCACCGCCAAGGAGGACCTTCCGGCATGAGTCGACAGTAGAGCCAGGAGGTCGAGTGTCTTTTCTTCGAATCCCATAGCCGACGATGATCGGGCTTGAGGTGCACTTGGAGCGTTGGGGTGGTAAAAGACTTCGAAGTCTTTCTCGGTCACTTCTTGAACAGAGGTGGATGTAGATCCCTCCGCCTCTTCGTTTGATGGCAGAGTAGGTTCCTAGGCGAACAAAAGCTGAGCAGCTAGAGGCACAGGGAGTTGGGCGTCTTGAGTCCCCTCGGGAGGCGGTCCTACCAACAAAAATCCCGGAATGGCAACGTCTATCCTAGCCAATCGCGGATCACGGGCTTTGATGACGTTCTTCGGGCTCTAAAAGCGTTTTGTTGAAGGAGTGTAGCCAAGGATGACATGCGCAGCTCGAAGTTGCCCGTCCCGATGATGGAAAATCTCGGACTAAAGAATCCGGTTCAGATCGGGAAAATTTACCAAGTGTTTGGCGGGGGCTGTGTGATACTCGTCTACCATGAAGGAACACGGTTATCGTTAGTAAAGAGATAAAAGAAAACAAGGGCATAACAAAAAAAAACTGCTGCCTAGAAAGAAACTCCTCTAAAAAGCCTAAAGCGGTAGCCCAGACCCTCAGGAATGCTACCTGGTTCCCCTTCCTGGGTGGGACAGTGCCGCCCATCGTGCCACCCACCCGAGACGAGAAGGAAGTCTTCATCCATGCCTTTACTCGAATCGGGCAAGCAGGAGATTAACCTAACTGCGGGGACCCTACTCTTCATGTAGTATTTGGTTTTTTCCCCCTTTTGGCAGTTGTATACCCAGTTCACATCATGCCATGTAAGACGGGTCCCCATCCTACGATTGATGGCCTCTACACACCCAAGGATCCAAAAAATATTGGGGGAACACTGGGTCGGGATCAGCCTAAAGTTTATTAGATAATCCATGGTCACCGGGCCCATGGGGATTTCCATCCCACATTCGATGAAGGCGATCATAGGAATAACTACTGACTCAGGAGGGCAATCTATAACCAGCCATTCACTCTCCTCGCAATGCCTAAATTCCACATTGTCGGGAATCCTATACTGGGCCCCAAAGGCCATCCTAGCCTCCTCGGTGTCTACCAGCCTAGCGTACCTACCCATGGAGAGAAAAAGGAACAAGACAAAAAGTGAAACCAACACACCTACTGTGAAAAATAAAGGACGCTCCTCGGGAGTAATTCTCTCTTCGCCAAAGTAAAAACGCCAAAAATGCCAAAAATGAGCCACGGCTAGCCTTGATCGCTCCTTTTATAAGAGGCAAAAATGAGCGGTAAAACTCCCGCCCATTAATGAGGATGGACGAGGGCCGTACGATCCCAATCATACCGTAGGACGTGGGGAGACAAGCAGTCGCCTGGCGCCATAAATGAGAGCTCGCGGATTCCGAAGCGTCAGGGGCGTGCAAATGATAGTTGAAGAGACGTTGACTCGTGTGAACGTATACGACACGTACGATTCATCCGCGAAGCTAAAACTTCACTTATACCTCAAGCAAAGTAAGTGAAAGTTTTAGGGGGCTATTGTGGGCACCCGAGGAACGAGAAAGAAGGCCAGGTGGCCGAGCTAATAGGCCGAGGCCCTAGGAGGAATAGGAAGGGCCCTGCATTGGGCCGAGCGCGAAACTGGCAGGGGCCCAAGGAATAATAGTTCCCGAGGAAAGAGCCAGACCTTACGGAGCACCGCGCCAAGCGCCAAAGGAGAAGCCTCCTCGACTGAGGGAGGCGCAGGTCAGTGGCAGACAGGCAGCTGTCAGGGCAGTAGCCCCCAGTCACATCAGTAATAAATGGCGCACACCAGCTCTGTCAGCCGCATTAAATGAAGAAGTGACCTGAAATGATGCCCGCCACAGCTGCACCAGCTACCGCTGCCGCCTGCTTCAAGGAGAGAAAATAGGTGACAGGTGTCAAAGAAGGAGCAAAGGACAGCTAAAGATGGACAGAACAGATAAGAAGGCAATGGACTATATAAACAGGAGACTGGGGCTCTTAGGGGGATCAGATGCTTGTTGTTCTAGCCCATCTCTTACAAATTCTATTGTATTGGATCTAAGGAAGGGGAAGGTTGTCTCATTACTTACAGGAAACTTTGTATCACTCTCTTTTTGGTCCTTACAGTGGGGTGCAAGAGAGATTCTAAGAAAATACCATTAGTGAATGTATATAAATTTTGAAATTTTGATAATAGATTTTTAGTTGGAGTTAGGGTATGTTGCATGTTTTGTTAAAACACTTGTTGTCACTTTACCTAAAGAAATTGATAAGAACAAACAAGTTGTTGTCTCCGTCAATTGAAACTTAGATGCATGTTGAATGTTTTGTACGTTAAAACACTTATTGTTACTTTATCTAAAGAAATTAATAAAAACAAATAAATTGTTGTTTCTATCAACTGAAACTTAGATGCATGTCGCATATTTTGTTAAAACACTTTTTGTTATTTATCTAAAGAAATTGATAAGAACAAATAAGTTGAAATATTGTTGTAATTTGGTAAAGCTACTTGGCACAACCACAACTTCTATGCTCAACTTTTATTATATAGTATATGATATGATGTGAAACTAGGTTTCAATAGCATATAATTTTTTTTTAACTTCTGGCAAGTTATTTTGAAAAATTTTCAACAATAAATTTAAAGAAATGATTTTTTAATAATCCCTTTTATGCCTCTAAACTCACTAAAAATATTAAAGTGCAACCAAAAATGTGGAAAATAGGAATTTCTTACTTTCTATGTGTAGGAACAGACTAATGTGGCTTTCCATAATTTCTTCTAGATTATTATCATTTTTCAACATTTTTAGTCATTTATCAAAACCAATATATATATACACACCCACACATAAGACTCATCACACACGATTTACGCGTGCAATTAGACTCTTTTTTATCTTTTATTTTGAATTTAGTGAAATAATGTTTAAAAATGAGATAGAGATAGTGTCCTAATTTTTAGGATCTTTATCTACGTGAGAATTGATGAATGATTGAAAGATTTAAAACTTAGGAATTGTTTTAAAAATAGTAAATTACTTTTTTAACCGATTTGTATTTTTAAATTTAAAATAATTTAACTAAAGTTTCTCCAAAAAAATTATTTAACTAAAAGATAAGGGTATTTTAGAGAGTTTAAGAATTTGTGTAAGGATATTTTAGTATACAAAATGATGACTCAAACAAGAAATCCTATTATTAATAGTGTGTGTATATATATATCAGAAAATTTTGGTTCTCATGATTTTTGAGTTTAAGAATAGATTAATGTGGCATCTCATAATTTTCTTTTCCAAATTTTTATAATTTTTAGTCATTTGTCAAAAACCATAAAAATTATTTTAGAAAATTAGAGACAATAAAAAAATCTAGGAAAATGTGAGTTACATAATTTCTATGTAAGGTAACAGAGTAGTGTAGCTTCCCATAATTTTCTTCCATTTGTATTAAATTTTCTTAGTTTTCTGAATTAATTACCAAAACTAATAAATTTTACAACAACCTTTTGTGTGTGACAAAATATCACAACTCATCTCATATATATAAACGGATTGCCCTCAAATCTCAGAAGAGGGTGACCCAAACCAGAGGGTGTGCAAAGTGCGAACCACGCCCATGAGTGAGCAACCCACCAATTTACTTGAGAAAATTTAAATAAAATATATATATTTATATACTTAAAAAATTATTGAAATTTTCAATACTATATTTTATTTATGAGGAGCAAAATGGTGCAAACAATGAGACTTGAGTTAGGTCCAGTGCATCCAGAGCACTGGACTCAAACAATGTATTAAAATGAATCATGGGTGAGCTCCACTGAAATCGCTTTCTAGATTTTGTTTGAAAATTTGCTTTTATTATTATTTTTTTCATTATTTTAGGCCTTTTGGATTTAGGTGTTTAACCCTATAATTTAATTTAAAGTTGTGACTTTGTTGGACTATAAAATTTGGTGGCCAATATTATATTTTTATTTTGTAATTATCACCAATGATTGGCAGTCTTTCCTCGTTTATGTTAATATAAATTGTGTAATGCAAAACGGAGAGAAGATAGAAGCAAGGTCTACAGGCTCTGTTGGTTAAAATTTAAAAAAAAAAAAAAAAATACTAGTATAATACAACTAGAAAGATGAAATATAGACTTCGAGCTAGTAAGTTCAAAGGGTTCTATGCTCGGATTCTTTTTATGAGAAATGAGGTGCCAAAGCTTTGAATATGTATTTGGATGTCATCTTGATTCCAATGAGATATGTATGTCAGAATAATTGGTCCTCTTATCTTATCTTATGGGCAACAACAGTAATTTTCTAAATCTCATGAAGTTCTGTTTATTTGTTAAGAGTACCATTACAGTCAACAGTCCATACATCTCATTCTCCATCAGAGACAACCCAGCATTTAGGACTTGCAAACCTCTTGGTTTTCAATTTACTACAAATTTGTTTCCTCATGTTTCTTCCAACAGAGGAAGAACGGAGTGGCTACCATCATCCCGCAATATCTAACAAGAAACCATGAAAGGATGTCTTTCTCAACCTTTGTGGTGTTGCTCCTTGCATCTTTTATCAGCTCATCTTTTGGCCAACTTAAAGATAAAATGGTGACCACTGATGACTGACCCGCCCTTCTACTACATTTTCACATCACGTCATCAAGATCGCCTGCACCGTGAACTCTTTGCTTTTCTTCACTTAATTTTGGATTGGTTTTTCTTTCAAAACCACACCAGCATCATAACATCTATAATCTATATAAAAAGGAAAGTTTGAGTGGTATTGTTTTGCACATAGATGGTAGTTTTGTCGAGTCATTCTGGTTTTGTTACTCAGTCAATACCATTGAGGATTTTTTACTATTTTATGCAGTGGTGACGCAACTAAGCGGGTGTTCCCAGGAACACCCTGGCTTGAAAATTTTTTTTTTATATATATAATAATTAAATTTTTTTTATTTGTTTACCCTTAAAAAAAATAAAAATAGGAATACCCTCAATCAAATTAGGAACTCCCTCAATTTAAAAAAAAAAAAAAAAAAAAATTTATTTGTTCTACTTTCAAGCAAAAAAAAAAAAAAAAAAAAGCCCAAAAAAAATTGTAACAGAGCAAAATAATGAACAGCAAGCCCAACAGATTACAGAGGAAGCAACCCATGGATTCTCAAACAAAAAAAAAAAAAACAAAAAAAAAAACAAAAACAACCAAACCCCAATACAGAGCAAATCACTAAATCAGAACCTCAAATTAGTAAATCAAAAATCACTAAAGCTAAAGCAAACCTAAAAATAGAGCAAAGAGCAACTCCTCCCCTTAGAAGTTAGATCGGTCCAGTCGCAGTCCAGACTCTAGAGCACATTGTCGCTCATCGGAGATCGCTCGTCGGAGATCGCTTGCACATCGCTCGCGAATCGCTCGACGGTCACTGCCTCAGCCTTAGCCTTCACTCTTCAGGCCTCCTTGCTCGGCTACTCTGGTGCTCCCTCAAGGTATTTCTCTCTCTTTTTCTCTCTGACTCTCTTTCAGTCTCTCACTCTTTCTCTCTCTCTCTCTTTATCTGTGAAATCTGAAATGAAAATATGAAATGAATCTCTGTCTTTGTCTCTCTCTCTCTTTACTCTTAACTTTATCTAAACTGTGAGAGTAACTTTATCTGAACTGTGATTGGTTGAAACAGTGAAGTTTTAACTTTATTAATATTTTGCCTATTTTTTGACTTTTTGAATTTTGCTTTATTTTATGATTCTTATCCGTTGGTTGGTGTGTGTTGGTGTTGGTGTTAGTGTTGGTGTTGGTCAGTTGGTGAGATATTGTCTTTTAGTGTAATGTTATTGTGATTTGTGATTGTGAAATTTTCTGATTGGCAGCTCACTCATGATCCTAACAATTAATAATTTAATTAACCAATACATTATAAAAAACAAACAAATTAAATTATGTTAGGCTAAACAAAAATTAATAATTTTGTAATTAATGAAATAACAATATAACAAATTATAGTTTATAAAAGACAAACAAATTAATAAAACAACTAAACAACAATAATTAATAATTTTATTAATATTTTAAATGAACTTATAGTTTATTGTACAAGTATCTTTGTTCATTTCTTTTCTTTTCATTTTTTTTCCTTTTGAGGTTTTTTAGTGTACAGAATGCAAATTTGTTTTGATTTTAAAAAAAAAAAAAATTAAGTAAAACATCCCGAAACATTCGAAATAAACTAAAATGACATGAAATTTCTTTAAAGTGAAATAAGAATACCCTGAATAAGTCGTCACTGATCTTATGGAGAGAGAGAGAGAGAGAGAGAGAGAGAGAGAGAGAGAGAGGATTAATTATAGTAAAAAATGGGTGATTAGACGTGATTTGACGAGTGAATAGTTTAACTAATAGGACAGTAATTACTTTAATACCCCTAAGTATATTACTTTAATACCCCTAAGTATATGTATAGTACAAAGCATTGTGAGGTTTTTTGGTCTTTTTGTCTCATACTTACTCCAGCGATTCCCAAATCCGAATGATCCCATGGAAGATGGTTTTATTTTGTCTGATTTTTTTTTTTTTTTTGTTACTTGAAACCAAACATAACTTTTCCTAATATTTTTTTTTATTGAATATAAATTTAACAAATCTTGGATTATGTTTCCTTTGTCAATATACTAACAAAAGTGTGCGGTGTAATAGGTTATGAAGTCACTTTTTTACCTCTAAAAGCATTTATAAATTACAAAACTTAAAGTTTTTTGGTCTTTTCCTTTTGGTACTTCCTTTGAAACTTTAGCAACCTCTCTTGCTCACTCACTACTCTCAATTGTTTTGTCTCTCTTGCGTTCAACTAACTCATTTGTTTCAAGTCTTTCGACATTGAAGGTATTTTTATTTTTATTTTCTTTCATCATTACTGGTTAAATTAGTATATACTATTGCGATTTGTAGTTGATAAAGTAGCTAATTAATTAGATTATTTGGGTCCACCTCTAACATCACTTTTTTACTCACCAATAATAGTTTGCCACCAAAAATTTGTTTTAAAAATATTATAAACCTAACATTTCTCTTTTATAGAAATGTTGTTTACTTTTAAATATTATATTTCTTGTGCCAACGATAATTATGTTTACCTGTAATTGCTTTTGTTGATGAACACCATACACATTTTTTGCATTTTCGTATTTAAGGATCAAGGCAATCAGGTTTAGGCAATACCGTGACAATATCATTTGATAAATACAGGTAATAGATCTAGCTGACTTTGCATTTAAGCACTTCAGTAAACATTTTATTTAAAGAAAGTCAACTTTTATTGAAGCAAGTTTTACATGCATTGTGTGGAATTCAAGTAAAAGCCCATTGTGTAGAATTCTAACAAAGGTTTGTGCGCATACACCGGAGAGAATCATATCGTGATCATAAAAATGATCGCTACCACTCCGGCAGCAACAATAGCATCTTTAGATTAAATTCAGCTTAAGAGGTCTTGTATTTGCTCACTATTATATGTTTTAGGAACGGTAGATTTCTGGGTATGTTTGTAATATTAATCACTCATGCACACCAAGCTACTGTTGTTTATAAATTATTAGTGTTCATTCTAAATGATACGAGAGAATCATAATATTATTTATTATTAATATTCTCTAACAGTAATTTACACGTGTCTTGCACGTGCTTCAAAACTAGTCCTGACACAAAATATAGTGTCTTCGTTTTAATTGTTTTAGCTTGATGCATGACGAAACTGAAATAGCAAAGCTGGCCTAAATCTTGATCTCCAGTGCTTCCACAAGGGAAATTTGATTCTTCAAGCTGGTTATACGTATCAGATCATAATTCATTTCGAACACCATTTATTGACAGCACACAATCATTGACGTCAGGACCATTATTATACAGGTGCCTCGTTCAGTGACAGCATAGAAGAGATATACGGCACTTCCTATTTTTATTTATGGTATAACAGAAATTTCAGAAAAGAGTTTCGTACATCAACAGCCAGCAGAAGATGAAAGCTTTAAAATCACATTTTTCTTATTATTGATATCTTGAAATAATACAATCCGTTCAGTATTCACTTGTATCCCATTAATTATCCGAGTTACAAAATCGGAGTATATGCAAGCTCTCGCTACTCCCCAAGTCCCCCCCAACCCCCCAAAAAAAAAGGAAATTTCAATTGTTTTTTGAAGTGTGTGGTGTGATAGAGATAGAGAGAAGTTTTAATACATTGTATAAATGTTTCCCTTTTAAATTTTATATCTTGAGAAATATAAATCTGACCTGTCCACAGTCGCCCTCGATATTGTCTGCGATCAGAATTCATTGTATCAGTTCTATCTAAACCAAGGATTTTTCCTCATATAAGTAGGAGCATCTTCTATCTAACAAGCTGATTCTGTCCTGATTTTGGAAATTTAAGACTGTTGTTCCCGAAGACAATAAGGCTGAAGTAATGGCAGCATGCCATTTGATCTCTTTCGCATGCAGCTGAACACAATGAAACATTGATGACAAAATCTGCTGATTTAGCTTTTATTTTTTATTTCTTGTTTCACAAATACATCCTGGAAGGGGATTCGCATAAAAACTTTCCTCCAACTTTGGAAACTCTCCAGGTTCCCTAAAGTACGAAGCTCCATCACGGTCCTTGTGAAGCTTTTTGACTATTTCGGAATTTCATTTTTAGTTTGAGTTCAGATAGGGACTAGATTTCATATCTTTTTAGATAGGGATAAGTTTTTAGATTATCTTTAGTTAAAAGTTTTATGGGATATGGTCTTTTATTCCTAAAAGTTCAATGAAAAGGCTCCAGGTGCTGTTTTACTTGGTGGTTAGGAGGTGAAGCCTAAAGTTTTCAGGCTGCTCTTGGTGGTGAAGCCTAGACTGTCCTGCATCATCTAGTCTGAGCACCAATCCAAAGAAAACCACAATATACCAGGAATCCCACAAGTCAATTTTGGGCTCCCTTATTCGCATCGCGCATTCAAAGAAAAGTGATTCATAAGGCCCCCTTTCCAATAAAACCTAATATGAATCTTGAGCCTGGCCCAAGTTTGAAATCCCCTTTACAGATTGCTCGCAGCTTTGATGAGAGCTCAGGACTAATGTCCTCCTCAGATAAAGCAACCCATTTTCTAAGGAAGATACTACAGTCTGAAAGATTTGCACTTTCTTTCGTCTTTGCCCCTTGCCTACATTCTTCCCAAAATCATGCATTGGAAGGTTAAACACCTCATTTCAAAATACTGCAAACAGGAATTTGAAAGCGAGTTTCACATTGATGCCATTGATTCCTATGATAAGCATATGATAAATGTAATACTTTGGTCCCATTATGTTTCAATTTCTCTAAATCAAAAATGGCATTGATGTCTAATGGTAGGATATATTTGTAGACAGTTCAAGAGGAAGTTTAACATCAAATTTTAAGGGGGGGGGGGGGGGGGGGGGCGGGGGGGAAGAAAAGATCTTTTTTTTATTATTATAATTAAGAGGGAAAGAAAAAATCAACAATCAAGTTAGAGAAACCCACACAAAAAATAAAATCAGCACCCATTTAATCAGCATATGACTCGTGCCAATCACAACTAAAACAAGCAGGAAAAAGAAATCAGTCTCAGTATTTGAAAGAAAGAGAATACAAGTAACTGACTTTGATTAATCTCCAAAAAGGTAATAATAAAGCGAGATGTACAGCATGTAATGTCGGAATTATGTTGAAGCACCTAGCTTATTTATGCATAGAACGGATTGTGCTGGAAGCTAAAGTGACCTGATATGTCACTTATTGCCACATGATTTATATCTCACTTATTGTTCTTACAGGCAGCCTGGTATTTTATTATTATTATTATTTAATTTGATAGTTCAATGGTTACAAAGGAGGAGGGGGAATATGAAGACATTTTTGTTAGAATCAGTAGGTGTCAATTGAACTACAAGGTTATTGGCTATATTATTCACATGCATTAAAGAAAATGAGTCAAGTCAAGATACTTGAGTTTGTTTGACCTTAGACCAGGATATTGGTGTTTTGTTGAAAGGCTCAATCCCAGCATAAGAATGTGGCAATCTCTCAACTATGTGGATATCGCATCCTTCAAAGTCTCAATGAAGTGTTGCCAATCAAACAGATCCTTAAAGCCACTGCAAACATATATCCATTTTATATATATATATATATATCAACATGTTCAATTTAGTTTTCAAATGTTAGTATATTTACTTATTGATTTATATACAGTTTTTTAAAGTTTTTTTTTTTTCAAGGTAAAATTTTACTTTCACCTGCCTTCAGTAAATAAAAAAAAAAATTATGAAAAATAAATCTAATCGGGCATTATTTGCGCTTACTAACATATATTGCTAATCGGGTTCAACAAATGAACAAACAATATTGTAAACCAAATTATAGCAAGCAAGTATTATAGTGTAGTTATTGATTCATAGTTTAAAAAGCAATCTATAATATATCTTCCATGACCAAACACAAGGTACATTAGTACATACAACAATAATAATAATAATAATAATAATAATAATAATAAAAATCTTTTCGTTCCAAAATTTTGCAATTGAATAAGGAATTATGTACAATACCTTTAGTGCTGTTTTTTAGATTTCATTCTTAAAATTCAGCCATGTATCTACTTAATTAAAAAATACGTTTTCATCCCATAAAAAAAAAAAGTTATATAACAAAATTTTAATATGAAAATAACACCAAAGTAGTATATCTAATTAAAATAAGTATGATCCATTCCTCTATGAAAATTACCATAAAAGGAAAGAACTTAGAAATTTAAGTATTCACTGCAGAGAGTCTTACCCGTGGGGAGAGGGGCATTCCTAATATCCACACAAATTTTGCTTGGCTGCAATTCATCAAAGTCAGAAAGTCTTGCAGAGAGACTCCTTTTTAGCTGTCAAAATGTCTTCTTATGCCGTCTTTTGCACCCTTTACCACGTTCTCGTGGACCACATCTTGATATTTTCTCCAATCTCCACCGTTTATGGAATTTCTTACGGACATCTCTCCATGACTAAGCAAGTTCCTACTTACTTAATCTTATCCGATAGACTATAAAATAACATGCTTTTGGTCGATTATATACTTTAGTATTTCAAATAATACGTACTGAGGAGTCTTTTTATTTTTATTTATTTTCCCCAATCGGACATTAATTAATTAAGCTATTGTAAGGAAGGAAGAGTAATGCAAATTGATTTTGAGGATATTTCCAATTTGATGAATTGGCTACATTGCCACTATACATTAATTATCTTCACTCCAATTAAAGTTATTGCGTGCAAGCTAGAGCTTTGCTATGTAAAACACAAGCATACACAGCTAATTCATTTCAGCTCCGTTTGGATTGTGTTTCACGTTCATGCATCTGCCTCTGCCTTTTTTTTTTTTTTTTCAATTTTTTCAGTGTGTCTCATGGGACAAAATGGGCTTCTGCCCTTTTCCGGAAAAATAAACATGCGTTTGCCCTTCTTCCCAAACTAAATAGGGAATTGCCCTTGTTTTATAACTCGATAATACTAAAGTCGAGTTATATGAATTACTCGATTATATAATACTCGAGTTATAATAAGGTTTGTGCCATGCTGGACGTACGAGCGTACGCCCAGCGCGGCATTTTGTTTTTCAAATCCCTTAATAACTCGGTAATTTACTAATCGAGTAATATAACCGATTATTGAAATATCGAGATACGCTCTTATTAAACCTGTTTTAAGACTTTTTTGTGTCAGGCGTACGGATATATGGTTTTAACGTAACTCGCTTATTTCCATATCGAGTTATAAAGTATAATCGTACTTCGAAAAATCGAGTTACTCGCGTATAATTTCTCCACACCTTCTCCCATTTTGTGCCTGGATTTCTGCTGAATCTCCACTCTGCTCAGATCAACAGCTTTCGAACTCAACTGAAGTTTGTATCACCGCAGGTAGAAAACTCACAGTAGAATTTTAGGGCAATGATATTTTTATTTGATATTGTATTGAAATCTTTGGTTTGGTTGTTTGTTAGAAAACTCACAGCAGGTAGAAAACTCAGATCAACACCTTCTCCCATTTGGTTGTTTGTTGTAGTAAACGTTGGCCACAAGAGAATTAAATATTTACTATAGCAACATTTTGTATTGCACATAATCACATTGGTCAAACATTTATAACAACATTATGTATTGAACACAATGGGTAGACATTAACAACAATTTGTTTGCGCATGGTCAAATGTCAGTGTTAGTGTTAGTATTTAATTTTTAGCATGTAATAATACACAAATTTATGAATGTCTTTGTCGTGTACCATTTTATGCAGCAGTACATTATTTACCAACAGTTGATGCACACTGTTAACTAACTTGATCATTTGGTGTTATTGTATTAAGTGTCAATGTCTGGTTCTGGCAACCCAGAAATCTATAGGCCTCATGATGTGTTCACTGCTATGGGTCGTTGTTGGGTATTAGAAGATGAGTTCAGCTATCCAATCAATCCGAATTTGCGAAATAGTGTTGATGTTCACAATACCATGAGACAGGAGTGGGCTTGGTTATTTCGTGAACAGCAAATGTTTTATGATGAGCTGGTTGGTTTTAAGTTGCCAGTGCCTCGGCAACTCGCATCGCAGATGCCTAGAGACACGATCGACGGACTTCGTAAAGCATTGAACCGCATAAGAGAAGAAAATAATCGAATGAAGATACGTCTTAATCGATATCGAACCCAAGTCGAGATTCGAGAGTCAGTGGAGGAAGGGTGGTACGAGCATGCACAGTTCATGCAATCACTTCTTGCCGATCCCATTTATCAGTCAGACGTGGAGATGTCAGATGAAGAGTAATTGTGTCGTGGTGTTATTAGATTTTGTTGGAGAACTATTTTGCTTAACTATGTATGTGTGTCATCGTCGTTGCATTTGTACTATGTAAACCTTATTATTGATTGTGAGGAGCATGCACGTTATTCGTAATCTAGATTATTTTCACATAACGCATATAAGTTAAATATTCGCACACATGATGATTTTCAATAAACACGTACGACATAACACAGAAAACTTAAAATAACTTACACTAACATTATTAACTTAACACTAGACATAACACACACACCACATAGACATTCATTCTGACAAGTAGTCCTCATAGTTGAGGACATTGTTACGTTCTGCCGGAGTGAGTTGCCTGTTCGTTGCGGCGGCCAGCTCCTCCGCTAGTTGTAGCATGTGATACCTGGACCTACGAAGTATCATAAGATTGTTTTCTTTTTTTATTTTAGTAACTGCACGCTCATATTGGTGCATGTTTCGTCGTGGCAATGCGAGTGAGCTACGGTCGACAAGAGGTGCTCCAAGTCGCAGGAGATCATTGTATAGAGCGTTGGACTCATTCATGCGAAAGTCCCACTCCCGTCGCAATCCTGCATAGTATTCCCTCTCGTCGGAATCTCTTTCCCTTCTATAGTTATCTGGAAAATAGGGTAGCATCCAATTGCGCATCGACATTGGAAAATGTGACTTTAGATCGGTATGTGTAGATGTTCTGCAAGGGTAGATGTAAATGAGACTTTATATAGGGGTTTTGCAAGGGCAAGTATTCACGTGGATGTGACTACATGTAAGAGTAAGTGTTCACGTGAATAAAGATGATATGACTCGACAGTGTATTGTTCAGTGGCAAGGTGTTGATGAGCACATGCAAAACTACAAACATGACTTGGTTGTACAGTGGCGTCTGTTGGTGCATGTGATTCGCTGAGGTAGCTGTTTGATATGGCTATAGCTTGTGTTACAACAGCAAGCTGGACATGTGTACTGCAAAAGAGGTTGCGTATTTATTCATGTTAATACTACTAAACACTGATGTGCTTCATCTGACATGACTTGACGAGATATTGCTGAGCTGTGATAAATGTATCATAAACTTTTCAGGGATGCTCTGCATCCTTGAAAACGGTGCATTGCAAAAGTGTTGAGCGTGCATTGCAAAAGGTGTATAAACGTGCGTGTAGGTGATATGATTGGATAGGGTTCACGTGAGTGTGGATAGGTACTTTTGGATAGGGTTCAACAGTGCTGAGCTTTCCACTATAGCTACAGTCATTGCTCCCTATCCATACTTTTGGCAAGTGGGATTAAAGAAAGCTGATAACAACATTTGGTTTTGTAATGGTTGGTACGATTTTGTTGAATACCATTCTATCTGATATGGTTATATATTTTAGTCTCCAGATATGAAGGAAATTCCAACTTCCATGTTCTTATATTTTATAAGACTGCCACTGAGATTCAATATCCACCTACTCAGAATTGTAAATCGGAAGATCATCAAGTAGAAATAATAAAATTAGATGAAGATGATACAAACTCATCATGGGTATCTCGCAGCCGCATAATATGGTGAGCCTTTATACATAATGTGATCATGATGTCACACTTCAATGTCTTCTACTATTACCCTCTATCAAAACATATTCAGCAATGAGATTCGGGAAGGGATGGGTTGCATTTTCGAAAGCACAATAATTTAGAAGCAAGAGATGTCTGTGTCTTCGAGGCAATCGAGAGGAAGCATGTGGTGCTTAGTGTCTCAATATTTCACGTGGTTGACCACCAGAGTTTGGATTAGGATGACATGTTTAAATTTTAAACTAGTGATGTTTATGCTTATATTTAATTAGGGACATTGATCACTAGTATGGTTTATATCTGATGGATGTGGTTTTAAGACTGTTCTCTAACCGGTTTGGCATGTCTTGATGAAGACTGTGCGTCATCTGACATGACTTGACGAGACAGTGCTGAGCTGTGTTAAATGTATCATAAACTTTTCAGCCATGCTCTGCATCCTTGAAAACGGTGCATTGCAAAAGAAGGCATATCTGTGCATTGGCGTGTGTGTAGGTGATATGACTGGACAGGGTTCAACAATGTGAAGCTATTGAGCACCACATGCAGCACTACGAACATCAATGTAGCAACGGTGGACAGCTCACCCCCAAAATTGATGCATATCCAATTAAGGGATGCTCTGCCCCCTTGAAAATGGTGCATTGCAAAGGGTTGCACATCTGTGTATTCACGTGAGTGGGAATGGGTACTTGTGGTCAGGGTTCAACAGTGTCGAGCTATTGAGCATCACACGCAACACTGCATCAATCAAGTGTAGCAATGGTGGACAGCTCACCCCCAAAATTTTGGTTACACTGTTGAGGGATCCTCTGCATCCTTGAAAATAATGCATTGCAAAATGTTGCATATCTGTTTATTCACGTGAGCATGGATGATATGACTGAACAGGGTTTAATAGTGCCGAGTTGTTAAACAGCACATGCAAAACTGCGAACATGACTTAGCTGAATAATGTAGAGCTGTGTTGGCCTTCTCCAATCTCACTTGCTATTACGTGCACCGAGTGTAGCAACACTAGAGGGTTTTATCCCCATATTCCCTTACAAACAGTTCAGGGAGCTTTGAAGCAACGCTACAACAAACCAATAGCTTGAATGAAACATTTTAGAGGCTGATCAGGCTTTTAGGCCTTTACCCTATTTCTAAGCAAACCAAATACTATGAAACAGTGTGTCGTGTGAGCCATATGGATTTTTAGTAACTGAGTGGTTAGTTTGGTTCTTTCTGTAATGTATCTATACAAAGTAGGACACTATAAGAACTAAGATACACGGATACTTGTATATGATACCACGACTCAAACAACTCATATAAATGAATTATTCGTATTGTTGAATCATATGTGCGGTTGGTCTATGTGCTTTGGATGAGTCTGTATGTATTGAATCTATTAAATTTTCCTAAAAGTAATGTGCAATAAATATAATTTGGAGGCATTTCACTTCCTATGGTTTTTCCTACATTACAAAGCAAAGGACATTGTCCAACCAAAGCACATCACTTGAATGTAGCAACAAAGAACAACAGGGAAGAAATGAGAAACTGATTTCACATAAACTTAGCCAAAACTAATGAACATTTAATCTTTAGAGTTGCAAAAGTTGAACATACATAATCATCATTTGTAAGACATTAACAACAACATTATGTATTGCACATAATGTGTAGACATTAACAACAACGTCTAATGTTCGTAGGTAGAAATTTTTGGAAATCATCATTGCTTGAATCTGAGAAGTCTGAAATATCTGTTTCATCATCTAATGTAGTAATTTCATTAATAGACTTGATGGCTCGCTGTTGCGCCTTCCCCTTTAGATGTTTCCTAGCTTTTTGGATTGCATGAAAACGGTCTAGTCGTCTTTGCATTTCATTGTTCTCTTGTTCAAGACGAGCAAGTATGTTGGCAGGTTCATCTCTAGGTAACTCGGCTGAGCGTGCCATAGGAACCCGTAACCCGTGCCATCGACAATACACCTCTAACTCACACCTCTTCTCGTATAGGGTTGACCATGGTGGTTCCGCTTGTTCTGCAACAGTGAACTCTATTGCGGTGGTATCTGTACTTAGTTTTGTAGGTTTCCCGACCATGATGTGCCCGACGCTTCCAAGACTCTCGTACGTGTATATTGGCATATTAACGAAATCTCTCTTCTTCCCAACCCATATCCCTCCATAGTGGTCTGTGTATGTATGTAGTTGTTGATCTGTTGGAACTTGTGATGATGCATTTGTTGAAGTAGAACCAAACTTGTTTCGCATTGTACGCTTTGAGGCGTTGCAACTCATAGCTTAATCAATCTACGAAGTTAGCGGGGTAGAAAGTTAACATTATATCAGCATTTATAACCTCATTTCACGGTCTACTATTGAATTAAAATTTTAGTTGCTAGGGCTTGTCATGTCAGTACATGCTGGAAAACCACAGCAATCTAAACAGGATTTTACATGTCCCCAATGTCGCATCAAAGGTGGGCAGTAGTTGCAACATTAGATGTAAATGTGACATCTATGCATCCAAATTCAGAATTGTGTATTCACGTGAGTGTGGGTGTGAAACAATGTCGAGCTGTTGATACTTCTAGTGCACAACTGCGAACATGACTCGGCGCCAACAGCTGCGTCTGTTGGCGCATGTGCTACGATTGAAGGAGTTTGATATGACTACAGTTGGTGCTACAGCAGCGGGCTGGTGACGTGCGTTCAGAGTTCGAACTTGGTCATCTTAAAACTTCGGTATAGGTATCCATGTTTTGTCTTTCACGCTACATTTTCGCTATATTAATTTATTAATTGTTTAAATCCTTCACAAAACAAATTATGAAGATCACAGTGTGTTATTATCTTTGGCCATTTTCAAGCCATTTTAAACATCATGGTGTGTAAACATCACGGTGTTCATTACCTTCGGTCATTAAACCTTTAAAGGTTAAAAAGCATCACTTTGCTCTCAAAACCATCACTCTTACAAATTACGCAGCCCCACAGCCTGAAACACCAAACTTTCTCTTGTAATCATAGCCAATTAATGTGACCCCGTAGATTTGGAATACCGACTTACTCAACTGTTTGATCAAACATCGTGGTCAAAGAGTTGCCCGTTTGAAGTGAAGCCCAACTGGAACTGAATAGCACATTTGTTATACCTTTGATGTTGGTGGCTTGAGCTCATTGTTATATCTGTTTAATTGTGCTTCATCCTTCACAAAACATTAAACATCAGGGTGTTTATTTGACGAGTCTGCACTGCAAGGTTTCATCAATAAAATTTGTAATGAAAATATGATGCATGACGTACAGTCCAGGTGGGCACCAAATTCAGAATAATATAATTGCTAATTTAAGAGCGACAAAAATATCCAATTAGTGAAAAATACATGACTGAAAAGCAAAACCTCCAATACAAACAGTTGCCCTAAGTGCATATATAGCTTGAGCCCCTCCACTCGGAGGAAAAATCTCCTAGGTGGGTCATCGTCAACAACAAACCTTGCAAACCAATTGTGCTTTCACAAACCTTCAATTTGTATTAATAATTACTATAATCTAATAACATGTGAGTGTCGTACAGAATTATGAAATAAATATTTTTTACACACTAACTTGGATCTACTTGATGTTATATAGAGCCATTGCAATAATACTAATAACAGTAACGATGGGCATGAAACTAGCCATCATATCCACGGATACCATGTTTGTCAAATTGCCACTGAAATAACAAAATATACAACTGCCTTAAAGCCAGTTCATATAATTGTCATACAATCAATTGAATTTGCTACAACAACTACAACAAATTCATCCCCGCCTTCAGTACAATGGGCAATGGCAATCATGAAGAGTCAGACGGTGGAGACGGTGGAACCGGACGTCTATAGTCAGCTACGTCCGCTCGGAGAGCTGCAACCTCGGCAATAAGACCATGTAGAATCTGCCCATGGGTTGCTTGAGTTGTCATAATGGTCTCCATCATAGCATGAAGAAAGGGAGGAAGAGGGCATGTATGCGCTGCATCAACAGTGTCAACATCTACCTCATCATCACCGTCCTCGGCAACAGCAGCTGCGGGATCCCCATGCATGTCCTCATCTGGAACATCTCCAGTAGTAGACCGTACTCGTGGTGTCTTGGATGGACCAACACTGGGGTCGACAACCTTCCTTTGGGAACTTCGCTGTTTCAGAAATTTGGTTCCTATGAGGGCTTGGATGTGAACCAACTCTTGGGAAGGAAAATTCGTTAATCCTAAATATTTGAGGACCCTATGGATGAGAACTGGAAAAAACAAACCATGCCTCTTATACTTGCTCCTACGCACCTCCACAATGGTTTCGATGAAAAGGGAAGGAAAACAAATGGAAGTATTGGTGACGAGGGCGTAAAGAAAGAAACACCTATGTATAGGGATTGTATGGATATGAGAGATAGGGAAAATGTTGTGACAAGCTATCCTAAAGAAGATATAATTAAGCTCAGTCAACTCACTTGAGCTAATACTTCGGACAGAACCCCGAGTGACTGATCGTCCACAAAGGACATCCATAACATCATCAACACGAGGAGACATAGTGTATGGATAAGTAGGTCTACAAATTATAGGTACATCAAGAGCTTTAGATACGCGCTCCCTAGTTATTGTAAACGGTACACCACGAATGGACGATGACACCTTGTGACCCACGAGATCCTCATGCACCGATAGATTCGAATAGAATTCTCTAATTAAGTCAGCTGGAGGGGGTTGTATGTTTGTACACAGGGATAGCCAATGCCTAGACTGTATATTCTCACGGATGGAAGGATGCAGTTCATGTAGATTGATTTGCCTTTCTCCCCAAATACGCCTACGCTTATTCAAGGTTTCAAAGGTTTGCTCATTCTCGGGCGTGAGGAACCTTGATTGATCAAACACCACTTCAGGTTCAGATGCAGCTTTGCATTTTCCCCTCTTAGCCCTCTTCGGAGCCATAACTAACTGATGGTCATTAGTGGAAACATGATTAGCTCACACAAAAACATAACCAAATACCGCATTACAATGACATACACAATGAAGTTTGAAGCAGAGAAAAAAAATTGCCAAATTTAACGCACTACCATGTGTATAAAATCATCCATACAATTTTCTGTCTAGAGCAGTTTACAACAACACAATGAAAATACAATATTCCTATTCACGGGTTGTTTAGTTGGTTAAATAAATGTAATGCATTTTGGTCCGAGTGGACCTGTAATTTGAAGATAGAGACCTAGAGTATATGAACTTTAGTTGAACTCAAATAGCCAACATGCAATTTGTTAACATATTGACTTTTGTAAAAATGATCAATAATGTCACGCACCGATCGCAAGCATTCTAACAGCATGTTCGACATTATAATACAGGAAACATACAAGTGGATGTAGGACCTGACACATTTTCAAAATTCCTAGCTACATGTAGTAAGTTTCACCAACTTGTCAAAAAAACTTTAAATTGCACAATGTACAGTTCAGGCATACAAACAGCATACGGACTAGCACACACATATGGCGCCACTGGCAAGTTCATTTTGTAGAAGGATACTAGTCGAAGACAACCTACTAACAAAAATGCATTTGACTACCCAAACACCCATCTTCATCACAATCTACATAGACAATGAACTTTGAAGCATGAATAAAAATTTTGACAATAACGCACCACAATGTGTCACTTTAAAGACAACAAAATGTTAAAAGACTCTTACTATGTAAAATATTCGAAGAACTTCCGCAGGAAATTGTCGATTCCGGCCGGATGCAGTGACAGCAATCGAAGATGTAATTTCGCACAGCTGCAGGTTCTGCAGAACTATGGGGTTTATATTGGTGGGGATAAATCCCGAGACTTACTCGATGATACGTAAATCGAGTTACTTAAATATAACTCGATTACTAGGTACTCGAGGTACGTGATGTGCACATTTCAAGAATCAGTTATATATAACTCGACTATTCATATATCGAGTTAAGTTCACTGGACTTCGCCATCAAGCCCAGAGATTTTGGACTGGTCCAGATGCAGTCCAAGAGGAATCCAACTGTATAGGAGGGTCTACACAGAACCCGATTTCTATGAAACCGAGTTCTGTTCACAAATATCTCGATATATAGGAAATCGAGTTATGTTAACTGTTACTCGATTCTAGATAACTCGAGTTTTGTCCACCCGGCCCAAATATTGTGACCGCCCCAGATGCAGTCCAAGAGGAATCCAAGTGTGTGGAATGTTGAATAACATAAGTTGAGAACAAAAAATCTAAATATATATATATATATACATCAGGGGGTTTCTGCCCTCAATGTTGGGCTATTTTCTGGTACTGTTTGTAACTCATTTCAGCAAATTTGGTCAAACTTTTACAACTTATATTTTAATAAAATATAATGCAAAATAGATAATTTGACATGGAGTTCATTTTAAAATTATCATGTAAAATACAAAAAATTACATCTTATGCAACCATTGAGAGAGTTGTTTGCAAGAGCTTAATTGAAAAAATTTCTTATGGTTAATTGAGAATAGCCCAACATTTAAATCTTCCTTTTGCTAGACCTTAACTGAATAGGAAATTATGCTTAATTGAAGGAACTCGAGAGAGGATAGTTTCTCTTCCATTTACTCTGAGGCCTGTTTTTTACTTCTTTGATGCGTTCCTTATCTAAACCATTTCGGTGGAGAGTTTGAGGTGAACTGTCCAAAATGTCTCGCGTCAATTAATTTGTTAACTTATTCAACTCAATGAAAAATAAACATTTTTATGACCAAACCCCATGAAGGGTAAATATAAATTCTTGAACAATGTTAGGGACTTAACTTTTTATTTTTCTTTTTATTATTACTTTTTTACAAGCTTGTTGGCTAAAATTACAAATTGTGATTACATCAACATAATTATAACATCAATCTTGATTCTATTTTTGTTATACACCAATCATAATATGTCACTTCAACAATTTTTAACAAAGTTGTGTTACTAGATTGGAACATTTATACATATGAGCAATTTATGTACAACATCTTTAAACCATTTACTCCTAATTTTCAGTAAAATGCGAGTAAACCAAATCGGTATTCAAACACAATCCTACATGAAAAGGTGAGTAGGGTTGTCCCCCTTTCTTAGTCTCAAATTGATGAAGTAACAAATTTTGTAAAAAAAATCATCGATTTATAATTCCAACTTGGTAAACTTGGGCTTTTGACATGAGGATCATTCAAAATAGGTCATGTTATGTACCAAATTCGTGCATAAGTCTACTTAGAAACCCAACTAACAAGAAAACCCAACATGCAATATTTGGCTATTGTTTTTTTTTTTTACTTTATCGAATCACATGTGGCATAAGCATACTCGATGAGAGCTCTTTGTTACCAATTTTTAGAATTGTGGTTTGTAAGGCCCAACATTTAAATATTTCTTTTGCAAGAGCTTAACTGAATAGGGACTTATGCTTAATTGAAGGAACCCGATAGAGTTGGATGCTTTTAGTTGATATCAAATTCAATTCGGCAAGTGATTCTAAGGGTTTACAACTTAAGCAGTGAGCCTTATAATTCTGGAATTATTTACAATAGGAATTATCATATTTGGACCTACAGCTTTTGGTCATGAAGTGGTTTATTCTTGAGATACTCAAACTACCTGTTTACCAACATTAAGGCCAGAAAATTGCCTAACCTTAGAAAGTGGGCAGCTAGTATCTCAAGATAAAGATACTCGATAAACTCCTAAGCAAATTCAACAGCAAGAACCAGATCCGATATGGCAGCTGGTACATAACACTTTTGTCACAGTTTATATTGGTATAAATAACTCCATATTGATCAGATGCAGTCCTAGTATCGATGATATTACATAGCAACTCAGCTTTGCTTTTAAACAGTACAGCATGCCAGGGATGTCGATATAACAAAACATCAACCTTGGCCACAGTCCATTCCAAAAGCAACAAGAGAAAAAAACGGATGAACATAGTCGTTGCAAAATAAACACATCCAAAGTTGAACATTTAACATAGTAGTTGCAAAATACACACATCCAATGTTTAACTATATTATAAACACATCCAAAGTTTAACGTTTAACATAGTAGTCGCAAAATAAACACATCCACTGTTTACCATTTAACATAGTACTTGCAAAATAAACACATCCAAAGTTTAATGCAACCACCATAACCACTTATTCGATGCATCTGAAAATGTGGACTTTCAACACAACATCGTCCCTCATGATCAGCTCAAATACGCAAACATCTCCTACTTGCAACGTATTTTCCCTCGCAAATGCAGACCACCCAGCAGATACGACACACGATGAACCCACACTTCGTTCATATATGTATAACTTCACAGGCCATAATTGGTCCACAACCTCCAGATTCACTGTGAGTATACTTCCTTTGCTGTAGTCCTTGGTAAAGCCTTCTCTTGGTAGGTAGTTGATAATGGCCCGGGGTAAACTCTGTACAACAAAGTTGGAAAGCGATATTTCATAAATTGTTGAACCGAAGATGAACCTAAGATGTTAGATATATATACAGACAGCTACGCAAATCATTAGCAACAAGTACTGTACATGCTTTCTAATTGATCTATGACAAATCAAAGTAAAAAAGAGGGCATGACTAAAACCCAACAATTTATGTGAAGCTAAAAGCTTACCGCACGGTCCTTGCCATCAATGTATGAGGGATGAATGGTAACAGTGAACAGGGGATTCTCCGATTTAAAAGCATTGGCTCTCACAAGATTTTCAGCTACACCGCCATCTTTCTTAGGACATTGGTCAGATTCAAGTTTAACTAACGAACTGCCTCTGCATCCTACTCGATTTCCTCCAACCCCATGAGCTGATCCTGAAATGACATGAAAATACGAAGTGATGCGCATGAAATTATTAGTAAACAGGCTAATAACAATCAACCAATTCCTTACAACAGTGTGAGATTCATACCTGAACCCTCTCCCTTAGTAAAGACGCCCAAGATTTGAACAGAGTCATCATCGCTCTCATTATCTTCCATCCTACAAGGTTGGACTTGGTCATCTAAACTATAGTCTATTTCTGTTGCAGTGGCATCAAATATGAGTACATCAAAGTGTGAATGTCCAACATATTTGAAAACTAGCAAGTGCCCCACGGTTACACCATGACAGCTTGCAAATTCGCACCAACCATTTTGAAACCAAACCCCCTCATCATGTTTTGTCACCTTCACTTTCCAATTTGTACCATTAGGAATCCTAAGAAAGGCCGTATCGGACAAATGAACTCCATATTGAAGTATAAACTTTGGTGGAATCCGCTGTAAACAAGAATCTCCATAACATTAATGCAGGCGTTGTAAATAAACACATGCATTTGAGTTCGCATATTGTGCAGCAACCATTACAGGAAATCTAACACAAAATCTAACAACTGAGATGCAGAGGATGATGTTGGTGAAATGAAGTTCTATTAGTTGAATGAGTTAACAGCATTGTTTGAAATTACAAGTTTCTGTTTTTGATTTTGGTATCTATAGAGTTAAATATTTAAATAAACACATGCATAAAGGTGTATCATATCATGAGCTTCAAACCAATGGCACATATACGAATTACATATTCATACACACCTTTATACAGCTACATTTTTACCCCCTACCATTAAATTACCCTCTGCTCTGTTTTCATTGAACATGTTTAGTCTAGATCAACCATTGAAACACAATTGGAAACTTAACAACAACAATAACAATAACAGACTTAGTCCGAAATTAAGAACAAAATATCAAAATTATGTGTGTGTGTCTCCAAGAGAATATTGTATTTTAAGAATTGTCACTCTCTACCATTACATATCCTCAGTATAGTTTTAATCCATATTTGAAGAATTGTCTGCAAGCATTTCATGCTTTGTGACTAACTACTTAAGTATTGACAAACAATTTAAAACACAAAAAAATCAACAAAAACAGTTAGTCTCAAATAAAATAACTGTAAGAGAAATATATTTTATTCAAAACTTACTGTCTAAACTCAACAAACAAAACTTGACAATTGCAGAGGAATCAAACACAAAAAATAAATCACAACAACAAATGTAACATACGTATTGCAAACTTAAAGTTTTTATGTCTACATGCAACAAATGTACAATTTTTTCAAAAATCATAAAAACGAAGATCAAATGGACGACGTGTATTAGCATATTAGTTTCAGAGAGAAAACAGATCATGAATTTAAGCATACTTACAATCTTTCCTTCTTGAATAGCTTGAGGCAGAATAATCTTGAAAAAGTGTGGGGACCTCATCGTAGGATCAGCAGGACCATCCTCATTGTTTCTCCGCCATTGAGAAGCCATTGTTGTGGTTCTCCGAAGTCCGGTGCTTTTCGCTAAGAAGTTCAACGGTTGATTCTTCGTAGGTTGAGAGTTAAATAGAGTTCACCAATCTGGCAGGACTTCCACATAACCCGATTATTTACTAATCGAGTTATGTGTACTAAAAATCACAGGAATCCATGTTGTGTGCAGTGTCACTTTTAGGAATCCATGTAGTGGTACGGATTGCAAGTAACTCGACATTACAAACCTCGAGTTATCTCCAACATTCCTCGATAACAGTGAAGCCGAGTTATGTGAACTACTGTTCCACACCCAGCCCTCCGTATTTGGACTGATCCACACGCAGTCCAAGAGGAATCTCAGTTTCCCGAGGGTAATACACATAACTCGGCTATATTGAAATCGAGTTACCTGGAGTGTACACCAACCCACTACACAATTTATTACGTTAACTGTCTTCCACATAACTCGGTTATTCGCAATCCGAGTTCTGTGTAGTGTAAATTGGGACAGTCTTCCCCATAACTCGATTACCAAGAAAGCGAGTTACTTGACACATAACTCGGCTATATGTATATCGAGTTACTGTTATAACTCGGTTCTACAGAAATCGAGTTATATAGTCTGGGCTTATCCACCCAGCCTTCCTTATTTGGACTGATCCAGATGCAGTCCAATAGGAATCTCAGTTTCCATAAGTGTACTACACATAACTCGGTGAGCTAGAAATCGAGTTATACGGCGTGTAACCAGCCCAGCCCAATTTCTTAATGTTTAACGGTCTTCTGTATAACTCAGTTATGCTAAAAGCGAGTTATTTGATCTGGGCTTTTCAACCCAGCTTTCCATAGTTGGACTGATCCAGATGCAGTCGAAGACAAATCTAAATGTCCAGAAGGGGTTCCACGTAACTCGGTAAATGTAAGATCGAGTTATGTTCAAACATTCCCTCTCGTTCATTGAGTTTACACCCCCATACAGCATTGGCCTGCTGTATCTACTTCCAACCACATCTACTTCCCAGTGTACGCTCCTATACAACAACTCATATCTACTTCCAACCACATCCATCAGTTATTCATTCCCTCATTTCCATTACGTGAATAAGAAAATCATCCATATGAGCATAATTGTAAGTAAGAACTTTATACATTTAAATCAGTTGATGTACAAAAATAACTTTGTCAATTGTACGTTTTAAACATTATTCACAAATTTAACTTGAAACTTGGACAGCATACGCCAACAATGGTTGTAGGCAATCATGGAGTCTGCGCATTTGAGTTACACATTTTTGTTGTTCTCTGCAGTCAGTCTAACCACTTCATCCGTGGTGCGTAGAAAGTCTGGCAGCTTCGGCACACAGGACATGGCAACAGTATTGGAACTACAAACCTCCCGTTGCTGCAGGGCTGCCTCGTTTCTGCGTAGTAACAAACACAAAAATTAGTATACAACCCACATTAATTAATAGCATGTTACAGTTGCACCTTGGCCACAATTAGCAATCTTAATCAAAACATATACAGTTAGGGAAATAGAGACCCCATGAATAGAAGAATATGTACACCACAAACAAAAAGATTGGAAGACCACCAAATCTGACAGAATACTTGGAATGGTAATAGGTAGGAGTTAAAGGTAACTGCAACTACTTGACGAAGTAATCACAAGATTGCCCAAAGTGTAGCTACATTTGATACAATGGTATTACTATCATGGTTCCAAACTAAAAATTACTCCATGAATCTTACTTATAACTCATAATGTAATACCTATACATGTAAAGAAGAACAACTTATGATACCCCTTGTTACTATGAATTTTAGTTGTTACCTGCTACGTAGCACCACGACTTGTTGATGCCACATTTCGCGTCGGACATGTACGCCGGTTATGACCCTCTTGCCGACACAACCCACACTTCAACTTTGGTCCATTCTCAATCCACAATGAGGTTGGCAACTCCCTATCCTCGTCATCCATCTCATTGCGGATTCTTGTGGACGTCGGCCGACCTTTCTCACAGATCAACCGCGGGTTTGGCATCACGGTTCTCCTTTCTTCTGGCTCCGGCCATTCTAACCTATCTTTAAGGGGTTGGAATATCGGCTCGTAGCTATGATATCGTTCTTCCACGCGGTAGAAACTATCCATATACTCAGTGGCATCGTGGTTGTGCTTGGCACAAACTGCTATCAAGTGTGAACAAGGGATCTTGTTTGCTTCCCATTTGCCACACGTGCATGTCATGTCCATGAGGGAAACCCTATGGGTGTGATCTCCCCCGCCAGTGTTCAACAATGAACACTGGGTCTCCACTGTATATAACTGTTGTTGCACGCTCATCCGTCTAACTATATGGAGCTTCGCCTTCTCTTGATTTGCCTCGAACTTGTCATAGGCATATTTGCACCACACTTGCCCCTCTTCCAACTGCTCTAGGGTTTTGTTTCGACGTTCGTCAAAGTACGAGTTCACCTTGTAAAATGTGAACTTCACCATTGCAGTTATAGGCAAGCTACGTGCGCCCTTAAGTACCCCATTGAAGCACTCTGACAGGTTGGTTGTCATTGCCCCATATCGGTGCCCATGGTCATGTACAAGTGTCCACTTTTCTTGATTTACCTCCTTAAGATAGTCGTACGCATCCGGGTTGACATTCTTGATGCAATCCATGGTGTTTTCAAACTTCCTAACTTGATTTGCAGTTGCTGCCTTCCATACCAAGTTCTTCAACGGCACACTATTGAAGTTTGTGTTAACATTGCTTACTAAATGGCGGAGGCAATACCGGTGATGGGTTAAGGGCGGTTGCAAGTAGCCCCTAGTGGTGTCATCGAAGCATGATTGTATCCCACGATGCCTGTCGGAGATTATACATAAATTGGTCCGGTCCGTAACATAGGTCAGCAGGCATGCCAAGAACCATCCCCATGTCTCTGTGCTCTCGCTTTCAACAACGGCAAACGCGAGTGGATAAACCTCGTTGTTACCATCAGTTGCCATTGCTATCAACAGCTTTCCTTTGTACTTGCCATAAAGGTGCGTTGCATCTATACTTATCACTGGCCTGCAATGCCTGAACCCTCTAATACACGGACCGAAAGCCCAAAACGCGGAGTTGAATATACAAGTCCCCGGGACACGAGGGTCACACTTTAATGTGGTTACAGTGTCCGGATCTGCATCGGACAATGCCGCTAGAAACCGTGGCAATTCCGCGTAGGACTCGTCAAAATCCCCGTAAATACGCGCAACTGCCTTCTGTTTGGCTTCCCAAACCTTGTACATAGTTACATCATGCCCGTGCCTTGCATGCAGCATACTACGCAAGTCCCTTACCTTTCGGGTTAGGTCCTCCCGTACATACTTCTCAAGTGCAATGGATATGAACTTTGAATCCATCATCCGCCCATCAGTCGCTACTTGGAGGGATGAGCAACTATGGGGAGCCGGACATTTACTGATCTGCCACAACCCGTGCTTCTTGCTGCAAATGGCCCGAATTGACCACATACATGCCTCATGTATGCACCGCACTACTAGCCTATTGGTGTCAGACTTTATGACCTTGTATTGCTTATTATGCTCCACAGAGTAGAGGGTCAACACATACTGAACAGAGGCTTTATTCTTGAATAGCATCCCGATGGCCAGGTGGTCACCTTTATGCCAACTTGTAAGATGCCCTGTACCCAATGCAGGTGATGGGTCCTTAATATTGTCCCATGTGTTTGATGTGAACCATTCTGGGATAGGAACTGTATTAGGGCAATCCTCATCGTTGTTTTCGATAAGTGGTACATTGACCTCTGCGTCGTCCACTGCTCCATCAGTATCAATGAACTCTTCGTACACATCTTGGCTGGCATCAATTTCAATTCCCCCATCCAAATGAACTTGTATATGTTCATACGTGTGACTAGACCCTCCCGCATATCGTGTATGGGTGCCCAACACTTCCGGTTCGACAACATCATCACCTGCACTGCATGGTTGATTACTGTAAGGCAAGGGCGTGACATCGGCAAAGGAAGGCTGCATGTCAAGCGGCGATGACTGTGGCGCTTCCACCCCACTGCCATGTTGTGAACTTCCACTAGCAGGGAACCCAACAGCCTCAACAGTTACATACAAATCGGACGCTATGAACTGGGGGGTCCGCTTAATCACTGTCCACATCATGTCCACGTCAGCATCGCAACCCAACGGATTTGAGTTGTAGACAACCTGAGTACTCACAAGTATCTGGGGGGCACGGTACACGATGGATATCTTATGTGACTCGCTGTCCAACCCTAGAGCTTCCATTATCTTCCGATGCATTTTTCTCAAGTGTGTTCCGCATTTCAACTCAATGAACTTCTTCTTCACTTACTCGCCTCTATAGGACAACCCATGGAAGTCGTGGAAATACTGCTCCCCATCATAGTAAACGTAGAAGCAATGACGACCCATGGTAGACCTGGAGAAGGACAATTAATTGTAGTTATCATGAAGAAGATAAAGGATTATGTTGGTGACAATTAATCGTTTACAAACGCACTATAATGATATCCTAAGTATTCCGAACAAACTTGATTCGTTTGTACACAAAGTCCGGTGCTTTTAGGGGAGATGTTTCACAACAAAGTATAAGTATATGATGCAATATGGTCAGCAGAAGCTGTTCACCTCGCAGGCTTTCTTTTTCAGAACCCACACACTTAAGCCTTTCAGAACTGAAAGAACCATACAATTTAAACCTCTTATTACTTGTTACATCATTGTTGATACCTATGAATAAATGCATATATCATCATAGGAATTCACTTGACGATGAAAGTTTGTTTATATATATGTTCCCAATTATCCATACATCCATTACTAGATCTATACACCTGGAGGAAGAATATGTATACAATGTCAATATCACACACACACACACACACACAGAGGATAACACAATTTGCCATTTGTTTTTGGGAAAATTGTTCTACTTATTTTCAGTATATTGACCGTTTTTGAAATTCCTAACAAATTGTTTCAAAAATGGGTGGTTAATGTGTGGCCTAAGGCCATATATTATATATAAACTATGTTTACATGTGTGTGTGTATATATATATATATAAATCATCATATATGGAAAGTCCAGTTTGTGTATATTTACATATATCTACACACACACACACACCCATATATATATATATATATACACGACACTATGTGTGTGTGTGTATATATATATACCCTAAACACACACATATAAGTGATCATATATAGGTATGTAGGTTTGTCTATATATAGATACATCTACCAGGTTATTGGTTTATACATATATATATATATACACACACACAGTGTCAGAACCATAGTAAGAAAGTCATCACATTTATGCTAAAGTGTCAATCCAAATGTAATTACAGAATTATGTAAGTAAGTTAAGATATACCTGTCAGGAGAAATGAGTATTGATGAGAAGAAGGGGACCACAGCTATAGCACGGTTGGTGAGGGTACAAGTAGAAGAAGTAATAACCTTAAAGGCTTTCTTTTTCAGAAACTCACACACTGAATGTCTGAATGTAACCCAGCACTAAAAGAGGCAGACACGTGCATGGATTCTGATATGTGGGGACGGGTGAATCGTAACTCGATATCTGGGATATCGATTTCACTTAAAACTCGACTTTCATACTATCAAGTTACTGTTGACGCGACGTATTGAGGTGACGGGCGCAGAAACTCGGTAATTTAGAAATCGAGTTACTTGCAACGTCAAATGATTTATTTCTGTAACTCGATTTCTTAGAAATCGAGTTTCTGTTTGCATTTCCTCCACTTATAAGTAGATTGACTCCACTAGTAAGAAGGTGCATCCAGCAGCTCAAATACGCAAGGAGTTCCACCAGTTCGTGTTTGTAGACCGGGATGGGACGTACTTATGTTGTGTTTAATGGTCGTGTTCCAGGCATATACAACAGTTGGGTAGATGCAAGCAAACAAGTTCATAAATTTCCGAACGCCATTCACAAATCATATAAAGATCGAAGGGAAGCAGAAGCTGCATACATGGAGTATTTGCATTGTAATGGTATGGACGAACATGGTGGTGCATCCACATCGTCGGCAACTCCAAACATATCAACATCAGTTCCACCTAGCACTTTTCCAAGCGAAGGAACTAATTACAACAGTGGAGACATTAGGAACTCCTTGTTAAGGTATCAGTTGGAAGTTGCCATTGAGGAGCGTGACCATGCAAGAAGGATTGCAACCTTGAGTGCGAACATGTTAAATGAAGTGGTGGCTCATGTTGTGGGGGATGATGAAGTTGATGCACCCACGGGACAACGTATGGGTAAATGAATGGAAAACTATAACTTCATATTGTTGTATTCATTAAGATATGTATACTTGCAAGTAACTAGGTTCGTGTGTATGGTTTAACTAGAAATGTCATCGTTTTCCAGCTGTTTACCTGGCAGATATGTGTATATGGGAAAGTAACCTTATTTTTTTTTGTTTAAGCACTACTTTGGTCTTATTCGGTCCATTATATGTACTTTGGTCTTATTCGGTCCACTTTGGTCCTATTCGGTCTAGTACAAACTATTCGCTCTATTTGATCGTAATTCGTAACTAATGGTCAGCGTTTCTCGTATGAGATATATTTGGTTCACTTCAGTCCATCATATACACAATGAGTCATGAGTAACGAATGTACATGACATTAAAAACAATAATAACTTGCAAATTGGCTGGATGAATGATTTTGAAAATCCACTGGGAGGATTCATGGCAATCCATACCAATCAAAGGAAACACGATGGGCATTGAGAAAGATAAGATTGGAATTGGTCATACATGAAAAATCGTCCTACATCAAAAAAATTTAAGGCGAATCTGAAAAATTGAGTTAAAGTCCAAAACAAAATACTTGCAATTGGTCATACATGGAATTGGTCTTCAAGTCAATTCTGAACAATTTCATACGTAGATGATAGAAAGTCCAAAACAAAATAACCATGAATAAAAATTGACACCAACCAACTAAAAAAACAAATAACACATCAAGATATAAAGATTATTGAATCCCAAACACAGTAAATAAAACCCAAAAAATATGATGCAGCTTGTAATATTATTCAAAAATAAAGAAAAAGTTACACCTAAAATTTCAAAATTACTTGAAAAGATAACATTACATGGATAAGTGTATGATGCAGAATTAATGTTGGAAAAACTTATATACAAGCATCCCTTCTTTGCATGCTCTCCACTAAAGTTCCCAACAAAGATTCAATCTATGAATTTAGTGGCAGCACAATTACAAAGCACATGTTGTTCTTATTCTTCAAGTTTAAGGACTACAACTGCATAGTGGAGTACTACAAGTTTCAATACATACATTACTATATCTTCCCTCCAACTGGGTCCACTAGACGAAATTGAGCACGTACGAGAGTGGTCTTCCCACTGCCAGTTCTGCCAACAATACCTATTTTGTGCCCTTAACCGAATGTGCCCTTGTAAAAACGCTCGAACCTGCAAGCCCCAACAGAGTAGATTACCCTTATAGACGATGAAATGGCTCAAGTTTATAATGAAAGTAAGAACAAAGACTCTTACTATTATAATTGAGTTTGTTACTCAATGGGGTGAGCCAAAATCTCCCACCTTCTGGCTATACTATTATGTAGACTGCGAGAATTAATATACCATCAAACAATCGTATCAGAAATACAAACACCACCCAATTAATAATATCACAAAGAAAACAATTGTACTTGTGGAACTATGTAATCACCTTACAGAGTTTTTAAAGCAGTGCAAAAGCCTACAATTAACTCCAATGAGTCTTTCTTAACTTAAAATACTCATGGTATACAATACTCATAATGCCCCATGTTCCAAATGCTGTAGATAAATTAAAACTTATTGTGCCTTGTATGTTGATAATTGAAGTAATATTACAGAGAAAATAACGATGAAGTATAATATAAATTCCGAAGAGAAGATACTTGTAATACTCCTATACACTTAGAGGGCACTACCCATAGCACAAAAATCCTACCTTTTAATACTCCTATGTACTTGTTTTAGTTTTTAAAGAAAATGATGGAATCTCAGTTATGGACAAAATATCCAGTTAGACAGCTGTGTTACATGGGCAAGCTCATATATTTAAGTTATCATGCATCTCACCCTGATAGATTTTGTTAGATGGGATCCACCCACATCAAGGCCAAATGACCATTGGCACACAAAATGCCAGGATAAACAAAGTAGATGCGACGGTACAATCCTGCATGTACACGCCCTATCCGGTCCAGTAATAGAACCACAGTTTCAACATACAGATTTCTGTTAGTGACATATATCCATTAAACAAGGACTTGAGTTATCAGTCATTGGTGACAGGAAATTTCCAGATTTGCCAAAAAGAAGGGACCCATTTGTGAATGCAAAGGTGTACATTGATACTTCTAGTATACGGACATTTATACAGTTATGCAGACCCAAATTCAAAAGAGCATGGGTTGGTAGTGACTTACCAAGAGTTTATCATCACTGTCAAATTCCATTCTATTACTTCAGGGCGGGGCCTCACACGGTATATGCATGTATTGATTTAGCATTTGGACAAATCAACTCCATAATTTGGTAAAGTGCACTGATTCTGAATTGAGAAGACAAGTGATGTGTTTAATGAAAGACCATAAGAAAGTGCCATTCCAATAAATCATGCAATTAAAGGATAAATTGTTATGAAGAATCTAATACGCATGTTTTACAGCGCAATATAACTCCACAAGCATGTTTAAAAAACCATCTCTAAAAGTATGGAAGCATTTATAGAAGAACTGTAATTCGTTAAAGATTGAAAAAATAACTCTTCAAGGTAAAACTCACCAGAGCTAACAGATCCGGGAGGAAGCTAGGACCATGCAGAGTGCTAAAGAGGCAATAACAATTGCACTAACTGTTTCTAATCTTTGGATCAACCACTCATTTGCTGCAAAACTGTGGAAAAAGGACTGGCATTTCTGACAAGTAGGTCAAGATTCTTTTAAAAGAATCGGTCTTCCTCCGCAAAAACTCTTATAGTCATGGCGCCAAGCATTGTAGAGACTCAGATTCTTGTTGTGCTACAAAGGAGTTGGTTGTGCCATTGGTCCGCATAAACTCATCAACCTCGACCCTGAAAAGTATCAACTTACTTCTTCTTGCTTATCACCAGGGCCGCACATTTGTTTCTCAAAAGAGGAAAAAAAAACAAAAACCCCCAACGCCACTTAAAATCTCTCTTACAAACAAGTTCGGCACTCCAGCTAACAACATATCAAAATACAACAAAGTTTGGCTTCAAATCAATACCAATCGAGGTATTTGTCCATTTGCAATAAAAATTAAAAGCCCAGAAAAACTTCCTAATACATCAGTAAATACAATACACCTTATGGGTTTTATCCTACATGTAACAATTTGTTGACAACAAAAACACTAAATAAGCCAGTACAAGTCCCCAAGCAATGATCCACAAACAGATGCACAGCCACCAAGATGCACAACCACCTATAACATGAAGAATAAGCACACAGGGACAATCAGGCTCAATGGCCATTTCGTTTCAACCATATATTCGCTAAAAAAAAAAGATACAACTTTATAAGAAAACAGAAATGAAAATATCCACTCACCTAGAGGCCGAAAGTATAAGCATTCAGTTCAATAGGCATTTAATGATCTTTTCGTTTCCGCCCATATGCCCTGATAGGTCTAATCTTACCTGTTTCATCAGACACAACAGCATAATTAAATTAACATAATCAATCAAATGCGCAGTATAAGTAGGTAAGAAGATGAGAAGTGTAGACAAAGTACATACCATCACCGGTCCCGCAACTGGGAGCATGCGCAGGAGGGCGCCGTGATCTCCGCAAACCCTCCACCGGCGCAATGTCCTCAGCCGGTATCTGCTCAATCTGTACAGGCTCAATGTCCTCGGCCGGTATCTGCTCAAGCTGTACAGCATCTTCGTGGGGGGTTGCAGATGAAGCTAACATGGTGGGGTCCACATGCACTAGAGGTGGGGTGGGCATGCCTGGTGTGGGGACAAATATGCATCCGCCATCATGGGCAGATCCGCTGAAAACTGCAGGCGACATACGGGGAGGGTCCGCATATTCTGTGCTAGCACCATGGGACGTAGGCTGGGGTGGAACAGTGCCCTCATGACCGGCGCTATGGGATGGCCCAGCACCAGTGCTAGATGTGCATCGTGGTGTCCTGCCACCATCGTCAGATAGTACCCAATCAGTGCCAAGCCATGCCTCTTCTGCACCCGAGTCATCCCCTTCCTCGTAGATGGGATCCGGCTCAGTCGTACGACCGCGACCAGCTCGGCCACCCCCACGACGTCCACCCCCACGAGACCCACCACTTTGCCCGCCACGACCTGGCCCCTGTGTACCAATGTGAACTGCTTCTGCAAGCGCATCCGCCAATTTAAGTCGGCCCAGCTCCTCCACAAGCTGTAGTGTATATGTAAGGTCATTATGCATGTCAGAACCTTCGTCGCACCTCCGTATAGACCTAATCATTGTCCGAACCTACAAAACAAGGGCGGCGTCATAAAAGCAAAACATAGGTATGATGCAAAAGTTGGATAAATCTGTTCCAAAATAAAAATAAAAAAGTAGTAAACATAGCTAATGAACTCCTTATATTAGTTATAACTATTAAATATCTTTAAAAAGATTGCATATAAAAATAGGGGTTGGACCCCCCTATGCAGAAATTTATAGTTCCACCCCAGCAGTCACGAATGTTCTATTTCCTGTTATGTTTATGGGTATGCAAACTAAACTTTGAGATAATACTTCCGAAAAACACGTATGGTTGGTTGGTTGTACATAAGTTCAATATTAGCACAAGTGAAAATATCTTTTATCATTTGTGTATATAGGCTTTACTAGAGTTACAACTCCATTAATATCATACTGCAATCAGGACACATTTTTTGAAGTTACAACTCCATTAAGATCATACTGCAATTATGACACATACGATGAAGTTATTATTTCCTAAGGTACACGTCCGAATGGATGATGCCTCAAAATATCAAACACGAGCTGAAATTGCCCAACATTAAGGGAAGTACCATCAGTTACAACATATATCATACTTGAATGTAGTGGTGAATAACATATCCTTGCTGCATACTTGCAAGAATTTAAATGACCTTTAAGATGTTGGAAATTGAATTCTACTAACAGTTGAGTAAGGTAATATCTATCAAGTTCAAGAAATATGTAATTAGCTTTCAATCCTAGAGGTAAGGATATCTAGTGTGACACTGAACTATCATGAAATGCGAATTTATCACTACTAAAAAGAGTTGCACCGTCCGTTTGAAATTACAAGCCAACCAAAAACAAAAAATAAAAATAAAAATAAAAGAATAACCCAATCCACCCTTTTCAAAATTTGAATGTAATTATATGAACTAAGGTGTGGTCATCATTCGTCATTGCCAATTAACCATTCCTCATGCAAACAAATTGGATGAAGACAAATTCAGTTATTTATGAACAACTTAAATCATGCAGTAGCTTAAAAACTTAATGAAATATAAACTCATAGAGATGTAACAACAATAATAATTGTGGAGTTTTGCATGCATGATAAAGCTGCTGAAGATATTTAATCGAACAATGGTTTCATACATAAAATGGGAATTGTTGCCTCACCATGAGTTCCCAGTACGCAGACTCTGGTGTTATGTACCGCCTTGTGTTGCGATTGTACCACGTCATGTACTCAATGAGGTATGTATCATCACCGTCCAAGAGAGGGGCCCCGCGAACTTCAGTCACTCGGTTGGCCCATTGCTGAATGAAGACAGCATGTTCTGCCTCCCAATCCTTCTCCCATTTACCCTGGAGGGATATCTTGTGAAGGGCAACCGATGTATCCACAACAGATGGAATTGGTTGCTTCATCCCAAATTGACGGAGGACCCGCTCAGGATGATGCCACTCCACTATCCAAAAGTATATCATCGGCACCTCGGCCCTCCAAATATGCTGCCCGGCAATGCAATACGCAGGCAGGGAGCCCAACGTATGCGTGTACGGCTCCCATACAATCTGCATAAGTGGATTATGTTTGTGATAGTGAGACATCATACTAATTAAAGATTATGTTTGTAATATGTAAAATGGAAAGCATGGAGTTTATTAATTCTATTCGTACACAAAATGTTTAGGGATTATTAGGCAGAAAGCAAAGAAACAGCAAGATTGGGTTCAAAATATTAACAGAATGAAGTCAACAAGCAATTAAAACAATGAATAGCATTCATCTGTAGAAAATAGTAAAAGATCTAGGTTGACCGATGTCCACATTCCATTCTCAGAACCATGTTCATATGCATAACATTGAAAGCTAAGTGAGACCATCAGATACTAGGGTTTTCAATCTAAACCAGACTTACAGGAGGGTGCCAGAGCATCCTTACGGCTGTAAGATGAATCAAAGTTGATGATTTCGCAAAAGCTTTTTATCGTAATAGAAAACTTTTACTAGATTAATTGCATTAGTCATTAACAATGTTTCAATGACTGAGAACAAAATGACTATTAATCATTGTAAGACTAAACTAACTGTACTTAATTTTATCTTGAAGCTATAAAAAATATGGAGGGAAGACATATATAAGGTCTGCTGGATACATTGCATTTCAAGTAGCACTTTTTATTGCAAGAAATGGAATCTATGTAAACTAGGACATGGTATAATCCTCATCAAATACTGTTATCATATTTCTATATAAATATATTTTCTTATAAAATTTAGTGTTCGAAATTACGTATATTTAATATTTATCTGAAACTAATCATGTCTTATCTTAGTACCTTGGTGCAACAAATTATGTGGAACAAGCTATGCAGTGTAAATCACAGCATATTATGATCAAGCTCCTCTTAATGAATATGGTGAGTAGCATATGTTGCATGCTTCTAAAATTATATGAATAAAGTAGTAATTAATAATCCACAACTTTTACTAATTGTACGACTATTGAGGCCCATCAAGTGGGGACAACTTAAGGAGTTGCATGCTGCAATTAAATTCTGCTCCACAACTTTTCAGTTAGGTCAACAACAAGAGGTAATGTGTCAAAAGTCTTTATGTTTTCTCATATATCACTGATTAACAGGTATCTGTTTATTTAAACTTAGGCCGTTGTCTTCCAAGAAGAAATGGAGGTTGTGCGGCATTTCTTACTAGCTATGCGAAACAAAATGTTACTGTATAAATTCAAAATATACCACTTGATTACGTAAATCGAAGTCAATCAGTATGCTAGTAGGCTGTAAAAGTAATTTATAACTGTGTGTGTGTAACAATGTTTTTTACAGAGCAATAACAATGTTTGTAATCCTGGATTCTAAGAGTTAGAACAATAAATACTAAATTGTCTACTTATTACGCAGAGCATTAACTATGGATTTGAGCTCATAACATTTTATTATTTAATTACAAACTGCACAAGCTTAATTTAAATTTTGTAAATAAAATTTCTAGCATATATTGTTTGAGTTTTGCAAAAATAATTGATATCTTCTAAGTTTACAATCATTCCGCTTATATAAAGTCAGATATATTTTTTTTGGTCGGTCTTTTTTCTTCTCTTTCGATGTCAGCCTAAAAGTTATATTTTATGCAATCTAAATAGGTTAAAATGGGGTATAATGCCAGAATCAGTAAATAAACACAACATTTTGTTTCAACTAGTAGCTGGGAAGAATGGAGGGATGTCATCGTGAATTTCGAAGATGCATCATTAAAATCAAATGAATTACTTGAGCACACAAATACAACCAAATACATATATGATTATCTTTGGTCTACTCTTAGGTAAATTAATTTCTCGTTGAATTATAACCAATTACATATGAACAATATGTGTGCCTTCTCTTCATTGCATCAGATTAATGACATTTGTAAGAATTGATGGAGTTGTTCTTCTTAGTTGCAACACAGGTTTGAAGTCACTTTGGCTTGCACTAAAGCAAGACTTCATGCTCAATCTTTTGCGCATGTTGCACATGCTTTTTTGAAAGACATATACGTAGGTAAGTTACTTTTTCAGTTCAAACATATTCGAAAGGGACAATTTCTTCTTTCTTTCTTGTTTGTTTGGGTGTAAATCACAAACGTTTCCGTACATAATAAAGGATATAGCCAAATTCTACTTAATATATATATGACTAAATTTAAATATATCCCATTGATCCAGCCCAACTTAGCCTGATTCACGTGAGTCAGGTTGCGTTTGTTTTTAGACATGTAATGACTTAGGAATTTCTCAACCCGACATTCTTAGGTTGAGTTGTAAAAAACCCTTCAATCCAAACCAATTCGACCCATGCACATGTACACCCCTACTTTTGATAATAAGACGTCTCCAAATATAAGGTTTTAAAAATGTTGGATTATAAAATATTTATTTATGCTAGGTTAAAATAAAAGAATTGAAGCATGTGATTTAACAGTTTAGAATTTTTGAGTTTATGGTTGCTCGGATTCATGCAGGTGCTGCGAATGGAAGTTCTAATGTGATGTACTTCACAATGGACATTCCAATTGAGTTAATGAAAATCCTAGTATCAAACAAAATGATGGGATGGAACCAATATTCTAAAATCAACTCATTCCTACAACAATCCAAGAATTCAAACTAAAATAAAAATAAAAACTTGGAAACATACTTGAGGGAAACGAAAATAAAAACCTCAAATTGAGGACGTAAATTAACTGGGTACCTGCTCTGCCCGTAGTGTAGCCAGCGACGTCCGGTACGCAGCAAGGACGTGTGTGGCATGCTCTGCGGTGCATTTTGGCCCGCTCCACCTAGCAAACATGGGGTGTCAACAAATGCCCGTTACTGAACTAGTCATTTAACAAACTTTGCTTTATATTTCACGTAGTTTATTTCCGTTTCTTAGTTTCACATATTTCCAATTCTATCAAAGAGACAAATACTATTACACGTAAATGATTATTCCTAAGAGACACTTAGCTTGAGTAACGAGCATTCAATGAACGTACCTAATGGCAAGGGGCCCTGAGTGCACTGGAGGTAGAGGCGGCCTCACAATAGGGCATAGTCGTGGGAACCTTGAATAGGCCCATAGCTGCACCAACAAGAGTGCTCCTCCAATCTGCATCGCTTCCTTCTTCGATGCACTGCAAAGTTGCCTATAGAGCCAGGCCAATGCTGCACTGCCCCAGCTATACCGTCTCGCATTGCTGATTGGGTTGAGCAACTGCAAAGGCAATAGCGACACCCGGTCCGCAGACTTGTCCATGAACAACAGGGCCCCCATCCGTACAAGTATGTGGTAGCGGGCATGTTGTTGTATGACTTCATCGCCGGCATCCACAGCTGGGGGAGCGGAAAACTGTTGATCAAGCCAGATGTATTTTATCCTCGCCCCAGTAAGGGTAGACTTGTTTGAGTTCGGTATCACGGGCGGAGGTTCATGGCCCAACAACTCTCGGCACAGCACGTTCCATTGCTTGGCTGTACTCCCAGTAACAGGCAACCCATCCACCGGAATCCCCAGCATCACCTCAATATCTTGCAAGGTGATACCCATTTCTCCATGGGGAAAGTGGAACGTGTGCGTCTCCGGACGCCACCGCTCAACCAAGGCCGTGATCAAGGCGTGGTCGACCTCCATATCAGGAACCTTGAATAAACCGGTCAAACCTGATACATCTATGCATTGCATGATACGTGGGTCTAGCCCACCCTGCGGCAATACACATTTACGGCGTCGAACCTTTAGCATGCCAGGCACATCCTGCACAGGGACGAGTCTTATGTTAGGTAGTGCACATGAGGTAATTATAAAACAAGCATGTATTAATAATATATTGGCATACCTCGTCGGCGGCATGGCTCCAAAGTGGAGTTGACTGATGATTCGGTTGCCGGGTCAACTGGGTAAGATCGTCCGGTCCAGGCCGCACTCTATCTAGTGCCTGCATATCTGACATGGCAGCAAATAGATTATTAGCAATTATCTAACAAGTAAACCACAATTAATATAAAATAAAATTGAAGCTTAAATAAATAAGAACTTGCCATAATTTTACATGCAAACACTTTCTGTTTTCCTATTATTTGTAATTGAAGTGAACAAACAAACGACTAATTAATGTGCTACAAACTTGATTGATACCTGCATGTTCAACGTCTAAGCAATATTTACATGTGAGAGTTCTTTTTGGTGTATGATGTCTTTGAAATTGATTTTAACAAGGCAAATATCAATTACAATTATTAGGAGCTGCATATGGAGGGAAGACATTAAATTTAACCATGCGACACACAATATGTGATCTTCCCCCAAGGACATTTAAAGTCAACTCTATGGCTTAAGACCAGTGCAGTCACATAGTAAATATAAATTGCAACAACTCAATGTTTAGGTATTTTATTCTCAAACCTGTTCAATCAAACTTGGTCTTTTCAACAAAGTAACACTCTCTATAAGGTCATCCTTAACAGCTCCCCATTTTATGTCCTACGCAATTGCCTGTTTACGATGGACCACTAAGATCCCTACAGCTACAGGTCATTTGGGCTCGAGTTCTCAACTTAATATCTAGAAACCTATACTAATTATTCTACATTTCTACCACTAGATATGCAAGCATACCATGAGTTACTTCTAATCATTTTTCTGCTTGGTGAGTCATTTTCAACTTTTAGGCTCATTTGCTGGGTCTATTTCCCTGCTTGGTGAGTCGTTACAAGTATTACTCCTGTTCCCCTATATTAGCTATAAGCAATAGTCAATCAAAATGTACCAACCTCATTAAACCACAATGACGGAGTGAATGTTGTTTCCTACAGTAAATGCACTCATTTTATCATTGAAGTTACTTGAGCAATTTGATGTTCCAGTGAATATCATTTCTTGTTTAACAAAAGGGTGAAAAATTACAGAGTATTCTCCTTAACAAAATTACATAATCAAAAGATTATAATCACAAAGAATGAAAATCAATAAAATCTACAACAAAATGCATGTCATTTTCACCAAAGGGTGCAGGACCACTCGAACAAGAATCTCAGATTCACCGACTTCAACCCAATAAACTGAGTACTAAAATAAGTTGCCAAAAATTATCTTTGCCAAATAAACTCTGTATATCAAGGCTTATCCATGAGCATTGCATAATTTTTAAGTAAGTAAAACTCTATTAGTAATTCTTTTTATAGATGCTTCATTTAATTTAATTTAAAAATAAATGCAAAACTGTTTAGATGGACTCCTCATTGAATGTGAAAACAACACCCTTTTCTTTGCTCCATTAACTTTTTCCTTGTTAACTTTTTCCTTATTAATTTTGTACACCACCTAAACAGCAGTTTACATGGAAGAGGCAGTTTACATATTTGTGCACCTAATAGAGGACTGATCAAGAAAAACGGATCAAACATATGTGCCTTAAAAAAACTGCCAAGAATCAAAATCCATAAATGTGAAATCAATAGAATATTTCAAGTGACAAGATAACATTCAGGGGTAAAAAATGTGAAATCAAAATAATATTTCAAGGGCTTTCATTGATATCTATATCATCTTTGAGTAATGAGTTAGAACCACACAAATGGAGCCTGAAATATCCACAATAGAAGCACCCATTTTCATTTACACAAAGATTTTAAATTTCTTAATCTATAGTAGCCAGCCAGCTCAAAATAAATGGGGGCCAAAAAACGTTCACATATTTGTGCTCCTATAGAAGAGTACCAAATTGATTTAGAAAAACCTTAAAAACCAGCCACTCTCCAAATTCTTTAAATAAAAAATTAGAGTAAAGAATATTATAATACTTCAAGGTTCAAACAAGAATCTCAAATTCACCGAAGGGTGCAGGACCATTGAATGTTCAATTATCCCTCTCCCCCTCCATATGGTCAATTTTAAACAAAGAGGAGTTGTATTGCAAGCAAAAGAACTTCTATGCTTGCTATATCAGCTTCTCCACCCATACATTTCCACATATACACTGAGGGTACCAGCGAATGAATTTTTTTTTAGTAAAGTTACTTAACATTTTCTACATTGCAAAACAAAAGTAGTGTCAATTCCAATAAATAATGAAAATTATAAAAACCTACATATACCAAAAACAATGAGTACTAAAACTTTTAAGGGATATGAAATAACTTAATTTGTTTGTTGCTGTACTAAACACTACTATTTCATCCCTCTTACTAGTTTTTAACTGGCCTTATTTCTGTTTCATGTGAATGTGTATTGTATTTCATAGATTTATGTATATATATAGGATGTCATTATGGGCAGAACATCTTGGATTTACAGAAGACTGCTTCAAACAACCAGTCTCATCATTTTCATCATTTTTTTCTTAACACGTAACCAATAGAACCAATCTTTGTCCAAACCAACCTTTACGAGATGGGTTCAGGTTCAGACACATTTTACACCGTTTACAACAACAATTTACACTCAAACGTAATTAGTTTGACACCATTTACAACAACTATAACAAAATCATGCCTAGATAAGACACATTTTACACAAACCCAGAGACATCACTGAAACACCACCACTCAATTTGCCAAAACCCCCCGTCAAAACCCCAACCACATTTAAACTCGGTAACGAGAAAATAATCATTGCAGCATGTTAAAAGACAACAAATTTCTCATTAATTAGAAAATCACACAGACATAACCATATAGCAATAAATACTTTACATCATCATCATCGCAGCATATAAAAAGACAGCAAAATCCTCATCTACATTAGTAAATTTAGTACTTCTTAAGTAAGTTTCAACAAAATAATCAAAATCCCACATAAAAACACAACCTAATATTAACCAAGATCAGAAAAGATATCAGAGGAGAGGACAGTACCTGTCATCAACGGCGGCGGGAAGAAATACGACGGCAAGCAACGACGACGGCAAGCAACGACGACTGAGGGAGACTGGATAGGGAGAGTGAGACTGATGGAGAGTGAGGACGAGTCGGGAAGCCTGATCGCAGAGCGAGCGAGGGAGAGAGTGATGACAGAGAGCGAGGGAAAGAGAGTGTACAGGGAGAGAGTGAGTGAATAGGGGTTGTGAGACGTTAAGGTTCTATTGATTCAAACTGCTAAACAAAACTCGTTCTTAGAGTTCCCGAGTTATGAACGACTACACACTCATTTTTTTATTGGGGAAAACACACGTCTGCTGCGCCAGCGTGTCACAAGGGTCAGACTAACTCGATTATACTAATATCGAGTTCTTCACTTAAACTCGACTTTAGTATTATCGAGTTATAAAACAAGGGCACTTCCCTATTTAGTTTGGGAAGAAGGGCAAACGCATGTTTATTTTTTCAGAAAAGGGCAGAAGCCCATTTTGTCCGTGTCTCATGCACTGTTTACGGAACTCACAAACCTCTTTTTTCAACAAAACTTTCATTAAAAATGAGTCTCACGGCATTATTTACATATTTAAAAATTATTTTGCTATAGTATTTTTAATTTTCAGCAAAATAAACAATATCCAATCACATACTTCATGTGGAAAAGATGATTTTCTTTCCACGCGATGGATTAAGTGTGAGACTATATGTGTATTTAGTTTAGCACTTTTTCTTAGTAGGCGTAAGTGGACTTTTGCCTATTTTCACAAATTAATTAATTAAGCAAAAAACTAATACAAACCTGCATGCTTCTATGTTTCCGATGATCACGAATCTAAATTAATTTCACCCCCGAAATCCTAGTCCTGTGATCAGTTTTTCTCAATCACATTTTTCCACTTTCGATAATTAAGATATATATTTTTTTTTTTTTTTTGCAGAAAAAATGTTTTAAATAATGCATATAATTAAGTGTTATTTGGTACAACTTATTTTCAACATTTTGAAATTTTAGATTATTTTTAAAAGTAATACCTAAAAGAAGTGAAATTTAGAAAACATGTACCACAGTAAATGCGAAAGATATTTCAAACAAAAAGGGACTTCTTGTTGTTTTGTGGAAAAAGATAACAACAGACATGGAACACAGCTAGCTCAATATCTGTCTGTTTCTTCCGGTAGTTGCCCGTGAAGTGCTGCATGGGCGTATCCAAATCAACGAATTGCTACGCCCAAAAAATATCCATATATCCAAAATTCTATATAATTGACACCAAGACCACCTTCAAACACACTCTAAAAGCTAAAAATAAACGTAGGCTTATCTAATATTTGTGAGGATGATACTTCCCTTATTCTTCATTTTTTGTCTCTTCAGCAGCTCCCATGCTGCTGTGCAAGACTTCTGTGTCGGTGACCTCACGGCTCCTCAAGGCCCTGCAGGCTACTCTTGCAAGGACCCTTCAAAGGTCACAGTGAATGATTTTGTTTTCTCTGGCCTAGGCATTCCTGGTAACACCTCAAATCTTATTAAAGCCGCGGTGACTCCGGCATTCGCTGCGCAATTTCCTGGTGTCAATGGCCTTGGAATTTCTTTTGCTCGTTTAGACTTGGCACGTGGCGGAGTTGTGCCATTTCACACACATCCTGGAGGTTCAGAAATCTTAATTGTTGTGCAAGGAACAATCTGTGCCGGGTTTGTTTCCTCAGCTAACACTGTTTACTTTAAATCCCTTAAGAAGGGTGACATTATGGTTTTCCCTCAAGGATTACTTCACTTCCAAATAAATATGGGAAGGACTGTGGCTATTGCATTTGTTAGCTTCAGTAGTCCAAGCCCAGGTCTCCAAATTCTGGATTATGCTTTGTTTGGAAACAATTTACCTACTGAATTGGTAGCAGCAACTACTTTCCTTGACACAGCTCAGATTAAAAAGCTTAAAGGTGTTCTTGGTGGAACTGGTTAAGGTCTTCGGAGATCATCTATCAATAAAAATGTTTCCAGAGATTCTCTTAATTAATTTCTTTTTTTGTTTGTGTTCCCATGGTTTCTTTGTCATGATTGAGAAGGCCTGTAAGAGTAGGATTCTTCAAGTCAGTAGCAGTTTCTAGCTAGCTAGGTTTATTAATAAAAAGAGTCTTGTGAGTGAGTGGTTTTTGTGTTGCTTTTGGAACTTTGATTGTAGACTTTTAATGAGTGCATTTATGACTAGTATGCGAGCCAACATTCCGTTGATGGCAAATGCATATGCCTTTGACGAAGCAAGGTAAAATAAATGCTTGATATTTATTTTGTGTTCCAAATGGGATATACTTATCCCACAAGCTCTAAGATAGTAGGTGGCAATTTCTGTTCCAAATTGCTTACTAAGTATATTAGCAATAAAATTCTGTAGGGAGAGACCATTAAAATCATCATAATAGAAATGTGGAGATGATTATTCTACATGAGGAATTGCATTTGAAATCTTAAATTATCCACCATAAAATTCGATAACCTTATCAACTACTTTTGTATGGTCCAAACTTCTTGATGGGTCACGTATTCCAAGAGTCATTCCCTCGCAACTTTTATTTAGAATCATAAGTACTGCTTCAACGAGCTCAAGAGATAAGCAGGGACAAAAATCCTATCATGATTAATTTGATCACAACCCAATCTAATCCAAACTCTTTCGAGGTAACCTCATTAAGAGCATGTCAACATAAACAGACAACCCCAACTTGACATGATCCACCATTCTATTCCAAGCAACCTTAAACCACAACACACCTTCACTAAAACGACCCTCATCTTCTTTCTAAATAACTTTCTTATAGACACAATTTTTTTGATAACTTATTAAGATGAAAGGCCATGATTAAAATGAGGGACAATTAATTTCACTTTGATCCTCTTTTTTCGAGGGTTTAACAAAAGTGTTGAAACAAACACTAATAAATCGGTCTACACCTCATTTTAGGTAGCTTTATTTCAAGGTCACTTATAATAACCCCCAAATAAATAGAAATTTGGCTAAAGTGCAAACTACAGTCCTAAATTTGGGGGATTTTACATCTTACACCTAAAGTTTCAAATTTTCAATTTTACTCCTAAAGTTATATCATGTTTGCATCAGTAGTCATTTCGTTCATATTTTCTGTTTAGTGTCATATAAGTCTGTCACGACTCACGTATGTTTAGTATGTCTAATAAAATGATGTTATATCATTTTCATTATGCTACTTCATTTTTTAGCCTAAAAATTTTTTAATAATTAAATAAACTTTCTAAAAAAAATGAAATAATTAAAAAAATTCAACATTTTCCTACTTTTTTTAAAAAAATAATTAAACTAAAATCATCATGACATTTTCTTGGCACCCAAACGAATGCTAAGCCAAGGCCTAAAAATTATCAACAAACCCATAAAATTGATGTATATTGTCAAATCTACGGTAAACATACATAATGACACCCTAACTTTTAACACTTCTATAAATATCCTAAAAAGAAACATCAAGATTAAAGAAGAAGAAGATAGGTGAGGAGAGAACCCAAGTTGTCATCAACCCAGCTGATTAGGCGACATCATTGCAAATCCACTAATTGAGAAAATGCTTTCGACTTCATCATTCATCGGTAATGAAACAAAAATGTTATTTAGATTCCTCAACTTAGTACGTTGACAACCCAGATCTGCCAATAATGGTGGTTGTAAATTCTGTGATTCATATCCCTTTTTATGACACATCAGCATGTTGCTTTCTCCTCGCAAAGGCAGGGGTACTCCTACTCGAATATTGCTACTTTAATGACAAAAAATATTTATCAAAGTTGTACGGACCGAGAACAACAGATCAACCCCGAATTGCAAGTCCACTCATTGAATAGTCTCAGCCCATCTCAACCCACTAGCTGAACTGAGTGGAGTTGATCAAACACACGAGTCAAGTACCCCAAGACATGCTGTGATCAAGAAATGATGCCTTGGGGGAATCCACTCGCCGAGCAATAACTAGTGTCAGGCACAAGTTACTAGAAGATCATATCAACAGCAGAAAGTGAGTCTTCTCTGACTAGTGATATGATATGGAGGGACCCATTGACATAAAGAATATCCTCTTATCATGACGACCTTAGTAAGAGATGGGTATAAATAAAGGAGGAGATGTAGGAAAAAGAGAGACATGAGAGTAATGGGGAAAAACACATCCTAAGAAGAAGGAAATCCTGCTCGAATTTTAGGGAAAATGCTCGGTTGCCTAGCAGCCACCTCGGCTGAGCTAAAAACCAGAGAATTAGGTGCCAAAGTAACATTAAATCTCCATCAGTGACCTAAAGAAACACTTCTTAGACCTCTCATTATGGAATAAGCCCAACCCAGAGTATAAGTAAATTAAGGGTTCAGACCCAAAAGCCCAAGATTGTTGGGAATGAACCACCACAAAAGTGATTTCTTACTTAATCTTTTTTTCAAGTACTAGTACACTACCCACAAGTATTTGTTCTTATTCAAGCATGTGTTACAATACATTCCATCATCCAATCATCATGCATTTAAAAGTTCATATGCATAACAATATAATCACAAAAAATGATACAAATTTAGTTATAAAAGATAAATTCTCAAATACTACATGAATTAATCTCACATAGAAATGCACCATATAATTAACTTTGTTATTATTATTTAACTAGTGAAAATCTTGTGTGTTGCACGGCTTTAATCATGAATTTTCTTTTTATATATATATATATATATATTTGAAAAATAATAACTACATGAGTTATTATTACATAATTTTAGAACTCATTTCTAACTAAATGAATGATTATTATTATATAAAATACATAATTTTATATATATTTCCTTATATATAATATTTCTGTTTAAAGTTATCAGTAAAAAATTTTCTAATTATTTTTTTATAATTCCTTATTTATTGATGAAGAGGGTAATTTGTACTCAAGGAGTTAAATCTTTTAAAATACTTGCATAAATAAGGTTATCCTAAAATAATTAATTCCAAACTTAAGATTAAAAAATCAATTGTGTTTGTACACCTAAAAGAAATTTCATTTTTTAGTCTTATTTTGATAGTTAAATCATCTATTTTAGTGTTGATTTTATTCAAATGGTTAACACCCTAACGTATACAACTTGAATAATGTCTCTAATTATATTGCGCTTTAGCCTTTAAAAATATATATATTAATATTACACATGAAAAACAATCCAAATTTTTGAAAATTAAAAAAAAAATGAAAAAATTTTTAAGAAAAGATAAACTTACATAGAAATTTGGACCGATGAATCTAATTTAGCCAAATATAATCTATAATCTAATAGGACGTAGGAGGAATTCTAAATTGAATTTAGTTAGACTTTCAAAAAAATATGAGAGAAATTCCGCATACTAAGAAATTAACACAAAGCACAAAATATATATATATATATATATATAAATAAATAAATATTGATAAAGTCTTAACAATCAGTAAATAAAAGTAACTTGGAATTAGTTTCCACTACAGCACATGAAAGACATGTTTTGAACTTAATTTTTTTCGTAGTGATAGTCAATTGAAAAAAAAAAAAATCAAAACACTTACAAAATAAATACATAGTGTAGGGACTCAATTTGTAATGAACCCTTAACAATAAAATTTTGTAGAGATGTGGGTGTAAGGATTTGGCATCACCAAAGTAAACAACGGTTAATTTTGTGTTTATAACAAATGATAGGGGATATGGAGTTCATCTAAATATCCTTCACAAAATTTGGGTAAGTGTATTTGTCCTCGGATTATGCCGAGGATATCTTTTTCTTAGAGTTCCTCGATCTCCTTTTCTGTTGGGAATTCTCTTTGTTATATAGCATCATTCTAATTAATCTTGGCCGTCCATCTGTCAGTTATTCGGTCACTGTGGATAAGAGTTTGTCCCATCATCTGACTTTATAAGCTTTATGTTAGTTCTCAGCCGTCTTTGCAGGTTTCTTATTAGTTGGAGTAACCAAGACGACTGGGTTCGTCGGTCACATCACCATTAAAGTGGTCAGAATGTTGGTGAGATATTTTCAACGAATGAATGATATTTTCTCTTTAGTAGAGTCGGTGTGCCGAGGGCAAGTCGTCCTCGGCGCGGGCCTTGGATGTCCTGGGCTATTTCCCACTGTCCTCGTCTTTTGCATTAACCTCGGCGCGGGCCTTGGGCCGTATGTAGTGGGCCAGCGTGGTTAGTGCAATAGGGCCCCACACATAGAATAACCAAAACCTAAAACACACAAAATAGTTCAAAAGTTGAGAAATTTAGAAAATAAATAAATAATGTACCAAAGAGAAACCAAGAACTTAAATGGATGTCCGTTGTTTTGCTTCTTTAAAGTAGACTTCTTTTAACATAATATCCATACATGAAATTTATTTAATCAAAAATATCATATACAAAATACATATGAGACAATTGCAATTTAAAAAAAAAAAAAAAACATGGGGTGCAAGAAGGATTTTATGGAAAGACCGTCGGTGAATATATATATATATATATATGTGTGTGTGTGTATATAAGTTTTTAAAATTTGATAATAGATTTTTAGTTGGAGTAGGATTTAAATTTCTGAAACTTAGATGATAAAGTTTTAGCTAAATTAAATTATAACTAAATCTTATCCCTTGATTCAAGAAAATATATCCTAACAATTAATGAAATAATTTTTTAAATAATTAATAAAACGTAAGATGCAACTTGAAGAGGGGGGGGACGGGAGCATGAGGTGCTGTGTGGGATTTTGGATTTCAGTTTTTAAAAAAAAATTTATTTTTTTCTAGGGAAGGTAGTTAAAAAAAATTTATAATAAACTTTTAGTTCGAATAAAATTTAAATTTGTTAAAATTTAAAAGATAAAATTTTTCGTAAATTAAACTATTATTAATTTTGTCCCTTAATTTGAGGAAATATATCCTAACAATTAGTAAAAAAATTAATTTAATAATTAATGAGATTAATTGTTTATTAGGGAAAAAAATTATTCCAAAGTGAGAGAGAGAAAGAGAGAGAGAGAGAGAGAGAGTATCATATAAATTTATCAACTCCTATGAATCTATACAACATGTATATCCCTCTAATACAAATACATATGCGTAAGTTTCAACTCGAAAAAAACAAAAATAAACAAAAAATAAACAAAAACGTGGGTGTGGGCACCCGAGGAACAAGAAAGGAGGCCAGGTGGCCGAGCTAATGGGCCGAAGCCCTAGGAGGAATAGGAAGGGCCCTACATTGGGCCGAGCGCGGAACTGGCAGGGGCCCAAGGAATAATAGTTCCCGAGGAAAGAGTCAAAACTTACAGAGCACCGCGCCAAGCACCAAAGGAGAAGCCTCCTCGGCTGAGGGAGGCGCAGGTCAGTGGCAGACAGGCAGCCGTCAGGGTAGTAGCCCCCAGTCACATCAGTAATAAATGGCACACACCAGCTCTGTCAGCCGCATTAAATGAAGAAGTGACCTGAAATAATGCTCGTCACAGCTACACCAGCTACCGCTGCCGCCTGCTTCAAGGAGAGAAAATAGGTGACAAGTGTCAAAAAAGGAGCAAAGAACAGTTAAAGATGGACGGAGCAGATAAGAAGGCAATGGACTATATAAAGAGGAAGACTGGGGCTCTTAGGGGGATCGGATGCTTGTTATTCTAGCCCATCTCTTACAAATTCTATTGTATTGGATCTAAGGAAGGGGAAGGTTGTCTCATTACTTACAAGAAACTTTGTATCACTCTCTTTTTGATCCTTACAATTGGCGCCGTCTGTGGGAAACAACAAGCGCTTGCGGATTTATCTTATGCGGCAATGGTTAATGAGGGCAGAAGTGAGGAGAGGTCAGTTAGATTATAGGGCGAGGACCCTTTCCTTAACATGGAGCACAGAAGGGATAGGCAACGGGCCCTCAGCACACCAGGAGAGCTGCACCGCTCAAGGCGAGCAGGGCAGAATTACCCCCGCCATGAGAGTCGAGCCCAACACAGGCAAGACACACTAGCGCTACAACGGGAAATTGATCACCTACGCAGAAAGTTGAGACAAAGAGAGCGTGATTGGAGGAGCCCGTCAGCGGCGTCGAGTGAGGGTTCGCGGGGAAGCCCAGACCCGTTGTACCGGCGCAGGTCCAGGACCCCGCCTAGTGAAACATATTCAGACACCTCGGACGAAGGCAACCGCAAGCACGAGAGGTTACCCTCTCGTCACAATAGGAGAAACGATGCCATGAGTAAGGCCCTGAGGCAAATCTCCAAGTCACCTTTTGTCAGGAGGATTAACAAGGCCAGGCTCCCTCACCGTTTCTCCCAGCCAACGTTCACCATATACAACGGGAGAACGGATCCGGTAGAGCATGTCAGCCACTTCAACCAGAAGATGGCCGTACACATTGGCAATGAGGCGCTCATGTGTAAGGTCTTCCCTTCTAGCCTTGGGCCTGTGGCCATGCGCTGGTTCGACGCACTGGTCGAAGGGTCCATAGGATTCTTTCAGGAGTTGACTAGAGCATTCGGCGCGAGGTTCATCACCTGTAGTAAGACACCTAGACCGTTGGACGCCCTGCTATCCATAGCAATGAGGGAAGGGGAAACCCTCAAAACCTACGCGGACCGCTACTGGGAAATGTATAACGAAGTGGACGGTGACTTCGAAGACGTCGCGGTGAGGACCTTCAAGGTCAGCCTTCCGGCTGATCACGACCTTAGAAAGTCGTTGACGATGAAATCCACCGCCAACATGCGCCAACTCATGGGGCGCATAGAAACCTACAAAAGATTGGAAGAAGACCAAATCCAAGGGAAGGGCAAGGCCAGGATGTACCCCGAAAAGAGAGATCCTTGGGAAGGAGGATACCATAACGACCGATCGCGAAGGGAGTTCCCCGGTCGGCAGACCTCAGAAGGGGTCCATATGGTCAACTCACTATTCAAAGAACCGATGCACCAGATACTGGAAAAAATAAAGGATGAGTTGTTCTTCAGTTGGCCAAACAGGATGGGTAGGGATCCGACCAAGAGAAACCAAAACCTCCATTGCCACTATCATCAAGACAAGGGCCACAAGACAGAAGACTGCAGGACACTAAGAAGTCACTTAGGCCAACTGGCGAAGGCAGGGAAACTTGGCCGCTTCTTGCATCAACCTACAAGGCAGAGTGGGCACTCGGGGATGGGATTGCACGAAGGCGGCCAATCACGCCCGGCCCTGGGCAACATTAACATGATTCTGGCCAAATCAGGAGAGGGCGCCATGCCGAGCCCCCAGATCCTGCCTGTGGTGGGAGGCCCGAACCCAAGGGAGGAAGAGTGGCAAAACAAAAGACCGAGGACGACGATCCCCGACCTAAGCTTCTCCGAGGAAGATAAAAGGGGAACCCAACAACCGCACAAGGATGCCCTGGTAGTCACTGTTAGAATCGGGGGGTACAACGTCAAAAGGGTACTAATTAACCAATGAAGCCAAGCTGACGTGATGTACCCCGACTTATACAGGAGACTGGGTCTTAAGCCCGAGGACCTGGATGCATGTCACTCCCCACTCATGGGTTTCGACGGCAAAATGGTGGTTCCCCAAGGAAGAATTAAGCTCCCCGTGCAAATTGACGGCATGGAAGTCCGGGTAAACTTCATAGTAGTAGAGGCTTTCTCCCCCTACACGGCCATTCTCGATAAACCATGGCTGCACTCCATTGGGGTTGTCCCTTCAACCTTGCATCTTAAGGTCAAATACCCCATTCACGGGGGAGTAGGAGAACTAGTGGGGGATCAGGCGATGGCCCGACAATGCCTGGTGACTGCAGTTATGCAACACTCGTCTGGCCCGACCCCCAGTTACAGAAGTGCGGCCCAATAGCAATCACAGGGGGCTACCCCCGAGCAGCTAGCTGAGGTGTCACAACAATCATCTGAGGGATTGACAAAGGTATTGATTGGAACATGCGAAGAGCGGTATTTTCAAATAAGGTTGCAATTGCAACCTAGGGAAAAATTGGAGTTGGTGGAGTTCTTGAAAGCAAACATGGACGTGTTCACCTGGGATGCAAGCGATATCCCCGGGATCAGCCCCAAGCTGGTGTGCCATCGCTTGAACGTGAACCCTAAGGTGGCCCCACGCAAACAACCCCCTCGGCGATCATCTGACATTCACGCCGAGGCGGTTAAAGCGGAAGTGAATAGATTAAAACAAGCCGAAGCAATCAAGGAAATCTTCTACCCCGAGTGGCTGGCCAACACTGTTATAGTGCAGAAGAAGAGTGGGAAATGGTGAGTATGCGTGGATTTTACAAACCTCAATAAGGCATGCCTGAAGGACCCTTTCCCAATTCCCAGGATAGATCAATTGGTGGACGCCACAGTGGGGCATCCTCGGATGAGTTTTCTGGACGCATTCCAGGGATACCATCAGATACCCCTGTCCTTAGCCGACCAAGAGAAAACGGCTTTCCGTTCTCCCACTAGCAACTTCCACTATCGTGTAATGCCCTTCGGCCTCAAAAACGCCAATTCGACTTATCAGAGAATGATCACTCGCATGTTTGAAAAGCAGCCCGGCAGAAACATGGAAGCATACATAGATGATATGGTAATCAAAAGTAGGAAGGCCAAGGACCACCTTGCCGATTTATCAGAGATCTTTGCGGTGTTCAGGGAGCACAGGTTACGGCTCAATGCATCAAAATGCTCTTTCGGGGTAAGCTCGGGAAAATTCTTGGGGTACATGATCACTCATCGAGGGATTAAGGTTAACCCGGAGCAGATTAGGGCTAATAACAGCCTACATCCCCCTCGAAACTCGAAGGAGGTACAGAAGCTGGCCGGAATGACGGCCGCACTAAGCAGGTTTATCTCCCGGTCCGCGGATAGGTGTCGCCCTTTCCTCCAACTACTGCATAAATGGAAGGACTTCAAGTGGACCGAAGAATGCACCCGAGCGTTCGAGGATCTCAAAGCGTATTTGTCCAACCCACCAATCCTCTCCCGACCTGACAAGGAGGAAGTACTTTATGCCTATCTGGCGGTCACGAGGCATTCCATTAGCTTTGTATTGGTCAGAAACCAGAACGAGGTCCAGAGGCCGGTCCAATACGTCAGCAAATCCTTGTAAGAGGTGGAAACGCGCTATCTCCCGCTAGAGAAAGCGGTCTTAACTATTGTACATGTGACCAAGAAGCTCCCACATTATTTCCAAGCCCACACGGTGGCAGTACTAACACAGCTACCACTACAGGCCTTGCTGAGAAAGTCCGACTACACGGGCAGGATTGCCAAGTGGGCCACAAAGTTTGGGGCTTATGATGTTAAGTACCTGCCCCGCACGGCAATAAAGGGCCAAGTTTTAGCAGACTTCGTAGCAAAGTTTGCCAAGGGCGCCTATAAAGAGGCGAGCGCAGTCGCGAGCCTGATGGTCTCGTCGGCTACCACTGCCCCCGTGTGGAGGGTTTACGCGGATGGGGCCTCCAATCGAAAGGGAGCTGGTGTAAGGATAGTATTAATTACGCCTGAGAAGCTAGTAATCGAAAAATAACTACGGCTAGGCTTCCCGGCCACCAACAATGAGGCCGAATACGAAGCTCTACTAGCAGGAGTAAACCTGGTCAAACTGTTCGGGGGAAAGATGGTGGAGGTATATTCTGATTCTAGGTTAATTGTCGGCCAGATTAATGGGGAGTTCGAGGCCCGAGATGAAAGAATGCAAAAGTATCTCGCCAGGGTGCGAAGCGCATGAAGTCATTTTGATGATTTCAGAGTGGAACAAGTCCCAAGGGGACAAAACTCGCATGCAGACTCCCTAGCCATGCTAGCCACCTCATTAGAATCAAACCTGCCTCGAGTCGTTTTGGTAGAGGAAGTTAACACGCCCACCCTTATGGAGACACCCGTGGTGAGGATGTGTAGCGTTCATGTAGGCCCAAACTGGATGGATCCTATTGTGACCTTCTTGAAAGGGGGGCCGTTGCCAGAAAACAAAGGCGAGGCGGAAAAGATACGACGAACCGCCCCGCGCTACTAGTTGTCCGAGCAGCATAAGCTGTATAAGCGCTCGTACTCGGGACCATATCTGCTGTGCGTACACCCGGAGGCCATGGAGCCTCTGCTCGAGGAACTACATGAGGGCATCTGTGGAAGCCACACTGGCGGGAGATCCCTGGCACACAGAGCCCTATCACAGGGATACTGGTGGCCTAACATGCGCCAAACATCCCAGGACTATGCCAAGCGATGTGATCAATGCCAGAGGTTCGCCCCCAACATACACCAGCCAGGAGGAATCCTGAACCCTTTGTCCAGCCCTTGGCCCTTCGCCCAGTGGGGCCTGGACATAATAGGTCCTTTCCCTCGGGCCTCGGGCAACCGACAGTGGCTCCTCGTCGGCACGGACTACTTCACCAAATGGGTTGAAGTCGAGCCCCTTGCCAACATTAGAGACGTCGATGCCAAGAAGTTCATATGGAAAAATATCATCACCAGATTTGGGGTGCCGCACACCCTAATTTCGGACAATGGGCTCCAATTTGACAGCAAATCTTTCAGAAGATATTGTGGAGAGTTGGGAATCAGGAATGGGTACTCCACGCCAGCATACCCTCAGGGCAATGGGCAGGCCGAGGCCACCAACAAGACCATAGTTGTCGGGCTTAAAAAGAGGCTAAACGACACCAAAGGAAGGTGGGTTGACGAGTTGCCCCACGTACTATGGACATACCGCACCACACCACGGAAGTCCACGGAGGAAACCCCATTTTCATTAACTTACGGTTCGGAGGCAGTGATCCCCCTAGAGGCCGGATTTCCAACTTTAAGGACAGACCAGTTCGGCGCCAAGGGAAATTGTCAGTTGCTCCTGGACAGCCTAGACCTGACCGAGGAAATACGAGACGTGGCTATGGTAAAATTGGCCCACTACCAACAGAACCTAAGGCAGGAATATGATAAAGGGATCAAGCACAGACCCCTATCCCCGGGAGACTTGGTTTTGAGGAAGATAGTGGGGACGGCCAAGCTCCCATCCTGGGGTAAACTGGGTCCTAATTGGGAAGGACCATTTAAAGTCACCTATGTCGCAGGAACTGGGGCCTACCGGCTAGAGGACCTAGATGGAAATGTAATCCCCCGCCTGTGGAATGTAAACAATTTGCAACGATATTACTTTTAATGGAAATTTTCTGCCTTTGTGTTTCGATTCTGTCTTGCCAAAAATTCTAAGTGTTAAAAAGAATCTAGGACTTGCCTAGCTCCTCGGCCACAAGCTTAGGGAAATTAACACTGCAAGAAAAATTCTAAATGTTAAGCACAACCTAGGACTTGCCTGGCTCCTCGGCCACAAGCTCATGGAAAACTAACATTGCAAGAAAAATTCTAAGTGTTAAAAAGAACCTAGGACTTGCCTGGCTCCTCGGCCACAAGCTTAGGGAAATTAACATTGCAAGAAAAATTCTAAATGTTAAGCACAACCTAGGACTTGCTTGGATCCTCGGCCACAAGCTCATGGAAAACTAACATTGCAAGAAAAATTCTAAGTGTTAAAAAGAACCTAGGACTTGCCTGGCTCCTTGGCCATAAGCTTAGGGAAATTAACACTGCAAAAAAAATTCTAAATGTTATGCACAACCTAGGACTTGCCTGGCTCCTCGACCACAAGCTCATGGAAAACTAACATTGCAAGAAAAATTCTAAGTGTTAAAAAGAACCTAGGACTTGCCTGGCTCCTTAGCCACAAGCTTAGGGAAATTAACACTGCAAGAAAAATTCTAAATGCTAAGCACAACCTAGGACTTTCCTGGCTCCTCGGCCACAAGCTCATGGAAAACTAACATTGCAAGAAAAATTCTAAGTGTTAAAAAGAATCTAGGACTTGCCTGGCTCCTCAGCCACAAGCTTAAGGAAATTAACATTGCAAGAAAAATTCTAAATGTTAAGCACAACCTAGGACTTGCCTGGCTCCTCGGCCATAAGCTCATGGAAAATTAACATTGCAATAAAAATTCTTTACATAATCATTCTTCGTCATTTAAGAGATATGACCTAATTAACTTACTTCAGTTTGAGTATATTTTAAGTTAATTTAACTTGTTTCTTTCAGAAAATTGCAGTGCCATTTAACACTTTCGCTTCAATACATTTTTAAGTTATTATTTAACAAAAAAAAGGGGGGGGGTGGAGGAGGGGAAGCTGCAAATATAAGTTAACAAGACTACTATACAAAAAAAAATGATCATTGCAAAAGCTGATTACAGAACGGGGGGGATCAGGCGCTACATGGATAAGGCCCCGGCTATAATGCCCCGGTTACAAAAAGGAAGAAAAAAGAGAAAGTACTACATATAGGCTGCCCTACTACAAAAATTCCGCAAGGGAAGAGCATACATAAAAAGAGAAGGAAGCTAAGTCTGGGGCTCCTTGTCCTTAGCATTCCTTTCCTTCTTATCCTTCTTCTTCTTCGTGGGCACCCCATCGGGCACCCCGTTCTCAGCTTCCAAGTCCACCAAGTCCTCTGGAGGAGGTAACCCCTTGGACGAGACAGGAGAAGAAGGAGGATTCTGGGACTCAGCAGAAACGGAAGGAACGGAGCTCGGATCCACGAGAGGGCTGGGGGCTGAAGGTGGCAAGCGCAGGGCTGGAGGGTAATAAACCTGGTCGGGAGCGCGGAGCTCTGAGTCAAGACCGACACTTGCTGCGTTCAGCACTTCCCCCCAGACCTCTTGGCTAAAGGCACCAGCAACGTCGCGGAGCTGGGCAGTAAGAGATGCAGCGATCTTGTTCATACCTGCGTCATAGGCCTCCTGCTCGGCCCGAGCTTTCTCGACGTCCTTGTCTGCCAGCTGTTGGTTCGCCTACTTCAACTCCACCATTGTGAGTGCTAAGGCGCTTTCGGCCTTCCTCTGGGCTTCCAAGGCATCGGAAGCCTACTTCTCGCAGCCCTTCAGGGCGGATTCAGCGTTGCGGAAGGCCCTGTCCGCTTCAGATAGTTGGGAGAGGGTGTCCTTCAATTTTTTCTCCGCCTCGGCTCTGGCCTTCTCAGCAGCTTCATAGGCCTTCTCGGATTTCCTGGCCGCATCTAAGGAGTGATCAACCCAATCTTCTGCCATGAAGGCAACTTGAACGGCCTGCAAGAATGGGAAACAAAAAAGGAGAGAATAAGCAGTTAAAGTAAAATACTTGACAGATGAAGAAGTGGGCAAAGATGGCCGAGGTACCTTAGCTAGATCCTGCTTCAGGGAAAGGAAGACCTCCCTTTTCCTGAAGGATTTCAACTCCTCCATATCCTCGAGAAGGCACAGAGCCCTCTCCAAGCATTCTGCCACCAAGCCTGAGTTGCCCTTGGAGGGGTCTCTCAGATTGGCATCGTCCAACACCGGAGCTCCCAAGCTGAGGGTGAAGGCGGGCCTCCACACGGAAGCTTTCTTGGGCTGATCCCCGCCGCTCTCCCTCGAGGACACAACGGGGTCGGGCCTCTTCCTCGTCTGACCCTTGCCAGCCCGGGCCTCTTTGACTGAGGGCTCGGATACCTCCCCCTCCTCAGACGTGACTTCCCCTTTTCCACTAGGACCACGTTTCCGCTTTTTGTCAGCTACATCGGCTGGAGACGTGCGGGTAACAGTTGGAGTTGGTGGACAAGGTGGCACCACCACCGCCAAGGAGGACCTTCCAGCATGAGTCGACAGTAGAGCCAGGAGGTCGAGTGTCTTTTCTTCGAATCCCATAGCCAACGATGATCGGGCTTGAGATGCACTTGGAGCGTTGGGGTGGTAAAAGACTTCGAAGTCTTTCTCGGTCACTTCTTGAACAGAGGTGGATGTAGATCCCTCCGCCTCTTCATTTAATGGCAGAGTAGGTTCCTAGGCGAACAAAAGCTGAGCAGCTAGAGGCGCAGGGAGTTGGGCATCTTGCGTCCCCTCGGGAGGCGGTCCTACCAACAAAAATCCCGGAATGGCAACGTCTATCCTAGCCAATCGCGGATCACGGGCTTTGATGACGTTCTTCGAGCTCTGGAAGCGTTTTGTTGAAGGAGTGTAGCCAAGGATGACATGCGCAGCTCGAAGTTGCCCGTCCCGATGAAGGAAAATCTCGGACTAAAGAATCCGGTTCAGATCGGGAAAATTTACCAAGTGTTTGGCGGGGGCTGTGTGATACTCGTCTACCATGAAGGAACACGGTTATCGTTAGTAAAGAGATAAAAGAAAACAAGGGCATAACAAAAAAAAACTGCTGCCTAGAAAGAAACTCCTCTAAAAAGCCTAAAGCGGTAGCCCAGGCCCTCGGGAATGCTACCTGGTTCCCCTTCCTGGGTGGGACAGTGCCGCCCATCGTGCCACCCGCCCGAGACGAGAAGGAAGTCTTCATCCATGCCCTTACTCGAATCGGGCAAGCAGGAGATTAACCTAACTGCGGGGACCCTACTCTTCATGTAGTATTTGGTTTTTTCCCCATTTTGGCAGTTGTACACCCAGTTCACATCATGCCATGTAAGACGGGTCCCCATCCTACGATTGATGGCCTCTACACACCCAAGGATCCAAAAAATATTGGGGGAACACTGGGTCGGGATCAGCCTAAAGTTTATTAGATAATCCATGGTCACCGGGCCCATGGGGATTTCCATCCCACCTTCGATGAAGGCGATCATAGGAATAACTACTGACTCAGGAGGGCAATCTATAACCAGCCATTCACTCTCCTCGCAATGCCTAAATTCCACATTGTCGGGAATCCTATACTGGGCCCTAAAGGCCATCCTAGCCTCCTCGGTGTCTACCAGCCTAGCGTACCTACCCATGGAGAGAAAAAGGAACAAGACAAAAAGTGAAACCAACACACCTACTGTGAAAAATAAAGGACGCTCCTCGGGAGTAATTCTCTCTTCGCCAAAGTAAAAATGCCAAAAATGCCAGAAATGAGCCACGGCCAGCCTTGATCGCTCCTTTTATAATAGGCAAAAATGAGCGGTAAAACTCCCGCCCATTAATGAGGATGGACGAGGGCCGTACGATCCCAATCATACCGTAGGACGTGGGGAGACAAGCAGTCGCCTGGCGCCATAAATGAGAGCTCGCGGATTCCGAAGCGTCAGGGGCGTGCAAATGATAGTTGAAGAGACGTTGACTCGTGTGAACGTATACGACACGTACGATTCATCCGTGAAGCTAAAACTTCACTTATACCTCAAGCAAAGTAAGTGAAAGTTTTAGGGGGCTATTGTGGGCACCCGAGGAACGAGAAAGGAGGCCAGGTGGCCGAGCTAATAGGCCGAGGCCCTAGGAGGAATAGGAAGGGCCCTGCATTGGGCCGAGCGCGAAACTGGCAAGGGCCCAAGGAATAATAGTTCCCGAGGAAAGAGCCAGACCTTACGGAGCACCGCGCCAAGCGCCAAAGGAGAAGCCTCCTCGACTGAGGGAGGCGCAGGTCAGTGGCAGACAGGCAGCCGTCAGGGCAGTAGCCCCCAGTCACATCAGTAATAAATGGCGCACACCAGCTCTGTCAGCCGCATTAAATGAAGAAGTGACCTAAAATGATGCCCGCCACAGCTACACCAGCTACCGCTGCCGCCTGCTTCAAGGAGAGAAAATAGGTGACAGGTGTCAAAGAAGGAGCAAAGGACAGCTAAAGATGGACAGAGCAGATAAGAAGGCAATGGACTATATAAACAGGAAGACTGGGGCTCTTAGGGGGATCAGATGCTTGTTGTTCTAGCCCATCTCTTACAAATTCTATTGTATTGGATCTAAGAAAGGGGAAGGTTGTCTCATTACTTACAGGAAACTTTGTATCACTCTCTTTTTGGTCCTTACAGTGGGGTGCAAGAGAGATTCTAAGAAAATACCATTAGTGAATGTATATAAATTTTGAAATTTTGATAATAGATTTTTAGTTGGAGTTAGGGTATGTTGCATGTTTTGTTAAAACACTTGTTGTCACTTTACCTAAAGAAATTGATAAGAATAAACAAGTTGTTGTCTCCGTCAATTGAAACTTAGATGCATGTTGAATGTTTTGTACATTAAAACACTTATTGTTACTTTATCTAAAGAAATTAATAAAAACAAATAAATTGTTGTTTCTATCAACTGAAACTTAGATGCATGTCGCATATTTTGTTAAAACACTTTTTGTTATTTATCTAAAGAAATTGATAAGAACAAATAAGTTGAAATATTGTTGTAATTTGGTAAAGCTACTTGGCACAACCACAACTTCTATGCTCAACTTTTATTATATAGTATATGATATGATGTGAAACTAGGTTTCAATAGCATATAATTTTTTTTTAACTTCTGGCAAGTTATTTTGAAAAATTTTCAACAATAAATTTAAAGAAATGATTTTTTAATAATCCCTTTTATGCCTCTAAACTCACTAAAAATATTAAAGTGCAACCAAAAATGTGGAAAATAGGAATTTCTTACTTTCTATGTGTAGGAACAGACTAATGTGGCTTTCCATAATTTCTTCTAGATTATTATCATTTTTCAACATTTTTAGTCATTTATCAAAATCAATATATATATACACACCCACACATAAGACTCATCACACACGATTTACGCGTGCAATTAGACTCTTTTTTATCTTTTATTTTGAATTTAGTGAAATAATGTTTAAAAATGAGATAGAGATAGTGTCCTAATTTTTAGGATCTTTATCTACGTGAGAATTGATGAATGATTGAAAGATTTAAAACTTAGGAATTGTTTTAAAAATAGTAAATTACTTTTTTAACCGATTTGTATTTTTAAATTTAAAATAATTTAACTAAAGTTTCTCCAAAAAAATTATTTAACTAAAAGATAAGGGTATTTTAGAGAGTTTAAGAATTTGTGTAAGGATATTTTAGTATACAAAATGATGACTCAAACAAGAAATCCTATTATTAATAGTGTGTGTATATATATATCAGAAAATTTTGGTTCTCATGATTTTTGAGTTTAAGAATAGATTAATGTGGCATCTCATAATTTTCTTTTCCAAATTTTTATAATTTTTAGTCATTTGTCAAAAACCATAAAAATTATTTTAGAAAATTAGAGACAATAAAAAAATCTAGGAAAATGTGAGTTACATAATTTCTATGTAAGGTAACAGAGTAGTGTAGCTTCCCATAATTTTCTTCCATTTGTATTAAATTTTCTTAGTTTTCTGAATTAATTACCAAAACTAATAAATTTTACAACAACCTTTTGTGTGTGACAAAATATCACAACTCATCTCATATATATAAACGGATTGCCCTCAAATCTCAGAAGAGGGTGACCCAAACCAGAGGGTGTGCAAAGTGCGAACCACGCCCATGAGTGAGCAACCCACCAATTTACTTGAGAAAATTTAAATAAAATATATATTTATATACTTAAAAAATTATTGAAATTTTCAATACTATATTTTATTTATGAGGAGCAAAATGGTGCAAACAATGAGACTTGAGTTAGGTCCAGTGCATCCAGAGCACTGGACTCAAACAATGTATTAAAATGAATCATGGGTGAGCTCCACTGAAATCGCTTTCTAGATTTTGTTTGAAAATTTGCTTTTATTATTATTTTTTTCATTATTTTAGGCCTTTTGGATTTAGGTGTTTAACCCTATAATTTAATTTAAAGTTGTGACTTTGTTGGACTATAAAATTTGGTGGCCAATATTATATTTTTATTTTGTAATTATCACCAATGATTGGCAGTCTTTCCTCGTTTATGTTAATATAAATTGTGTAATGCAAAACGGAGAGAAGATAGAAGCAAGGTCTACAGGCTCTGTTGGTTAAAATTAAAAAAAAAAAAAAAATACTAGTATAATACAACTAGAAAGATGAAATATAGACTTCGAGCTAGTAAGTTCAAAGGGTGCTATGCTCGGATTCTTTTTATGAGAAATGAGGTGCCAAAGCTTTGAATATATATTTGGATGTCATCTTGATTCCAATGAGATATGTATGTCAGAATAATTGGTCCTCTTATCTTATCTTATGGGCAACAACAGTAATTTTCTAAATCTCATGAAGTTCTGTTTATTTGTTAAGAGTACTATTACAGTCAACAGTCCATACATCTCATTCTCCATCAGAGACAACCCAGCATTTAGGACTTGCAAACCTCTTGGTTTTCAATTTACTACAAATTTGTTTCCTCATGTTTCTTCCAACAGAGGAAGAACGGAGTGGCCACCATCATCCCGCAAAATCTAACAAGAAACCATGAAAGGATGTCTTTCTCAACCTTTGTGGTGTTGCTCCTTGCATCTTTTATCAGCTCATCTTTTGGCCAACTTAAAGATAAAATGGTGACCACTGATGACTGACCCGCCCTTCTACTACATTTTCACATCACGTCATCAAGATCGCCTGCACCGTGAACTCTTTGCTTTTCTTCACTTAATTTTGGATTGGTTTTTCTTTCAAAACCACACCAGCATCATAACATCTATAATCTATATAAAAAGGAAAGTTTGAGTGGTATTGTTTTGCACATAGATGGTAGTTTTGTCGAGTCATTCTGGTTTTGTTACTCAGTCAATACCATTGAGGATTTTTTACTATTTTATGCAGTGGTGACGCAACTAAGCGGGTGTTCCCAGGAACACCCTGGCTTGAAAATTTTTTTTTTATATATATAATAATTAAATTTTTTTTATTTGTTTACCCTTAAAAAAAATAAAAATAGGAACACCCTCAATCAAATTAGGAACTCCCTCAATTTAAAAAAAAAAAAAAAATTATTTGTTCTACTTTCAAGCAAAAAAAAAAAAAGCCCAAAAAAAATTGTAACAGAGCAAAATAATGAACAGCAAGCCCAACAGATTACAGAGGAAGCAACCCATGGATTCTCAAACAAAAAAAAAAAAAACAAAAAAAAAAACAAAAACAACCAAACCCCAATACAGAGCAAATCACTAAATCAGAACCTCAAATCAGTAAATCAAAAATCACTAAAGCTAAAGCAAACCTAAAAATAGAGCAAAGAGCAACTCCTCCCCTTAGAAGTTAGATCGGTCCAGTCGCAGTCCAGACTCTAGAGCACATTGTCGCTCATTGGAGATCGCTCGTCGGAGATCACTTGCACATCGCTCGCGGATCGCTCGACGGTCACTGCCTCAGCCTTAGCCTTCACTCTTCAGGCCTCCTTACTCAGCTACTCTGGTGCTCCCTCAAGGTATTTCTCTCTCTTTTTCTCTCTGACTCTCTTTCAGTCTCTCACTCTTTCTCTCTCTCTCTTTATCTGAAATCTGAAATGAAAATATGAAATGAATCTCTGTCTTTGTCTCTCTCTCTCTTTACTCTTAACTTTATCTAAACTGTGAGAGTAACTTTATCTGAACTGTGATTGGTTGAAGCAGTGAAGTTTTAACTTTATTAATATTTTGCCTATTTTTTGACTTTTTGAATTTTGCTTTATTTTATGATTCTTATCCGTTGGTTGGTGTGTGTTGGTGTTGGTGTTGGTGTTGGTGTTGGTCAGTTGGTGAGATATTGTCTTTTAGTGTAATGTTATTGTGATTTGTGATTGTGAAATTTTCTGATTGGCAGCTCACTCATGATCCTAACAATTAATAATTTAATTAACCAATACATTATAAAAAACAAACAAATTAAATTATGTTAGGCTAAACAAAAATTAATAATTTTGTAATTAATGAAATAACAATATAACAAATTATAGTTTATAAAAGACAAACAAATTAATGAAACAACTAAACAACAATAATTAATAATTTTATTAATATTTCAAATGAACTTATAGTTTATTGTACAAGTATCTTTGTTCATTTCTTTTCTTTTCATTTTTTTTCCTTTTGAGGTTTTTTAGTGTACAGAATGCAAATTTATTTTGATTTTTTAAAAAAAAAATATTTCAGTAAAACATCCCGAAACATTCGAAATAAACTAAAATGACATTAAATTTCATTAAAGTGAAATAAGAATACCCTGAACAAGTCGTCACTGATCTCACAGAGAGAGAGAGAGAGAGAGAGAGAGAGAGAGAGAGAGAGAGAGAGAGAGAGAGAGAGAGAGAGAGAGAGAGGGGATTAATTATAGTAAAAAATGGGTGATTAGACGTGATTTGACGAGTGAATAGTTTAACTAATAGGACGGTAATTACTTTAATACCCCTAAGTATATGTATAGTACAAAGCATTGTGAGGTTTTTTGGTCTTTTTGTCTCATACTTACTCCAGCGATTCCCAAATCCCAATGATCCCATGGAAGATGGTTTTATTTTGTCTGATTTTTTTTTTTTTTTTTTGTTACTTGAAACCAAACATAACTTTTCCTAATATTTTTTTTTATTGAATATAAATTTAACAAATCTTGGATTATGTTTCCTTTGTCAATATACTAACAAAAGTGTGCGGTGTAATAGGTTATGAAGTCACTTTTTTACCTCTAAAAGCATTTATAAATTACAAAACTTAAAGTTTTTTGGTCTTTTCCTTTTGGTACTTCCTTTGAAACTTTAGCAACCTCTCTTGCTCACTCACTACTCTCAATTGTTTTGTCTCTCTTGCGTTCAACTAACTCATTTGTTTTAAGTCTTTCGACATTGAAGGTATTTTTATTTTTATTTTCTTTCATCATTACTGGTTAAATTAGTATATACTATTGCGTTTTGTAGTTGATAAAGTAGCTAATTAATTAAATTATTTGGATCCACTTCTAACATCACTTTTTTACTCACTAATAATAGTTTGTCACCAAAAATTTGTTTTAAAAATATTATAAACCTAACATTTCTCTTTTATAGCAATGTTGTTTACTTTTAAATATTATATTTCTTGTGCCAACGATAATTATGTTTACCTGTAATTGCTTTTGTTGATGAACACCATACACATTTTTTGCATTTTCGTATTTAAGGATCAAGGCAATCAGGTTTAGGCAATACCGTGACAATATCATTTGATAAATACAGGTAATAGATCTAGCTGACTTTGCATTTAAGCACTTCACTAAACATTTTATTTAAAGAAATTTAACTTTTATTGAAGCAAGTTTTACACGCATTGTGTGGAATTCAAGTAAAAGCCCATTGTGTAGAATTCTAACAAAGGTTTGTGCGCATGAAGGATTATTCATACACCGGAGAGAATCATATCGTGATCATAAAAATGATCGCTACCACTCCAGCAGCAACAATAGCATCTTTAGATTAAATTCAGCTTAGAGGTCTTGTATTTGCTCACTATTATATGTTGTAGGGACGGTAGATTTCTAGGTATGTTTGTAATATTAATCACTCATGCACACCAAGCTACTGTTGTTTATAAATTATTAGTGTTCATTCTAAATGATACGAGAGAATCATAATATTATTTATTATTAATATTCTCTAACAGTAATTTACACGTGTCTTGCACGTGCTTCAAAACTAGTCCTGACATAAAATATAGTGTCTTCGTTTTAATTGTTTTAGCTTGATGCATGACGAAACTGAAATAGCAAAGCTGGCCTAAATCTTGATCTCCAGTGCTTCCACAAGGGAAATTTGATTCTTCAAGCTGGTTATACGTATCAGATCATAATTCATTTCGAACACCATTCATTGACAGCACACAATCATTGACGTCAGGACCATTATCATTTCCCCTCGTTCAGTGACAGCATACAAGAGATATGCGCCACTTCCTATTTTTATTTATGGTATAACAGAAATTTCAGAAAAGAGTTTCGTACATCAACAGCCAGCAGAAGATGAAAGCTTTAAAATCACATTTTTCTTATTATTGATACCTTGAAATAATACAATCCGTTCAGTATTCACTTGTATCCCATTAATTATCCGAGTTACAAAATCGGAGTATATGCAAGCTCTCGCTACTCCCCAAGTCCCCCCCAACCCCCCAAAAAAAAAAGGAAATTTCAATTGTTTTTTGAAGTGTGTGGTGTGATAGAGATAGAGAGAAGTTTTAATACATTGTATAAATGTTTCCCTTTTAAATTTTATATCTTGAGAAATATGAATCTGACCTGTCCACAGTCGCACTCGATATTGTCTGCGATCAGAATTCATTGTATCAGTTCTATCTAAACCAAGGATTTCTCCTCATATAAGTAGGAGCATCTTCTATCTAACAAGCTGATTCTGTCCTGATTTTGGAAATTTAAGACTGTTGTTCCCGAAGACAATAAGGCTGAAGTAATGGCAGCTTGCCATTTGATCTCTTTCGCATGCAGCTGAACACAATGAAACATGATGACAAAATCTGTTCATTTAGCTTTTATTTTTTATTTCTTGTTTCACAAATACATCCTGGAAGGGGATTCGCATAAAAACTTTCCTCCAACTTTGGAAACTCTCCAGATTCCCTAAAGTACGGAGCTCCATCACGGTCTTTGTGAAGCTTTTTGACTTCGGAACTAAATTTCTTCCAGGAGATTTTTCCTTCGTCAAGCTCATCAACAAGGTTTACAAAATGCATCCTGAATTCACAGAATGAAAATTTTATATACTGCAATTTTGGGGAGTGAAAAATCAATACAAAGAGAACAAAAACAGCCCAATTAGACATGGTGACAGGAGTTATAGAGAATATAGGTTAGTAGATTACTTGTCAGGATTGATTGTCTTCTTAAAGTGCTCAAAGCGCCTATGACCTTGAACTGCCTTTGCCATATTGCCATCGTAAGTATAAACAAACACATCACTCTGGAGGGCAACAACATAATCTATACCAGCCAGCATGTTTTGGTGATTCTTGAAAGGACTCAGCTCTTCCTCTCTAGAGAGAGTGGAATGGGAGAAGATGTAGGGGAAGTCATCCTTAAGATATTGCATAGTTCCATTACCATAAGCTTCACCAGCTACCAAGTAAATCTGGGTGCTGGATGGAAAACCAAGCCCCCTAAGCAAAAGAGATGTCTCCCTAGGAGTCAATGGGCAGCCACCAAGCAACCTTCTTTCTGTCCCATTAATCTCTTTCTCCTTCCAGTGGCTGACTTCATACCGCATCCTCCGTAGCCCCTCATCTTCTTCTACAGTCAAATTATGACTGCATCCTGTAAATGCAAGCATATCCTTCTCATACCTGTAATAGAAAACAGAGAGAGGAATAAGAATAATTAAAGCAGCTGGGACAAGATAAATCAATCCTTAACCTTATTACCATATCAGTATTTATCTATAATTCTTCCATAAGATCTTTTAACAAATAAGTAGGCCTAGAAATTGAACCAAGCACAAGAGTAAGTTAGTCCTACTATTATTTTGGAATTTGTTATTTCTGATTATCATTTATCTCGATTGGATTATTTCGGAATTTCATTTTTATTTTGAATTCAGATAGATTAGATTTCATTTCTTTTAAGATAGGGATAAGTTTTTAGATTATCTTTAGTTGAAAGTTTTATGGGACATGGTCTTTTATTCCTAGAAGTTCGATGAAAAGGCTCCAGGTGCTGTTTTACTTGGTGGTTAGGTGGTGAAGCCTAAAGTTTTCAGGCTGCTCTTGGTGGTAAAGCCTAGACTGTCCTGCATCATCTAGTCTGAGCACCAATCCAAAGAAAACCACAACATACCAGGAATCCCACAAGTCAATTTTGGGCTCCCTTATTTGCATTGGACATTCAGAGAGAAGTGATTCATAAGGCCCCCTTTTCAATAAAACCTAATATGAATCTTGAGCCTGGCCCAAGTTTGAAATCCCCTTTAGAGATTGCTCGCAGCTTTGATGAGAGCTCAGGACTAATGTCCTCCTCAGATAAAGCAACCATTTTCTAAGGTGGATACTACAGTCTGAAAGATTTGCACTTTCGTTCGTGTTTGCCCCTTGCCTACTTTCTTCCCAAAATCATGCATTGGAAGGTTAAACGCATCATTTCAAAATAATGCAATCAGGAATTTGAAAGCAAGTTTTATATTGATGCCATGGATTCCTATGACAAGCAGATGATAAATGTAATACTTTGGTCCCATTATGTTTCAATTTCTCTATATCAAAATGGCATTGAAGTCTAACGGTGGGATATATTTGTATAGAGTTCAAGAGGAAGTTTAACATCAAATTTTAAGGGGGGAAAGGAAAAGATCTTCTTTTTTTTATAATTAAGAGGGAAAGAAAAAATCAACAATCAAGTTAGAGAAACCCACAAAAAATAATATCAGCACCCATTTAATCGGCACATGACTCATGCCAATCACAACTAAAACAAGCAGGAAAAAGAAATCAGTCTCAGTATTTGAAAGAAAGAGAATTATCAAAACTTGCCTCAAATGGAGAGCAAGATATGGGCTTCCATTCTGTCGCATTCTAGAAACCAAGGAGTTTCCATGGGCTTCTATTGGAGCCGCATATTTTAATGCCTCGTAATTTACACGGCACCTCAGCTTCTGTATGGAACTTGGGATCTCATTGTTAGCAAGCCGAGAATCAGTATGGGTTAAATAGATTACTTTGTGCTGCTTCAAAAGTGGGAGAACCTCAGTCTTATAATAAGTAACCTGAACAAATGAATACAAGTAACTGACTTTGATTAATCTCCAAAAAGGTAATAATGAAGTGAGATGCACAGCATGTAATGTCGGAATTATGTTGAAGCACCTAGCTCATTTATGCATAGAACGGATTGTGCTAGAAGCTAAAGTGACCTGATTTGTCACATATTGCCACATGATTTATATTGCATGGAGGACATACTATCCCGTTCTTACAGGCGGCCTGGTATTATTATTATTTTTTAATTTGATAATTCAATGGTTACAAAAGGAGGAGGGGGAATATGAAGACATTTTTGTTAGAATCATCAGTAGGTGCCAATTGAGGTACAAGGCTTTTGGCTATTTAATTCACAAGCATTAAAGAAAATGAGTCAAGTCAAGATGCATGAGTTTGTTTGACCTTAGACCAGGATATTGGTGTTTTGTTGAATGGCTCAATCCCAGCATAAGAATGTGGCAATCTCTCAACTATGCGGATATCATCCTTCAAAGTCTCAATGAAGTGTTGCCAATCAAACAGATCCTTAAAGCCACTGCAAACATATATCCATATATACAAAAATAGTCAGCTCAAAGTTGATCAATGAAAAACTTGTATGCATGCCCATAGACATCAGTTAAGCAGGACATGAAAAACCCTTCCTGCAGTCATGTTCGTAAGACATCTTCTCCTTCAGGTACAGGAGTGTAAAAGCCGTCTTCATACCCAAGGGTTTGCTCTGGGTATGTAATTTTAACATCCGCTGACTAGAGAAAAGATCAATACTTTTCTAAGCGTTATCCAAAAGGCCTAGAGATGTCATTTATTCATTATTTTACTAAGCAATGAAAAGGAGAGAAAGGAAAGAAAAAAAAATAAACTTTTCAGTATTATGAACTCACTCTCAAAAAAGTTAGCATAAAAATTTTAAAGATTATGAATCCTACATAATTTCTTTCACCAATTTGAGTCAATTTCATATTGATCAAACATATAAGGCCACTGTTCTTACAAGGATTACTCCAATTACTGCAGTGAAAAATGGTAGAATTACAAAAACAAACCAACCTCTCATCAGCCCAGTAGGAGGTATGATCAAGAGAAGGGAGAACAAGTGTTGCCTTCATAATCTTTGCAACGGCAACCATATCACAAATCTGCACTCTAAAATTATTGATACATCAGACTATAGTTCACATTCAAAGTTTATGAAAAAAAAAAACACACAACAGCCAGACCCCAAATCTCATCTGATTCAAGCCACCATTGGCATTTACAATAATATAACCATTTGTCTTTGCATCTGGCTCTGCAAAGAGAAGCAAGAAGAAGGAAGTAAGAAAAGGCAATAACCTTGGAATTAAACAAGTAAGCACAACAGAAATAGACATCAGAGGTAGAGAGAGATGCATATCATACTTTTGTGATTTCTTGTCCGGTGGATGCATTGGGTGAAATTCTCACTGTTGGGTTTGGACCAGACACTTGAGAACTGTAATCATCATAAGTATTAGATTAATGGTTAAGTACTAAAATTCACCCTTTCTTATCAGCTTAAACTTTTGGGAATACCGGAAGTTTATCATAGTGATAGTGGTAGTGATCCTTAATAAAACCCTGTCTCAACTCTACCTCCTATTTAAAAGTTAAAATTCATCATTTCCTATCAGCTTAATGGCATGTTTAGAATGGAGGGAGAGGAGAAGGGAGGAGAGAGTCTGTGAGAGGGAAGTAGGGCCAAGAGGAGTGGCGTAGTTTGGATTTGGAGCGGTAGCATTGTCAGAGATTCTCAATTTCATGATGGCATGGAAGGGCAGGCTTGGAGGAGGGTTCAAAGTGGTTGTCACCGCAACAAGTAATATTTTATGAAGAAGAAGCAATACTCTTGAAGAGACATGATCCACCAGTAAATTCTCAAGATAAGCAATTATCATAAAGTACTTCTTATTTACATGTATTTTTGAGAAACAATCAGAGCTAACTGCATAAATAGTGTGCTAAAGAGAAACAGAATGGAAACTTACTTCAGCAATGCCGTTTTGGGTGTTGAATACACCTGATGACACCGTCATTAGAGTGCGTTCGACTTCAATTCCTCCCTCCCTATATCCATATTCATGAGAGCTTTGATCCATTAGATTTCCACCAGTGATGGAGTCAATTGAATCCTAATTAAAAAGATGGATTAGTTTAGGTGAGATGAAGGATGCAAACCAAGCCAGATCACTCAAAATCCTAGACAGTTTAACATGTCATGAAATGCCTAGCAAAGGGGATGAATCAAGAAAATGAATATTTCATTGAAACACAAGCACCAAGAAATTAATCACCCCCACTAAGTTACATCATAGATGAGAAAGAACATGACAAGCAAGTAATACAATCATACAAAGATGAATATAGCATATCATTATTATTTTTTTCAATTGGCATTCACACATATTGATTATTGGTAGCCACATGAACATGAACAAGAAGTAACCTGATTAGAGGTAGCACTTTCAATAGCAGATCCAAACCAACCAGTAGCACAAATCTTGAGAAGACCCAGAAAGATACACATCCCACAGAACAAGAAGAACATCCAATGCCCAAGTTTCTTCTTTTCTCTAAAACCCAACTCCACCACCCCAGATTTGTTTAGGAAGAACCCCTTGAGGACACTACTAGTACTACTCCCATGAATGTTTACTCTGTGACTCACATGGTGGTGGTGGTGCTTCCTTTCCAAAACTGAAGAAGTGGAGTCAAACCCATCAAGGGAAACCGGGCTGGTGCCCATCTCGGATCTGGGTGAGCTGAGATGGACATCAATTTCATGGTGGGTACGCAAGGTAGTGGTGTTACCACTACCACCACTAGTACCACTATTGTTGTTGCTGTTGCTAGTGCTATTGTTGTTGTTGTTGTTGTTTTCACTGTTGTTGTTGCGCTTGAACGAGTGGGCTCGGCGAGTCATTGGACCCGAGAAACGAGGACTACTGACTCTCTGCGATATGCCATCGCTGGAGTTGTGGTGGTGGTGATGGTGACCCATTACCCTTTTTTTATCTCTCTCTGTGTAATGGTGATGTTAGTAAATGAAGGAGAAGTGGCATGAGACCGCCATTAACGAACAATAGATAAAGAGAGAGAGTTTTATCTACCTATCTATCTGTGTCTGACTGGCTTCGAAAAGTATGAGATGGCTCTTAGCTAGCATTAGCAAGAGCCCATATCATTTTCACAATCTCACCATTTTGTCAAAATGAAACTAAATAAATAATTCTTCTACAGTATCTGAAACCATGGAGAAATCAATGGTTTTTTTCCAAAACCAATAGAGGCTTTTATATCTTTCTGTTATTAGAGGATTTACCTTTACAGTTTTATTCTGTTCTGGCTGATTAATGATGTGATTCTTACGATGTAACTCCTTCTTTCAATTAAATTTCTAACCTTTCTTCTATTATTAAAAATAAATAAAAAAAATAAAAAGAGGAATAATAATATATATCTCTGTAAAAACATCATTTTGATTTCTATATTTTGGCTTTATTTTCAATTTAGTCAATAAATTTTCATTTTAGTTTTTATATTTTTAAATTTGCTATTACAAAAATTAATTCTAACTTCTAGTTTATTACTATAATGGGATGTTCTCAAATGAACTTCTTAATTTTCATATACTTTTTCATTTTGTTCTTTTAATGGTCTAAGTATGATTTTCCTATTTGAAAGAGTTGAGGTGTCATTTAATAAAAAGCATAGGAGTTATACCATAAATTTGGAATTGAAGGAGTGTTAATGGAAAATTAAACCTTCCTAAAATCGATGAAATGAAACCTTCACTACTCACCTTCCACAATCATTGGATAAATGAAATTTTGTAACATTTACCTTTTTATTGTTAGGTTATTGCTTTGATTGGTCATTTGTAATTCTCTAGTTTTCATTATATTATATAAATTTCTCAATTTGACATTTTTATTTATTCAAGGACAAATTACTATGAGGCGAATGGAAATATGATGTTTATACCTTAGATGTTGCCCCTTTGATTTTTTGTTGCAAGAACCTTATAACTCAGGAATGAATCGTTCATCTTCATCACATATACCCTAAGGCGAATGAAGTAGCAAGTGGACTAACAAAATGAGGAAGGAAGCAGCTAAGCAAAATTTTGGAATTTAATACATGCCCAACTTTTGTGTATTATAGCTATATAGGGATGTAATGAACTTAGGCATGAGTAGCATTACTAATACTAGAGAGTGCCTAGTTGCTAGGTTTGTGACTGTTTGAACAATAAATAAATAAATAAACATAATATGAAACTCATATTTTTAACCTAGTTGCTAATGCAAACATAATATAACCTCATGAGAAAAATTTTAAAATTTTTAATCTGAGAATGTAAAATTCAAAGACTTCAAAATTGTAAAGGTGTAATTTATATTTTAGCCTTAAACACTTGTTAACAATATTTTATAAGAAAAATACTAATATGAAACTCAATGATGGGCATAAGAATGTTTGCCCGAATTAAATAATAAATAAATAAATAAATAAAACACTTTGTAATAATATAATCACTTTTATGTGTGTACACTTATTAATTAATGCAATTACTTGAAAGTTTGGGACTTGGGGAGTTGTAATCGTAAGTTGTAAGGCCTTTGGACAGCATGGAACACGCGGTAGAAATAGAATCGGTGCTTGACCAAAAACAAAAAGTGATTGGAGTTCAAATTATGGAGTAATATTTTTAGAAGAGTCGGAGTCAATGTTAGGTGAAAAAGATATATGGGTCCAAATTAAATGTGAAAGCAAGAAAGAAGCAAAGCAAAAAGACCTTTCTTTCTTGATTTCGAGTACGCGTTGTACAATTAATTTTAATTACTCATAATTGAACTGCAACTGAAACTATAATTGAAAGGGACTGAGTTGATATTAGTATCTTTTCGTTGTTTTAATGAAAAATTTTGTGTAAAGATAGTTTTTTTTTTTTGTTATATTTTTTAGTATTTGGTAACATAAAAAAAAGAAGAGTAAAAAAAAATTATATTTAGTCAACATAAAAAGTATGATTTATTTTTAAAAAATTTTTTTTATTAAATTTTTTTGGAAAACAACTCTATCTCACAGCAAGCTAAATAAGGGAAACTAGAAGATTGTTTTTCAACTCATTTAAAGTTGCTACCAAATATTTTTTTTTTTTTTTTTTGAGGGTGAAGTTGCTACCAAATATTGAAAAATGAAATAGTTTTATAAAAAATGTTTTTTGAAAAATGACTCATTTTCTAAAAAATATCATTACCAAAACAAATAGAGCATAAAGAAACCTATAAGCTTTTATGCTCAATGTTAACTGCCCCCAACAGCCAATGCAAATTTAAAAATTTTCATATGCATAATATTTTACAAACTTTCCACACGTAACAATAAAACTTATCAGTAATGACATGTTTGATAGGCTATATAATAAGCATTTATTCTTATGGTTTAGATATTCTTTAGTTTTGTTATATTTTTATTACATGGAATAATTATTTCTTATGAAAAGTTATTATTTAAAATGAGAAATAATTATTTTTCTCTAAAAATATTGTAATATCTATTCCTTAATAGGTGTAATAATTTAAAAAATAAATATATTTCCAAATAAATAAAATTTTCATAAACACATCAAAAAAATTTATTTTTAAGAAAATATAATTGTATAAATAAGTTATTTCTTAAAAATAAATCTTAAATTTTATTCTAATATTACAACTCAATTAGAACCAAACTTATGAATAGTTTTTGTTATTCTATTACAACACATTTTTATTCCCAGTAATAAAGATTATCTTTCAAGTCATAATCCTCATCTAGTATATCAAACATGTCCTAGGAATAGTTATTCCATTACAACATCTTTTATTTATAGTAGTAAGCATTTTTTTTTTTTTAATGGGATAGTAATAAAGCTTATTATTTATAAAGTAATCTCTATTCAATGTACCAAACATTCCCTAATAGAATGTCTAATTTGTGGGTTAATTGTTCAAATTGAAAATGTAAGAATTAACACTTAAGTCAAATCCGATGCCTTCTCAAAAAAAAAAAAAAAAAAAAAAAGTCAATTTCGATGGCCATTTATTTTTTATTTTTAATAAACCAAATTCTAAGGGTGTTATGTATAGAAACCCCTATTTGTAATATAGTAGTACAATGTTAATTAGTAAGGGGAAGAGTACCGAATGAAGTTAGACAAACTACTAATATAGATTAGTTGAAGTAGTCAAATTACTAATATAGATTAATTAAAGTTTGTTCCTAAAAAAAAAAGATTAGTTAAAGCTTATTAGCTTTATTGTAATACTTTCTCAACAAAAAAAGCTTTATTGTAATAATATTTTGCTTATATACAAGTAGGAACAAATCTTATACACAAAAAAATAAATAATTAAATAAATAAATAAAATTTGACATGTAATAAAGGTATGGGATCATAAAATTTGACATGTAAGATTCTCATTGATTTCTTTAATTTTATGTTTATACTTGGAATAAAAAACAAGGACTTCGTTGGAGGACCTCCTTTTCGAGGTCACGGGACTCACAACTGGAAATGGAATGAGAGCTGGATAAATTGTCCGTTGTCCAACCTAAATCATATTTTCCGCCTACCAATATTGACCTCTAATAAGAACAACCCCGAATTCAAAAACGAAAAACAATAGTTAGTAGAAACATTAAAAAAAAATTTCACAAACTTTTTATAGTTTCACAAATAATGATTAAATCTTTACAAAATATGTGAGTGATGGGTTTATTGATTTGGAACATGACATCAATTCGGAAAATTGAGACTTGGGACACTCCCTTCCTTATATAATAATAATAATAATAATAATAAGAATAATAATAATAATATATCACTTTTAAATATGTTTATTTGACACTATTTATATTTATATTTATATTATGTACAAGTCACTCATTTGTCGAGAAAAAGCCCTGAAATTTTTACTATTGTGGTGGTATTTTTTATTTGAAAAAAAAAAAAAAAAAAAAAAAAAAAAACCCCAGCTTATAAGAGCTGTCTACTGGGCCAAAAGACCGACAGAGACATTCTGGACACAAGTCTCAATTGCCTCACTCTTTCAGTCCTCATCACTCTCTCAGCCCTGAATCACTTGTGCCATTGTCAAAGAACTCCCAACAACCCCCCCAACCCCAAACACACAACAAACAGATTAGTAAGTAAACTTGCAAGCCCTTCTCTATTTCATATTCATTGAATTATGTAACACTGTCAATTCTTTTTCACACATCTTTTTTTGATAGTTAACAACGACTTTGCTTCATATATATCCATTGAATTTAACAATATCAAAATTCAAATGCATAGATGAAACTTAAATCCCATATAATGGAATACGCAACCATATGAATCTGAAAAATATTCATATCTACCTGGCTTTTGGAAACAAAACAACATTATAATGTTATTTGGTGATTTATTTATCAATATGATTACATATCTACAATAAATAAAGCCAGTAGTCTTATTATTGTTGGCAAAACCGTAAGAGTATGATTGGGCAAGACCAGGGGATAATTTATTAACTTTTTTGTGAAGTGATAGAAGAAACCTGCCATGGATGACCCATAGGAGATTTAATTTTATTTTCTTTACGACTTTGAAATTATATTTTACATTGTTTTGCTATTTTGCTCCACTATGAATCTATTTGGTTTAAACCTATGTCCACATCCATGGAAACTAACAAGGAGTAGGATATCATTTTGCATCTAAAGTAGCACTATTTACAAGAATACGCCTATCAATTCACATTATTCACATGCTTATAGTATGTTTCCTCATACATGCTGCATTTTGAAATTGTTGGTCTGTAGATTTACTCCCACCATCTTCCATTTCCCTCCCAAATTGGTGATGTATTTTAAATTCCTTTTAGACTTGATATGTGATCTTTTCATTTGACTTTTTTTTTTCTCCCCATGCTATGATAAATCTGAGTAGTTAAGTACTATGGTTGTTTAATTTATCACTACAACATAGTTTTTGTGTGAGAAGCTGCCTAGCTTCAAAGTTCAAGATAAAGAATTCCATCATGACTTTTGTGCTTTGTAGCCTTTGAAGGAGTAATTTGTTTGGTTAGATTGTATTGAGTAATCTGTTTGCAGTAAGTGCTACTCTTTGTGATTAGCAGTTGTTGCTACTCTTTTGCGGTTTTATTGGTAGTGTGTTTTGTATTTTTGATGGTTAAAAGTTGCACCTTAGTTTGTGTATATTTGCTACAATGCTTTTTTTTTTTTTTGGTTCTAAATTGGAGTCCAATTTCACGTCACACGTGTCCATCTAATTTTTTAATTTTTATGACAAATGAATTATTGGATGCAAAAATTGAATAGTCTAAATCTAATTAAATTCTTTTTTTGAGAAACAAATCTAATTAAATTCTAAACCATATATATACGTATATAACGAGAAACCATTACATATTTCAGAAATGTATGGTTTAAAAAGTTGTAAGCTAATAGCCTAATACCATATGTAAAATTTGAACATTTTCCCCAAAAAATATATAATTTGAATGTAATTGTGATTATTTTTAATTGTACCTATACATGTGCACGAGGTTATACACTAGTATAACTAATGTGAGAAAAGGGGTCTAGGAGAGAAATGGTTCGAGCTGCAGGGTTAGAAAAAAATGTGAGAAAGAAATTGTCAAATATAATAATGTGAGAAAATGGAAAAGTTTTAAAATTAGTAAAAGATTGATGCTATTAAATGATGTTGTCACTTTATATATATATATATATATTCAATTAAATGATCATTTAATTAGGATTTAAAATAAAAAAATATAATTTTTATAAAAAAACTCCAACAAGAGTAATCACCTTGAGGATTCAATCATCAAACGATTCTTGGGACATGGTTTTAAAACTAGTTTATCAAGAAGTACCCGGGACACTTCTGCATCAATAATAAACAAGCGTTTGAATCTCGCCTACCCAAAAAAAAAAAAAAAAAAAGATGATCCAATTGATGTATTGGCTTGATTGTAACCAACCATCAACATGTAGACCATCAACATGTAGTGATGCCATCTATCTCAAATTCAGCGAATATATAAGAAGGAGTAAGTTTAAGAGTTGGATGTAGACTGTAGAGTATAAAGTCAAAAAAAATGATAATCACAATAATTACGTAACCTCATCTCTTTAAAGAAAAAAAGAGATTACGTGACCGTGTAACTTATCTATATGGTTCAAATGGAGCCTCTACCTTTATTTTCATGTTTCAATCAAATTCAAAACTTTCTAATGTCTGTAGTGTAGAATATTATAAGAGTAACATTTATGTATTCAATCATTTTGACAGCAAAGACAATAATGCATGACAGTGTTGATGGTTTGAATATTTGATACAAGTAATGGTTTTATTCAACCAAGTAATAAACTCCATCTCAATATCACAACGGTAACGTGTGATATTGAGAAGGGGTTTATCACTTGCTCTACGAGACTAACTGTCGTATGCAATTTTGGTATTAACATGTGAGTGTATTCTTTTGTCTCATCTCTTTTGCTCTATATGTGTGTGTCTTAGATAGTATATATATATATATATATATATTTTTTTTTTTTTTTTTATGGGAAGTAAAGTAACTTTAATCATGAAGAAGATAAATACAAAACACCTTGAATCACAACTGATTCAATAATGGGTAAATTTTCCTTTATCTAAGTTAGAAAATTACCAATTCCTTTGGCATGCTTTACCCAAATATGGGCTAGTTTGTTTTCTTGTCACTTCACATGTTGGAGATGACTTTGTTTGAAATCCTGAGTCTATGCTGAACATCCACAATGAAGTTTACAATAGTAACAAGGGGTATGGTGGACCCGTTGAGAGCTTCAGAGATACTGCTACAATCTATCTCAAAAATAACATCTCGGACTTTGATATCCCCTGCAAAAGAGATAGCTTCCTCCATTGCCTTGGCTTCAGCCGCCAGTGGGCCCAAGGGTAGCTGAAGGTGTTTACTCATGGCCGCTATCACCGATCCCTCGTGGTCCCGAACTACAATACCGACGCCCACTGAGTCATTAAAAATAGCAGCATCAATGTTGATTTTGTAGTACGGGGAGGCTGGGGGGACCCAGCGTGAGTGTATATTAAATAAATTGTTAAATTATAACAAATGAGAGTAAACAGAAAAGTTTTAAAATTGGTAAGAAATTGATGCTATTACATGATATTATCACTTATATTTGAATTTCAATTCTAACTTTCTAAGACTACTTCCTCCAAAAAAAAAAAAAAAAAAAAAAAAAAAAAAAAATCTAAGACTGAAACTGACGTGTCAGTGAAAAGAAAATTGATTTCCTTTTTTTTTTTTTCACTTAAATGATCATTTAATTAGGATTTAAGATAAAAATATTCTAACAAGAGTAATCACCTTGAGATTCGACCATCCCATTAAATTAAAATGTTTCTAAGGACGTGGATTTTAGATTAGTTTATCAAGAAATTCCAAGGATAATCATTCTCAAAAAAAAAAATAAATAAATAAATAATGGGTTAATCCCACATTGAAAAATGAGTATGAATTAAAGAAATTTAAAACCTGTGTTGTGTATCCAAGAGTTAGACTATTTTAAATATACACTACTGTAAATTTCTTTAAGACGTTCTCTCTTATGTGTTAAAAATATTTAGTATTTAAAAAAATAAATAAATAAAAGAGATGTGTTTAAATCCTGTTTAGAAAAAAACAATAATCCAATTGACATATATATATATATATTTTTTTTTTCTTTTCTTTTTTGAGAAACAATTGATATATATTGGCTTAAAAGAGTTGGATTTAAAAGTGTAAAGGCTAAAAAATGATAATTACAATGCTTACGTGACCGTGTATATAAATAGAATGGTTGAAGTGGAGTGGAGCCTTTACCTTTAATTTCATGTTTCAATCAAATTATTATTATTATTATTTTATACAAGTTAGAAATTATACTCTAACCTAATTTAAGTGTATATGTATAACATTTGTACTTTATAAAATACAAGAGTAACATATATGTATTTAAAAAAAATGTCACAATGAAGACAATAACGCATGGCACTAATTAATAGATTGAAAATTTTATGTCACTAATGATGTTTAGTCAACCAAAAACTATGCGTTATTGGTAAAGTCTCTAATAGTTATATAAGAGATTTATGGCTCAATCCTCGCCTACAAAAAAAAACTGATTGGTGTCTTAGTTTTAATAATAAAGAACAATCATCATGAGCGGACACCATAATTTAAAACTCTCTTAAAAAAAAAAAAAAAAAAAAAAAAAACTAGGCATTACATATATATTAAAGAAATTATCAAACATAACTAATGAGAGTATACAAAAAAGTTTTAAAATTGGTAAGAAGTTGTTGCTATTACATTATATTATTACTTAGAGTACATTTAGTATACTGTAATAAGTACTGTAATATAATAGTTATTCCTATAGTTTAATTATTCAATAGTTTAGTTATGTTTTTATTATAGGAAATAATCATTCCTTATGAACAATTATTCATTAAAATGAGAAATAACTATTCATCTTTAAAAGAATTGTAATAGCTATTCCTTAATAGGTTATTTAATTTTTAAAATTAATATATTTCTAAATAAACAAACTTTTTATATGAATATAACAATTATGAAAATAAAAAATCATAAAAAATAACTAATTCTCTTTCAATTAAAAAAAAATTATTTTTAATAAATATATCTTAAGTTTGATTTAAAATGCTTTCATTCCATTGTATTTAGGGCTCTATTACAATATTGTCACCAAACAAATGAATAGTAATAAGTATTATATTACAACATCTTGTATTTCTTGTAATATCTATTTCTATATAATTACTATTACAGTCTATCAAACGTGCCCTTATATTTGAATTTCAATTCTAACTTTTCAATCCTTTAATCAGGATTTATAAAATTAAATATAATATACATATATATATATATATATATTATTTATAAAAAAATACCCCAATAAGAGTAATCACCTAGAGGGGAAATTATTGTGTACTCCCGGAGTATCATAAATGCGTACTCCCTCCTCTCACATGAATGGTGGGTCTCACTAATTAAATTCATGGTAGGACCTACCATTTATGTGAGAGAAGGGAGTACGCATTTATGGTACTCCGGGAGTACCTAATAATTTTCCCACCTAGAGGACCCAACTGTTCCATTTATTTAAGCATTTATTGAGACGTGATCTTTCGACTAGCTTATCAAGAAATTTTAAGACAATTATTTACATCAATAAAGGATATGCTTGCAAACACCACCTAAATAAATAAATAAATAAATAAATAATTCTCATTTGATATATTTGCTTGATAGTAAAAGAACAATTATAAAATGGAAGATTCCATCTATGTCAAAAGCTATAAAATTGGAGGATTCTCAATTTTTATTTTTATTTTTATTTTTATAAAAAAAAACCTATAAAATTTGATTTTTTTTAATAAAAAAAAGTTTAATAGCGAAAATAATAGTAATATGGTATTATTATTATTATTATTATTATTATACACACTCTGGCGGGAAATTGCAACAGCGTATATGAGAAAGTGTTTGTTGTTTGTCAGTCCCAGACCAAAGAAACCCAAAAACCTAATAACACCTTTTCCTTTTCTTTCCATATATAAGGATAGAGATTGAGATAATCAGATAGAGATAGAGATAGAGATACAGAGCTGTCTCTCTCTGTGATTTCTAGTATCTATCATCCATCATCAATGAAGGTCTTAAGGTCTCGTAAAATAGTCCCTTTAACTACAACACCCATTACCAAAACCAAAACCAAAAGGAAAACCAAAACCAAAATCGAGCCCTCCACTCCTACCCAAATTCAAGAACCCATTCTCCAGTCTCCTACTCCAACTCCAACACCCATGTCTCCTGCATCAATCGGGCTTGGATCCGATTCGGTCTCCGTTGCTGGGGTTACTCGGCGACGAAGTCTCCGTCTCGTTTCCAAATCCGGCGAAAAAGGCACCGAGGAGGATAAAGGTGGGGTTTTTGTGGGTAATGGAGAAATGGGTATTATTGATTCGTTGGATTTGGGTTTTGCTGGGTTGAGTGTAATAGCCTCCGACGAAGATAAATCTAATAAGGGTGGGGGTTTAAGGGGTTTTCGCGATGATGGGTTTAATAGGAAATTGAGTATTGACCTTAATGTGTTAGGTTCCGCGGAGGAGGAAGAGGAAGAGGAAGAGGAGGGTTTAAGGGGTTTTGGTGAAGTTGGTTTAGGTTCTAATTTGGGAATCGATACTACTACTACTACTACTAGTACTACTAGTGCTAGTACGCCCAAGTCTAATAAGTGTGTCAAGGAGGAGCCGAACAGGAAAAGAAGTTTGAGTATTGATCTGAATGTGCTAGGGTCAGGGTCGGAATATTCGGTGGAGGATGAGGAGAATGGTAAAGGGTATTTGAGTTTGCGGTCCGGGAAGAGGGTTGTGAAGAAAAGAATGAGTGGAGATGTTGATGGAGGAGGATTGGGAAGGGAAGTGATTGATCTTGAGATTGAGACTGGTGATGGGAGGCTTAGAAGAGAGGAAAAGGGGAAAGGGAAGTTGGCCCTGGATGATTTAGAGGCAAATAATGTTGTTCAAGTAGAGGAATTGGATTTGGATTTGGATTTGGATTTGGAATGTGCAGTGGATGTGACTAAGTTGAATAATGAGGGGCAAGGGAGTGGAGGAAATGAAAAGTGGAAGAGAAAGTTGGGTGGTGCTAGTGATGGGGGTGTTGATGAGAATAGTGCTAATAAGAGCAGAAGGAGATATAGCAGGGAAGAGAAAGGGAAGGACAAATTGGCTCATGATTCTTCATTACCGAATGGTGGTGAGAAATTGGAGTTGAGTTTGAATTCTGAAGTTAAGAATTCAGATAAAGATGTTATTTTGTTGAATGAAACCAGAATTGGGAACGCTAACCAAAGAGAAATGGCGGATAATATAGCATCATTGGATCAAACCAAAGTTGGGAAGGCTAACACAAGAGAGATTGACTCAAGCAGAAGGGATTACATGGAACGGTTCCGAGAGATAGCCAGGGAAAATGCCTCTAGGTTTGCTCATTTTTCTTCTCAAGAGGAAGAGGAGAACGATGTGCCTACTGAGGCTGAAGCAGAACCAGAAATCGAAGATTGGCCAGGACCCTTCTCCACAGCTATGAAGATCATTAGAGATCGGGAAACTAAAAATAAGCGAGTGGAGAGTTCCTCTTTAGACAAGAGCAAACCTGCACCACTGATATGGACACCGAGATATGGCCAAAATCACAGAAAGCCCATGGTTCCCTCACTGAAAGAACTATGTTTGATAATTCTTTCCCAGAATGCTGATGCAATTGCTTCACTTGAAAATGTCCCAGATGCTATGAGGCACAAGCTGAGTCAGTTGCTATGCGATTCTCGCAGAATGAACAATCATGTTTTTGAGCTTCTTATTCGTGGATCACCTACAGAGGTTCGCTTAAGGGATTGTTCGTGGCTAACGGAGGAGCAGTTTACAGATTCTTTTCAGACGTGTGACACCAGCAATCTAACGGTATGTTCAAGTTATCATATGATATGTTGCTACTATCTCCAAATCTCAGTTATATTATTACTTGAATTCCTGGCATAGTATGTTTAATGGGACTCTTCCTCATAATTGCAATAGAATAGTGTTTTATGATTGGCAAAAGGCTAAGTTCTATAATGTTCACGCTTGTGGGAGGTTCAGGTTTAAAGCTTGTCTTGAGGTTTGCTCATATTTGTTTGGGACATGTTTATAGAGTAGGAAATTATGGGATACTTGAAACCAACATATTTAAGCAACTAAACGTTAGATTTCCATGTGTGTTATCATGATGATCTGACCAATTGTAATTGATTCATATCGATGTAATTTATGATGTTCATTTGGTACATTTTATTAATATACATTACTGTTAAACACCAAAGTTCTGTGCACTGGATCATAATCCCTGAGCAAGGGTGCAGGTTAAATTCTCTGGTCTGCTTCATATATTTCATTCTATGACTTGATTATGCTAAAACATTTTGTTTATTGGGCTTTTTCTTTTTAGTTAAAGCTGCTTGTCAATGCAATATTGGTAGAAATGCTCTGGTCTTATGGAATGCCGGCACTCTCCTATGCTTCTGTTAGACTTGGGAACATTCAAGATTAATTAATCTATTTAGTCATAATCGCAGTAAAGTATGAGTAAATTGCAGCTGTATGCTGGTGTGTTACCGCAAAAATTATGATGCTAGACATGACATATATCTACCTCTCCCAGAAATATTGATGCTTGATCTGCATTTGAGATGTCTTTTGTTTCTCCATGTTGTCCTCAATTTTGTTCCATCACCAAAGCTCCATTTGGGATTTACTAACAGTGCTTTTGGATTCACTGTGCCACGGGAATGCAATGGAGGGAATGGTGGAACCCCATTGCATATAGGAGTAGGGAATGGACATCCATTCCCTTAATAAATGTTCTGCTGGGTGGAACGTTCTGTTCCCCTCATTAATTTAGGGGAAATGACATAAATGTTTGCATCCCTAGTTTTATTAACACAATTACAATATAATCGGTGTAATAGTAAAATTATATGTTTCTTTACTTTCCTATTTATTTTATAAACTCCCAAACACATTTAAGGAGAAAAACTAACCTCATTTCCTTATGATTTTCCCATTTCATTCCATCATTTTCCTTTATAAACGTCCAAACACAGTATTCTGTCAAGTAATTGCAAAGAGTAGCTCTGAATCAGTTGTTGGACTTAATAATGGGTTTACTTTTGAAAATTTTATTTGTGTATTATTTCAAAACTTGTGTTGAATGTATTAACAAGTTCCTGCATACAAGCTTAGTTTTGCAGTGTTACTGTTCATACAACGATGATCTTTTTCTGCAAGGTTATAGCTGTTGTTAACTAATAATGGGTTTCCATTTATTTTGAGGGAATAATATTGTTGTGATTTGAACACTTGATAAGCCAGATTCATTAATTTGTGGAATCAGGTGCTACAACTTGACCAGTGTGGACGCTGTATGTCAGATTATGTATTACCTTCTACCTTAGCTCGGTCATCAAATAGCTTGGCTGCATTAACTACTTTATCCCTCAGTGGTGCATGTCGTCTTTCAGATGATGGGCTAAGTAAACTTGTTTCTTCTGCCTCTGTTTTAAGATCATTAAATCTCAGCCAGTGTTCCCTTCTCACCTCCTCCAGTATTGACACTTTAGCTGATTCATTGGGATCAGTTCTTAGAGAATTGAATCTTACTGATTGTCAAAGCCTCGATTCTATGCTTATCTTGCCGGCATTGAAGAAGTTTGAACAACTACAAGTATTATCATTAGCAGGTATTCAAAATGTAGGTGATGATTTTCTCAAGGAATTCTTGACTGCTCGTGGTCACAATATTAAGGAGCTTGTTCTGGCTGATTGTGTGTATGTCTCTTTAACACGCTTCTATTCAAAATTTCCTTGATTATCTTTAATGCCTTTAGATATGAACATTCGTTCATTTAGTTACCTAGAAAATGTTTGACACTTATTCCTTCAATTTTGCTGGGTGTTCCAATTTTGTGCAGAAAATTGACAGATTCTTCCTTTAAAGTCATCTCTGAAACCTGTCCGGGATTATGTGCGATTGATCTTGTAAACTTAAGCAAATTGACAGATTTTGCCATTGGATATCTTGCAAATGGCTGTCGCGCAATTCAAAAATTAAAACTGTGCCGCAATTCATTCAGGTTTTTACTTTTTATAGTTTAAGATTTTATTTTCATTTTTTTTATCCTGTACAATAGAATGTAATGCATCATCACGATGGATTGGTTATCCCTAGATACTAGCGATGTTAATAAAATTATATTTGTTAATATTTGTGGTATATTGCTTCTTTAATGCATCGGGGAGCTGGAAAAGTGAAAAAACTTTCTGCAAGCAAGCTAAAGCTTAAAGAAGTCTGCTAAGGGAGAATAATCCCAGCAATATTTACATACAGGACCTTGCCTTTGAATTTTTCAAATTTATAAGTGGTAGGAAATACAAGCTTTACTCTCATTTGCATGGAGCATACTTCATAATTAATTAGCCAAATTTTTCTGTATGGTATTATGAAAATCTGGTTTTTGCTCTTTAAAATTCGTGGTTTCTTGGGTTTAATGTTTCTTAGAAAGTGAAGTTTAGAGAAAAAATATTGTATGGTGGAACATTTACTTCTAGGCACTGCGTGGCTGAATAAAAGAAGTCTTTGAAAATGCTGAGGACCTGAGGTATAGTCAAAAAATTATTTTTGGAGTGTGAAGGCTGTTTCTGGTACAGGGTGAATGAAGGTTTTGGTTTTTTTTTTTTTTTTTTTTTTTTTTAATTTCAGGGCATCTTCTCCTATGTACTTATAAACACCCTACTATTTGTACTCCAATCACCTGAATGATTTCTAGTTTACCTTGTTTTGATTATCGTTCTGTTGATTTGATATTAAATTGTTAGATGCTCACTGAGCACAGGCTTGACATCATCTCAGTGATGAACCAACTGAATAATTTTTTCTGCATGACAGTGATGAAGCTATTGCTGCATTCCTTGAAACTTCTGGAGATTGGTTGAAAGAGCTTTCACTAAATAATGTAAAGAAGGTAATTCATTTACCTCTCTGTCTCTCTCACACACATCCCCTCACATATGGGCACGCTCATAAAGGTACTTCAAAATTGATTCAAATATGTTGTGGTTCATACAAGGCTTTGCATAAGCAAAACTGATTGCTGCTTGTGTTGGTATTTAGTAATGATTTGTGCCTGAATTTCCTGCTTTATGTGCCACTCTTTGGCCAATTTGAGTTATAATAACTTCATTGCCACTTTGCTTAATTCCAGACCTTCAGTTGAATGGGTCTGTTGAAACCAGGCCTATTTAACTGTAAATGATGTTCTCTTATTTCTGTCTGGGACTTGCGTGGTTATTCAGGTTGGCTACAACACAGCTGCATCACTTGGCAAGCGTTCAAAAAGGTTGCATACTCTGGATCTATCTTGGTGCCGAAATTTGACAGATGAGGCTGTGGGTTTTATTGTAGACAACTGCTTATCATTGAGGGTGCTCAAACTTTTTGGATGCACTCAGGTATCTATTTCTGGACTCATTTCCTGGACAGAGATGCAGAGTTTTTGAAATTATGATCAGTTTTATATCCACTCTGAGGCTTGTTCTGAAATTTTCAAAACTTTATTTAATAGGATCTAAGATTATTTTGCAAGATAGATTTCAAGATGTGATAACTCCCCTTTATTTATTTATTTATTTATTTATTTATTTTATTTTATTTTATTTTTTTTCAGATTACAAAAGTTTTTCTCGATGGCCACTCTAATCCAGATGTACAAATCATTGGCTTGAAGATGTGTCCAGTATTGGAACATGTCAAGGTGCCTGATCATGAAGAAGGTCCATTGCTTTATTACTCATAGTCTTCTCGAATCTGATCTCAATTTGGATCATCAGACATAATATCATAACTAACATCATACAGCAGCTAGAGACATAGAATAACAAAAGTTACTCAATATGTTAAAGCATATATGAGTTGAAAACTCCTTAAGCAGTGTTCTTTTTGCCCTGAACCTATCTAGTCTTCTTACTTGCTTTTGTAATTGATTACAGTATTGTACTGTGAAACTGAACTTAGCTGCAAATGTTGATATTTTGTAATCATCCGCATGATTCCAGTTAGATGCTTTCTTTAGCAATTCTTGTGGACAGACTTTTATAACAAGAAGTTTTTATTGGAGATCTTTCAATGAATTGTCTTATCTTGTGAGACTATCTTGTTTAAGAAAAAGTTTGGAGACACACTTGCCACAACTAGTAGATGTGTTAGGTGGAGACTTGTTTAATTTTCACAGGTACTATTCGTGGTTCCGTTGTGTTAGTAATATAATTCAATCAAATTGACCAAAGTGCAAGTTATGTCGAAATGTTTGGAAAAATGTGTTCGGAGAAGAATGCTCATCTAAAAGCAGGAGCCAGGGACTATTATGGGGCATTCTTGCGAGAGGCTCTGAGAAGAGCGGAAAAGTTTACTCTCATAGTTCAGTTCAATTGTGTCCTGTCAATGTCATAGGACGACAGAATGGCCGTTCCATGTTTTATGGTGAATTTTTTAATGTGGCTCTGGACTTTTCAATTATAGGGTCTTACAACTGTGGAAGTCCCTTAGAGCAATATATGAAGGTGAATGTGATTATTCAGTAGATTTTTTATGGTAAAAGTAAAACTTTAACAGCGAGCGTCAAATGCAACATAGGTGATCTTTAAGATCAACTAAATACCCAGATGGTCTGGCCATAAAGACCCTCTCCATGGTTGTGGAGGAGTTAACACAGAGAGAGAGAGAGAGAGAGAGAGAGAGAGAGAGATCAACTAAATACCCAGATGGTCTGGCCATAAAGACCCTCTCCATGGTTGTGGAGGAGTTAACACAGAGAGAGAGAGAGAGTGAGCTCGCGCGCTGCGCGCGCGCACATACACACACATATATATATATATATATATATATGAGATAATTATTAATTATGAATGACGGACAAAGTTGAATGTCATGAGATGAGATTACAACAAACCCCATCTATCTGTCCATCCTCCAGAAGAAAAAAAAGCAAACCTTGCTACACCTTGAACTGTATTATTAAAAATGTCATGTTAACAGATACTCTTATAACAATTGGTAATAAACTATATTAAGAAAGTTTTAACACAACTTTTATGGAAAATATAAAAAACTGTCAACAAAATCAATTATTTTATCAACAAAGTATAAAAACGTTATGTTGGGGTTTAGATTACTCCATGTTGATCTTTTTGACCTTTTGCTAGCTATTAACTAAGGCACGCATTGTTGAAGTAAACGTTATTGTTGAAGTAGTAAGCCACTCATTGTTAAAGTAAACTACATGTTGATTTAGTTTCAACCTGAACAGTGCGCTAGCTGTTTTTTAAAACTAAACGTCGTCTTTCTTGTTAGCCATACTTTCATGTTAAACACTTAATTACACTTATTATACTTAATATCATAGAAGATCACTAAGTTTGTTAAAATGTTGTTTCTTTAATTCTAGATGTAGTTTTGTTTTTCTACGTGTATTAACTTTTTTTTTCTTAAATTATAGATTAGCTTTACGAACTGTCTTGCTATTTAAATCATGAGTTCAAATATTCTTTTTCACTTTTTCTATTTTACTTGATGATCCACTAATAAAAATTTGTCACATGTCCAACCTACTTAATTAATTTATAATTTTATTCTTTTCTTATTCTATTACGTAAAATAAATAAATAAAACCCAACACATACACTACCACTATTGACCTTCGTGATTACTAATCAACCTCATGACGATACGTGAATATTTTTCAGCGATACTTTTTTTTTTGCTGAAATTTTCAGCGTTACTTTTGTTGTAACAATTACCACTAATTAATATGCCCCATATATGTATTAGTATTAATTAGAGGGAAAACGTAAAAGAGGGGGGCCGTGGTTACAATAACATGGAGCCCAAACACGTCTATCAATTCTCCGACTCCAATATATCTTTCCATGCAAACCCAATATCCAATGCTCTTGAGTCTTGTCTTATAGTGTCAAGCTTTGATAAAATTATCCTAGCTACTAGCTTAGCTTGTGGATATATACGGTATGTGCTTGGATTGGACAAGGACAAGAATAAGGTTTGAGCTTTGGAATTTAAAAGAAGGGCCCCTGAGCTGAGAAGCCACATTATTGATTTGGTTCAGCTTTTACTATACCATTACAATGTGGGACTAGGGTCTTTTAGTTTTAAAGTAGGTAAAGGCAAAGACTGTGATTGTTAGCGAGTACTGTAAACTGTAAAGGAAAGAAAATTGAATTTTGTCGAGTTTCAGGTGAACGTCAACCTGCCTGAAGGAGCTACCTTAAAAACTTTTGGATTCGCAATCTGGGAAGAGAACTGTCAAATGGAAGAGTGAAAGGAGAGTTTGAAATGATAATTGTACGGACCGAGAACATCAAGCGGGCTCCGAATTGCAGGCCCACTTATTGAATAGTTTTGGCCCATTTCAGCCCACTTAGCTGAACTGGGTGGAGCTGGCTGAGCATATAATTAAGCACCCCAAGACATACTGTGAACAAGAGGTAATACCTTAGGGGAATCCATCCGTCGAGCAATAACCGGCGTTAGGCACGAGTTACTAAGATGTCATGTCAACACTCAACAGCAAGAAGTGAGTCCCCTCTGATCAATGATATGATATAGAAGGACCCACTAACATGTGGAATATTCCCTCATCATGACAACCCCACTGAAAAAAAGATATAAAATTATAAATAGAGGAGGAGAGGAAGGAATTGGGAGTTGGAAACATTGGGGAGAGAAAACACGAGAGAAGTAAGGAGGAGGAAATCCTGTTTGGATTCTAGAGAGGGAGCTTGGCTGTGTAGCATTCTTCACGGCAGAGCTATAACTAAGGAAGTTCAGTGCCAAAATATCATCAAAACTCCATCAGTGTCATCAGCAATCATTTCTTGGACCTCCCATTGTGAGATAAATCCAACCCAGAGTATAAATAAATTGGGGATCTAAGCTCAAAAGACCAAGGTCATGTTGCAATATGTTCCTGCATACATAGTCCATGGTGGGAGCTAAGTTGGAGGCCAAGGTGAAGGTGTTAAGGGTTATGGAGACGAGGTTTGAGGTTTTGGCGGGATTGAGGATCAGAGTAAGAATGAGATTGAGCTCAAAAGAAAGAGAACAGAAATTCAAGAGACAAGAGGCAGTTGAAAGTTCTAAGTTGAAAGGAAGAGAGTAGTAGTTTTACAAAAATGCATTGGGAATAGGCCCCTTCATATACTAGCAAAACATGCCCTTGACATTGCTAACTTCTCTATATGGATTGAAGATAATTCTTATTTTATTGAATAAACTCTTCTCCACGATGTACTTGTTGCTTTCCATTATTAATAAAGTTTATGTAGTCTTCCCATTAAAAAAAAGGTTAGCTTAATTGTTACTGATTTTAATTTTAGCCCAATACTGACATCACTTTTCCTACCAATAACAACTTGTTGCATATAATTTGTTGTGAAAATGTTGTATATGTAGTAGCATTACTCTTATTTTTGTTAAACCCAAATTTTTGTAATTATCATGTTTAACATATTTATTAGGTGTCAAAAGGTGATCTTGAGGTAAACATGGAGCCACCGCTGCCTTTGCTTATTCTAAAATACCCATGGTGGGTAAATCTTCTTGACAAAAATCAACCCGGTGTCCCACTCCCATTCCCATTCACATTGCATTTTTGTAAAACTACTACTCTCTTTCAACTTTCAACTTTCAACTACCTCGTCTCTTGAATTTCTGTTCTCTTTCTTTTGAGCTCAATCTCATTCTTACTCTGATCCTCAGTCCCGCCAAAACCTCATCTCCATAACCCTTAACACCTTTACCTTGGCTTCCAACTTAGCTCCCACCATGGACTATATATGCAGGAACATATTGCAACATGACCCGTGGCCGTGGGGGTGTGGCACTTGATTTATAATTGGTTAGCTTTAGGAGATTATACTAGTTCATCATATGGAACAATTGCAATTGATTTTATTTCTTTTTTGGCATTCTTTGTAGCACAGCGTCTGATGTTTCTAAACTATAAATTAAAACAACACTGTAGTAAAAGAAGAATATGTTAATTGCTGAAGATTTTGATTTGTAACAGTTCCTTGCCACTCTCTACCAACTTCTGCAAAAAACCATCCAGCTCTCCTCGGAGTTTTCAAGGATCGCCATCTTCAAGTCACTAAAATCATTATTTGGCAACCACCTACAAACCCTTTGTTACCCTTAACACACATGGTAGTTCACTAGGTAATTGAGGATCTTCGAAGTGAGAAAGGGGGGGGGGGGGGGTGGTTGGTGTGGTCACATTGGTTATTCAACTAATAATTCGGCAGAATTATGGGCAGTTAGAGAGGGCTTCATATAGCTTGGGAATTAGGCTTGAAATTTATAAATCTAGATATTGATTATGCTCTTGTATAAACTGGCTAATGTCTTTGGGTGTCATGGCCCTGCATTTGGCTTCTCTTATATTTGGTTGCAGGACCCTCCTGGATCGAGTGTAGACCATCCTTCAACGTCACGTTTTCCAAAAGATTAATGGAGTAGCAGATGGACTCATCAAGGGGGGAAGGGAGCAATGGAGCCGACTTGAAGGATGCAATCACTGTCCAGCTCTTGTGTATTGCAGATATGTATGGGACCTTTTGCAAGTTGGTGCCCCCAAGGAGTGCCATATGGACCCTTATGTTAACTTTAGGTTAAGATTATTATTATTTTGCTGAATTTTAGGTTATGATTATGAATTGTAACGTCATAAAGTCCTAGTGAGATACAGGAGAATGAAGTTCCATCCGTTTAGAACTGCATGTCGTTTTAGAAATACATATTTAAAATTTTAAAAAAAAAAAAATTTAGTTTTTGTAAGCAACACATTTTTGTTAAAATATCACAGAGACTTTGTTTGGACAGTGTTTTACCATTCTCAGATTTTCCATGCACCCTCCTCCCACTTAATTTCACATTCCACTGCTGCTTCTGCGTCACAAATTGTTTATATATTGTAGTTCCTGTTGTGTGTGGTGAGACTGATTTCCTTGACATGAAAAAACCATTTTTATTTCTTTGGTCGACTTTCCTTTGTTCTATAACAGTTTATTCTTCTAACGCCACATGCCCTGCTGATGGGCTGCGCACATTAGACTGCCTTATCAGATTAGTTAAAAGTATTACACTTCTTTGTTCACCACAAAGGAGCTGTTATTATCATCCCTTAATTTCAAAAGATGAATTCATGTCAGGTTTTACTATGAACTTGGGAAAAAAGAAAGAACGAAACACTTTCAAATGCAGACCACATTCCTTTGGAAGCAGAAAGCCTACAGTTTTGTAATATATTCATTACCTTTGAAGTAATGTTGTTATAATGGGTTTTGCAGGCTATGATGACTAACAAGTAATTCTTACAGGAACTTGGAAATCACCATCTCAATTAAGGATTGCCTATTAACATCAAGAATTCTACAATTTCTGTGCACATTGACTCTTTGTCATTGTACCAAAAAAAAAAAAAAAAAAAAAAAAGATAATTACAGTAAACTCATCTGTGGTATGACCCGTTTTCACTTTGTCTACCGTGGTTTAAAATTTTATACTTTGCCCACCTGAACTTCAATCCGTTACCCATCCATTACCCATCTCTGTTAAAATCAGGAGTAAAAATGTATTTTACCATCAATTTTATGTTTTTCTCCTCTAAAAATAAAAAATAATAGAAAAAACTCAAATAAACAAGATCAAAGAGGGGGATTTTGTAGAGAAACAAGATGTGTATCAAAACAAGATTAAATGGACAGGCCAACACATTTGGTTCATCATTTCTCTATCTCACTCGTATCACTCTCTCAATCTCTGATTTCTCTCTGTCTCACGCATCTCTTCTTCCCACAACCCATTTCAGATTTTTATATCCCAGCGGCCCACATCACAGCACATCCATTAGGCACTCAAAACAAACTGGACACAGCAATGGTGACGGTACGGTGGTTGTGGCGGCTAAGTTTTGGTGACAAAGCCGAGCATTGTGATTATATAGTGTGAAATTCGTTTTTTTTTTTTTTTTTTTTTTTTTTGGGGGGGGGGGGGGGGGGGGTTTCCTTGTGTTAGTGTTTTTTGATTTTGTAAGACGTCGGCGCAGCCTGCCTAACTTCTCGTCTTGATTTTGTGATGTCTCTCACATTTCTAAATTATTCCCATTTCTTCCAAAACTCTCTGTTTGGTTGCTAAGAAAGAAGGTATGCAATTAAGACAAAAAGTAAAATACCCATTTGGACAAACACAACAATAGCTATCTTAACATTATCATCATATATAGGCAGTCGTACAATTATAAAGGCAGCTTTTGGTGAAGCTTTTAGGAAAATACAAAGAAACACCAGTAGTCTTGCTCCTGCACAAGCAGATAAAGCTTTAACCCCCCAATCCCAATTCCCAAACCCATAACACAACAACAATAGCAAATAGCCAAATAGTACAACTAGGAAATAGGAAGAAAAAGAACACCTGTTACATTAGATTACACGAGGTCTGAGGAGTGAGGAGAACAGCCCCCATAACCATTAACAAACCCCCAAAACCAAACCCTTGAACTCAACTCTTGAAACATGTGTTGCTGTCTTTGTCCATGTTGGCCGCTGCCCTATCTTTCTTGCCTTCCTTCTTTCATGATTATTTTTCAAAGGAAATTCAGTAGAGAACCAGTAGTTTGCATAGAGACACAAAACCCCATAATCCAAGCTCTTTCAAAAAAATTCAAACCCTAACTTTTTGATTCGGTTTATGTTATGTTTTGATTGTAAAAGTTGTTTTCTAACGGAAAAGCCAAAGGTGGGTAAAAGAGCCCTAATGGAAGTAACCTCAGGTGGGCAAAGTGTTAAGTTTTGAACCACGGATAGGCAAAGTGAAAACGGGCCAAACCACAGGTGAGTTTACTGTAATTATCCCTAAAGAAAAAAAGGAATAGTTTGTGTTGAATGAATTTCTATGTCTTCAAACAAAGCAAGTAAGTTTGGTCTTCTACCAATTGAGAGCTTGCCACTTCCACAATCTGGTCAAGAATGCAAAAGCTCTATCAGCCCTTCAGCTATAAAAAGAAAAAGCCCAAAAAAGAAGCTAGAAGAAGAATACATGTAATCATCCACATTACCTCAAAGCCCATCTTTTGGTAAAGATCCAGAGCAGGTATGTTGCTTCTATGCACATGCACATATACCTGTTCCACGCCTGCCAAAGAAGAATAAATCAGAAGAGAAATTTTTTCTTAACATCTACTCTATATCAGACAGTTTATAAGTTTTATATTGTAAAGAAAAGATGAATGTTTTGACTTACTCTCAGATTTGGCTGATTCAACAGCAAAATGTAACATGTTGCTTGCAATACCACGACGACGTGCTGATTTGATCACACATAAGTTAGCAATATAACCATATTTATTTGGGTCTGTTCTGTTGATGCTGCAGAAGAGAGGAGTTCTCACCCTTTCCTGCGATAGCAATTAATGCCATTGCCAGGTTCAAGTTAGCCAAAGAACTGGATTAGACAGACAACACAGAAAAGCTGCAAATGTAAACCAAAAACTATTGTACCCCAGGAAAAGTCTCTCCATGCAACATATACCGGATGCTCAAATCAAGGGTTCCAACTACACTTTTAATTACAGTGCGTTTTACATTCTTCACTTCCTTCATAACCTGATAAATTATATACCAGAACACTATCAGAAGCTTTGATTAGATCAGGCAACCAATGATTCAATAATCCTTTTTTCCCAGCATAATATAGAGAAGTTCTATTATCCAATTAAACTCACCCTAACCAATGGGTTTTAACCGATATTCGAACTAAATCAAACGAAAGGGTAAGATGACAAACTTAGTGGATTGGTTTCATACCGTGACGATGCAGGTGCATTTCTGCCCAATTTGGCCTCTACTGCGCCTTTTTATGGCATTAAACTCCTATAGAAACAAGAGGTACTAACTCAGAAATTCATGCAACAAATATATTCCACATATACATATAAACTAAAACAATACGAAGACATTAAGTACTACCTGGTCAGCAAATTTCCTTTTGAAGTTATCTACATATCTGTGTTAATCAAGCATAGCTAGAATTAGCGGTCATTCTCAAACAATTTCCCCCCTTTTTTATGCATAAAATACAATTGTCCTCATAAGAAGCTACAAACATGCCAAATAGGCCACCATTTTCAGAGTTTAAAAAACAAATAAACTTTGGAGGCTTAAACATATCTAAAAACCATTCCTAATCCTTTACATCTTTGTTTTCTCCATCAGCCACATTTGTCAGTTTCTCCAAAAATTGGCAGTCTTTTTCTCCTCCTATGCTTGTGATAAAAACAAGAAAAAACAGAAAAAAGAACATATTACAATGTTACTTTCGATGACCCATTTGGCCTATCTAATGAGAATCTTTCTTTCCTTTGCTCCAAAGTGTCGACAATTGACAAGAGGCTTGAGTCTCAGTGGCATTATTGTATATATGGTTCTTTTTCCACAAGAAGAATTGGGGTTCAGATCTTACTGTTTGTTTGTTCCAATTCACTTATTGTAAACAAGCAAGAAAGAAGATTAAAAAAAAAAAAAAAAAAAGACAAGACAAGATCAAATTGTTAAATCCCTCCCTCCCTTAATTTGTAGCCAGAGGTCACTAAGAAAAAGAAAAAAGCAAGGACAATATGTGTAACATAATCATATATAGAAGCAGAAGCATACCGTTCGTTAGCTTTATTTTCCCAATGACTCTCTGCTCTTAGCCATGCCGCTGTCTACCGCATAATAATAAAAATAGAAAAAGTTTTAAAAAAACACACACAATAAATGCAGATTTTTTTTCCCGCAAAATTTGTGCCTAATAAAAAAAAAAAAAAAGTGGTGTCAAAGAAAGAAAATGAAGAAGAAGATATATACCCAAAACTCTTCATCAAGAAAGGCCTGTCGCGCCACGTAGTGTCCAAACTCAAGTCTTTTTCGATCTGTACCCAATTCTTGATCCGACGGCTGCAGGCGGTCGAATCGGAAATCGGAGGATGAAGATGATGATTCCCAGTGAGGAATAATGGACAGCTCTTCCTTCTTATTCTTCTTGCTCGTCGTGTAATTACCAAAAGATGATGATTTTTTAGAATCCATTGCCCTGTGTCAGTGCCAGTCAGCCATTGTTACCAAAAACATTAAAACTAATTAACACATACATGGGTTGTTCTGTTCATTAAAAACAAAAAAAACTCACATTGTCCGAGAAGCTGTTGTGACCCTTTGAAATTTAGCATGATTTGCTGCAACAAGAAACCTCAAGAGTTCGGGTCTGTGAATCGAAATCGTGTTGGTGGAGGAGGACATATCTGCTTGCTTTCCAGAATTTTGTTGAAGGGAACACACACAGCGATTGCTACAAAAAGCAAAAGGGTGAGTCTGTGTTTGTGTCTGCGACTGTTTGACCTGTAAACGGGGCCTATTTTATGGAATAGAATGGAATTTTAGATGAAGCTGATTTTTTTGACGGAAAAACATGGTGCGCCAATAAATACCAGTCTTAACCGCCCTGTCAAAGACAATAGGACCTCAAAGACAAATATTATTATTATTTATTTCAAGTGGTAATTGAGAAATGTAGCGCCGGCTTAGGACGGCAATGGGGCGGTGTGGGTTTGATGGATAGGTTCTTTGCTTCTGTCCCATCTTGTATGATGGAAATTTTTTTTCTTTTGCTCTATCCTGTTTCTTGGGGCCCCCGCAAAGCCATTGCCCATCTCGTAAAACTATAAATATATATATATATATATTTTTTTTTTTTTTAAATTTGCCGACAATAATTATAATTATTTTTTATAAAATTTATTTAATTAATAAAAATATACTTAAAATTATAAATAAATTTATTTCATCTAATTAAAATAATTTTTAGTAAAAAATAAATAATATTATTAAAGTATTTAACAAGACAATATTACAACAAAAACAAAATTCTCATAATACAAAATCAATAGTTCAATAGTATATAAATTTTGTTTATAATAAAGACAAAAGAAAATGTTAAAATTAGTACTTTATTTCTAACTTTACTAGAGAAGAAAAAAAAAAAAAAAAAGCAAAAAACCTTATTGGGTAGAATAAAATAAGCTGATGATATGTTTGTTTAAATAGTAGAGTTTTAGGGTATGAAAAATTTACAATTAATGCAGGACTGGGTGGGGTGGGATGGGTTGGGTCTAAAAAGTCAAAACCCATCCCTACCCTTCGTTTGTGGTGTGAAACAAAAATCTTGCCCCATCCTCACCCCACTTGCGGGGTGAGAAAAACTTGCGTGGGGCGAAGTGAGGATGGACGGGGTAAAATTGTCATCCCTACGCCGGTTTGGTAAGAGATTTCTAGTAACGTTATTGCTGTTTTGTGAAAATATGTGTGAGTAAAAAAATGTGCAGAAATATATGTAATATTGTTTAAACATTGAAAAATGTTATTTAAACAATAGTAACAAACACCCCCTCAATCTCCATATTACATTTTCACAACAATTACTTTTACTAAAATTACTTTTTTTTTTTTGACTAATAATAGCTAGTAATAACCTACTATTTAACATCTGTTGTGAAAATATTATAAAAATGTTGTAAACATAACATTTTTTTATAAAAATTCCATTACAAGTCTATACTTTCTAATGACACAATAAATCTCATTACATTTTTTATATCGGTTGAAATGACAGATTATGATTGATGTATAATAAAAATGATGTAAGTGATGGATGTCTAATGGGCCCAATGGAAGTGTTGTTGTAGTTAAACAATTTGTCATTTCAACAAGTTGTAAAATTTATTGTGTCCAAAGTATTTGTTATAAAAGTTATCTTTTAAATTTAGTGTTGATTTGGATGATGGTTATTTAAAAATTAAGTTGTTTATTTAGCTTATTTCACTTGTGTACAACTCTTTTAAAACTTTACTTTTTGAAAGACAACTATACTTTTATTGAACTTAATTTTTATGCCGAATAAGTAAACAAAAGCTTTTCCTTAATTTTTTATTTTATATTCAATGCAACATAACTTTTATTTTTTATTTTTAATAAAGTAATCTCAATAATCAATATCAACCTTTTGGAACACGGTCCAAAAAGGAGACGCTAAGAAGGTTCTAGATGAGAAAACTGGAAGAGCAAGAAGATTGATTTTTTTTCCCCTTGGGATACCTTGTAGAGCAAGTGGATACAATATAGGAAGAGCTTTTTAATTGATTATTTAATAAATAGTGGAATGATTATCTATATTTCTTTCCATAGTAAAACTTAGATACAACAACAGTGCTATACATTAGATAGGCCAATTGAATTCAGACACTAGATTATGTTGAATTTAATTATCATTAAAAAAGATATCACTATTTTTGTTTTATTAGGCAGTACAATTGAGTATTTAAATTTAATATCATTTTTTATCATTAACGTGATAATCACTTTACAAATATAAGTTTTTGTAAGATAGAAGAGTAAATGGTTAGAGTTTTAGTTTTCAGAAATGAGCTTCATACACCTATACATTTACATTAGAGCATTAGCATTGAAAAATGCTAATGCTACTCTATTTTACCATTCAAAAACCTCACTTTATCTTATACCATCCAATTTTACAATACCCCCTACATCCCAAAACTCTATTTTTATTAAAATATTATTTTTTATTCTTTCTTTACTATTTTTTTATAATTGTTATTTTTTTTTTTCAGACTTATGTTTCCTGCGCTTTCCAACCGTTTTTTTTCCTCTCCTTCTCCCTAAACCTCTAGCAACACAGAAGCTATCAGCAACCACAGCCACGGCCACCTCAACCCATCAACAACCACCGGAGCAAACCCATCAACAACAATCGCCGATTTGAAACCCACCGGAGCAAACCCATTCAAAAATGCACTGATTTGAAATCCACCTTCCTTCAACCTCTACACCACTCCTCCACTGCCCAGTCACCACCACCGCGCCTCCACCACGCCCACCACGCCACCACTGCCCACTACCCACCAAAATCCCACCGGAACAAAAACCCACATAAAAAAAAAAAAAAAAAAAACCCACTCCGTGACCCACGCCGACCAAAACGCAGAACCCAGACCTCGCCGAACAAGCACGACACAGCAACCCACCCTCTCCGATTCAACCTCTGTCAAACCCATCGGAGCCATCTCCAGCAACCCACACCCTCTTCGATTCAAACCTTTTCAAACCCATCGGAGCCGATCCACGCCGATCCAAACCCACCATCAACCCACACCCAGCCCGCCGATCTACGCCGATCCAAACCCATCATCAACGGATCCTAACCCACCACCATGCCCAAATCAAACCACGAACCCACCACCACCACGAGCCATCTCCAGCACACCCAACCCACCACCACGCCGATCCAAACGCACCATCTCCGGTGCAAGCCTTGAACGAGAAAGAGAGATGTGAGATGAGAGAAAGGGAGACGAAGAGATGGAGTGGGAGACGGAGAGACAGAGTGGGAGTGAGAGGGAGAGAGGTCTGAAGGAGAGATGAATAAAAAACTATTTATTCGGTTTAGAATTGTGCTACAATGCAATTCTAAAGGTTGAATTGTACTGTAGCAAGAATTGCAAAAAATTTGCAATTCTTGCCTTTAGCGTTTTCTGATGCAGCAGTTTTTAAAGGTTAAAATGCTAAAAACACCTTAGATATAGCATTAGCATTTTCCAATGCTAATGCTCTAATATGGTACTTTCTCATCTCATTTAACAGTACCATAATTGAGATATTAAGAGGCATGGATTAGAAACTTGCTCTTCAAGTTTTTAAAAAAGAAAAAAGGTATCCCAAGGGAAAAAAGAAAAAAAAAAATCAATCTACTCGCCCTTCAAGTTTTCTCATCTAGGATCTTCTTAGCATGATAGCATCTCCTTTTTGGACCGAGTTCCAAAAGGTTGATATTGGGCATGGTGGTTTGTTTCGTTTTTTCCCTTATATAACTGTTACTCTGTTACTATTTTTTTTCCATATCAATATGGGACGCAATATGAGATGGTGATGTGGTAGGATCACGAACACGAAGTGGGTTTTGGACATTCATGGATGAGAACGATTATAAACACACACACACACACAAGAAAAAAAGAAAAAAAGAAAAAAAAGAAAACAAACCTGGTAAATGTAACATTTCATAATGTAACATCTATGAATGTGTGTTATGTGTACTCAGAAACTCTTCTAAACTTTTCACCAAAATTCTTGGGGAGCGATGAATGTTTAGAAAGTGAATAATAATAATAATAATAATAATAATAATAATAATAAAGCCTTTTCTCAAAAAGGAGATGGGTTATAGTAAGATAAAATTAGAGGAAATTAATAGAGTTGTGAGAAGAACCTAAAATAGATAGATAAAAGTTATGAGACAGAAATAGATAAAAGTTAGTTGTAGGAATCTATTTTAATGAGATAAGGATAAGGATAAAAGCCCATCCCCCCTTTCCCCCCCCCCCCCCCCCCCCCTCCCCCTTTTTTTTTTTTTAAGAAGCAGTTGGCTAAGGCCTAGTATTTGAATTTAAATAGAACACAAACATTGAATTGGAATGGATTATGATGTATTTATTTATTTACGGATTTTAATGTGTATTTGAAAATTGAAAGTGGTGTAGTGGGGTTAGTGTTTATTTTACATAATTGTCCCCAAATTTTGTTAGTGCTTAAACACTTAGAGTATAAGAGTATTTTTGAACCACATAAAAGTCCAGTTCAGAGAAGATAATCCTCTCATTAACAAACCTTTATGTTTTGAGAGAGTTTCAACCTATAGCGTCCACTCTTAATGATAGCTCTTTATTATCAAATTAAGACATTAATCAGTTTTTAGTGTAGGTGGGGATTGAACCCAGTGCTGGCTCAATGAGTGAGCCAAATAGGCAACCGTCTAAGCCTCCCAATGAAAAAAGGCCCCTAAATTTTTTATCAATAGAGATATTTCTATACCAATAGAAGTATTAATTAAGTCCTAAATATTCACCAATGAATAAAAAGTAGTTGTTTTTTATCAAAGAAAAACTAGTTAAAGAAAAGTATTTTCATTGGATGGATCAATCATTTAATCTCTCACACATAAATGTTAAAAAAACTCATTAATCTTACACTAGTAAATAAATTTATACTCAAATTCTATTTAGAAATATCAAATATATAACTTTATTAAAATTTTCAATCATAATTTTTTAGTATTTGATTACTTCATTCAATGAATAATATATAACTTTATTAAAATTTTCAATCATAATTTTTTAGTATTTGATTATTTCATTCAATGAATAGTATTGATTTTAGTTGTATAATCATTGAATAATTCGATGGGTTCGTTTTAATTTGTAATTTTTTTTTAAAAAATAAATTTTATATTAAAAAAACCAAAATTTAAATAAATATTCTATCAATATTCAAAGTATAAGAATAGACTTCACTTAAAGTTATCGCCTTAGGCCTCACAATACCTTGAGCCGGTCCTGATAGAATCCCAAATCTCTTATTCAATTATCAAATACTTTATCAATTGAGTTAATTGAAACTCACAAATAGTGACAAGCCTGGTTAATGTAACATTTGATACGAGTAAAATAGTAGTATATGATATGAGTAGTTAGTTAGGATAAGAAATAGGAAAAACTTATTAAGTCAAAATTAGGTGTGTCCTTCCTGCGACTCCTATCCAAATTCCGGAAGTGCGAAAATCATTGGGTGGGTCCTACTGTCATCTGGGAACAGCAAATCAGCAATTGCCACATGACATGAAAAGAGAGTAAGAACAGGTAAAGGCATCAACAACAACAACGACTACAACTTACCGGTGGCTTTGGAGCGAACACACACACAGATTGGTATAGAAACCAGCAGCTAGCGGCTGTCATGAAAGGCTTTTGGATTTGATTGTCTGACAACTTGTAGATCCTTAACAACCCCCGACACTAATTTTCATTTTTATGTAACCCGCCTCAAGATATTCACTTTATCTTGAATCAGGGGAAGTTAAATTATTAATTTAATCCTATTATTGAATTTTTAGCACCAAAAAAGATTCCTTTTATTAAATAAAATTAATTTAGTTTGTCAATTTAATTTCTTAACTTTCAAAACCAAGTTAATTTAATACAATAATATGTTATTGTCTCCATATAAATTCTATCAAAATTAGCTGATCTAGTAAATGGAACATAAATTAAAAGCTTATTATTGAACATGTCAAAACTTCAAAATAGAATCAACTTCTAGTATTGATTCCGTAAAAACTAAAAATAAAAAAAAATCAAGGATGACATTAACTTGATATGAAAGTTGAAAGATTGAATTGATACAATTAATAATTTATTAATCAATTTGAACTTTATATATTAGTTAGTAGAAAAAAAATTTCATCTCACTCACTATGTGTTAACTTAAAAAATTATCCATTGTACTTTTAATAATAATGCTTATTTAATAGTTATGTGATTTGTTATATGATTTAATGAATCATATAATTTAATTCGCGTAAATGGTTTTATAAACCACTACATAATAGATTTGATTTGGATGAACACTTTGTCCCCATACTAATGGGATGGATGTGTCAATCTATTTCAAAAACTATTGGATTTAATGATTAAATCTTAATTTTTAAGTTTAAAGTTAATCATGTTTCTCAAAAAAAAAAAGTTTAAAGTTAATAAAAAAAAAATTTATTCTTACTGATGAAGTCAAGAATTTCACCAGTGAGCCACACTATATCTGCGCGCTCGAATGTAAACCTGCACAACACAAATGGAGAACCTTGCAGAGAGCACTGGTGTGGTGCCGGCCGAATACCCTCCGAAGGTTAAGTCAGAAATATTCTCACAACTCTAGAGTGCTAGAGAGGGTAAATTATGCGTACTTTGATTCATGAGGGTATTGGGGCTTTTATAGTTGTAGTAGGTAGACTTCTTTAACTTGGAGTAGAAGTCTTTTCCTTATAGGAATCTTCTTTGTAGAATCCCAAACGTGTTGGACAAAACATTTCTTTATACGTATCTTCTAGAATCCTCTTACCACTAGAATCCCTTTAACCTTGGGATTCCTTGAAGTGTGTCGCAAGTATCTTATAGCAAGGGTCTTCATACTGGTATTCGGACCCGTCTCCATTATGCCCGTCCTAGCTGGGTCCATTCGCAGCAGACTGCAGATGCTGGGCCCGTCCACTATAGACCAAAAGAGGAAGATTCATCAGGCCCATTCCATTAAGATTTTTCCCTATTCACTTACATTGATGGATACTACGGTTTTTATATGATATTCTACTTTATATTCGTTGAATTATTGAGTCTTGTGGTTCAATTAACATATTTCCATATCAATATGGGACGCAATATGAGATGGTGATGTGGTAAGATCACGAACACGAAGTGGGTTTTGGACATTCATGGATGAGAACGATTATAAACACACACACACAAAAAAAAATAATAAAATAAAATAAAAATGACAAACCTAGTTAATGTAACATTTCATATGAGTAATATAGTATATGATACTAGCATCTATGAATGTGTGTTACGTGTGTTCAGAAACTCTTCTAAACTTTTCACCAAAATTCTTGGGGAGTGATGAATGTTTAAAAAGTGAATAATAAAAAAAAAAAAAAAAAAGCCTTTTCTCAAAGAGGAAATGGTTTATAGTAAGACAAAATTAGAGGAAATTAATAGAGCTGTGGGAAGAACCTAAAAAAGATAGATAAAAATTATGAGAAACAAATAGATAACAGGAGATTAAATCGATTAGTTCAAAGAAAAGGAAAATACAAAGTAATAATTAAAACAATATCAAAGGAAATATACCTTTCTCAATGAAGAGATGGTGATTAATTGAAAAAAGAAATTGAGGAAATCAAAGTCTTTGTGCAAAGAAAGTAAAAACTGAAATGTGAAATATATACAAATAGAGCAAGGATTTTAAGTTCATATATAGCTGATAGCTTTTTTTTTGGATCAGATAGGAGATTAAGAAATTTGAATTCAAATAAAACAGGCTAAAGAAGTTACGGAGCTATATCCCTTTTTTTTTAATAAATTTTAATTTTCCTCTTTTTTGTTTTGACGAGGGATTAAAAATTTGAATTCAATTAAAAGACAATCAATATGTGTGTGTGGATTGTAAGAATCTTTTTTTTTTTTTTTTAATGAGAATAGCCGAATAGGAATATACTTTTATATAGAGATATATAGAAAAGACTGAGATAAGGATAAGGATAAATTTTTTTTTATTTTTTTAAGAAGCAGTAGGCTAAGGCCTAGTATTTGAATTTTTTTAGAGAAAAATATTTGAATTTAAATAGAACACAGATATTGAATTGGAATGGATTCCGATGTAATTTTCTTAATATTTTTATTTATTTATGGATTTTAATGTGTATTTGAAAATTGAAAGTGGTGTAGTGGGGTTAGTGTTTATTTTACATAATTGTTCCCAAGTTTTGTCATTGCTTAAACACTTGTGTAGCGTTTGGTACGGAGAATCCACATTACTCTTGGTTTCATTGAGAATCTCCTAAGATTTTTAGGAATGTGAGATGATAATGATTGGTTTATTCCAGAAATCTTAAATGAATTATTTATTTTTCTCATTCTATCTTTAGATTTGAATGTAAACTACCAAGTCCTTTAAAAAAAAAAATTTCTCTAAATAAATAATGAAAAACAAAATATAAACTATTAATAATTTGTTGAGTAACACACATATACAACAGAAAAAGTGAATACCTGGTAATAATGGAGGGTCCCCTTCAAACTTTTTTTTTTTTTTTTTTTCCAAACGTGAAATCTAAATAGAACTTTGTTAAAGAATATATCAATAGAGTTCTCTATCATGTTTATGTTATTTTGGTGGAAAAAGATAAAGACAAGGGAAAAGACATTGATGATTTGTTTTATATTTTATCTTAATTGCTTAAATGATAAGGAAAATGGTTAAAATTGTCAATTTATAAAAAATACAATTTCTTTTATGTTTGGGAATCTAGATACCCATCTGTTTTAAAGGGAATTCACATTTCTACTGAGAAAGGTTTAAAGGGGGAGTCCAAATTCCCTTGGCATCTGATTTCCTGGCGTGATTTGCAACTAAACATGAGAATCTTTAAACATTTCTGGGAATTCTAAAATATTATCCTGTACCAAACGTCACATTAAGGCAAAAGGGTATTTTTGGACCATATAAAAGTCCAGTTTAAAGAGGATAATCCTCTTATAAATCTATATTATATATAAGAGAATTTTCCTCTTTCAACTAGACTTTTATGTAGTTCAAAAATATTTCAATTAATGAAGGGTATCTTCATTTAGAAATAAGGTCATAAATGTCAAATAATAAAATTTCATCTTGAATTCAAAAACCTAAAATTTAGGATTTTTTTTCCCTCACGTCCAAAAAAGAAATTACTTACTTCTAAAGTTTATCTTTTTTATTTGTTTGAAAAATAAAAATATATATTTTTAAATTATAATAAATACAAATTATTAACTTTTATTAAAAAAATAGAAGCAAAGTTAGAGTATTATGTTTTTATGTATTATTAATTTAGAATGTTAATAATCTGTAAGATATAACTTGCCAGCTTTGTTCTCTCCTGTACTAGGAGCTCTCTCTCTTGTGTGACTACGAGTTATATTCCTCCCCTAGGTCGCCTGGGGGTTTGTCTTTTATTTTATTCATTTTACGTCCATAGTTGTTATGGCGGAGGAAGTAATCAATAGTCTGGAAAATAGTCTAGAGAATATGAAGCTAACTATAGAAGAAGAAGAGGTAATTGCTATATCAAATGAGGGGCGAAAGGAAGAGATCGAAAGTTGCTCCTTAAGTCTGATTGGAAAGTTCCTGACATGCAAGCCTTTCAATAAGAAAGCAGCGCAGAATACATTGAGAAGAGCGTGGGGCCTGAGTGATGGGCTGCAAATTATCGAAGTTGGATCCAACCTGTTCCAATTTAAGTTTAAATCTGAGTTTGAGTTGGAGCAGGTATGGAAGGGAGGGCCTTGGACTTTTGATAATCAAGTCCTAATGCTACGTAGATGGCAGTCAGGGATGACAGCAAAGAATGTTCAGTTCGAAGCGGTCTCGCTATGGGTGCAAATATGGGGAGCTCCGTTTGATATGGTCTGCCCCAAAGTGGCTGAGGAGGTTGGGAATAGATTGGGAGTAGTTGAAGAAGTCGAGAGGAGACGACGGCAGGATCAACGAAACTTATTTATGAGAGTGAAGGTGGCTATCCCAATTTCCAAACCGTTGAGACGGGGAGGATATTTGGCTGGCTCAGACGGGGAAAAAACGTGGGCTACTTTTAAGTATGAGAGACTACCAATATTTTGTCACCATTGTGGATTGCTGGGTCACGATCTTAGGCACTGTGCGAGTTACTTCGCCTTAACGAAGAATGGCAAGGAAGCTCCTCTACAATATGGTGAGTGGTTGAAAGCTAGTGGGAGTCGGTTGGGGACAGGTCCGGTTAAGAGTTCTCAGTGCGATACGGTGGTGGGTGATGGAAGGGAGAAGCTTGGTGGTGATGGGGAGGCAACGGTTGTAAGTTACAACCAAGCAAACCCTAAGGAGCAAGAGTGTAATGGAAACGGACAGGGCGACAATTCGGGGAATATTCAAGACAAGGGAATTAATGCGAACGTGATTTCTGCGCATGTTGAAACGGATGTGGATGGGCTGGCACCAAGTTGTATGCGTAATTGTTCTTTGGAGGGTAGCATGTCTATTAATGCTAGTAAGGTGAACCCAACGTTGCATGGGAAAGGGCACGTGATGCATGGGAAGCTTGAGCACGTGGATGGAGTAAATGATGGGATTAAAGACAATAAAATAAGGCCCAAATGGACTAGGCTGGCCCGTATGACTGATGGACATGATTCTTCAAGCATGAGTGAGCCTAATACGTTACTGGGCAAGCGCGGTGTACAGCAACGTGAAGAACACAATGGGGTGGAGGCTAAAGAAAGAACGAGCAAACGAGAGAAGGTGCAGGCTGATGATTTTGAAAGCAAAGCGGCGGGGGTGCATGAACACCCTTGCCAAGCACAATGAGGATGTTGAGTTGGAACTGTCAAGGGCTTAGGAACCCTTGGACAGTTTGAAGTCTTTGCAAACTTGTGAAGGACCAAGCTCCCATGGTGTGTTTCCTTATGGAAACTAGGTTGGACAGGAAAGGGTTTGATAAACATTGTAAGAAGCTACCTTTTAAGAATAAACTGATAGTGAAGAAACCAGATGCAGGAGGGGGATTGGCGCTACTATGGAAGCCAGGAGTGCACCTAGATGTAGTGAACTATACAGAGCACCGTATATTGGCCAAAGTTGTGGAAGAAGATGGGTTTGAGTTGTATCTTACGGGCTTTTATGGGTGGGCTGAGGCTTGCCAAAAACCAAAATCATGGGCTCTCTTATCTCACTTATCAAGTTTGGTGGATGGGCCTTGGTGTTGTATAGGGGATTTTAATGCAATTTTACTATCCTCTGAAAAGCAGAGCACGCACCCACCACCATATAAACAAATGGAAGAGTTTAGCTTGGCTTTGGAATCATGTAATCTGAGTGACTTGGGGTTTGGCGGTTTTCCATTCACATGGAACAATAAACGTCCAGGGAGGGCCAATACTAAAGAACGTTTAGACCGGGCGGTTGCTAACTCGGTTTGGAGAGAAAAATATCCTGCCAGTACAATATTCCACTTGTTTTCTCATGCTTCAGACCACCGTCCCATTGCTTTACAAACTAAGACGGATAGTGGTTTGCGTGCCAGAGGTGTACGGGGTTTTAAGTTTGAAGAGGCTTGGCTATTGAATAATGACTGTGAGAAGAAGGTTGATGAAGCATGGAAGGCTAAGGGGGAGGAAGCAGCTTCAGCCATGGCTAGAGTTGAGGAGAAGATTTTGACTTGTGGGGAAGAACTGCTTGCATGGGGCTCATCAAGGACAAACCCGGAGACGGAAGAAATTAAAAGATTGCAAAAGTTAGTTGAGAACTTAAGCATATGGGAGTCTACGGAAGAGACGAAGACAGAGTTTTTGGAAGCAAGTAAGAAACTAGATGATTTGCTTCTTAAGCAGGAAGTTTATTGGCATCAACAATCACGGATTACTTGGCTCAAACATGGTGACAAAAACATCAAGTTTTTTCATTCCAAGGCTTCACAAAGACAAAGGAGAAACTTTATTCATGGACTAAGAGATGGGCAGCAAAATTGGGTTGAGGAGATAAATGACATAGTTGGGGTGGCAACTTCATACTTTGAATCAATTTATAGCTCAGGTGGCTGTAACCAGTTGGAGGAATGTATTGATACAGTGCCTTGTAAAGTGACAGCGGATATGGTGGAAACGTTGTCTAGGGAGTTCAGTGCAGAAGAGATCAAAGCAGCTCTGTTTCAGATGGGACCAACAAAGGCGCCAAGACCTGATGGTATGAATGCTCTTTTTTATCAAAAATTTTGGCATATAGTTAGGAATGATGTGATTGTTGCTGTGTTAAATTTTTTGAATTCTGGTATAATGTTGCCTGAATTAAACTATACCCATATTGTCTTGATACCAAAAGTAAAGTCACCTGAGAGAATTACAGATTATAGGCCCATTAGTCTTTGCAATGTAATCTACAAAATTATTTCAAAGGTGCTGGCCAACAGATTAAAACTGATTCTTCCCAAGTTGATTTCCCCAGCTCAAAGTGTCTTTGTGCCTAGTCGGTTGATTACAGATAATGTGTTGGTTGCATATGAAACATTGTATGCTATGCATAGTAGGAGGTCTGGTAGAAGGGGGTTCTTTGGCATTAAAGTTGGATGTTAGTAAAGCTTATGATAGGGTGGAATGGGACTTCCTAAAGGGTATTATGTCTAAGTTGGGTTTGCCTAAGAGATGGATTGATAGAGTTATGAGTTGTGTGACTTCCACTTCTTTTTCTGTTCGCATTAATGGTAAGGCATATGGTAATATTCGTCCTTCCTGTGGGCTCCGTCAAGGAGATCCACTATCACCTTACTTATTTCTCTTATGTGCAGAAGGGTTCTCTTCTATGCTAGCCAAAGCACAAGATGGAGGGAGGCTCCATGGGGTTTCTATTTGTAGAAGAGCACCATGTATATCCCATTTATTATTTGCAGATGATTCGCTCTTATTTTGTAGGGCTAATCAAGAGGAGGTGCAGGTTATTTCAGATGTCTTGCAGACATATGCAGCGGCATCGGGCCAATGTATTAATTTTGAGAAGTCCTCAGTTTTCTTTAGTAGCAATACAGCAACGGAATCTAGGGAGAGAATTATGGAGATTTTAGGGGTGAGGGAGGTAGAGAGATTTGATTCCTATTTGGGATTACCTACTTTGGTTGGCCGGGCTAAATACCAAACTTTTTCTTTCCTTAAAGATAGAGTTTGGAAGAAAATTCAAGGGTGGAAGGGACAATTATTATCACGAGCAGGGAAGGAAATTCTTATCAAAGCAGTGGCGCAATCTATCCTAACTTATACTATAGGAGTGTTCCAGTTGCCAGTGAAGCTCTGTGACGAGCTTAATGCAATGTGTGCAAGGTTTTGGTGGGGGCAAGTGGGCAATGAAAGGAAGATTCATTGGAAGAGTTGGAAGGTGTTAACTAAACCTAAAAATGAAGGTGGTATGGGTTTTCGGGACTTAAGAAATTTCAACCTTGCTATGTTGGCCAAACAGGAATGGAGGTTATTACATGAGAAAGATTCCTTGCTGTATGGATGTTTTAAGGCTAAGTATTTTCCTCGTAATTGTTTTTTGGAGGCAGTTGATATACCTAATAGTTCTTATGTGTGGAAGAGTCTGCTTGCAGCCAAACACATTCTGAGAAAGGGATGTTGTTGGAGGGTAGGAGATGGCCGGTCAATCCGGGTCACACAGGATAAGTGGCTTCCAAATTACCGCACTAACCAAGTTCTTCACCGGCCTTTGGATGCAGAGGAGGATTGGCGTGTGTGTGAGCTGATGGATGGGGATGGACATGGATGGGACCGTGAACTTATTGGTGAGAAATTTCATAGGGAGTGTTAGAGATATATATTAGTCATATTAGCCCAATGTAATAGGCCCAAGCCCATTCCTCCTTGTACTAGTAGTCTAGGGTTTAGTCGCCTATATATACTCATGTTAGGATTCATTGTAACACAGGTTATTGTACTACACTCTTATACAATAAAGATGTAGCCCTTAAGGGATTCCTCCGTGGATGTAGGCCGACAAGGCTGAACCACGTAACTCTCGTGTTCTCGGTGTTCCTATTCTATGCTACATCTTCCACATCCACTCTAGCATATACAACATGGTATAACACATTGCGTTTGCTAATAATATATATTCAACATGGTATCAGAGCCAAACTTCGTTCTTGGCATCAAACAAAACATCTCTACATAGCAAAGAAGATTCATACATGCATTGCACAGATTCACAATGCCCTCGCCTTACTTCAGATCTAGACCCCACAGCATCATGCAGCCGCCATCATTCACTGCTGTGTCTAGATCCACAAACTCAAGCAAACCCGTGGCTTCAATCTCAGATCTGTGCAAATCGAGGCTTTACCAGATGAAACCAACCATACAGACGTGCTCCACGGCTTCTCGCGAACAAAACCCAGGAAGCTGATCTCACCAAAACAGATCACGTGCCCCCACGCGCTTCCGCTGTTTCGGCATAGTTATCCACGCGCTGCCTCGGATTCCTAAGGAGCAGTCCTCCTCCAGCGACACGCGCCGCCATGACAGCCTCGTAGCTTGCCGATCTGCCAAACCCCCGAAGTCCGAGCATCAATCTCCCTAGCATGCACTCGCACGCGCCTTCCGGAGTTCCAGCACGCGCCGGTGGAATACATGCACGCGCCACACGCGCCGGAAGACTGTTGCTGACGTCATCTGATGACGTCATCTTGCCACGTCAGCACCAGCAAGACTTTGCCACGTCAGCCCTAATCCAGGTCATCACCACGTCATTAGCCACGTCGCTAGCCACGTCAGCAGTGTCGCCTCGTCAGCACCACGTTACCTAGCTGATCATTGACAGGACCGACCCGACCCGGACCACCCGGATCTGACCCGTGAAGCACTGATCGTTGACTTTTACCTGGACCAGTTGACTTTGACTTTTGCGTTGACTTTTGACCAAAAGTCAAAATTTCTAAAATGGCCTATCTTGCTCAATTTTTCGCGTAGATTCCAATTTTGGACTTCATTTCTTCATTTGAAGCTCCTAAATTGGTCAATTGGCACATTCTTCATTTTGGTTTCTTCAAAGGCATTATTCAAGATATCTTCAAGTGATCTTTTCATGCTTATCCAACCTCAAGCCTTCATTGAGCTTCCGCCTTGAGTTTGAGGGAGGGTGTTAGAGATATATATTAGTCATATTAGCCCAATGTAATAGGCCCAAGCCCATTCCTGCTTGTACTAGTAGTCTAGGGTTTAGTCACCTATATATACTCATGTTAGGGTTCATTGTAACACAGGTTATTGTACTACACTCTTATACAATAAAGATGTAGCCCTTAAGGGATTCCTCCGTGGATGTAGGCCGACAAGGCTGAACCATGTAACTCTCGTGTTCTCGGTGTTCCTATTCTATGCTACATCTTCCGCATCCACTCTAGCATATACAACATGGTATAACACATTGCGTTTGCTAATAATATATATTCAACAGGGAGGATGCGGAGGCTATTCTCCGTATTCCCCTAAGTCATAGGAACATTCCAGACTCGATAGTGTGGCTGCCTAATAAAAACGGGGAATTTACGGTAAAGTCGGGTTACTTCATTGTAAGGGGGCTGGACAGTGAGATGGATGGAAGAGTGGAGAGCTCGAGTCTAAGGAACAGAGGACTGATATGGCCAAAGTTGTGGAAGCTCCATTTGCCTAGTAAAATAAAGGTATTTGGATGGAGGGCTTGCCAGGATATTTTGCCTACGAAAGAAAACTTGGCTCGCCGAAAAATTATCGAAGATGGGACGTGCGAATTCTGTAAGCAAGAAACAGAGACGGTGTTACACGTTTTGTGGGGTTGTGGGGTGGCTCGGGGTGTGTGGGCTGACAGTCACAGACGGATACAGAAGTGTTGGGGAGGACAAGATGATTTTGTACAGTTGGTGGAGGAGCTGATGGATAAAGTAGAGGAGGAGGTGATCGAACTTTTTCTGGTTCAGTGCTGGGTAATTTGGAACCATAGAAACTCTGTTTTACATGGTGGCGTTATCCAAGATCCGGCTTGACTTGTGAAACGTGCAACGGACATGTTGGAGGATTATAGAGGAGCACAGGAGCATTTGGCCATCCATAACAACACCGGGGTGGTACAGAAATGGGAGCCTCCAATGGGGTTAATTTACAAAGTGAATTTCGATGCAGCGGTTTTTGCGGACTTGGATGCATCTGGTGTTGGAGTGGTGGTGCGTAACAATAAGGGAGAAGTTATGGCTTCTCTAGTTGCCAGAGGACCACCGGTGCGGGACAGTGAGGAAGCGGAGGTGCTTGCATGCCGGAGAGCAATGGAGTTTGCTGTGGAAGTGGGTTTCTCGGAGCTGATACTGGAAGGGGACAACTTGACTGTCATGAAGTCTCTTAGTTCTCTAAAGCCTAATAGGTCTCTCATGGGTCATATATATGAAGAAATACAATGTATAGCAGCAGGTTTGAGAAGTTTTGCAGCTAGTTTTGTTAAACGTAGTGCGAATAAAGTGGCCCATGAGTTGGCTAAGCATGCTAGGCTAGTACATGATGAACGTGTTTGGCTGGAAGAGTGTCCACAGCCAGTATTAGAATTTTTGTACCTTGACTCTCTTGGTTTCAATTAATGAATGAAATCTGGTTCCATCTTCAAAAAAAAAAAAAATAGAAGCATCTCTAAACTGATGTATTAGTATAAATAAGTAATGAGAGATGCTACGTCTACAATAATTTTACAATATTTTTACAACAAATCACAGGTGGTTAGTTGTTATTGGTTCAAATTTGAAACTAACACTAAGATTACTTTTTTGCCCCAACAATAACAACCAATAATAACCTGCCACTTAAGAAATGTTGTAAAAATGTTGTAGAAATGTTGTAGACATAGCATTTCTCATAAGTAATTAGTCAGGATGGGATAAGATAAGAAGCAGTAAAAACTAATTAAGTCAAAACTAGGTGTGTCCTTCGGCTACTCCTATCCAAATTCCAGAAGTGCGAAAATCATTGGGTGGGTCCTACTTTCATTTGGGAACAGCAAATCAGCAATTGCCACATGACATGAAAACGAGAGTGAGAGTAACAGGTGAATGCATCAACAACTAACTTGTGGCTTTGGAGCGAACACGCACAAAGTTTGGTGTAGAAACCAGCAGCTAGCGGCTGTGTCATATGCAATGCTTTTGGGTTTATTGTCAGACAACTTGTAGATCCTTAACAAACCCCCCGACACTAATTTCATTTTATGTAACCCCCCTCAAGATATTCACTTTATCTTAAATCAATCATTCTCCCAAACAAGGGAAGTTAAATTATTAATTTAATCCTATTAATTTTTAATTTTTAGCACCAAAAAAGATTCCTTTTATTAAATAAAATAAAATTTAATTTAGTTTGTCAGTTATTAATTTTTTCAATTTAATTTCTTAACTTTCAAAACCAAGTTAATTTAATCCGATAATATCTTATTGTCTCCATATAAATTCTATCAAAATTAGCTGATCTAGTAAATGGAACATAAATTAAAAGTTATTGAACATGTTAAAACTTCAAAATAGAATCAACTTCTAGTATTGATTCCGAAAAAAATATAAAGAAAAATCAAGGATGACATTAACTTGATGTGAAAGTTGAAAGACAGAATTGATACAATTAATAATTTATTAATCAATTTGAACTTCATATATCAGTTAGTAGAACAAAATTTTCATCTCACTCACTATTTGTTAACTTAAAAGATTATCCATTGTAATTTTAATAACAATGCTTATTTAAAAGTTATGTGACTTATTATGTGATTTAATGAATTATATAATTTAATACGCTTAAATGGTTTTATAAATCACCATGTAATAGATTTGATTTGGATGAACACTTTGTCCCCGTACTAATGGGGTGGATGTGTAATCCATCTGTTTCAAAAACTATTGGATTTAATTTTTAAATCTTAATTTTTAAGTTTAAAGTTAATCATGTTTCTAAAAAAAAAAAAAAATTTAAAGCTAATAAAAAAAAATTATTCTTACATTGATGGATACCACTGTTTTTATATGATATTCTACTTTATATTCATTGAATTATTAAGTCTTGTGGTTCAATTAACATATCTTTAATGACGTTTGGTATGAGGTAATTTTTTAGGATTCTCGAGAATGTTGAAACATTTTAACATTTGGTTGCAAATCACACAAAGGAATCAGATACTTGAAAATCTGGATTTCCACTCAACCCCCTTTTGGTAGGAATGTAAATTTTCTTTGAAAAAGGTGGGTATCCACATTTCTCGTGTTTGAAAAAAAAAAAACATTTTTTATAAATTGACAATTTTACCCATTTCTCTGATCCTCTCTACTCTTTAACCCATAGAAATAAAATAAAATAAAATAAAATATAATTATTGACAATTTAATAATTATTTTGTATTATACATGTCAATTAAAAAATATTTTACTATAATTTTATTGAATTTTTCATGATTTATAGTTTATATTTTTGTTTCTTATAATATATTTGGAGGGAAAAAAAGAAGAAGAGAATTGATACTATCCAAAGGATTTTTTGGCAAAAATAAAACATTCTTATAAGAATCTTAGAAATAAATCAAATATAAGCATTTCATATTTTCAAGATTCTTATTAGATTCCTAATTAAACCAAATATAAAAATAGTTTCATTCCCTAGTATTCAAATTGCCAAGTATCATATTCCATGGAATTTAAATGCCACCTTAGTGTCTCTAACATAAAAGTTTAAGGTTCAAATCCTTTGTCCCTTATTGAAGAATTTGAACCTTAAACAAACTAATAGATAGCATGGCTTGATTAACGGCGGGGAGACAAGTTGTCTCTCTATTGTGGACTATCATAATTATTAATTGTGCGGGTACCAAATAATCAGAAGTAACATGGATATTCTTAAAAGTTTTTTGAAAATGTTTTCCGCAATTTGATCCTTAATAATTTGTTAAAGCAAATAGGATATTGATTACTAAACACTCATTAGTGTACATGTTTCATATATATTACTTATTTCACACATTAAATGTGGGGCATGCTTAAAAGATGTAAGCATCAAATGTAAAAATTATGGATATTTGTGTGTACCAAGTGTACAATATTTACTGCCACTTATTATGCCATGACCTTGTTATCTAAAGGAATTGGATTATGGAACACTTAATGAATATTTTATTTGTATTTTGAGGTTGGTTTGGAATTTACACCTATGAACTCGATTCTCTGCTTTTAATTTTCTAGGCTAGGGGGGAAATTTTTTGTAAAATGGCATTCTTTTAATATGAAAGCGATTAGTGAGGGATTCACTCATCACCTTCTTCTAATTATTTAAGAGAGAGAGAAAGCAGATTCTGGATTTGTATAAGGTTACTAGTCACACACACAGTGGAGAGTAACAGAGAATCTTTAAAACTTTCACAAGGCAATAGGCACAATACTACATTACTGCCACACAAACCAAAAGAACCGCCTATAGATTCCACACTACTTCACGCTCAATGGCCACACCAATAGTGAAACCAGGATTCAGAAACAGTAACAGACAGTGAGAAACGCTCTATTATACATATTATATAGACCCATTTAAACATTGATAATGAACAAGCAGCCAAGAAAGTGCCTGAGCCTTAGCCTTCAAAATCAGTCTTTACCCACTGCCCATACTTGCTCTTCATCTTGTCATCCAATTCCTTGGCTTTAACGTCTGAAACCTTGGCTACATTAGCCATAGATTCCTCTTGTACTTTAGCTATCCTCCTACTCCTCTTCCTTGCCATTGCCTCTCTTTCAGCTTCTAGTCCCTCATATTCTCTCAGCCAACAGCTGTGCACTGCACAGCTCAGTACCAACACCACCAACTGCAATAGAAACATTGCCATCAAAACCCCACATTCCAACCTCACCAAAAGCTTTGCCTCTTTGGGGTCCCTCTTGGACTTGAGCAAGGAAAGGCTGGATTGCTCTTTTGTAAACAAGGCCAATATGCTAAGCAATTGCCCAATTGCCGAGCCAAGGAGAAGTGACATGTGGGTTATGAAACAGAAGTGGGTGAGCTGAGAGTAGAAGCCCACAAAGGAGGAGAGCAATGAAACACAAGAGACCATGAGGAAAGCCATACCCATAGAAGTTGGAGGCATTCTCAGTAGAATAATGGGAGCAAGAGAAGCTGAGGAAAGGATAAAGAGAGTGAAATTCAAGCATGAGAGGACAAGATTTGGAAAGGAACATGAGCTTCTAAGCTTAGAGGAAGCCATTTTTAATTGGGTTCTGAATTCTGACTCTCAGATGTTAGGAATAGCTTGAGATGTGATATGTGATGCAATGGAGATCTTGAATTTATAAAGGCAGGGGTTGGAATGAATGGAATGGGATTATGCCGTTGGAGGCTACAACGGCTAGGTAAGAGAGGTCCCACAGTCCCATGCAATTAATATTCCCTCCTCTGGGTTTCAACTTTCAAACATGTTGTGGATTTTGATGGTGTTTCCAAGTTCAAAAAAGCCTACAGGCGTGTAAAACTGATGGTAACAAAATGATTCCAGCTATTTTATTGTAAAATATTTCCCAAAGAACAAGAAAAGTAAAATGTCATCCCCAGGAACAGTTTGGTTCATCATGATACGAGAGTTGATATGCCGTTAAAATAAACTTTTTATTTATTTTATTTATTTTTTAATACATTTAACATAAAGTTATCAAAAACTATATCTTTTGATAAATATTATGCAAATAAACTAACAGGATTAACCAACTCTTAAACGGACTCTAGTTAATAACTCACAAGACGATTCACATTTATTTTAGTTCGAATGACCTACTTAATATTCATATGATGTGACTTTTCCTTTTAAATAATTTAATAAATAATGTGATTTAAAACACTTGAATGGTCTTCTAAAATACAATGCAATAGATTTGAGGAAATTCTTCTAACTCAATTTGGGAGAAAAGTTTGTCCATTGTGAATTGGAAAACATGATCATAATCATGTCAAGTGTTTGTAGTTTACTACATATAAGAATGACCGAGTAATTTGTGAGTTATGTTTTGTAAATAAATAAATAAATATTTTGAAAATAGAGATTGTTTTTAAAGGTCGTAATTAGAGCACAAAGCTCCCACTTTTGTGAGATTTAAGAAGAGTCATGGTAAGCAATGCTCCGACTTTTAGGGGATCTAACAAAGGTCATGATAGGTAGTGCTCCCTCCAATATATTAGAGAGGCTGATTTCCAAACTCAAACCCTCACTGTATCGTTTTCTTTGGTAGAAAACACTTATACTATCACACCAAGACTTCACTAAAAAGGCTTTAGGTTTGTTTTTCTCTGTTTCATTCATTTTTTCTTTCCGTATGTGTAACTTCTCCATCTAAACGTGCAAATGCTCACAAGAAAATTACCAATACAAAACAATGAAAAGATGATGGTCCTCATCGAAAACATATCATTTTAATATGGAATGAAATGAATAAGAATTAAGAACCATCACTTGCGAATTTCACTGGATTGTCTTTAAAAAGACCAGTAGAGACCATAAGTGGATTGTCTTAAAAAGGCCAGGAGAGACCATAAGTACGCTGAAGCCGGTTACATAAACCAACTTGTTTTACATTGAAAGAATCTCTCAACTTAAAGTAACTATGCATCCCCACCAGCCTAAGGCTATACAATTCAATACTGGACACTTGCATAACATTTGAACAGCTAACCAAGTAATGATCATATCTCCTTTTTCAGCAATGCTGAAGTCTCGGGCCTCTTGGCATCCTTTTTACATGAGTTTCCTGCTGCTTCTGTTGTATGTGAAGTTCACGTAAAAAAAAAATAAAATAAATAATAATAATAATAATAATAATAATAATAAAAATAAATGAAAAAGTAACTGGAAATTTTCAAATGAGGGTAAAGCTTCTGTCTAATGCTCTCGTGCACTAGACAGGACAATAGGCCGACATGTGGTCATTTTAGGACACATGTTGTGCTCGAGTCACCTCTAGTGTATAGAAGCATTGGAGGGAAAAAGACCCTTCAAATGAAACCAATACCAAGAGCATCTGGAACTGGAACACATAATGGAAAAAGTATATACATCAAGCAATTGCAATAAATGAAACCTTGGAAACCACATGGTACAACAAGCGTCATGTAGAACATACTCATCTGCTAGAAGTTAAAAACAAAAGTTCATCCATTTTAAATACTATGATTTTTTCAATATGTTTCGCCAGAAATAAGAGATGCTCTGAAATTGAAAATAAAAGCCTTTCATGTTCTGTTTTCCAAATACACCCATTCCCTATGTATTGGTGATACTTAAAGCTAATATCTTAATAGTTGTCTCCACAAAGTTACAGCAAGTATACCTGGTTTTTTTTTTTTTACTTGATCAATATTCTGCATCACTGTGGGTTACTATGGCCTCAACTCTATCAAGTGAAGCTTGCAACCGTCCAGAGTTCATGTTGAACAATGGTTCACTAGTACCAAGAGCCCTATTAAATTCAAGGTTTCAACAATGACAGACTGTCAGTGTGAACAAAAAAATAATTGAATGAACTGATGAATAGCAATAATGCATGTATTCCTAGGAAACTATTAGGTCACTACTACTGTACTACATGTTAGCAAGATATAGCACTTTTAAAATAAAGATAAAAAACTAAGATAAAGCACGTCATTGAACATAAAAATGTTTCTAATGCTGAACTATCATAAATTCCAGAAGTTCTCATATTTACTTCAATAGTAAATGTGTAGAACATTGAGCAGTTACCCAGTAATTTCTGGAAGAACATAATCGGCCCTCCACCCAAAACGCAAATCCATGCCAGGAAACAAGCCAACTGATGTTTTATTCCGAATCCGAGATATGCCATCTCCACCGAAACAAGTAGTAAGCTTCCATTTCCACCCAGTTGCATTTAACTGAAAATTGTGGCCTATACCAACCTGTATATTTCCAGCACTTTGTGTGTGAAAGTCCAAATACAACTAAAGCCATCTATAGTGCCATAAGCATGTGCACACACACTAATATGACAAAATACAAAATACTACTTGGTCCATGTGTGCAAAATACTATATTTCCTGCACTTTGTGTGTGAAAGCCCAAATACAACTAAAGCCAACTACCTTGAGTCATGCCTCTCTCTCTCTCTCTCTCAATGTGCGTGTGTGTGTGTGTATGTATATACATTTATATTCTTTGTATCCAGAAAAAGGTATGTAAAAGCATCAAACCTGGAGATTTAGAAATTTGGTTACGGGAATCTTTTTGGAAAGAAGGCGTACATCTTGATGAATTGGCTCATACATAAACTTCCACCTCCGGTCAAGTGCTAAGGGCTTCAGTACAAGCTTTGCTTGAAATTCATTGGTGGGAGCATTATAGAACTGAACCAAAACAACATTTAAGTCAGGGAAATACCATTAAAAAAGTCATCCATACAATGTGAATTGGAGGTGATAAGATCATGATATATCACAGTATGAGGGAATCGATTAGTGAAGGAGTAAAATCCAAGCAAACCAAAGCCTGAGATGAAAGCCAAACATCTAAATTTTTCAAGCATTCGGTTATACCATATCTTTTGTACAGAGTGGTTGAGTGAAACATGTAATGTAGTTACTAGGCTATCTACGAACTTAGTTAATTAGGTTAGAGGTTAGCAAGGCACAACCACAAAAGATCAAATGAATGCAAAATCAATCACACACTTCTTTTTTATTTTCTCTTTTTATTTTTATTTTTTGTGAAGGTCTCCAAAGCTCTTTGAGCACCTGACTATTTCCCCTGCTATGTGAAATCCAGGTCCCATACACACTAGGTAATTACAGGGAGGAATTCCTTAGGGATGATCCTAAGATGCTAACTAGAGGTTTTAAACCTAGGACCTCATGGATCTCACGAGGTCTTAGGTACCATTAGGCCAACCCCTTAAGGTTTCACTCTTGTTCAAACACATGTAATTGTTATATCTCCAAAGCAGCTTTGTCCAACTCATGCCTTGTCAGGACATGTCCAGCAGGACTACTTCACTCAATATTACGTATCCATGCACCATAACTGGCCTAAGCTTACACAACTGAGGCTTCAATTATAATTCATTTTACAGCCAATTAAGTGAAGGTACTAGTATTCACATTAAGCATCAAGTCATATGCAGCAATATCATGGCATAATCAGATATTAATATCTCAATAACATATTACAAAGTAAATGACAAAAGCCAATCCACTGAATTAAACTAACGAAATTATTAATACCACAATAGAAACTAGAAAAGTTGTGTTATTATATCCAAGGGAAAATCCCCTCAGCCAAACAAGATTACTAACAGAAATAATTCTCCTATTGTTGAGATTTCAAACTATTCATCAGTCCCTTGCAACACAGCTTCTAAACATGCAAAACACCCAAATCAGACTGTTTCTATGGCTATAATCTACACATTGATGACACCAAATATAGATAGCACATCAAATACTAGACAAAACGACAAATTTCAAAAAACAGACAAAATTTTTCGCAGTAAGACCATCACAAACAGGGTAGTATATGTTCTAGCACTTGACTGCATAGTTTTACAATCCTAGAACTAAACTTGTGTAAGAGGCATAGAACATGCATATGCATGTCATCTTCTGATACAGTGTTGCCATGTTTTGAAGCAAATGACCACTACCTCTACAGTTTTTTTTTTTTTTTTTTAGTTGGTAAGTTACACACAAACCTAGTGGGTTTTGAACACATGACCTCACCCTCCATCCAATTATTATGGGAGAAGGAAGTGCCAGTTGAGCTAAAGCTCATTGGCACGCCTCAAAGCTGTTTACCGAACTAAATCTATTAACAAAAAACACGTCGTTTTTCCACTAACGTAGAGTTGGGGTTACCTAAAGTGATGCAGTAACACTAACACCCTGACCACATGACTATAAAGGAGTAACCTACTAACTACATAGTCCAGAACAACTTTACCTTCATATTTTGGCTGCCAAACACAGAAGTAACATATCAGAAATTAAAAGCAATTGAATTGGACAAGTAAAAACTAAATCTTGCCAAGGCATAGAAAGATACCTCCAAATTGAGACCAACACGAATACCTTGCATTTCTTTCCTGAACTTCAAAAACAACTCTGATGGCATCAAGTTAATGTTGTATAGTTCTTCCCACGGAGTGGGTTCTTCGCCATTCACACCCGAATCCATTTTTATTGAATCAAAACTGAAGAAAAAAGAATTACCCAAAAGCTAATAAACCCATGTCTTGCATATTCTCAAAAAGTTCACACTAAACTCAGTCATCATAATTTAGCAACCAAAAAAAAAAACAAATTCTTGCTTTTTCAAAAAGAAAAAAGAACAAAGCTGCAGAATTGAGTGAGCGTATGAAACATCAAACACATAACAGGATGCCTAATTTAGTTTTGTTTCTTTCAAAAGCATTAATTTTAGAGGAAGTGCTTGAAGAGCATGACACAAAAAAGGGAATTACCTTTCCAATCGAATACGTATTTCAAGCGTACATGTAAACGTATGTACGGCCCGGCCTGTTGCTGGAAGGCGGGCTGTGAAGTCTGAATTAGGACGAGAGGGAACGAAAGGTGCACACACAACAATGTTGTTTTGTTGGGAGGTGGAGATTTTAATTTTATTACAGCAAGCTACTGATTTACCTAATTTGTCCTTGCCTTTTTGTTCAATGACAAACTATTCACGTTCACGGCTCACAACTTTATTGTGTCAATTTGGAAACGGACTCACAAACAGCACTTTTTCTTTTCTTTTTTTGATTTTCTGATATTGACATGTACAAACAGCACTTCCTTGGTTAAAATAAAATAATGTACTTGCACCTAATATTGCTATTTTGGTTTTTGATTGCCGAAGCTTGATCGCTTGCAACCAGACCATCCATCTCGGGCACATTTTTTGTGAAGCCAATAATTGTGCCGATTGACCGGCAAAAAGGGGGTTGTAAATAAGAAAGTAATGCAGAAAAATATGATAATTGTCCATATTTTATGTATCATTGTTATATATAAGATTTAATTTATCAAGGCACCCATGATAAATAGTTCACTTAAATAAATAAAACCTCCCTTCTTGAAAAAAAGAAACTTGTGTCATTCGGCCTCTTTTTTAAAACAATTAGCCTAGTTGTGGTCCCATTAACTTATAAAATAAAATAAAAATGTTATAATAAGTTCACTCAACATCATTCTAAGGAAATAACAAAATGATGGATAATTTGTCTAATAAAAGATAATTTGTCTATTTTTAGATAGGGTCTTGCTAACGAGTGTCTTTAGGGCACTCATTAATAATTTATTTTAGAAAAATTTTGATACTATTTTTATAGGAAATGAAAAAAATTGTCAAAATATTATTTTTTTTTTTCATTTTCCATAAAAAAAAAATTTAAAATGAATTATTAACTAGTGCTCTCAGGACACTCGCTAGCATTTCCCTTTTAGATATCACCAAAAAGCATAATGATTGTAGTCTCAACGTATGATTCATTGCACTAAATTTACTGCACATAAAAATACAACTCTTGTTAGTTCTAAATTAAAGTGAAAGAATTGTAGTCATTCTGTAAAGATTTTCTTTTCCATTCATTATTTTGGTTTGATGCTAATGCTTTGGCACAAATTTTCGAGCCCATACATGCTTCCCATTAATGGTAAATTTTACCTTCCCCAGTGCACTGAGTATCATTTCCATGGTTGAAGCCGTTTGAAAAATTATACGAGCGAACAATACTTTGTTGATGTGGTTGCTCTTCTTGCATATGCAAAGACTCTATACAATCCCCATAGGATCTAGTAAAAAGCTCTCGGATTTCCCATTCTTGTACGGGATAACACTTAGAGAATGTAACAAACATGGACCTATCATCTGTTGATACCTCATTCCCTAGTGTTCTAGGTTGAATCAAATCACCTCCACCATGTCCAACATGACAAAGTCCATGGTGGGCTAGGGAATGGTGAGTGGGAGGTGACAGCACCATCTGGCTCTCTGCTACGCTTTGAGAAGCATTTCTCTCAACAGCTTGTTGCATGATGTCTGACAATGCTGTAATACATACCTCATTCACAATTTTGGCAATCCCTACAACACCATTTAGCTGATTTTCTAGAAAAAAATGGGGAGAGATCTCTTTCTCCATCAAGCTTTGGATGAGTGGAATATCATTGTTATCAAATGATGAAGATATTTGGTTGGTGTGAATGCAATTGAGGCATATGATAGCCTCATCTGCAAGTTCATTTACCAAAATGTAAGGCAACAATAAGATTTTGTGCACAACATTACCAAATCCCATATGCTCCAACCAAAGCCATAGGGCCATAACTTGCATAGACTCCACTGGATCTCGCCAAAGGTTGATTACAAGGAGGGAGTAAAGTTTTCTGTCAATTCTATGGAATGCATTGAACTCCTCTTGAGAGAGAAAAGAAGATGAAGAATGCATAATTTCTTTACCTCAGCGATAGGATAGCAAGATCCTGCCAAAACAAATGCAATTGTCAATATTATATTGCTGTCACAATACCACCAACAAAAACTTATAGTTTTCAATTCAGAAGAAAAAAAGGAAGCAAAGAAGAAAACAAATTTGTTATCACAATACTAAAATACTAAAAAAGAGATAATTCTAGTTTATGAACAACATGCTAATGAAGGAAATTTGGCCAGGATTAGCACTTTCTAAAAAAAATTTATATCTAGATATGTGATTGTATCCACATGAGTACAATTTCCCGCCCACCATTTCAATACATCTCAAGAGCCATATATCATATATAACACTCTCTAAGGAGAGTAATCCATCTAATGAATCACAGTAATTAATGTCTTTTAATGGCATGCTATGGATTTAGGAAGTACAAAGAAACCTGAAGATAGTTGTTCTCGAGTAGGACTAATTTTCACTGTGAACCACTCGGCAACCAACTAGCTCAGACAAAGTCAGAAGGCGTTGAAAGTCACACAAATATGACTTCTTAGACCAAAACAATTTATATGTATTTTCAATCCAATTATGAAAAATAAATACAAGTCAATGTAATAATGTTGTTCTTATCTTAGTGTTCTTCATTTACAAGGACTATGCTGGACTCAACATCTTTTTAAGTAAGAATTCATTTATGGCACGATGTTAGTATTGTTTTGAATCCTTCTATAGAAATTGTAGTTGGCTTCGTTAATACTCTTCCTTGTTGGAATGTCAAATTTTGGCAATTACAAAATGAACAAAGTTTGACTGTTACTACTAATAGGAAGATGACATTTATATTTGACACGTGCAATGCACATAACTTGCTTAATCCAACTAACTAAGTGAGTTATGTGCATTGCATATTACAAAGCACTTGTCATCTTTCTATTAGGGGTTAGAGCCCAAGGCTCCAAACATGTTTAGAGCCAAACATTTTCCAAAAAGAATTATATCAGTGTTTAATGGATTATGTTAGTGATTGAGGAAAACTAATTTGAAATCTAATCATTCTCAATTAAAATTGAAATCTTATTAATTGATTCCAAACATTTTCCAAAAAGAATTCTATTAGTGTCTAATGGATTATATTAGTGTTTGAGGAAAACTAACTTGAAATCTAATCTGTCTCAATTAGGATTGAAATTTATTAATTGACTGATACTTTTTTTTTTTTTTTTTTTTTTGTTGCAAGAAAAAAGTTAATATTTTTAAGTTCTCTGAAAGTTTAATTCAATTAAACTCTTCTTGAAATTGAGGGCATTTTAAAATTTCTCATACATGCTGGAAATAAATTCATTTGTTAATTATGATGCCTAAAATTACAATGACATGTGGGAATGCATGTTGTTCTCTTTATATATTTCACTAGTAGAAATTGTCCAGGAGTCCTAAGCTTGCAGGATGATTTAATCACAAGATATTATTTTTTCTAGATGTATGAATTCATAAAGCTATGTACATAATAAAAAAGTTTATTGGTCTTGACATTTTTTCTCCCTAAACACTTTTAGAGCCAAAAACAATCTAAAACTTTAAAAATCAAAACTTTTCCTTAACCATTAAAAGAATTTAGTAATGCACTCTTCTTTATCCTAGACTATAAGTTTCTCTTAACAAATCCAATATCATTTTTTAAAATATATCAAGTGAAAGATATTGCAAATAGTATGGGCAACATTGCAATCATCTAGAAGGTATATCCTTTAATATCATGTGTGAAAGGAGGTTTTTTACTCTAATTTTCTTTAGCTTCTCAGGGTTACTATGGGTGCAAGGAAAACATTCTACTTTGCATTGTGTCTGTGCACTAAAACTTAAAAATCATTTGCTACCAATTGAAACATATTGAAATGAAGGGCAAGACTTAGGCACAGTACTTTGGTATTGTTTCTTAAGTTTCTCTCTTAAAATTTAGTCATGTAAATTTTTTCTCATGAAATGGAAGTATATTTTTTAGTTAAGTAGCCACGTAGTTGAATTTTAAGAGGAAAACTTAAGGTACTGTACTTAAGTTTTATCCTGAAAAATGTAATGGTGACCACTGTTTAGTTTCTTTCTACATACTGTTTAGTTAATCATGGTTAATGGGATTAGGAAGTTTGTTAAGAGGTGAGCTATTAATGGGGAGCTTTAATGATTTTAGAACTTCGTGTATACTACTCACAACTTGCCTTCTTAGAAAGTTATGGAAAAATTGTGTCAAATATTGAATGAATAAGGGTTATGGTCAATCCTCTAAAGTATGTTTATTTAAAGGACTTTGTTAATAGGTACCGACCAGCACCTGTTAATGAACCAACTATGGTTCATTTATGATCTATCACAAATCTCACTTGCATTAAAAATTAGTAAAATTTTACTTTTCAGTTGTGATTTATATTAGACGTGTATTTTGGTTTCTCCAATGATCTATCTAAAGTGACACACATTTAATATATATTTAATTTTTTTTCATATCCCTAAAAAAAGGTGAATAATTTATTTTAAATTTTATCACATTAACGGGTGCTGTACAGCAGCCGTTAATAGCACCCTTATTTAAGAAGTGTAATAAAAAGTCCGCTCAATATCATTATTGAGAGATAACAAATGATTGGGCAATTGTCTAACACAATAAAATTAATTACTAAAGAAAGTTAATGTCTTATATGTAAGGAGTTTTTTTTTTTTTTCCTCCAATAAATGTAGGGAATTCAAATTGTGTTGATAGTAATTCAAATTATTAACAACATTTATTGACTTTGTTCCTTCTTCAATTTTTTTTATATTTTTAAATCATCAATTTAGATATCATAAATAACATCATCAATGTACCACCAGTACAATAAGATTCAACAAAAGTAGCATTAATGTGTGCAGTAAATTTTGTTATATATATTTAAATTTGAATTTACTGAAGGTGAAAGAATTAAAACTTGAGTAATCCTAGAGATATAAATTATTTTACAAAAAAATTTACAAACTGCTGATATGATGAGTCATTATTGATAAATGAAAAAGTGATATTAATAGTGGGTCTAGATGAAAACTAATAAGAAGTTGGCCACATCAACATTTGTAAAAATATTATAAAATAATTTATGACTGTAACATTCCATTCATTCTTTCGGTTTGATGGTAATAAAACAATATTCCAACAAAATTGTTCTTCTAGAACTTTATTCAAATATGCTATTCCAATACCTTAAGAAAACATGACATAACAACTAAACCCCTTTCATCTAAAATAAATGAACTATGGTCGAAATGGGGTGCCTGGCAAATGTGATGTTGTTGGCAATGGCGGCAACAATGAGGATCTTGCACGCTTTGGCACAAATTTTCGAGCCCAAACATGCTTACCATTAATAATAAATTTTACCTTTCCCAAGCCACCTAGTATCATTTCTATATTTGAAGCATTGTGAAAAACGATACGAGCAAACAATGCTTGTTGATGCGGCTGCACTTCTTGCATATGCAAAGACTCTATACAATCCCCATATGATCTAGTAAAGAATTCTCTAACTTCCCATTCATGTACAGGGTAACCTTTAGAGAATGTAACAAACATGGTCCTATCATCTGCTGGTACCTCATTTCCTAAGGTTCTAGGTTGACGAAGTCCAGGGTGGACTAAGGATTGGTGAATGGAAGCAGAAGGTGGCATCATCAACATTTGGCTCTCTACTAAACTTTGAGAAGCATTTCTCTCAACGGCTTGTTGCATGATGTCTGATAGTGCTCTAATACATACCTCATTCACAATTTTGGCGATCCCTACAATACCATTTAATCGATTTTCTAGGAAAAATTGGAGAGATATCTCTTTCTCCATTAAACTTTGGGTGAGAGGAATATCATTGTTCTCAGATGAGGTCGGTATTTGGTTGGTGTTGATGCAATTAAGGCATATGATGGCCTCATCTGCGAGCTCATTGACTAAAGTGTAAGGCAAAGATAACATCTTATGCACAACATTATTAAAGCCCACCCGCTCCAACCAAAGCCAGAAGGCCATAATTTGCATAGACTCCACTGGATCTCGCCAAAGGTTGATTACAAGGAGGGTGTAAACCTTTCGGTCAATTGAATAGAATGTATTGAACTCCTCTTGAGAAACAAAAGAAGATGAAGAAGCCATTATATCTTACTCTGGTAATAAGGCAACAAGATCCTGGTAAAGAAATGTAATTGTCAATATTATTGTTGTCATCATAATTTCTATTAACAAAATTTTATAAATTTCAAGTCAAGGACAAATATGAATCAAGGAAGAATTAAAATTCATGGTCACAATACTAAAATAACTAAAAGAGAGATAATGTCAATGCATGCTCGACATGCTAGAGAAGCCAATTTGGTTAAGACTAGCATCTTCTAAGAAAATTTATGACCAAATATGTAATTAAAAGGAATTACTTAAAGAAAATTCATTGTGCAAAAGACAAATTAAGTTTCATGCCAACAATACCAAAAAAAAAAAATGTTCAAATATATTGACAATCAATTTATAATAAAGTGCAAAGAAACCTGGAGGTAATTCTTCTTAAGTAAAACTGGTTTTCACTATGAACTTATTGTCAACCAACTAGGATAGCCAAGGTCAGGAGGCTCTTAAAGTCGCACAAATATGACTTCGTAGTCAACGAAAATTTATATACGTTGTCAGTCTAGTTATGTAAACCAAAAATGAGTTAGTATCATAATGTTGTTCTTATCAAAGTCCTCTTCATATTACAATGATTATCTTGTTTTCAACATCTGTTTTAGGAAAAAATTCATATATGGTAATGCATAATTAATGTTTTGAACCTTTCTGTAAAAATTGCAAGTTGGGTCATTAATAATCTTTCCTTGTTTGGAAGCCATATTTTTGGCAATTAAAAAATTATACAATAGTCTGATGGGTCAGAGAATAGAAATGTTTTTTTGAAAGAGTTTCAACTTATGACATCCGCTCCTGATTATAGCTTTTTATCACAAGACCAAGACACCAATTATTTTTTAGTATAGGCGGGAAATGAATTATAAATCTCTTATACAATCATCAGAGACTTTACTAGTTGAGCTAATTGGAACCCATAAAAAATAACAATTTAGTTAGTTTAAAGGTGTGTGTATATATATATATATATATATATGTATGTGTGTGTTAATTTTTCAATTTGTTTCAACTCTCAATTCTCTCCTTCATGACTAAGTATGATATAATCAAATTCAATTTATTGCATGTAGATTAAGCCGCAAGTTACAAATTGGATTACTTTTACTAAAGTAATGAGTATACTCTATGTTTTGTATTTTGTAAGCATGTGATATAGATTCAGTAAATTTTTCCATTGAAAAGAAAGCATATACTGGTTCATCCTATAATAAGAAGAAATATATTAGTTACTTTATTAATTGCATTATTTTGATTTGTGAAATGTGAAAACGATTACCTAACAATCAGTTACTTTATTATAATTTAATCATTATTTGGATTTTGCATTATATATACATACACGCTTTTTTATTATATATACACACATATATATATATACACTTTTTTATTTGATAAGTTATATACACACACACTCAACAACAAAAAAAGCTTAGTATTTTCATCAAAATTATGTTTGATGGCAATCTTTCAAAAAATAAAATTTATTTTTGCCATTTTCATAGTGAAATTCTTAAAAAGTTTCATTTTCAATACAAATTATCAAATTTTATACTAAAGTAAATTTAAAAAAAAAAAATCTTTTAATTAAACTAATGAAATTTTTAAAAACATGAATGATCCAAAACTTGGAGGAATAAGTTAAGTTCCGAACATATTTGAAGTTATTTTGCTCGATCTAACCCATTATGTGGTAACTAAAGAGATATTTCATATGTAGTTTTAGTGACAATATTTTTTTTAATGAGTCAATAACTTGCTAATCGCCATATAACAAGTTGAAAAAGATAGATTCAAATATGTTTAGTGCCAAACTTTATCACATATTTAAAAGATATAAGAGCACATTTTACAATAAAAAATAAAATTGTAAAAAATAAAATTATATCTCTATAAATATTAGACCAATTAATTTTTTAAGAGCATTATTGAACTAATTCAAATATTTGGGATGACCAACTCTTATTTTATAGACTAAATTTTGAAAACATTAAAATAATTATATATATTAAAAAAAATTCAAAATTTTGGGGGAGCCATGGCCCCACCCTATTACATAGCTCCACCTCTACACGTGCATTTCTTTTGCTTTACTTGCTAACGCGTAGCCACAATGTTGCCTTATCTGCCTACATGGCAAACTCACATACTAAGGCCATGTTTGGATCAATTTTTTGGTCACGCAATTTCCGTTACTCATCACTCATCACTCTAAAATATCATGTTTGTTTAGCACCATTACTCATTTCCCATCATTCAATATTTTTCACACTATTTGTGGGCTCCATACCTGTCACCCGGTGCAGCTTTTTTTTTTTTTTTCGAAGTACCCAAACTCACCGAACCCAGTGAAAAAAAAAAAAAACCAGAAAATGAAGATCGAACCAATGAAAGGAGAAGAAAAAAAAAAAAAAAAAAAAACCCAAGACAGACCAAACCAGTAAAAAAAAAAAAAAAAAGATCAAACCAGTGAAAGAAAAAGAACCGAATAGCCAACCCAGGAGAAGAAAGGGAAAAAAAAAAGTCAAAAGGTGCAGCTGAGTACTGTTTGTGGGTCTCCTATGTGTGTTTAATTACAATATTGCCATTGAGTTGAGTTATAGAAACTGAAAACAGCCAAAATGTATTTTCAGTTTACATAACTCATAACTCAAAAATCAGAGAATTGAGTGATGGAAACAGAGTTATTGTGTAGCCAAACAACCTTTTTGCTATGGGTCCCACCATTTTTGAGTTATGAGTTATGGAAACAGAGAATTGAGTTATGGAAACAGGTAAACCAAACAGCCTCTAAGCATGCTTTCCAACTTCATTTTTAATTGCATTCATAATAATCACCCTTCCAATGTTGCTCTATCAACTCAACACTTCACAAATATAAGTGCTTGTAAAGTGTTGGAGGCAAGGGTCATGATACAAGTTTTTAGAAGGGAGTTTCACACACATATATAGATTAGGTTAGAGTAGAATTTCTATCTTGTAAAAAAAAAAAAAAAAAAATCTACACTCCTTGGAAAATTGCATCGTCATTTTTTCCATAATATACCTTGATTCCTCTATCATTAAATGCATTCAGGTATTTTGTTTAATGCAATAAACATGGAACCAGTTTGATCTGGAATGACCGTACCCAACTAAGCTCGCTCAATTTTTATCTAAAAACACTGCTCTATAAAATTTCACCTTAAAAATGTCTATCTGGTGGCACCTGTATATGACTACTTTGTACTGATCTTCGATCTTTAAAGGTTTGTTGTTCGATCGACTGGTGTGATAGGAACTCATTCAGTAGGTCTTGTGCGTATCTGACCAAATTAGTCACTGAAGTGATGGGGTTGCTTCACCCTAAAAAATTTATTATTCCTTTGCGGAATTACCTAGGACAGTATAACAATCATATGTTTTCCACTATTATATCATCAATCGAAGATATGAACAAAGTGCATGATTTGTATCTTATTATTAGCCCATCAAAGAGGATTCAAAGTAGCTAGGCTTCATGAATGAATGAACTTTGTCTTAATTAAGTCCACTTTCATGGGAATGGCATCATGCAAAGCTCACTTTAAGAATTAGGATTTAACCTTGGCAAGTACATTATGTACTAGAAATAGTACACAATCCATGTGGAGTACCTAGGGGTGTCAATGTTCAACCCAACCTATGAACACGACACAAATCTGATATGGGTTTTTGCGAATTAAGGTTGGACCTTAGAGGGTTTGGGTCATAAACGGGTCAACCTGAAAACGACACAATAAAAAACGTGTCATAAGTAGGTCAACTCGCGTAACTCGCAATAGACACGTTTGACATACCAATTTATTTGTATAAACCCAGAATGACTCATTTAACACAACTCGTTTAAGTCGTATAACAAATAAATATTCATTTTATTTTAGATTTGTCAAATACCTTTTATATCCAACCTATATTTTAAATTTAAAAAAATTAAGTAATTACAAAAACTTACAAGGGATATAATTGGAAATCGAAACTTTACAAACCCTAGATCTCTAAACCATACAAATCCTAACTCTATAAAACTTCTTATAAATATCTAATTTTATTTTTTTTTAAATTGACATTGTTGTTTATCTAGGAATTTGATTCATTTGAAATTGATAAGGAGTTTACCCATTCACAAAAAAGTCAATTAGAACTCTATTTGGATGAGCCAAGAGTGGACAAGAGTGAAAACTTAGATATTCTCTCATTTTGGAAAGCAAATCAGTTTCGATTCCTTGGATTAGTTTCCATGGCTCGTGATGTTTTGAGTGTTCCTATTTCTACTATTGCCTCATAGTCTAATTTTTGTGTTGGTGGGAGAGTGATTGATCAATTTAGGAGTTCATTGAGGCCGAACACTGTTGAGACATTGGTTTGCACTAGAGATTGGATGTATAGAGAGAAAGGTAATATTATTTGTTTCATTAGTTATTATTACTCTTACATTTTTATTATTTAGTTATTGTAAAACTGTTGAGGCATGATCATATTTTGTAACTACTAATACTTATATATATTTTTGGTATAGAACTTACACAAATGAAATTGGATGAGCTTGTGGGAGATGTTATGAATTTGGACATCAACAAAGAATCTATGGATGATAATTGTAGTTATAATTAGGATTAGTCTACTGTTTGCTCAAACTCTTTCAATACTGATACTTAGCATTTGGCGAGTTCTAAGGATATTATATTTTTGTTGAATTATATTATTTTATTTTTGTTGAACTATGTTGTTTTGAATTTGGGTTGAGGTGTATGCACTTCCTTTGGAGTGTAAAGAACTTATTTCTAGATAGATGTTATATTTTTGTTGAATTATATTATTTTGAATGTGGGTTGAAGAATTGAAGTGTATACATTACTTTTGGGATGTAAAAAAAAATTTATTTCTAGATGGATGTTAGATTTAATACTCCCTCCATCCCAATTTGTTTGTCCTGTTTCAAAAAATCAAACTTTTTAAAGGAACATCATTTATTGTCTTGTTTTTCTTAAAAAAATGTATAATTTTCCAAACTATCATTCAATAAATTTATCAAAAAATAGGAATATTAAATCTGAAATTACAGGCACAAAAATCCGCTCCTTACCAGTATTAGCATTTTTGAAATTACACTGCACAAATTGTAACTTATCCTCTTAATCAAATTTGAAAAATCTACTACTACCACAATACAAAAACTATTGGGTATTGGCTCCAAGCAATTTTGGATTACTTCAAATACAAATTCTAGTTTATCTTTTTAATCAATATTGATTTTTTTAAATATTTATTGATTTTCTTTTCAAAAAGTTTTGGAAATACAATAGGAGGATAATAGGAACATTAGTAAATTAATAACTTCTAATTTTAAAAACAGAACAATATTTTGGGTCATTCCAAAATGGAATAGTGGACAAACAAATTGAGATGGATGGAGTATTATGCAAGTTGAAATGAGTTGTGTTACATTCGTATCAACCCAACATGACTCGTTTATTAAGCATGTCAAGTGGGTTGGGTCAAGTCAACCTGTCTTATTAACAGGTCGGGTTAGGGTTGAAGGATCATAACATGATTATTAAATGGATCGGGTTCGGATTTAGTCATTTAGCCAAATACCCCTACCTCAACATGTCACAAACCCGACATGCTAACCTAAATTGACACCCCTAAGAGTACCCAACCAAACCAATTTACCTCCTTGCATTCTAACACATAGTGGGATCATCAGGATTGCTTTTGCTTCATGGTTTATAAACATGTGCCATATTAGTACTTTTTCATTCCAGGTTCTACCATCTTTATTTACTTCTCATGCACCCTACTCTCCACTCGATGTGTGTGTGGTGGACTAATAACTCAATGGTTATTTGGTTGTGGTAACCACCTATCCTTCCATATATATATATATATATAAAATCCCCTATTGTCCAAAGAGTCTTCTCTTGAATAACATCGATTGCTTTGAAAATACTCTTCCATGCATATATATATGACCTAGATTTATTTTCCTTTACTTCCAAAATGTAACCTTTAGAGAAATACTTTTGCTTTGAAAACCTTGTATAATAGATAATTAATATTACGGAAAATGTGCCACACTTATGTAACTAGGAGTGCATCGTTGAATTTTCGCAGAGCCCAAACCCCCCACTTCTTTTGGCCAAAAATATTTCTCACATCTAACCTTGTAAGTGGATCTTCTATCTCCATTATGACCCCACCAAAACTTTCATATCTAGACTTCTATCTCCTTACACAACTTCACTGAAAGCTTAAAATAACTTATGGTAAAAGCGATAAAATCTAGAACAAGAAAAGTATATTGCGTTATTTTCTAATTATAATCTAAAAAATTCCAAAAAAAAAAAAAGAAGAAGAAGAAAAGGACTTGGTCTACAAACTCAAGATATAGATTCAAATGCTAGGTTACAGAGATAGGAATGAGTTAAGCACCCATTCTATTCTATCCGTACATCAATCTTTAGAAAATTGATGACTATGTCATGTATGCACATTCATCCAACGTGATACCATGCTATGGATTGCTTGAATATAAATATCCTCATCTTGTGATATTTAGTAGTATTCCTATTCTAAACCTAGATCTAATGCATGATTATGGTATTATATCCATGAGCATATGAATTAACCCATATTATCAAAGTTTATGCTTTCATCCCACTACAACAAAATGTATTTTCAGTGACGAAAAAATTTGTCACTAAAAGTCCAGTTTTTCATCGTTAAGGACCTTTAGCCACGAAATCTACTAATTAGCAACGAAACTCATTTCGTTGCTGAAACCCTATTGAAAAATTTTGCCACTAAAAGTTCAATTTGTTTAAAAAAAAAAAAAATTAGCGACAAAAACGTTTCGTTGCTAAATGTTTTCCTTACTAAAAACACTATTCAGTGAATAAAATAATTCGTCATTAAAAACACTTTAGTTTATTAAATCATATTTAGTAATGAATAATTTCATCACTAAAACTATGATCGGGTACATATAGTGATGAAAAAGTTCGTCACTAAAACTATTTTTAAGAAAATCCAAGCACATATAGCGACGAAAATTTTCGTCACTAAAACTATTTCTTACAAAACTTTACTATATTTAGCGACGAAATATTTCATCACTAAAACAATTTTTTGTTGCTATATTTGTGACAAAAAAATTCGTCACTAAAACTTATTTTTTGTTTTTATTTTTTTCATGGCTTTGATATTAACCTGTAACTTGTCATTACATTATTAAAATCTCACATTTGAATAATACATTTATTTCAACAACACATTTATAAAAAAAGATGCATACATTCCACAAGTAAAAAATAAAACAAGTATCCAATTCAAACTCCTTCCATACAATAATTGTTTGCAACACATACAATAACTCAAGATATTTTATAATACAAAAAGTATAGTATAATATAATTAGAACTAACGAAAGATGTCCTCATATGTTTTCAAGTAATGCCAAAAGTAAATCTCCTAAAAGCCACCAATAAGAAATTTGCACAAATATAAAAACAATAATACATTAAAATCGTAAGGTAAAAACATTAACTATGTTATAAGAAACATTTCTAATAATGCATTAAGAGTAGCCACACCAATGAGTTAAAATCACAACTCCTAATGTATAAGTTGTAGAAAGAACATATAGATTTTCAAGTGTAATATAATACAATTAGTTTCAAATAATGCAACAAAAAAAGTAGTCACACCATGTAGTGTAGGTCAATTGTTAAAATAAAGTACTAACCAAAAAATATTTTAACTTGAAATTGAACCACTCCCATAGGTAACCCTTGCTCCTCAAAAAGTTAAAAATATTCTTTTGGACCTTTTCTTGCTTAGCTCGTGCCTCTTAGTCCCTAGCGCTCCTCTTGGTCCCTAACTCTTGCCTCTTTGTGCTCGATTATCTTATTTTCTAGCCGTTGGATATACTCCACAGAGGAATTAGATGAGGCGGTGGTTACTAGAGAAGAGGAAAGTCTCATGCCAAGTCCTTTTACAATACCGAACTTCTTCTTAAAAACCAAGTTTGAGATCTCCTATTGTGTAACGGGAATTGCATTAGGATCTTGACAATGATCCTCTTGTACTTTGAGAATATTTTCCTTTCATTTGAAAGAGAGAAAGAAACAAACAATCACAACATTAATACTACATATGTTATAGCTTTACAAACATAATAGAGATGGAATGATAGGGATGGAATGATACACATACATATGTCGCTTCATCCTCATGGTGTATCCACATATTTGTATTTGGATTAAAATGAACATTTTTGAAGATTTTTGCCAATTTAGGAACTTGACTGTCATTATTATTTTTCTGATTAATTAACATTCAAGTGTTATATAGATATACTTAATTAATCACAACATGTAATATACTAAGGTTTAAGAAAATGAAAAAACACACACCTCCTTATTAACCCTAACCTTAAGTGCTTTTGTCTCAAATCTATGTTTGCCTGAAGTTTTCTTCATATTTTCAGAGTTCTTTCTTGATTTTTTTTCTAATAAACAACATTCAAGATATTTATTAGATCATGAATAAAACAGTATACATTTACTTCATCTAAGTATTAATCTAATTAGTTGATAACATAATATAGTAAACATTGGATAATAATAATATACGCATAAATAATTTACCAGCCAATCCTCATTGGTCTATCTCCCATTAATGAGTTCAGTCCACTGCTCAAGTGTGGCATTCTTTTGCGGGTGGCTTCTTCCATAGTCAGCACCATGAGATTGTACGAGCTTTTTATAAGCCTGATGCAACTTGTTGGAGCTGGAACTCAATAATCTTCCATATTTTGTATTTAGTATCTGTTTGGATCCACGTTTGTTTTTCTTTCCTCTTTTTTTTTTTTCCCAGCCGCGTGTTTTGACTTTTCAGCAGTGAATAGTGCACTCGTGCACTATTCACGAGTCCCACAAACTTCACTTTTCAGCAACTTTTTCATTAAAAATGAGTCATACGGCACTATTTACCGATTTAAAATTTATTTTGCTACAGTATTTTTAGTTTTTGTTGGGAAATTTAAATCTCGGTTGATAGAATTAACAAGTTTTAAATCCAAGTTGTTAATTAGATTTATTATTAATAAAACTTGTTAAAACAAACAAACATCAATATCATGTCAATAATGAATGCAGCTAAAAAGTAAATAAGATAAGATATGATGACCTAGGAAAACCAATGAATCCAACTAGTTTCACAGTAAAAAACCTGGGGGGAAACCTTCCCGAAAAGCAATCCACTATAGTAAAGAGAAGTTTTAGATCTAGTACAAAACCTTTGTCCCTAGACGCTACAATCCCCATAAATAAACTCACAGCAGAAACCTTTTACCGCTTCAGAACATCTGAACTCTTCAATATATAAACGCCACCCTTTGATGATGCACGAATCCAGTACGTGACTAACTCTTTTGCACGAATCCTAGTACGTGACTAACTCCTTTGCACGAATCCCAGTACGTGACTAACCAATTGCGTAAATCCTAGTACGTGACTTAATCACCAACTAGAAGAAGATGTTGGCATTAAAGTTCTTCACTTTATCAAGAATGAAGATTAAGAAGTACTTGGTTATAAAACCCTAAGGCGCAAAGACAAATTAACTTCTTTCAGAGAGAATAAGACATCAGTCACTTTTTCATGTGTTCTCCTTGTATTCTCTTATGTGATAGCTCTAAAATAAGCCTTATATAGGTCTAGGATTGTGAGAAAAAAAAACCCTACACAAATACATAAGCTTGGCCCAAAAATCAGATCTGAAAATTCTGATTTTCGTAACCTCAATCGATCGGGAGGTGTTGAACTTTAAACCTCGATAGATAGCTAGGTGTCGAGAAGCTGTCGAGGGGACAGGAGCTTTGTCGAGAAGGTGTCAAGATTGCGATAAGAAACACCTTAAGAGCTCGATAGATAGCCTAGTTGTCGAGAGGTGTCGAGTAGCTGTTGAGCTATTTGTTTGCAGGTGTCGAGCTATCTGTCTAGCTTTATTGAACATCTTTTCTTCACTTGTTTCTTGGTCCAATCTTCATGGCTTTAATACTAGACTTGAACAACATGTTTCTTAAAGTATTAAACACATTTTAGATCTACCTAAATACAAGTAAAGTGCGTTTTGTGAAAAGATTAGCCAACTACATAAAATATGTCCTTAACAGTTTTTAGTTTTCAATTTCAGCAAAATAAGTTCTATCCAAACGGACTTTTAATGTTTTCGTTACCAAGTTGGAATATCCTTGTAGCTCAAACTGATCCTGTAAAATGAAGTGTATATGTATTATAAAAATATTATTATATGAATTTAATATGCTTAGTGACAATAAAAACAAGTTAGACGTTATCATTGTAAATTTATTGTGGTATTTTGAAGCACCACATCTCTAGTAGTAGCATCAATATTTTTCCAATTTTTCACGTTATAACTGGACAAATTACTTTGCACTTGTACGCCAATTTGATTGACAAGCTTGCACAAATTCTTCTTAACAGGAGCATCATACTCTGCAGCTATATGTACTGGCAGCTTATCACTTTTTTCAACAAATGCCCGTACTGCTATACCACGTGTTGTTCCATGGGTATTTCGCTAATAGATCCTATTTAAACATTATTAATGTTAAAAAATTATACATTCCATTTACATTATAGCTAAATTAAGTGAAGTGTAATATCAATAGTAAAAACAGTGTACAATTGTAATTAAGTATGTTCTATGTAATTACCAGTCGTGTGTTTGCTCACTCTCAAGTGCAAAAGATCGTAGTAATATAATTCTCGGAGTACCGAGGTCGAACCACCAGGAGTAGGATAGATTCAAAGATAATATAATTAAACAAAATTTTGAGTAAAGAAGAAAAATACTTTTGCTTGGTGATTGTTAACAAGAATAATAATAAAAACTGATTTAAATCAATAATGTAAATGCTAGGGCATCGGGCTGCTTCCCTATATCGATACGAAATTCTTTGTGATCTAAGAAATTATATATTTCATAATTGATTGTTCTTATACAATTAAATACTTATGATTCGGTTGAACTGAGACAATTCAAGAATGCATTATAACCTAAATTAATAATGCTATTAGAAAAGTTTTTAGAAAAACTCATTCACTTTAAAACCTTATTTCTATCTGAAACTATTAGAAAGTCATCTAAATAATAAGAAAAACATGATTGAACTTATTGAAAGCATGGAAGAACTAATACATCAAAAGAAATCTAACTAAACAATCAAATATGTTATTGTCTAAAATCTTAGAAAGAATTACATTGAATATTCATACTATATAGAAGAAACATAACCCCTAGCCCTAACAAAGAGCTTAGGCTGCCATTAGAGAAAGAAAAATACAAGGTTTTCTCTCCCAAATTCGTTCTCCATAGCCTCCCTTCCAAACCCTAACGTCTAAGTGTCCAAAGAAAATAAAATTTTTTACTATTTTAATTTCCATCCAGGTTTACAAAAGTAAATTGTGAGTTAATTTCGGCCTTCAAAAATTGCGAATTTCGAAAAACTCAAAACTAGAAAGTTGTAAATATTTAAGTCACGGTTTCAACCCATCTAGCCTTATGTCAATTGGATTTTTGAGGAGAGAGATACGCTAAAAATACTGATCAGTACTCAAATAAGATTTTTTCCTTTTCAGATTCTGCCTCTTTGATTTCTTTTTTTATTTGAAGCTTCCAATCATGGTAGACGATCCAAGCACTCCAGCTGCACCTCCTTAGACATTTAAGCATGGTCCTTTAGCTCCACGTTAATTCTAGTTTGGTCTCCATTCTCTCACAAATTCTTGTAAACTCATCTTTCTCATATGATTTCCTGAAAGTAAAAAATTACACACAATGAATAGCATCTTATTCAAGAAATTTTGTAAAGATAAATAATAGGGACTAATGCAAATTGTGGTTTAATTATACAAATTAAGCATAGTAATAAGGAGATAACGCCCACATAAATATATAACAAGTATACATTTTAAGGCGTTATCATCGTGCTAGTTAATGCGTCGGTAGTCTACACCTCTGCACTAGAAGAACTTTAGGCGAGAGGATTTGCTTTAGGAGGTATTTTCGTAGATTGGACCACCAAGATATATGCCTCACCTCACGAGCATGTAAGTCATTCTGGTGCCATCTGTAACTAACAAACATACATATAATGGAACAACAAAGTCATTACAAGTAATGGAATTATAAAGTTATAATCATCTATTGTACCCTATGGAATATCTATTGTATCTTATGGATTACAGAATTAGATGACTAATCATCATTGTCATCGTCACCAATAGGTGATACATAATCATCATCTACCAGAACACTAGCTCTACTTCTTTTTCTTTTTGCACAATTGGATTGAGCAGAATCTTTTAGAGAAGTTGAGATGTGCTTCAATTCCAAAGCATCAATTCTCTCTTGATTTTGCCTCGTTCTATCCAATCTTGCCATCTCATACCTTGGTATATTATGAGTGTATTTGGCATTTTTGGACATTTTTTGAAACTATGTATTGACATGAAAGATCAGTACAATTACTACTAACTTAACATCATAATCCACACCATTATCCATATCAAGCAATTCACAAGTGCAAAATTTGAACACAATTGCTACTAACTCAAAACAACAAATGACCACATTAATATCTATATCAAGTTCAAGATAAGTACAAAACATCTCAATAACAATTACTACTAACTTTACATATCATAGTCTACACCATTATCCATTTCAAGCAATTCACAAGTACTAAATTTGAACATAGTTACTACTAACTCAACACAACAAATGACCACATCAATATCCATATCAAGTTCAAGATAAGTACAAAACAATTGCTACCTAGACAAGTATAAAACTTTAAGATAAGCACACAACATTTAAGACAATTGTTATGAATTCTACATATCATAATCCATATCATGATTAACATTAGGTACATCATGTTTTTCATTTTGATTATCATTTCTTGAAGTTCCACCTTCAAGAACAATCTTTGTCAACATCACCCATACAATAGTTAATAATATTGTCCTCAACATTGATAGAGACAACATCAATAATCGCTTCTTGTTGGAATGCGTCACTATTTTCTGTATTATCCAACTAATTATGATGAAAATTAAATTAAGTTTGGATCTTTACCTACATGCATATCCTCTTATAAATGATATGATGGCAGATCACTATCAAAAATATAGAATAAGTTTTTGGCCTTGCTTTCTTGGATTGATCCATGGATTTGTCACCTACATGGTAGATTGTGCTTCTTGTTGTTGTGTACGTTGTTAATTTTTAATGTGCAACCTGATGTCTTCAGATTTTGTGGATGAAAGACTCTTGAAATTGACTTAAAGATCTCATCATTGTGAGGTTGAGATGATAATCTTCAAGGGTGATGTCCCACATCTGCCATATATGTTGATCTAGGCTTTATTAACAACTATAATGAACTTTACTATGACTAGATTAGTCATTTTGGGATATAACACAGATGTGACTAGATATTTTCCTAAGTCGCTTTTAAGTCAAATCGAAAAGTATTTCAAGTGTTTGATGAATTTTTTGGTGACTAGGGTTTTGGATGGATGATTGAGATGGCTTGAGTGATATGCGAATGATGTATAAGAGGTGGGAAATGATTGCTAATGAAGCTTTAGTCATGCTCCTTGCAGAGAGTTGTTGCAACCTCATTTCTTTATTCAAAAATACAAAAAAAAAAAAAATAATAATAAAAATTTGAAAATTTGATGAGCCAAAAGTCCAATTTCAAATGATTTCTTCTTATATTGATAAAAGAGAAAGGATCTTGAAATTAAAATTCTCTCCCATCCTTCTATCTTGGTGTTTTTGAAGTCATGTTTATGTTAGGAAAATATATGTAATTCAGTGAATGAATTAAAAAATAATTAGATAACAAAGGGTTTAGAGGCACGATCACTCCATTATCTTTAAATAATACTTTCCCCATAGAAATGATACTAAAGAGTTTCTGTAAATTTGTACACAGGATACAACTAAGCCAAAACTTATTCAAGTAGTACTCTTGAGAGAATTCTTGTGATTCTCTATGAGAATGGTGAAAATTTACCCAAATAATAATTATGAAAATTCCTGGGAATTTCCATGAAAATTGTGAAAATTTATCCAAATAATAATTATGGAACACTATTTATAGTTAAGGGTTATAACCCTTCAAAAGGCATTATGGAAGAGTCACGCAGATTGATTTTAACGTTCACAAAGTTTATTGGCCGTTTAGAAACAGTCAAATGATTTTTTTCATTGGAAAGTAGACATCCAAAGCCATCCAAAGCTTCAATTTGAGCACAAGAACAAAGCTATCTCAATAAGAAACAAGTGAAACGTGATGTTTTAAAGTTATGCTGCTAGCTATATTATGGGAAGCTTATAGAAAAACACGGATTTGCTTGCTCTCCACTCCCACCAACAAATTAATAATCCAATCGCCCCACACGTCAACTCTAAATTAATGCCTCCTCCCCCCTCTAGAATTCTCTTACCCCCCCACCATATAAAGAATGGAATACTCATTCCAGAGCACCCCACAACTTTATAGGGCTAGAGGGAGTAAGTGTACTTCTCATAGCACTTAGCAGGATAATTAATCAAACAAACTGGTAACATATGGTTATTTACAATTTTACATTCCTCCCCAAGCAGGATAATTGCTTTCATAGATTGATGACAATTAAAATAGCTTAAACAAGAGGAGCAAACTTTAAGTTCTTCTATGATACAGTAATAAAGCATTGTAGTCATTACATGATTGCGAAAGTGGACAGAAAGTGGGGTGAGCGGGGGTGTTATGATCATATTCTAGAAATGCCCGGGCATGATACCTTTAGCTTCGAGTACAATCAGCAAAATTTCCATATCAATCAAGGAGACTGCCTGCAAAGAATTAACACAGCAAACATGCTTCCAACTTTCAAACTTGGCGTGGGATGAAACACAAGCTTGTCAATGTAATTTGTTTTCCTCATCTCGACTACAAATTGCCAAGCTAGATATGTTAGGAGTTGCTGCAGCAACACACTGTAGATCAGACAGAGAGAATGACCGCCATGGAGGCGGTGGTGATGAGCTACTGCTGGGTGGTGTTTTACCATGTGGATGCAGAGGTGGAAGGCAGAAAGAAGGGGATGTTGAAACTGAGTTAGAGTCCTCGCTTCTATCATTGCTTACAGAGCTGGTCATGGTAACCCCATTTGGAATTGTGCTTCGACTGGAGTTGGCTGGTCTCTTTGATATCCCACCACCATTGTTTTTCAAAGGGTAATTGTGATTCTTGTCCAAGAAGTTACCATGCGCTAATAAATTCTTGCGTTTCCTGGTGTAGGGATTTTCTACCTTTTCAAGGTCTTTAATAGAGGTAGCAGATGAGGCATCTGCTAGGCTTGTGAAGGACTTCGACTTGCCACTATAAAAATTGGATATGCCTCTCCTGAAATGAGACAAAGCACAACATCGCAAGAAAATTAACAAACCAGATGGTAACAATGAAAATGATGGACAACATAACTGTTATTTATCGGCCAACTATTACATTTGTAAGAAAGTCAGGTGCTACATGCTCATGTGTTTATATTTTATAATCTTGAAGTTGAAGATCCATTTGTTCCAGTTAAAATGATCTCCAAGGGAAAAACACTCCAGTTATGCGTCAAATTGTTTTCACGCAAGAAAAGACCATGGAAACATGTAATAGAAAATTGCATATATAAGCTTGAAGCCTGCTTCCATAGAATTAGTCTTCTTAAGCAAGAAGACCTATAATTCCAATCTATAGACTCGCTCTTTTCTACTTCAAACTAATACAAACATAGTCAATTAAAGCTGGAAATTGGCATATTTAGAATAATTAGAATACTAATGATGTGGAATATAAGTGTGTTAAAAACTCATTTTCTTTTATTTTGAATGGAAAACTTCACTTTTAAGTGAATAGAAATAAATCAGTATTTACTTAAGTTATAGAAATTAGATATTCACTTCTTGTACATCATCACTCTTATAGGTAATAGTTAATAGGCCATATTAAGATAAAGTTGATTTTATATGCTCCTAGAATCCAAGCTCCTAAACATTAATAATCAGCACTTTTTCACGTCCTTCTATTATTTTACAACTCGCTTGGCTACGGCATGCTACACCTCTTTACGCTCCATTCGATTTTGGGAAAATTAGCTTCCCGACTAAACAAAACTCCATTCAGTAACAGTGTAGACACACTTGGTATAAGGATGTAGATAAAGGAAACAGCCAGAGCATGATTGCCATATGAAGTAACATAAATATATGGAAGTGCAGCAATTTGAGCTTTTACCTATGACAACAGCCAGAGCATGATTTCCATATCAAGTAACATAATAGAAGTGCAGCAATTTGAGCTTTACCTAAGACGAGTTATGAAATGCAAGAAGACACAAACAACTTCATCAATCATTTCAGGGGGTTTCGTATTTGTGATAACAAAATTCTAGAAATGGCATAAAAGCTTATGAGACTACAAGACATGAAATTAAAAACCCACAAATTCATCAGCCCCTCCCCTTCATAACCAAACTAATCAGAAGACATCAAGACAACCACATACACACAAATTTACTTTCCTTATTTAATCCACTCCAAAATTAAATGCATCAAACAATGTAAAATCCAATAAAAATGGAAGCTTGACCCAGAAACAGAAAAGTAGTAAAGCGAAGCCTAAACACATACTTGAGCGGCAAAACTTCCTGGAGAGCATTCATGGTATCCAAGGGTCCCTTAAAGGAGCTCTGAACCTCACTCTCCTCTCCAGACTCATCATCACCACCACCACCACCACCACCGTCCGACGTATCACTGTTCCTCCCGATCGATGAAGAGCTACACGAATCCTCCGCGTCACCCACTCTCTCCGCCCGGAACCGCGGCGAGTCGTAGATCGGAATACACTGCATGAATTTGGAGCGTTCGATCGTGATCGACATGCTTCGTTCTGATCAATATGTATAGGACTTTTACTAGTCTTCAGAAATTAATAAAATAAAATAAAATTTGGATAAGCAAGAGCAAGTGCGTGAGAGAGAGAGAGAGAGAGAGAGAGAGAGAGACTACTGAGCTTAGTTGGTGGATATAAATACTACTTCCGATCTAAATATACTCTTACTATACTATAAAACAAGCACATGGGCAACCGATATTTTCTCCATTCTTGATATCTCAGAGAGACACACAGATTTTTCTTCTTTTTTTTTTTAATTTTTAATAATAAAAAAATAAAAGAGAGAGAGAGAGAGAGAGAATAAATAAGGGGGAAAATGAAAGCTCTCTGAAGCCTTATCCAGATAAAAAAAGAATTAAAATTAAAATTATATTTTATACGTATATTTCTTGCAAATGAAAGAGATCTAGTAAGCAAACTGTTTTAAAGAAAGAGAGAATTTCCTTTTTGTTTTTTGGTCTGTGATTTATCTCTTTGTTTTTGTTTTTGTTTTTTTATTTAAATATAAAATATCATGTGTCAGTCAGTGTGAGAGTTGTGTTGTAGACCAGGTTGTACTTGGTTACGATGTTTCGAGGCTGTACAAGGATAGTGTTGACCTCTTAGTCTTGGTATTTGATGTGAACGGCTCCATTATCATCTTCTTCACATTTGACCGCACCTTACACCTTTCAAGTTACATCATACATTATACAAGTCCCCTTCCATTCCAAATTCAATGAACTAACCCAACGTTTTCCACAAACAAGCCAGTAAGTATTGGATAATCACTTTTACATGGAATAATCACTAAATGCTAACTTCACTTTTATTTTTTAGTAATCATAAGCTATCTCACTTCAACAAGTTGTGAAATAAAATTGTATTTCTAAATTTATTCAAAGGAGTGAAAGATTGTACTTGTGTTTTGTCAAATATTATTTTAATGTCCATTTTGTAAATTGTCCAAAACCCTAAGAAATTAATCACAATAATTTTAAAAGTTTAAACATAAGGTTAAATAAGAAAAATAACAAATTTCAAAAACCTAAAATTAAATTAGGCCACATTTAAAATTTAAAATAGATTCTTTATATCCTAACTTTTTTTGCAATATAATAATGGCTTATAAATAGTTGTATTTAACTTGTTAAAGAAAAAACTAGTTGTATTTAACTTATAAATAGTTGTACTTTATGCTATTTAAATAAAACATATTTTGGAAAATGTGTATGACTTCATATATTGTTTGTTATGATTAAAAAAAAAAATTATATTTGTTATTAAGATTAAAGAACCATCACTCACAAATTTACATGAATCTACTATTTTTATTTTGCATTAGTAAAAAACAAATCACATCAATCATTTATATATATATATATATATATATAATTTTGATTCATATTAAGTGTGGGGCCCCAAATATTTTAACATCCCCGGCCCACTCCATAGCCGGCCCAAGGCCCGCGTCGAGGAGAGTTGGTAGGCCGTGGGTAAAAGGGAAAATCCCAGGCCTTCCAGAGTTCTCACCGAGGATGCCTACCTCATCGGCGAACCGACGCTAATAAAGGGAAAATATCTCCCATCTATTAAATGAACTTCACCAACATTCTGACCGCTTTGATGGTGAAGTGACCAGCGAGTCCAGGTGCCTTGGTCACTCCAACTAATAGAAAGCCTGCAAAGACGGCTGAGAACTAACATAAAGCCTGCAAAATCAGATGATGGGACAAACCCTTATCCACAGTGACCGGATAACCGACAGATGGATGGCTGAAATTAACTAAAATAATACTATATAACCAAGAGGATTCCCAACATAAAGAGGATTCGGATATGAATCAATCCAAGGAAAAAGGACAGAATATCTATCAACTCTAAGAAAAATAGATCCTCGGCCTGATCCGAAGACAAATATGTTTCGTAAACACATAACCAAAGTGATGATCATTCCCTACAAAAACACTTAGCCAAATTTTTTTGAGAAGATTCCTATGAATTTCATGTCATCTATTACTTGTTATAAATTTCATATTAACCGTTGTTTACTTCGATATTGCCAAACCCTTTTACCCATACTTTACAAATTTTTATTGTTAAAGGTTCACTATAAATTGAGTCCCTATATTAAGAAATGGACCTTGTCCTTTTTTTTTTTTTGTGGTAAAAATGAACCTTATCCTTAATACCTCAACTTCTGCTCCCCCTATTTTAGAACATTTAGTTTTGTCGTTTGTGTGTGCACTTTCAACTTTAAGCATATTAAGAAATGGGCCTTATGGCCCTTATCCTTGATACCTTAACATCTATTCCCCCTATTTTGGAACATTTAGTTTTGTCGTTTGTATGTGCACTTTCAACTTTCAGCATTATCGCCAATACATTGTTTTTGTTTACCGTTTGACCTAATCAATTCTTGCAGTCGAATACATTTTGTGATTCAAATTCTCTTCCTCTTATTGAAATTTTTAGACTTATCATTACACTTTGTATTTACAGTCTATAATCACTACCAAACGTGGTAATACTGTAATAAAATTTAAAAATAGTACATAATATTTGATATGAAGATTCTTTTTGTTATCTTTGTTGTTATATTAACATAGATAATGTGGGTTCCAGCCTTTTAGTTTGTTCAATTAATAAAATTTCTGATCTTTGAATTAGAGATTTAGAGTTTAATCCCAATTTCATAAATGAATTAAAAAATTGTCTTTTGTTATTTAGAGACTTAAATTTATAACATCCATGATTAATTTCCTCGAAATTTCAAACATATGAAGCTTATCTTTTCTTATGAGAAACAAGACCTTTTTATGAACAAGGTTGACAATAAGAGACTTCTCTTATTTTGTTTAATCCAATTGTCAAGATATTTAAATTATCTAGTAATATCCACAATTACAAATGACCAAGAAAGAGTCAAAAATTTTATTTTATTTTTTATAGGAAAGACTGAAACTTTTATTACAAAGGGGATAAGTACATAGCATCTTGAAGTACTAGAGATTCAATTATAGGTGGACTTTTCTCCATCCAAGTTACAAAACTATGGATACCCTTTGCATGTTGTGCCAAAGTATGTGCGGATTTATTTCCCTGTCGCCTCACATGTTGGATTTTAACGCATCTAAAATCATGCAACTTATGCTAGATGCTCTCAGTGACATCAATCACTGTAGTTGGTGGTATGGTGAAGCCCGATAGATAAGATTAAGATTAGGATTTATGAAAGTTTATGAGATAAGATTAAGACTTATAGTATTTTGTAGTGGAACAGGGAGAAAGTTCACAATTAAATTTTAAATAATGTGATACAATCTAGATCATATATATACTTTAATTTGAATCACACAATTCTTAAATATATGGACACTCTTCATTTCATTCCCAAATAGAGAGGATCCTTTATCTAAAAATAAATGCATTATTGTTGGATTATCACTTGAGTTCCCCCAATTTTTAAGTTAAAAAAGAAAGTAAAGTATATATTGAAAGGAAAAAAAAATCCTTATTGGAAATTTGTGTGAGGACGGGAAAATAATAATAAAATAATAATATATGAAGAATTAGTTGCATTGGTCAGAATATTGTCAAAAAAAATTGTCTTTGGATTTTAAGGTTAAATGATAAAACATAATTGTGAATATATAATATAACTCCATCTTATCCTTTATCTTAATGCAGATAGTAGCTTTTGTGGTTTCTGGTCAGTAAACACTTTCTTGATTCTTCTTCTGAGCTAGGCATGGGAAAGCAGAAAAAGAAATACTAAAATAAAGATCATTGTTATTACTTTACCATTTCAATGTGAATGTATTTAATCCACTAATAGTTCCATATTCATCCAGATCTGCATTTGCTTCAGATATGTTGCAATATTCTTGATTGTAACGTAGACCCGACCCGCAGAAGAAATTTTATCTTTTTCGCATATTATAAATAATAATAATAATATATTTATTTCGTTTCATCACAGACATTATCGTAAACCTTAGTGCATGTATTATAGTAGTATTAGAGTATTAGTAATAGTAAGAAGGAGAGTTTAGAAAAAAAAAAAAAAAACGAGGGAGAGAGGTTGTGTATATTCTCTCCATAATCGGCAGAGATAACGCCACGTGCCTTGTTTAAGTGACGTGTTTGCGCGAAAGCAAAACGTGGGTTTTAGAAGTTAGAAGAAGAAAAGTGAGATTTTTCATTTTTCTCCTTTCTCTCTCTGCATCTCATCTGACATTGGAGACCACCGTCCAACGCTTTGTAAATACCCCCATTACCCTTTGGATATGATCAACTCATTCATTTTTTGGTACTCAAAATTTTAATTTGTTTTTGTTATTATTTTTGTATTTTGTTAGAATCCAACCTCTCACACAATCTTCATCAATGGAGGAAAGCAATCGAACCATGAGAGAGAGATGAGAGAATTGTATTGACTTGTATTGATAAATATATGATGCTTTGCCCTTTACATAATAGGATCAGAGGTGGGAAAACTAATTGCTCTAACTAACTTCTAATTTAGCCAATATAGAGTTGACAAGTGTCAAAATAGAAAACTAACCAAATGCTATATACAAACTACATGTAGCTTAAGCATTTCTAATCTAAACTATTTTGTAAACTACTTGTAGCTTAGACAGTCATGTACACAGTTTAATACTCCCCCTCAAGATGAACTGTATATATTTATCAAGTTCATCTTGGAAAGAAGATGAAAGAACTGCCTTTGTCCGAGGGCTTTAGTAAAGAAATCTGCTATTTGATGCCTTGTTAGAATGTGGAAAGTCTTGATAACACCAGCTTGAATCTTCTCTCTAATAAAGTGACAATCCACTTCCATATGCTTTGTTCTTTCATGGTACACAGGATTGACAGCAATGTACAGAGCAACTTTGCCATCACAATACAGGTAAGCAGCTTGTGTATGATGCACCCCAAAGGTTTTGAACAAGGCAATTAACCACACAATCTCACTAGTTACTGTGGCCATAGCCCTGTACTTAGACTCAACTAAGAATCTTGAGACAACTTGTTGTTTCTTGCATTTCCAGGAAATTAGAGAATCCCCTAGAAACATACAAAAACCTGAAACAGATCTTCTTGTATCAATGCAAACTGCCCAGTCAGCATCACAATAAGCCTTCAGTTGTAGGCTTGAATCTGCAGAAAGAAACAGACCTTGCCCCGGTGTTTTCTTCAAGTATTTAATGATTCTATAGGCTGCTTGTAAGTGAGAAACTTTGGGAGAACTAAGGAATTTGCTCAATTTATGCATTGAATAGCATATATCAGGCCTGGTCAAGGTTAAGTAAAGAAGTTTGCCAATTAATCTTTTATACTGTGACACATCTGAAATTGGTTCACCAATAGAGTTGCTGAATTTTGCAGATGGTTCTATAGGTGTGCTTGCAGGTTTACTAGCCAACAAACTCGTATCAACTAGAAGATCCAAGGTATACTTTCTTTGACATAAAGAGACACCTTTTGTAGTTCTAGCCACCTCAAGTCCAAGAAAATACTTCAATGTACCAAGATCTTTAAGCTTGAATTTACTATCCAAAAACTGTTTGAAAGAATTCACTGCATCCACATCATTACTTGCAATTAAGATGTCATCAACATATACCAAAATGATAATAATAGAACATCCCTTAACTCTGGTGAAGACTGAGTAGTCAGATTTGGATTATACAAACCCATGATCAACAATTGTGGTAGACAATTTAGCAAACCATTGTTTGCTAGCTTGTTTAAGTCCATACAATGACTTGAGCAATCTACAAACCTCCTCCTTATTGCCAAACCCAGGTGGTGGATGCATGTAGACTTCCTCATAAAGATCACCATAGAGAAAAGCATCTGTGTCAAATGCCATCCAGAAACTGCAGCAAGAGCAAGTAAGGTCCTGACAGTGACAAACTTAACCACAGGAGAAAAAGTCTAAAAAAAATCAATTCCCTCAGTTTAGGTAAACCCCTTAGCCACCAAACGAGCCTTATACCTCTCCACAGAGCCATCAACCTTCAATTTCACTTTGTAAACCAATTTACACCCTATAGGAACCTTGCCAAGAGGAAATGGACACATAACCCAAGTGTTGTTAACCTTAAGAGCATCAATCTCAGCTTGCATTGCCTATTGCCATCTAGGATCCAAGATGGCTTCAGCATAAGAATCAAGCTCCTTAGAAAGAGAAAGGGAAATGGCAAAAGCCCTATAACAAGTAAAAAGTCTATCATAAGACAAAGTAGAGGAAATGGGGTAGAGAATACCTGAAGTAATGGAAGCACTGGAATCATGAGACTGAGTAATGGAAGCTAAAGCCAACACATGTGCAGAAGCAAGGTTACAATGATAATCAAGAAGATAAGAGGGTGCTTTGTGAGGTCTAGAAGATTTTCTGTGAGGCTGAGGCGATGGTGGAGAAAAAAAATTGGGAATCACAGGTAAATCAGGAGCAGAATGAGATTGCTTTAAGGCAGAGGGAAGAGGCACAAGGTCTGAAAATTCATTAGGAGGAGTTGCAATATCTGTTGTAAAGGCTGGAGTGAATTCTGCAGAAATAGGTAGGATAGAAAGATTTGCAGAAACAGGTGAGGAACTGGATTCAAGCAGAACAAGTTAAGGTGGAAATATTGAATCAGAAGATGAGAAAGAAGGAATAGGAGTGGATTTAGTAGTCCAATGTTTAAAAGGAAAACAAGACTCTTTGAAGACAACATCCCTGGAGACAAAACATGTCTTAGAAACCAAATCATAAAGCTTGTAACCTTTGGTACCAAAAGGATAACCAAGGAAAATACAAGCCTTGGCCCTGGGATCAAATTTGGGCTTGTCTCTAGCCAAGGTAGAAGCATAACAAAGGCAACCAAAAGACCTAAAATGAACATAGGAATGAGGCTTATCTAGTAACATTTGGAAAGGAGTGAGATCATGCAAAATAGGACTAGGAATTCTATTAATCAGGTAAGTTGCAGTGAGAACACAATCACCCCAAAACTTCAAAGGAAGATTAGCTTGAAATCTCAAAGTCCTAGCAACAGCAAGGAGATGCTGATGCTTCCTTTCAACCACTGAGTTTTGTTGTGGTTAGAGGTGTCCAAGGGTCAGGTCAGGTCGGATTTGGGCTTAACCCGGAACCGACCCGACTCTATCGGGTTGAAGAACGGCGGACTCGCCGTCGATCGCGAAAAACTACGGGTCGAGTCAGATCGGACTCTGGTGGACGGCGGTTAAACCCGACTCGGCCGAAAGACTGAAAACAAAAACGAAACTTGGTACAAATTTCACAAATCTTAAGAACAAATCTGCAAACCCAAATATCAATAACCACAAATCCGAAGAACCCAGACAGAAATAGAGAGAAATAATAGCAGATCTGAATTTGCATGAGACTGAAACGAAGAAATAAAGACTGTTACTTGCAAATCGATGTGATGAAGGAGATTTTTAGCTCAGCGATGGTGGAGGTTCGAAGATCTAAAATTTAGATCAGCAATGGTGCGATGAAGGAGAATCGTAGCTCGGTGATGGTGGAGGTTTGAAGATCTAAAGATTCAGATCGGCGATGGTGTTGGCTATTGAGCGTGACAGATTGAGAGTGTGAGACTCTAAGGCGAGACTGGGAGAGGGAGTGGATAGAGAAATTGAAGGTGAGTGAGCCGGTGATGGTCTGAACTCTGAACTAGAGTGGAGAATACAAAATGACTAAGAACTGGGTTATATACACAGTCGGGTCGGGTGGATTGGTTTTTGGAAGGGAAGACCCACCATCCGACCCGCCGGAATCGGTTTGGGATGGCAGGGACCCGCCACTGACCACCAGGTAATCGGGTCGGGCGGTTGTTGGTTTGGGTCTGGTCGGTTTGGCTGGGTGGGTCGAGTCTGCGGTTTTGTTGGATAGCCCTAGTTGTGGTGTTTCCACACAACTAAGTTGATGTATAATTCCTTTGGAAGCATAAAATGAGTTTAAAGCAAATTCAGATCCATTATCAGATTTGAGGATCTTGATAGGAACCTGAAATTGTGTAAAAATCATATTATAAAAGGATTGAATTAAGCATGAGGTCTTAGACTTGTGTTTCATTAAGTAGACCCAAGTACATCTACTATGATCATCCACTAAAGTAAGGAAATACTTAGATCCATTTAATGAAGGAGTAGAATAAGGCCCCCAAATGTCAGCATGAATAAGATCAAAACAAGAAGAAGAAGAAGAAGAAGAAGAAATAGATGCAGGAAAAGACAACATTTTCTGCTTCGCTAGAGGACATACAAAACAATCAAATGTTTTATTAATATTGCAAGTAATGACATTTGGTACAAGTGATTGCAACAAGATTAATCTTTGTGGGGAATGGTGACCTAACCTACAATGCCATAGGCTAGTCTTGTCAACATCAGATGTACAAGAATTGAAACAGAAAGAAGAAAACCTAGACAATTTAGCAAGTACATCAGAAATAGATGCAGGCAGTGAAGCAGCAGATTGGCTTTGCAATGTGTAGAGTCCACCTTGCTTCTTACCCAACCCTATCATCTTCCAGAGTTGTAAGTCCTGAATGAGACAAAATTGTGAAAGGAAGATGCAACAACAAAAAGAGGATTGAGTCAATTTACTAATGGAGATTAAATTGAAAGAGAAGCTAAGAATGCAAAGCACATTTTCTAACAGCAAAGTAGGAGAAACTTGGACAGTCCCAATATGTGAAACCTTAGCCATATCACCATCAGGCAACCTAACAAAGATTTGAACTATGGAGGTTATAGAAGTACAATAATGTATGGAATGAATCATATGGTCTTGGGCACCATTATCCAAATTCCAATTACGAGAACTAATATGAGTTGTGACTGCATTGGAAGAAAAAATAGAATAGTCTAAAGAAGGAGCTAACCAAATACCTGAAACCTTATGTTCTTGAAGACCAATGGTAGGCTAAGGATGATATTGGCAACTTGGTGTGTGTCAGAACCTCCTTCTGGTGGTGCTTGTGTACCAAAGTGACTGTGGGAATTCAACAAACTAAACAATTTTTGATACTCTGAACGGGTCAAGTTCACATTTTCATCAAGAGAAGCATTAGTTGCTACAACATTATTAGCAAAAAGAGTAGCTTGTGAACCCTTGTTCTTGAACTTATAACCAGGGGGGTACCTGTGAAGCTTGTAACACTTATCAACAACACGGCCCAAAGCACCACAATGAGTACATTGTGGTCTGCCAGACTTAGCTTTGTTGAATGACTTACTAGAACCATTAGCCTTGACTGCTAGAGTAGAAGACTCAATGGTATTCTTCTTTCCAACCTTTCTTTGCTTCTCATCTTGAAGCAAGAGAGAGAATACCTTTCCCAAAGAAGGAATGGGATCCATAAGTAGAATCTGTCCTCTAACTGTGGTATAAGTTTCATTAAGGCCCATCAAAAAAGACATAACACAATCTTCTGCCTGATGACCACAAGAACAAGTTCTATAATCTGAAAGTTCTTACCATAGTGACTTTAACTTGGTGTAATAGCTACTGATGCTCAAATCCTCTTGTGCTAAAGAGCAAATTTCTTGCATTCACTCAAAAATGCGTGGTCCATTGCCTTGAGAGAATTTGTGTTGTAAGTCCAACCAAACCTTCCTAGCTGTCTTGAAATAAACTACACTAGGTTGAAGATCCTTTGAGACAGAATTGAAGAACCAAGCCAGAACAGTGCTGTTGCATTTGCACCAAGCAGTGTAGAGAGGATGATCCACAAATTGAGGCTTCAACAAAGACCCATCAATGAAGCCTATTTTAGATTTAGCATCCAAAGCTGTGAGAACAGCCGTACTACAGGTGCTATAGTTCTCTTCAATAAGGTGTTGTACAACTAATGACACACCAGGATTGTCACTGTTAGACAAGAAATATGGGCTAGAAGAATTCCCCCATGGCTGAATGGTTGGAACAAAGGTACTTGAAGTGCTATCACGCATTTCTTCAAATCAGAGATCAAGAACTGATGAACTACAAATAAGATAAAAAAAACTGATACACTACAACGAAAATTCAACAAGAACAACAACGAAAGCTTCAAGATTCTCAGAACAAGAATTGAACTAGAATCCAAGAATTGTATCTAAATCTCTAAAGAATTGAAGATTTAGATGATGAATTCAATCACAGAAACCCTAAGGTTCTATTACAAGAATTGAGAATTGAATTTTCAATGATCAAATCAAGATCCAAGTGAAATTCAATTACTAAAACCCTAAGTTCTGAATTTAATTTGCTAAGAATTGCAAAGAAAATCAAAACAGAGGAGAAAGAAAATTGTGCATGAATCGAAAGAAAATTGTGCATGAATCAAGACAAAATGCAAAGAAAATTTCTACTTGATCTGAAACAATGCACAAAGAAGACAAAGAATTGAACTAGCAATTACATAGTGTACCAAGAACGAACACTCTGAACTAGCTCGGCTCTGATACCATGTTAGAATCCAAGCTCTCATACAATCTTCATCAATGGAGGAAAGCAATCAAACCTTGAGAGAGAGATGAGAGAATTGTATTAACTTGTATTGATAAATATCTGATGCTCTGCCCTTTATATAATAGGATCAGAGGCGGGAAAACTAACTGCTTTAACTAACTTCTAATCTAGCCAATACAGAGTTAACAAGTGTCAAAACATAAAACTAACCAAATGCTATATATAAACTACATGTAGCTTAAGCATTTCTAATCTAAACTATTTTGTAAACTACTTGTAGCTAAGACAGTCATGTACACAGTTTAATATATTTTATTTCCCCCTCTACGCCGATTTATTTTAGTTGAGAAATTACTTTCTTTTTTTTCTTCTTTTTTTTGGAGAAAATTTGATAAATTACAATATGAATGTATTGATTGATACCACTTTTGTTAGGGTGCATGCCATCTGTTAGTCATTAGAGGAGGGGTGGCATAAGATTTGTCAAAAAAAAAAACAAAAACAAAAAGTTACTTTGACACACCAAAAAGCAACTTCACTCTTTTAACATGACATTCAATACATCATCCATCTCATCTTCTATTTTATTATTACAATAAATTAAAGAATCCTTAATTCTATTTTATAATTACAACACATTAAATATCCTTAAAAAAAAACCTAATGTTATAAAAAATAAATACAAATAAAAATTTACAAAACCCAACCACCATCCACAACCCACCCCCACAACTCACCACTATCGCAAAAAATGCAAACCCACCACCACCAAAATCAACCAAACATCACCCAAAATTAACCCAACCACCATTGGCTACCGTAAAAACAACCTAAAATCAACCAACCACCACCAGCCCAAACCACTAAAAACACACCAAAACCACCAACCCAAAAAACCCAAAATTAGGTTAACCCAAAATCACCAAAAAAAAAAAAAAAATCAAAACCAACCCGAAAACCAAAGAGTGAGGTTAGCGACATCGACCGCATGGCAAAAGGCTGAGAGTGAGAGAGAGATGACTATGAGAGATATTAAGGAAAAGGAAAGAGAGAAAGAGAGGTAGAGAAAAAAGAGAGTCTGGAGGAAGAGTGGAGAACTAACTAGGAGAGAGAAGAGAAAATATAATTAAAAACTAAGTAAAAAAATAGGATGGTGCTACAATACCCTTCAACTTTTTTTTTTTTTTTTTGGGGCATTTGACACATTTGATGTATGTGGTCTTTTGTTATTTTGAGTTCTAAATGCCAAAAATTTATCATTTATCACACTTGATGCTAATGTTCTAACTAGGTGCTAGATTGTTTTGGTACTGAAATTCAAAACTCAACATTGACTCAAAGAAGACCAATGGTTTCAATTGTATTTTTAAGCTTAAATAAGAAACAAAGCCTAACGCACAAATAATAAAAGAACTTTATTATTTATTTAACATTAAGTGAAGATCGTAATAACATGGATTTAATGATGAGTTAAAACAAAGTAAGGTGTTTTGGGTAGTGAGATAAATGGAATGTATATCCAACATCGAAGAAAAGTAAATAAATTAAGTAGCATGTGTTTAATGGTAAAGTATGGGTGAAGTCATGTACATCTAGCGGTAAAAATAACAATAAAGTAACTTGCATTCAACGATTAAGTAATCATAAATTTGAAGGTAGAGGAACAATGACTTATCTTGAATCTAGAGATAATAATAGTTTATAAATTTGGCAAAAAGATATTAGTAAAAATGACACAAGTCCAGTCATGAACACCTAGCCTAGTAGCAAAATGAGACAAGTTTATACATGCAACGGTATGATGAAGCATGAATACATCTACCCTAAAAAAATTTATTAAACACCCTGACTTGAGTGTTCCAAGAATTTGGGTTCAACAAAAGTAATCTTGGCCACCCAAACATAATCTTTAACCCTTTAAACAAAATATATATAAATGCCCCCCAAATAATAGCAATAAAAATTAGGCGAAAAGCACATTTTAGTCCCTACATTTTTAGGCGATTCCCATTTTGGTTCCTATATTTTATTTTTACCGATTTTAGTCCCTATACTAGAAAACGCGTTTCGTTTTAGTCCCTCGCGTCAGTACCCTAACGGCAAAATCCTAGGTGGCAAACGGAAGCTAACGTGGCGCTGACGTGGCAATTAAAATATTATTAAAAAATACTATTTAGTTTTTTTTTTAATACCACGTCAGCATTTTAATTTTTTTTTAAAGCCATGTCAAAAAATTTTTAAAAATAAATTAAATTTAAAAAGACCTTAAATTTAATTTAATTAAAAATTTTAATTAAAAAAAATTTCTTAATGTTCTTATTATTCTTCCTTTGTTCTTCATTTTACAACTTATTCTTCATATTCTTCTCAAATCAAACCCAGCAACCAAGAACTCAAACTCATCACAAGATCACAAACCCAGCATCAGATAACTGATTGGCCCACATTTCTATCAAGTTCGAGCCTTCGCATCAAACCCATTTCTGATTGACCCAGCATCAGAAATGGGTCGGTACTCGTCGACAATGAGGAGACTGTGAAGGGTGGCGACGAAGGACTGCACGGCCGAGGCGTACAACGTGGAGGCATGGTGGCAGAGGATGTGAGAGATCGCATCGAGGAGGTCGCGTGAGGAGATCGAGAGGTTGAGGAGGGTGGCGGTTGCGTTGTCCTGTGAAGAATGGGACGAAGAGTAGAGAGTTTCGGCCAAGTAAGGGACGACGTCGGCTTCTACTATTAGAGGTCGGCTTTCTGCGTTGAGCTTTGTCACTAGCCGAAGCTCGCATAAGGCGTCGACTCTGGTTTATTCTGACACTGAGCCCAGCTTTGTCACAAGGGTCTTTACCGTTTGGCGCTTCACTTCCATGGTTTTTGGGGTTTCTGGGTCTTTCAAAAAGTCTTGGGTTTTAAAATTGTTGTTCTTGGGTTTGGGTCTGAGTACTTGTTGCTGGGTTTGATTTGGGAAGAATATAAAGAATAAGTTGTAAAATGAAGAACAAGATGAAGAACACTAAGAACATTAAGAAATTTTTTTTAATTAAAATTTTTAATTACATTAAATTTAAGGTTTTTTTAAATTTATTTTATTTTTTTAAATTTTTTGACATGGCTTCAAAAAAAAAAATTAAAATGCTGACGTGGTATTAAAAAAAAAACTAAATAGTATTTTTTAATAATATTTTAATTGCCACATCAGCGCCACGTCAGCTTCCGTTTGCCACCTAGGATTTTGCCGTTAGGGCACTGACGCCAGGGACTAAAACGAGACGCATTTTCTAGCATAGGGACTAAAATCGGTAAAAATAAAATGTAGGGACTAAAATGGGAATCGCCTGAAAATGTAGGGACTAAAATGTGCTTTTCGCCTAAAAATTAACCCAAATAATAACAAAAATAGCCTAAACAACAACAAGACTAGGCCAACCAACAACAAATGAACAAAATTTTCAACCAAAAGACCATTCAAAAACAAAAAATAAAAATCCCTAGTCATTTAAATTCATAACTTGTTCAACTCATTCTATAAAAACAATGTCTAATTTTGTTTTTCCTAAAAAATGATACCAAGTGAGATACCGTGGCCAAGAGTTTTCCTCAACGACACCTGTAGCTAGCCGCTCAACTTGTAGTTGTAGTATCATATGTTACTCTCTCTCTCTCTCTCTCTCTCTCTCTCTCTCTCTCTCTCTCTCTCTCTCTATATATATATATATATATTAGTATCTCAAATCCTCTCTCACTTTATTACTTTCATCTTAGCATTCTCAATTTTCACTTTATCTCTCTTTAGTCCCTTTTTGCCTTTTCATTTCATCAGTAGAAGGAAATGGTAAAATTTTATGTATTTGTGCGTGTTTGTGTTTTATTTTTTTGTGATGTCGATATATTCAAGTTCCTTTTTTATTATATTTTGTATAATTTAAGTTTTTTAATAACTACCTTAGAAAAAAAAATCCTAAAGTCACCATTGGATTCAATAATAAAAGGATAATATTAAGATGTGGGTCATGATCCCACCCCATGTACTAGAGATGTCATGGGCCATGACCCTGTGACGGCCTAAACTCAATCACCGTGGGCTTTTAGGCTCAGACCCTCAATTTATTTGTATTCTAGATTGGGCTTCTCCTTCAATAGGAGGTCCAAGAAGTGGCTTCCCCTTTACTAATATAAGGGAAATGTTATTTTCGCCCTTAATTTCCCTTCTTTGGCCCTGTCGAGGTTACAATCACGCAACCGCACCCTTTCCTTGAGATCCAAATAGGATCTCTTTGTTCCTGAGGTGGGTGTTCCCTTACTTCACTCGTGTTTCTCTCCCCAATTTTTCTAACCCCTGATCCCTATACCTCTTTTTCTATTTATAGCCTCCCCTTAGTGGGGTTGTCATGATGAAGGGATTTTCCCATGTCAGTGGGTCCCTCTACCCCATATTCTTGATCAGATGGGACCCACCGCCGACTACTAATGTGACTTCCTGGTAACTTGTGCTTGACGCCGGTTATTGCTCAGCGGGTGGATTCTCCTAAGGCATTATCCCTAGTTTGCAACAAACTCTTGGAGCATTTAGGTCGAAGATTCGATAGGCCCTTCTCAGTTCGGCCCATAGGTTGGGACAGGCCAAGCACATCGTTGCATGGGCCTACATTTCAAGAGTAGGCTAACATACTCGGTCCATACAACCCCAATCGAAAAATATATGGATTCTTGGAAAGAAAGCTTGATCCACCTAGTTAATTAAAATTTGGACATTTTTGGGCTTAAAGAGATTTAACCCCAAACCCATTATTTCTTTCTTGTATGAGATAATGTTGATGTGGCGTGGGGTGCCAATAAAGTTGTGACACATGACATGAAAAAAAGTTCTCAATAACTTTACAAGCCTATAAATGTGGGAAACCCTTTCTCCTAAAGGACAAGCCACAAAACCAACTCCAAGAAAATTCACTATTATATACTCCTAATATGTTGTGGAATGTGGATTTTCGGGTGATGAAAGATATACTAAGTATGGATGAATATATTCAAAAAAAAAAAAAAGTATGGATGAATATATGGTCTTAGGAAGAGAAATTTTCCTCACTAGTGAACATGCAAAAACCTGGTCAAAGGTATTTAAGGAGCATTAATACTAATTTAACTGGTACAAATGTGAAAAAAATCACTTTCCCAAATCAAGCTAATTATGATGGAATATTTGGTCAATTAGGTTGTATGCCTTGCATCAATCAAGATCAGATGCAAGGATGGCAAAAACTTCTTGCCCTCCTTGACCTATTTTGCCCCAATCCTATGGAAAAATTTTCACAGTTTTGATAAGGAGATAGGGTGGGGGACAGGTTTTGGTTGCCTTGCCTCGGAGAAATTATAAGGTCCGCATGGTGGACAAGTGATGTGATCCACCATTCCACTAAAAAACTGCCATTTGTTTAAAATTGTTTGTTAGAAAATTTTTTTAAACAGAATTTAATTACTGACTCAACAATTTTAAACAAGTGGAAGTTTTTTAGTAGAATGATAGACAAGTGACGTGGTCCACCAGAAGACTCTATAATTTCTCTTTGCCTCGCCCAAAAAAAATAAAAATAGTATATATTGTACATATTCAATTACCATCCCCAAAATTCATGCTTCTCTCTCTGTCATGAAGCTTTTAAGATTGCCTCTCTTGTTTTTGTTTCATCTCTGCCTCATTTATATTTTAGCTAACTTATATGTGATGACGAAACATCTCAAAACCCATCTTAGAACTAACTTGTCTCTCATAGATTTTTCTCACCCAAATTGGGGATATGAGGTGATGAGGATAGGGCACCCTTGGCAACTTGGCATTCATCCCATAAATTGGGCCCCGAGGGACCAGGTTGCCCCGAAACATGTTGTTTCCCTCCCAGTAGTGAGCAGTGATGAAGAGCTGACCCTGGCCATTCAAAGGAACGGGCTGGGCTCTAGTTTTGTTGAACACATTGGGCTGATAAGGAATTTGCATTTTAATGTTCCCTTCATTTAATCAACCCATTAAGTTTTTGTTATGCATCAAAATATCAAAAAGCTTTAGGGTATTTCTTCTCTTGAAATCATGATTAATGCCCCTAATAACAATTCACGCTAATGTGAGCGCTTGATTCTTTTTATTCATAATCATAATGAGCCTATTACTGTAGTGAAAAGGGCTAGGCCACCTTCTTCCTTCTTCTTCTTCTTCTACTTGTAGACGTTCTTTCCTAGAGACTGAGAGTGGCCATTAGTGTTTGCAATGGTTGGGGATGGAGATGGGGGCAAGAGAATAACGAGGTACTCAGACTTCGTGAAAGTTCACGGGCTGTTACTAACGGCGTCAGGGCTACCTCAGTCACTGCACTTCCAGCTGTTCCAGAAGCTCACCTCGGAGACCTTTGACGGCGGAGCCCACTTCGCAATCGAGCCCACTTCAGATGGCCGTCAAAGGCGTCTCCTACTCACCTCCTCCGACTTCATGGCTAAGGAATCCCAAGTGTTCCTCGTCGACCATGCCTGGACTTTTCGCCTCTCCGATGCCTACAAACAGGTACCTCACTCTCTACTTTGAAACACCATTCATATCATTGCCATGCCATTCTCTCTCTCTCTCTCTCTCTCTCTCTCTCTCTCTTTAATTTGTTTTTGCAAACTCTGATTGAAATTTATTAAGTTTTCAATTGGTTATTTGAAAGTCACTATCTTTTGCTCACTAGCAAAATCATTACTATCTTTTTCATGTACCAAAGTAAAAGTTTTTTTTAAACAGTTGCAGGAGGTTTCAGGATTGGCTGAGAGGATGGCTGCTTTGATGTGTGTTGATATTGATTTGAATTCCAATGCTGAAGAGGCTGAGGAAGTTGTTGATGGAATTTCACATCAAAATGGTACCAAATTGAGCGTTTTTGACGCAATGGAAAGTGAAATTCATGGTGCAAAAGAGAATGGAGATGGTGCAGTCAGGTGGCTGGAGCTTGAGGAGCTTGACATTGATGATGACACGTTCTTGTCCCTTGATTTATCTAGTAGATTTCCGGTGTGACGGTCTTTTTTTTTTTTTTTTTTTTTTTTTTTTTCTTGGTTACTGTTTTTGGGCTTCAACTTTTACAGCCTACATGTTATTTGAGAAATTTGCATAATATTAGCAGATGTGGCGTTGTTTGAATTTTGGGTGTCTATGTGTTTTGCTATGCATTAGGGTTTACTTGCACTTAGCTTGTGTGGGAACAAGCTTGAGAATGTAGAAATAATTGCTCGGGAAGTTACTAAATTCAAACAGCTAAGGGCTCTTTGGTTGAACAATAACCCAGTTGTTAAAAATTGGTATGTGGCCCTAATACTTGGAAAATTGTTACTGTTATGCACTTATGCTTTAACTGAGTGGTTTTATATTAAGAGTGGACTGATGTATTCTTTTTCCAGTGATAGTCAGCTGGAGAATAGAGTTCTTCAAGGACTGCCAAGACTTGAAATTTACAACTCGTGTTTCACCGCTAAATTTGGTGCTTGGGCATTGGGTTTCTGTGGAGGAGTGTATGGAAAGGATAATCCGGGCAGTATCCATGAGGGTGACCATCAATTGGAGAGTGTTTCCTCTCTTGACCTTTCGAATAGATGTATTCACAATTTGATCAGTAAGGTTCGGGCGGTACCTCCTTCACGTGATTCTTCTTTGTTTATATGCTTTATTTTATCAGCAACTATTAAGTAGATAAGAATTTTGAAATCTAGAATGTCGGAATGGGGTTGCCTTGTACTTACTTCACTGACATAATTTTGATATTTCCATACCAATTTGAAGAAAAAGGCACTGAGTTTGATTTTTTGGATGTATAATTTTATGTGATCGGTTAGTCTGATGGAGTGGTCATTGCTGATCTTTTCCTAGTTCCCCTTTGTCTTTTTCAGGCTTTTTCACCTGTTGAGTTGCCTTCTCTATCATACTTGAATATTCGGGGGAATCCTTTGGAACAGAATTCTGTTGCTGTCTTGTTGGAAGTCCTGAAGGAATTTCCCTGCTTACAGTCTTTGGAGGTAGTTATGTTTGATATAGCTACAATCCTATATATGCAGAGATGATTCTGTTGAAGGAAACATTGGAAAAATTTTGTGGTTCTATAGAAATTAAATTGTTTTGCAGGTGGATATTCCTGGGCCCCTTGGGGAAAGTGCCATAGATATTCTTGAATCTCTTCCTAAGCTTTCTGAACTGAATGGTGTCAATGCATCAAAAATATTAGATACTGGCAAGCATGTGATTGATTCAGTGCTTCAGCCGCATCTTCCTGAATGGACTGCTGAGGAGCCTGTTACTGATCGCATTATAAGTGCTATGTGGCTATATTTGATGACATATAGGCTTGCAGATGAGGAAAAGATTGATGAAACCTCTGTATGGTATGCATTTAAGGATTGATGAACTTTTCTTTTTGGGATAATTTGAAGTGATGATTCTTTGTTTCTGATTTCTTTTTTAGGTATGTGATGGATGAACTAGGTTCAGCATTGCGGCATAATGATGAACCAAATTTCAGGGTGGCTCCTTTTCTCTTCATGCCAGAGGGGAATCTGGCATCAGCTGTGAGGTTATCTTTTTATCCTTCATTTTAATTTTCTACTTTGTTGCAGAGACTATTTTTCTCATTGGTAGATGAACTTTGTAAACACCTATATGATCCTTATGCACTTGGTGCATATAAACGCATGTGGAGACATCATATGCATTTGGTTTGATGCAGCTTTTCCTTCGTTGTAAATCCAATGGTACTAGCAGAATTATTGACATTAATAATTCCTGGTTATCTTTTTTCAGCTTTTCTATATTATGGCCAACCCAGAATGTTCAAAAAGGAGATGAATGCACTCGAGATTTTCTTTTTGGTATTGGGGAGGACAAACAACGTTCTGCCAGACTTTCAGCTTGGTTCCATACGCCACAGAATTATTTTATAAAAGTATTGTCTCTGATTTCTATCTTAAATTGTGATTCACTGTTTTTATTCATTCAAACTGTGTCTTCTTGCCAAGTCTTACATGACATTAATCCTTCAGGAGTATGAGAAGCACTGTCAGAAGTTGCAATCGAAAAGTTTGATTTCTCCATCTGTACAGTCTTCTACCACTAGAAGTATACATCATACCGATGGGTCTCCTTTACGTGTGTACACTGATTTACCTCATGTAGAAGAGTTTTTGACACGTTCGGAGTTTGTTATCAGTATGTGTTGTGTTTCATTGCTTTCAACTCCTTTATGTATGACTTCATTTAATCAATTTATATTCTTTCATAGTTGTGTTTAGTATGTAACATCTCAATAGCGTTTTTCTGTTAAGTTATGAGATGTGCATCTGCAAAATATTATTAGGAATACGATAAGTATTTCCAGTTTAGTAGCAGTTATCTGCATCCTCTACTACACTGATAAGCAAAACTTAGGTGTATTTTTTGGTGTGTCAGCTTTGGTTGACAAACAATTTATTTCATATTTGTTGTTTTGATGGTTTTTTTCAATTACAGTTTTTTCTATTCTGAAAGTTTTCTTTTATGATTTGCTTTGCTTACAGTATCTGAACCAAAGGATGCTGATATTGTATGGACAAGTACCCAGGTAGATGAGGATATGAAAAAGGCTGCTGGAATAACAGATCAGCAATATATAAACCAATTTCCTTTCGAGGCTTGTCTTGTCATGAAACATCATTTGGCAGAGACTGTTCATAAGGTTAGGAAAAGCTCACTTTGCATTTGAATGCTAGCGTCAATACTCTTTGAATGAACTGACCTTTGCCTGTCATCAGTTTTAAATTAAATTGCCTACTTCTCTTTTGAAGAGCTGCCATGTAACTAAGGCATTATGGCATGCTTGGATAATCAAGTCAAAGACAAAAACAAGGCTTGTTTTTTCTCTGCAAGAAGATCATTAACTTCGGATCTTTTTTTTTCTAACAGGCCTATGGATCTCCTGAATGGTTGCAGCCTACTTATAATCTTGAAACTCAACTATCTCAACTTATTGGTGACTATTATGTACGCAAAAGAGATGGGCTTGACAATCTATGGATCTTAAAACCTTGGAATATGGCACGAACCATTGATACAACTGTAACTGATAATTTATCCTGCGTCATCCGTCATATGGAGACTGGTCCTAAAATATGCCAAAAGTATATTGAACACCCTGCTTTGTTCAATGGGAAGAAGTTTGACCTCCGTTACATAGCATTAGTTCGGAGTATAAACCCTCTAGAAATATTCCTTTCTGACGTTTTCTGGGTATGCTCATTCTTCTTTGGTGTAATACTTCCTAGATGCTTATGTGATATGAACCTGTCGTCTTTACTGTCTAAAGATTAATGAAGAACAACATTTTGCATGTGAGTATCTTGGATATTGTCTTCATTTAAGATTTCCATATTAAGATGGTTCTTTCATTTTTGGTTTTCAGGTTAGATTGGCGAACAACCAATATTCTTTAGACAAGCACAGTTTTTTCGAATATGAGACCCACTTTACTGTCATGGTATGTTCTATGCATAATGGTTGAATATCACTATATAAATTTTCTAGTTAGCACGCGGTTATGGACCACCTCCCCCCCTCCAGGTTTTAACCCAAAGTTTGTGTAAATAAAACCAGACAAATTTTGACATTTTGTTTAAAAATTTAAGTTTCTGTGCATTAAAGTAAGTTTTAAGTTTTGTTGCATGATCAATTTATGGCCTACAGAATTATCGTGGGAGGTTTAGTCACAAGAATACACCAGAGTTTGTGACAGAGTTTGAACAGGAACATCAAGGTATGAGGGCTTGCCTTCCCAAGGGAAAGGTCATTTGAGAACTTCTAACAAATCATCACCCTTCCTCATAACTCATGGAAATTCCTGTTTTTGTTGTAGTTAAATGGTCGGAGATCCATCTGCGAGTGAGAACAATGATTCGATCAGTCTTCGAGGCTGCTGCTGCAGTACATCCAGATATGCACAGTCCGAAATCAAGGGCTATTTATGGTGTGGATGTCATGCTTGATACCTCTTTCCAGCCAAAGTTACTGGAGGTATGTACCTGAAAGTCTGAATGCCAGCTTCGTGTTATTATCAATTATTGTGTTCTTTTGGGTTGTTTCTATCCAATGCACTTGGCAAACTGATGAAGAGTCATGTTGTTTGTTGTGTAGGTGACTTATTGTCCCGACTGTACAAGAGCATGTAAGTATGATACAGAAGCTCTAGTTGGAGGAGAAATCAAAGGCCGTGATTTCTTTAATGATGTGTTTGGCTGTCTCTTTCTGAATGAAACTACTCATGTCAGCCCCTTGTAATTTGAATTATAGCTAATAATCTTTTTGTAACGGTCTATTTCCCATTTCTGCTTGCTATCATCATGGTTTTTTTTTAGATAGGCTATGATTGAAAGCTATTGAGTCAATTCCATGAAATTATTATTATTATTATTTTAATTATAAGAACAAGATAACAATTGGTTTCTATTGGTGGGATTAGAACTCAAGTATTTTATTCGATAATAAAAACTTTAGCAGTTGAACTAATTGAAATTTTACTATGAGACACACACAACAGAATTTAGAATTCCATAATTTTCAATGTACTTTTTGGCATTGGGACTTTAATGTGGGTTGGATATGCATATTGTTAAAATTAGCTAAATCTATTTCGTATTAGAGCATTTTCATCTTTATTGATTTTAGCATAAAAGAACCTACTTTTTTAAATAAAATATTTATTTTATTTTACACAACCATTTTCAAAACATCTCACACCATATTATCTATTTTATACTACATTTTATTAAAATATTATATTTTTGTCAAAATTTTTTTTTTTTATACTTTTTTTTAGTCATCTCTTTGTGTATGAGTAAAGAAGTATTAAAAAAATTTGCATGTGAATAGCAACCATGTATATTTACATGGTTATTATAGCAACAATGTAAATTTACACAATTTTAGATTAATTAATGTGGGTGATTTTTGGGCTTGAATGTGCAAATTTAACACTATATGCAATCCACACACAAATATAAGTGCTCTAAACATCATGAGTGATAAAAGTGATCGGATGTAACATGCTTTTTGACATTCCATTTTAGGTAATTTGAATGGAAACACTTTGTTTGGGAGTTCATAAAGGAATGAAATAGAATGTAATAAGTAAATCATAAAGGAATGAAAAGGAACGAAATGAAACATAATGTATTTAAGTAATGGGGAAAAAATGTAATAAAATTTAGTAATATTGTTTGGATGTTTTGAAATAAAAGAATAGAAATAGATGGAAGGTAAGTAATCTTGTTTTAGAGGGAGAGTAATGAAATCATTTTATGACAATATTGCTATTGAACTCTTATTTTAAAATAAATTGCCAAATATATAAGAGTATTTTATGAGTTTTCATAAAATTTCATTAAGCCTAATTTTGTTCCCTTGGATTCATCCAAATTTTGAGAAAAATGAAAATTTGACATTTTGAGGGAAATAGAGAGAAATGTGTAATGTTCTACCTATTTTATTCCATTTTACTTAAATTTCCAAATAAGAGAATGGTATTTCAATTTCTATTAAAACTCCCAAACAATGAAATAAAATAAATATTTCTAAATGATTCATTTCATTCCACTTCCTTCAATTTCTTATAATTTTTTTTTCTTATAAATTTTTAGGGGTTGAAAAGCTAGTATAAGAAGGAAAGTAATTCCCTCCGATTCACTCTCAAAAATGGGTTAATTCCCCCCACCAAAAAAAAAAAAAAAAAAAGAATAAAAAGAAAAAAGGAGAAACCTCTCAAATGAGAGAGACAAGACCATATATATTCTTTTCTTTCTTTTCCATTATTCATATTCTCCTCCCAGTTGTAACTGATTGAAATTTAAAGAGTTGGCTAGGTAAATCAGGGATCAAATTATACCATTTTGTTGAAATTAAAAGGAAAATAAAATAGACAGACCTTATGGGTGCATAACATGAGACGAGTATTTATGAATCCTCCATGGCCATGGGACAATTGAAATGAATCATTATGGACTCTTTATATCAAGAACAAAATGGGAGGATTTTTTCCACCACCTATAGGTGGCTGCTGTGAATCTATAAACAAATTTATATACAATCAACCATCACTTGTCAATGCTGAGTTCTTTTGACGCTTCTTCTTCTTCTGCTTCTCTCTCTCTCTCTCTCTCTCTCTCTCTCTCTCTCTCTCTCTCTCAATTTAACCTAGCAGAGGAATGAAACTGAGAAACATTCAACACAAGTGTGACTATGCTCCACGGTGTTCAGTAGGTTCTGCTGATGTATTTGATTGATTCGTGAGTGTTGAAACCTTCTTCTGCAATTCAAGATTTGACATTCGCTCGGCCTCCAATGCTCGCTCAAGCTTTAAAAAATCAAAATTTGAGATTGTGTTAGCCAAATGTTCTTCATACACCAAATAGATAAACGAATAGACAATACCTTTGCTGCTCGGGTACTCCATTCTCCTAAAATGGCTCTTAGTCTTTCATTCTCTTCTACATACTGTTCAGTACCCCCAGAAATATAAAGAACATTAAAAAAAAAATCAACACTAAGCTTAAAAGTATGTCAATCTTACATGCTGGAGATGCAAAACATGATACAAATATATTGATATAATAAAGAGTTTCCAGGTCTTCAATAATTATAATACATATACATAATACTGACATGACATGGAGCTAACATATTAGTACCTACCTGATTGTTTGTAGCACGAACACTCTGAATCTCAGAATCCCTCTCTGCTATCAAAGACCGAGCAAGCCTTAGCTCAGATTGCAGTTGATTCACCTACAATGTGAGTCCCTTTCAGTATCCAGTTTAATAATGCAGTAGATTGTTGTCAAATGCTATATTCAATTTCCTAAATAAAAGAATAGTGTGCATGGATGAACAAATTAGGTCCTGGTGTCTAGGGGCAGAGAAAAAGTTTCAATCGTATTTAAGGTCATTGACTAATAAGTTTTAGTATGTATACTTCTGTTTCAAAGAACAGGATTTAATTACTGTTAACCAAAAAAGAAAGAATAAGTTTTACCACTCGTAGTTTTTTTTTGAATGGATAACTAAGAGATAACCACTGTTAGTTAACCTAACTCAAAAGTGAGATTACATCATTTGACACTAACAATTACATTAGCCCCAAAGACATTAACAAATAAGTAGGGATTTCATCATGTCACTTCCTCCCACAAGAATATGGAGGTGAAGTTGTGAGTTCAAAACTTACCAAAATAAAAACAGGGATCTCATCTCATTCATCTTTGGACTAGAAAGAAGAATGTAGAAATCTCTATTTTTCTGCTGCAATGTTACCTCTCCAAGTGTCATTCTTTTGTTGTTTATATGATGCCATAGGTCATTGTATCTGAAGTAGAAAGGACTACCCATTCAACTACGAATTTAAATACGTAAAACTTCTCCCTTATAATAAATGTTGATATGCCTGTGCAGTTCACATAGTAATTGGCATAATCTACCTTTATTATATATAACAAAATAATGTGCCTTTCTTTTTTCCTCTTTTCTTTTTCCTGGATAGAAACAATAAATTCTTTCAAACACACATCACGATATGTGAACACAATATTAGCCTTGTTACTTATCAAAAAACACAACAGTAGGCTTTTCATCAGGAAAGTACAAAAATGGAAACATTGTGCCATTGCTTATCCAGAAAGCACAAGAGTACAAAATTAACATGCACATTATCTGTTTCATTTTCAAATGGATAGCAGCAGTAAACACTGCTCATGCAATGTTAAAATCAAAAGCAACATGGGATTGACATTTGGAGAAGTGTAACACTGTAACATACTAACATGAACAAGTGAGGAAAATCAACCAGGTATTACCTCAGCAGTAAGCGTCCGTAATTCTTGATCACGAGCTGCTAACATGTGGGCAAGATCAACCTGTACAGGGAGCCATTAGTAGATGATTTTCTGACTATTCCTCAACTAAGTAAAACTTAGGTATAATTCCTTAAGGCTTTGTTTGTATGAGGGAATGGGAGAGAAGGGAAGAGAAATGACTCGTTGTCCTTTGTTTGGTTAGAAGGAAATAAAGGGGGAAAGGGGGAAGAAATGGATTCCATGGGCCCCACCAATTTTTTATTTTTTAGTTTCCCCTCAAATCTTTAAAATTACTCTTAAACCCTTGGAAAATAGTAAAATGATCTTTTATTATTATTTTCTTATTCCCTCTCTCTCCTTTCTCTTCCCTTCTACATCCAAACACGCATAAAAAATAATTTTTTCCCCTCTCCTTTTTATTTCCCTCTCCTTATTCTCTTTTCTTCTCTTCCCTTTCCACCCAACCAAACATAGTGTTAAGTGTTGTATCTTAGATTCCCCAATTAAATTCGATCACATGATTATATTGACCAATGCAGTACAAACAATGTTATGGACCACGTGGTTGAATTCAATTAGGGAACCTAAGGTACAACACCGAGGAAATTGTATCTAAGTTTTGTCCTTCCTAAAAACTTTTAGTAAAAAATTGAACATAGACATACTGGATGGACTCCAAAAGAAATCAAACGATTATTATTATATTTCACTTCAAACATTTCATCAAATCCTTCAATTAGATGTGACTGTTTGCCATAACTTATTTGGCTCATGTAAAACTTTTTAAAACCCTACTTTTTCTAGGTAGCCCAGCCAATAAACCAATGAAATAAGCTCTCCCTAACAAGCATGAACTGACCATCAGAATTCATGTCTTTTACAAAATGTTCTCTAATACACCACCTGTATCTTACAAGCCACTGCACATATGAATATGGAGTTAACAAGACTCCCATAATCACATCACATTCCTTTCAGAGAGTCTTCAAGGATCTAAAACTGACCATCACCATCTACTATCATGCGGATAGAACTTTCTTTGAGGAAACAAAGACATTCAGATTGCTCTTATTTGACAGAATAAGGGAAAATCATCTCCAGGATGACAAATACCTGGGGTGTGCTTCCATCATTAGACCGTTCATATTTACTTAAGCACTCTTGCAATCGCAGAATCTGCATGAGCACATTTTTCTCTGAAATTAGTAGCAATATTGTACATACATATTTTGTGTGTGTGTGTGTTACTGTGTGGAATCCATTATACGGGAGCAGCTAATGCTGACATAATGAACTGTTGGATATGAAATGCAGTGCAATAGGAGCAACGCCAATTGTAAATTTCAGATCATCATATACCTCCTCACTCAAGAAATGAAGGTTTTCACGCTGATATTGCAACAAAGCCATTTGCTCATCAGAGAGTCGACCGCCTTCATGATATCTGTTGCACCAAAATTTGCTATATGGCATCACGTATTGCATTATATATAATCCAACTAATAGATATGCATGAGTGTGAGTGTGAGAGTGTGTGTGTTGAATACGGATAGTGGAATAAAAAAATTAACAATAACTCCATGATTACCTCAAACCTTCCAATGAACTTGATGGTTGAAGTGGAGAATATAATGACTTTAAAACATCAGGTTGAGAATTCAATGAATTGTATTGGTGTACATAACCTGCAAACACCAAACTACACATTAAAAAGAGTTAAAGGAACCTATAACATCTAATGCAACATGAATTTAGAACTTCATATTCAGCAAAATAGAACAGCACAATATGCAAAATTGTTTCATAACAAAAGCATAAGGGATAGCAGAAAAAAGGAATCCTAATATTCTCTGAAGAAAATGCTTTTCTCTTGGACAAAACAGAAACCGCAGTTGGAATGAAACAAAACATAAATTAGGTCATGTTTATCTTTATCTTTTTTTGTATGTGAGCTCTAGTTCAAACAGTATCTCATCCCCTTGTTAGAGCAAGGTGAAGTGTGGGTTCAAAACTCATTGGGCGTGTGACTTTTTTACCTATTAGAGAGACCCAACAAAAAAAACAGCCAACCAAACCAACCAACCTTATGAGGTTATCTTGTATTGGTCTTAGTATAATATGGATATAGTACACAACCACTGAAAATTATGTTCTTTTATTTATTAAGACAATTGGAAAGGCAACTAGGGCCTATAGGTTAGAGAGACTTCGAAATTATTATAAGCAGAAACATTGGGATTCAAAAAATTCTTTCCAATAGCCATGCCTGTTGAATACAAATATTGAAACAATGAGTACCACTTTACCAACCCATAAACTTAACCCACCCCACACACACACACTTTTTTTTTGATAAGTAAGAAGAAATTATTATTAAAAAAGAAAAGCAAGAGAAACACAAAGAGTTCACGATAGTGAACAATGGAAAAAAGAAACAACAAGACAAAACAGCCCCTAATCTATTCTAATAGAAGAAATAAAATCCGTAAGGGAAGAACAATTTGAGAAATCCCAACAACGAGACCAATCAAAGAGGGTCCTTTGGCAAAACTCTAATAACTGAACCACAGTTGTCCCCTCGTCCTCAAAAGCCCGCCGATTCCGTTTAGACCAAATAGTCCACATTAAACAGCCTGGGACCAAATCCCAAATATCAGAACTATGCTTCCCAAGCCAATGAAACCAACAGAATAATAAGTCCTCGACTGAACCTGGCATGACCCAAACAATCCCAAACAACCGAAGCATATACATCCACAAAGAATGAGCTATCGGACAAAAAAGTAATAAGTGATCCACAGATTCCGCATTACAACAACACAAATAACATCGATTCGCCAATGGGCAACCACGAAGCATAAGATTATCCAAGGTTAGAATCTGACCATGAGCTGCTGTCCACATAAAGAAAGCCACCCTTTTAGGAACCTTAACTTTCCAAATACCCTTCCAACGGAAGGTGGAGGGAGCTGCATTACGAATCTTATGATAGAAAGATTGAGTATCAAACTTCCCACTGTCATTAAGATCCCAACACACACACACACACACACAAACCCCTTAATAAAGACAGGATTCAATCACGAGTCTCTAATATGTCAAATCCTTTAAATGTCAATAGGATGTAAGAACTCACCAATATAGACACTCATAAAAGATCCAGCACATATAGCTTCGATTACCATAATACTCCTGCAGATTTATGGGTAACCAAGTTTTGTCAGCAGCACATAGCTTGGCACAGTCATAATCAATATTTAATCATAAACTAAACAAGAATACAATTTGGAGAAGTAGCATTCACATTAAACATATATAACTACAAGCTACCAACAGATAGGATGGTAAGTTGACAATAATCCGTTGTGTCATGACATAACAATATTTAAGTGTTAAAAATCAATAATGCAAAATTAGAAAGAGATAAATCTCAATATGTATTCAATACTTTATGGGTATTGTTTATAGTCCAAATTCACATTTATGGGTATTGTTTATAGAAAGAGATAAATTCACATTCAAGATCATCTAAATTTAAGAGGTATTGTTTATAGTCCAAATTCTTGCAATTTTTTTTTTTTTTTTTTGCCCTTTTATCTCAACCTTATTACATGAAGCAGTATATCTTGCAGATAAATGTTAAGCAGCACAATTAGATAGTATTTGTACCTTAGTATTGTTGAGATGGAAAGAATATTGATGTGGGGTTTCCATACCATGATTAGTAGCATTGCAGCAGTTCCTATCATTGAACCAAAATATTTGAAACAAGTCCAATAATAACAACAATAATTGCAAAGATAAAATCCCAACAACTATGATCTAGCTACATGAATCCTTGCTCTCTAGTTAACTTCAGTGAGAACCATATATATTCTTTCAGATTCCAAAGAAACCAAAAATAGAAAAGGGGGGGGGGGGGGGGGGGGGGGTGGCGCTGTTGAGGACAGGAAAAAAAATTCATGCTTACATACCATATGCAGTGATGGCAAAAGGTAAGCGAACAATATGCTTCAATTTCTGGCTGAAACTATAATAACCCTACCAGACAAGAAATATGTCACGATTAAAAATAAATAAAAATAACATATCAAAATATATGAATTAACATCCCAATACCATTCAACAAAATAGAATTATTATTGCATCTTAATAGCTAAATCCTCTAGTCTGGACAGTGCTTAGATTCATCCCCAGTACAGGGACTCATGGATTATTTTTATTGGTAAGTTATACATGCAAATGAGTATTAAACCCACGACCTCACCCTCCATCCCATTATTATGAGAGGAGGAAGTGACATTTGGACTAAGCTCATTAACTAGGGACTCATGGCCTTAAGAATAAACAAAACCAATATAATCCATGGTATCAATTCAGAAGGAAATTCTATTTTCAATGGGGCAGTAAGTGAATTTTCAATAATTATGACCACAGGAAAACTCTTTTTTGTTGTTGGAATAGAGGTTGGCCTTGGTGCAGTGGTAAATTCCTTCCACCAAAAGCAACAAACTGTGGGTTCAAGCCTAGGAATCAGCCTCTCCGGGGAGAAAAAAAAATGGGGGTAAGGCAGTCCAATCACCTCTCCCAAACCCCGCAAAAAGTGAGAATATTATGCACCAGGTATAACCTTTAAGTTATCTTTAGGAACAGCTTTCCATGTTTACTCAGAATAAACTTCCACAAACCAGAGGACCAGCAGAATTCTGTGTCTGTGTATTGAGGGGTTGTGAGAAAGAGCATCTTCATCACATAGGTAGAGAGAGAGAGAGCAGAAAATAGGCGGTTAACTATGTAACTGATATATATATGTTACCTGCAAGCGTATTTTATGGACTTGATAAACCAGATATTGTTGAAATATGCCTGCAACATTGAGATATCTTCATTAGTGGATTGATTCCCTACATTGGCAGCATGCCTACTCTATTCGAGATAAGGTACAAACAACAGTAGAACTCAACAAAGAACTAATTGTATACAACAAAGTTGAAATGGAGGACAATCAATCACCAAAAACCATATACACACACAGATGCATAATTGATAAGTTACACACACTCCGTGGGTCTTGTACTCAATACCTGATTCTTTATCTCATTATTATAGAAGGAGAATGAACCATTTGAGCTAGAACTCATTGACATCACGCACCAAGAGAATAAAAATAAAATCATCCAAGAACTACATGTCCTAGTGTAATAGTATATCATGTTCCCATGATTCAGTTCCACAAAATAACAGAATCTCAAAGACACACTTAACCTTCAATGGGATAATTAAACAAATAAGTAATGTAAGATTTCAATCAATACTATAAAAAATAAAAATGCAACAAAGTCATTACATACAAATGTAATTTCAGAGAAAAATAAGACTGTAAAATCAGATAAGATAAGAGCCACTGGATTCAAAAACCTGTGACTAGTAAAAGAGCAACATTGCAACTGCAAAGCAACGGCGCAATCAAGTATTGTATAGGATGAAAAATCCATGGAGCTCCCACGGCCAACACGACAAAAGCTGCCTAAAATCGACCCGACCCAACATTGTTAGTCAGGTCAGCAAAAAAATTACATAAGCAATGCAATTAAAGCCAAAGTTTGTACTTGCCAAGCAAAAACAGTAGAAAACACTCCCAAATATGCTTCTGGACTTGCGGTCACCGAATAAAGGAGCCTCGTGAAGTATATCTAGAAACCTGAAATGACCACAAACCATTGAAATTGAAATTGAAACCATCAGCATCTGAATCTGAATCTGAATCCATCATTGCAAAGTTTTTGACTAATTATCTAGGAAAAACTTTCTTGACAGCCAAACGCAACTTAAGTCAGTGGTAATAAATTATGAATCTCGATAATCAATATGTATCACAACTCACAAGCTTACAAGTCTATAATGAAACAACTGCAAGAGATATTTTCCGATTAAAAGAATTCTCGAGAACCAAACGGCAGCAAATTAAGTAGGAATGTTGCTAAAACGAAACGAAAAGAAGACTTACAGGGCGTTGTCTTGGTGTGATGTTGAGGGTAAAGAAGAAGCGTGTCTCTCTCTTTCTGTGGCCATGTCTATGTGGGTGAGATTTGAATCAATGTCATGCGCTCTTCTGTGTCATTTCGGTTTTGAAATTGTCAGAGAAAGACAGATCACGCGATCTTGCTCTTGTTCTTGTTCCGATGTTTGTATGCACTTTGCAGCTCAATTCGGCCCAATTTGGTTTGTTTTATTGGTGCAGGCCTTGGTGGAGTCTGTAAGCTCGACCGAACCCTTTTACTATTATTATTATTATTTTTTTTTTAGAAACTATTATTATTATTTTTTATTTAACATAAAAATTATACTCTAACTTAATCTAATGCTCTATTTGTTTCAGCATTAACATTTTCTAAAAAATTGTTCATTTTCTAAAAAGTATTTTCTGAAAAACTATCTTATTTTCTGGTGTTTGGTAATAACCTTAAATATGGGTTTGAAAACACTTTCCGGTGTTTGATATCCATAATTTTTATAATATTTCTTGTATAATTTAAAACATGTCCAATTTTCATGATCTTCAATACTTATCTTATTCATGTATATGAACAGTATTTTTTATAAGTAACATAAAAATTTTATTAGAAAAAAACCAATCAAGTACATATATATGTGTGTGTGTATTAACCATACTTCTCATAATTCAAAATAACCATTATACTTTTTTTTTAAATAGTTCAAAATGCCACATAGGCCAAATAGTTTGATAAATACCAAAAATTGTTATAGAACTGTTGACGGATCTATGAGGAAAAAAAAAACCTAGTAAAGAATGGTGTAATAGAGGGAGAAGAAATAGGGAGAAAAAAGAGAAGAGAGGCAGATAGAGAGAGAAATTTGTGGGAAGACAATAGGCCAAAGGGGGTGATAGTGAGGGTGTGAGAAGAGAGAAAAAACAAAGAGAAGAAAAGAAATGAGAGAGTTTATTGTGAGAAAGGCGAATGAGCGAAAGAAAATATTGTTTCTTGAGTCAGAAGAAGATAATATTTACAGAAATTATGCGCAGCATGAGAGAGAGATTGTTTTCCATTTTTTTTTTTTTTGGAAAACAACCTATAGAAAATAAGTCTTATTTTTATAAGAGTTTTTCGTTGACCAAAAATAGTTTTCCGTTAACCAAATTTTTTTTTTTTTTTTTTTTTAATGTTAACAAACACTGGAAAATGTGAAAAACTATCTTTATAGAAGGTTTTCTAGCGAAACAAACAGAACGTAAGTGGGGAATTATACTATAGCCTAATCTAAGTACATGTATGTGTGAAACTCCCTCCTAAAAACTTAAACCTAGGTCCTTACCCCCCCATACCTCACAAGTACTTATACTTGTGGAGTGACCATCATACTAAAGGTGTGTGGTGGTATTTGTAGGGTCAATTTTTCATAGGCCAAGTATGGACTTTGTAGACTCAGCCCAATGAAACCCTTAACAATAAATTTGTAGAGAGTGGGTTGAGCAACTGGGCTAAAAATGGATTCAACAACGGTTCAAACAGACAGACAAGGAACAAAATGGTGTTCAGACTATCATTCAGTGGGGATCCTCTTGAATCCGAAGAGGTTAAAAGTTTACAGACTTAAATGACTAAAATTTTGTCTCCCTCCCCTTGTGAGGCCTATTCCCTTTATATATACTCATTCTTTTTCATCTTTATCGTCCACTTGTTCTTCATCTAAGCGCCCACTTGAGTATTAGTCACATCAGAAGTTTGCTTTAGTCTGTCATGAGTGGTGGTAGTTGAGGTTGCACTGTTCAGGTGTCTTCTCCACATAAATGCGGTCAGGAAAGTTGCTGCAGCGCATTAAATGCGGTGGTAGCAGCTTTTCCTTTAAGATATTTTATGTACTTCTCACCCCCAGGTGTGCCCAGAATTCACTCCTCACCGTGGAATCTTCTGGGAGGTTTGCTGGGGTCTTTAGTATGTCAACTTGATCAAGTTTTCCTGTGGTCCGATGAGTTGAACCTCTTCGGACCAAATAGGTTGTCTTCGGATGCAACATTCGTCCATTCTTGGTTGCACTTCCAACAAACAGACTAAGCGCTGATCTCTTTAACCTCTTCGGACAAGCGGTGATATTCAAATCGGGCCCTGGGCTCAATACTTGGCGTTGGGCCTTCTCACCCACAGTATTATTATTATTATTATTATTATTGGGCTGGCTATGTCTGTTGATTAATGTTATGGATTTTTTTTTTTTTGGGTGCAATTTAACACAATTTTGCTAATAATTTCATTAGTTAGCATATTTTTAAAACTATTTAGAAAATTTACATCTTACGTTTAACAGACTCGAGTTTGACGCGGGAAATCGAGTTTAACACACTCAATTTTTACATATCTTAGAGAAGAAGAATAAAGAAGAAAGCAAGAGAAGAAGAAGAAGGAAGAAAAAGAGACCCACAAACCCAACATAGGAACTCAAGTTTCAAACCCTCGAGATGCTAGTTTGCAAACTTGACAACTAACTAAATAGTTGCTAAAATATTGCTAAATGCCAAATTTCCCCTTAATGTTAGACTCTACAACTTTCTAAACCCTATTCACCCTATCGATCCAATCCAATCAATGGGACTCTGTTCTTGAACAGTTTTGACTAGGTGGGTGATCAAGTGGGGGGTGGAGATGAGAGAGAGAGAGAGATTCAAACACAACCATTCTCTTATTATTATCACGCCTATGCCAATTGATTTCTTTTTTTCTTTTTAAAGATAATTTGATAGTTGGGAGTGTGAATATGAATATTGGACATTTCTATTGAAAATATCAAGAAGCATTAATTGCTTTCAAACTCCCAAAAATAGCTCCATTGTATTCACACCTCAAGTGGTGGTGGCTTCCACTTTCCCCTTCCTATTTTTATTTGAAAATTTTCTTTGTGATTGGCTTCCTCGTATTATAGAACTACTTTACTCTAAAAGGTATTGTTTTGTTGGTTAAAATGAGTTTTGGTTAGGTTCATGGATGAAACTAATCTATTTGAAGAACAATTTTATGTATCCCTTAAATTTATGTTATTCACTATTAATGCAAATTACATCATGGAATTCATTGTGGAGACATAGCTGGCCCAATAAATAGTGATTAATATTCACTTTAAGATAAACTCTTCACCATTATATGGAAATTTACAAGATTTCTCTCAAGAATGCTATTTGAAGAATATGGGCATGTTTGGTAGCTGTGCTCAAGTATTGGTTTTTAAAACGATGTGAAAACTGTGGTTTAAAAAGTTTATGTGTTTAAAGTATTCATAATACAAGAAATTTATTTGGTACCATATATCAAATAACAATTTTTAAAATGTGAAAACATAATTGTGTGTTTGGTATGTGTATGTGTTTTTTTTTTATGTGATGACTGTATGGTAAAAGTATACCATTTTATTTAAGGAGAGAGAAAAGGAAAGAAAAAACGAAGAGAGAAAGACATAATGCGTGAAAGAGGTGGGACTGTGGGAGAAAAAGAAAGAAAAAAAGAAGGTTGAAGCATGTGAGAGAGAGTTTGGTCTTGTCAAGTGGCCCTCACAATTTTCAACTTATTTACAAAAAAGGTGCTCAACAGTGTTACTTGAAAACTAATAACTAATATGGATGAGTTTTCAAAATAAATGTTTTAAATACCCTAATTTGAGAATTGTAAATCAAACACCTTTGATAAAACATTCTTGCCAAACGTACTTTTTTTTTAATTAAAAACTATTGTTTGAAATCTGCTGCCAAACCGGCCCTATATTGTCTAATGACAACAGATATTTGCGCCTTTAAGCCTTTTATCAATCATTTATTAAAAACCCCAAATTTCCAAAAAAAAGTATAGCGGGTAAAGCGTGGCTGTTTCAAGAAGCACATGCATGTGGCTTGAGTTATGGATTGCTTGAGAAAGACTTTAAATTGTTGCAAACTCAATCTTAGTTCTATTGACTTATCTTCTCTTATTAGTTATCCTTTGATTTTATTTGATTGTTATTTGAATAAAGCACGAATAGGATTGGTTTGTAACCCAATTTTGTTTCCACAAGATTGCCGTTTGTTTTAGGATAGAATTAATCATTTTAGTGTGGACCAAACTTTATCAAATTTTCTTTTAATTAGGGGCGGCAACAATTTCTTATTTCGCTTGACTTGTCTTGTCTTACTCTATTCCTGTGTGTCTCAAAGAGGTGATGGGGAAAGGACGGGTTTTGCTCATCCCACTAGTTCCTAAATGTGTGTGCAGTGTATATATATTTTATTATATATATATATATATATATATTAAATTATGTACATATAATTTAATTTTTGTTATATATATATATATATATATTTTATTTAGATTTAATATATTTTTTGCACATTCATTATCGTCACTCCAAAACACTTGTTTCACTTATTGCTCTATTATTCTCAAAAAAATAAATATACCATAGAAAAAAGCTATCATGTGGTTTTCCCATTAGAATATTAGATCAAATTCATTATTCTTGTGACTAAATAGATTCTTATGTGAAGTAAGTAACCAAGCTAAGTGTGGCTCGCAATCCCCAATTGCACGTTCCTATAATTTGGATTAAAATGAAATAATTAGATGTATGGAAATAATGCAATTTATTGGTATCAGTATAGGTTAAATAACATCATCAACTTGTCTAAGAATATGTTTGGAATGGAGGAAGATGAAAGGAGAGATGAGGAGAGTAAAGTGTACAATTGAATGGAAAAATTCAATACATTTCGGTCACCTCCTTTCCTCTTCCCTCACCTTCCCCCTTCCATACATAAGGAAAGACTGAAGAATATATCTTTGTCTACCATTTTCCTATGTTGGTTGGGATTGTTTGGAGCCCAAAGAAGAACTTCCTCCATGTGTATCCTTAATTATAATATCAATTTTGATGTAACTATCCATGCTAAGAATATTTTATTTCAATGATATTGTCTGGTCTCTTTTATAAGAACTAAGGTTCAAATCCCTCCCTACCCGTTTGTGAATTCCCCCCGCTCCCCCGGAAAATAAAATTCCAACTATTCATTATCCTTAATCTAGATCAAACATGATCTATTCATGGATAGATCATGGATGATAGATAATCGGTGCATATCATTTGTAATTACAAAATGACTGATGTACAAATTTGAAGAGAATTGGTCATTGAGTGTGGATCTCATCTCATCTTCTTCTTTTATTTATTTATTTTCTTTCTTTTGTGCGTTTTATATATATATATACACACACAATAGTGCATGTTGGACAACACCCATCGTGTTCCATATATATAAATAATCTGGCAAAAAGACACAGCATGTATCATAAAACGAACAAGTTCAGGCTGCCCACCTCAGCCACAACCAGTCCATAGGTTCTGATAGTTTTTCTGTCAAGATTCAATATAGTAATATTTGGTAGGGCCTGGATAAGCTGGAGTGACAGCCCGCATGGGACATATATATGGTTATAAATATGCAATTTAAGAATAGTACCTTCTGAATTCTATGAAAATAATTAAAGAGGAAAGAGCGAGTAAGGGAAATAAAATGAATAGTTGGTATCCTTTTTATATAATGGAAACAGATTTCACACATCACCCATACATAAAGAATATACACATGGTCATGTTATGAAAGTTACAATCTCTTGGATCTTATTTTTACAAGAAGTCTACATTATCATTAATCATTACACCATATATAACCCTTATAACCTTAGATGCGTACAACTGCAAGAAGAAGACAGGTTCATGCAAAGCAATACATGCATGATACAACATAATCCACCACCAAAAGAGCCTACCATATCTTCTGAAACAGAGACTATCTATGCAACAACTGGGTACGATGCACAAGTTGCAATACCTGCAATTAGATGATCAATCAGTATTAGCATAAACAACACTGAAATGGAGGATCAATTGCATCCAAATTCCAATCTCCAATTAATGGTGTATTCAGTGGTAAATCTAGACTTTAACCATTTGGGTACCAATTTCAAAATGACCCCAAAAGTTTAGCTGGTTTAAGCAAATAAGCACTAGTCCATGTATATAGAGCTGGTTTAAATTTATAACATGGGAACTTTTGAAATACAGAGACCACAGCGAACATTAGTGAGCCTGTTACTAAAACTCACACACATGTTATTAATATAAACCAGTCAACCATGTAGTGTTATCAGTGGTCATAATCAATGGACCACAGCCTAAAGATCATATAAACTTCAATGATCTGATAATATCATACATAACCTATGTGGTCCTGAACCTCTGCAATGGTCCGTTCAGGCCCTAGGCTCTGGATAAAAGTATGAAAGACCAGGGTGGAATTTGCCTAAGAAAAAATCTTGAGGTATATATACTGGCCCATGCAAATGGAGTAATATTGTTTTACACTAGGATCAGCTAGCGCAAAAACTTACCGCACATGTTTTTCCCCATCTCCATCTTGAAGTAGCCTTTATCACCCCAGCTTTCTCCCCATGAATTCTTGATAAGCCAGTATGGGACATCATCTTCAATTCCGTACCCAACTGCTAGAACAGCATGGTTCACATCCTGCCAGATAAAGTTACAGTAGTGTTAAAAAGAATGAATGCACCAGGAATGTGTTAATCTTTGTCCATCTGTGTGGCTCGGAAATGCTACTATAATCCTGATTAGGGAATGATCATACACTTGCATGCATACATACAGGCACATGTTTAACATACACACATGCACATAAGAAGGAAAAAAATTTGAAAACTACAAAGGCATATCTTGCGTAAGGATGATCTTAACCAATATATCAACGAAGTAACTTAAATTCTTTAAAGTTAACCACACACACACACACACACACACACGGGAATGATCACACACTTGCATGCATACATACAGGCACATGTTTAACATACACACATGCACATAAGAAGGAAAAAAATTTAAAAACTATAAAGGCATATCTTGCATAAGGATGATCTTAACCAATAAATCAATGAAGTAACTTAAATTCTTTAAAGTTAACCCCACACACACACACACACACACACACACACACACACATATATATTCTCTATCCTAAATCCTAATCAGAAAAACTCACCATGGAAGTGCTGCCACACGTCTCACTGGTGTAAACTCCTTCCTTGTAAAATCGGAAACCATTCACTACCTGAAATGCCACACTCACTGGTCTAACAAATGCAACTGCATGCTTTAGCTCATCTTCAGCACCCTGTGTTAGTCCACAGATGTTAGAAAACCTCAAAACAATAAAAATATATATATATATATATATATTAATCCACAGGCATATAAGCAAGTGAATAGATTCTCATGCCAATTCTCCCCGAGTTAACAGGAACATTTCATTTATTTACACATCAAGCACAAGATATGCATACAGAAAACATTAAATGAAAAAAAAAAAAAAAAAAAAAAAAAAAAAAAAAAAAAAAAAACGTGAAGACATTTGTCCATGATGATTACCAAGGTGATGTTAACAGAGTCGACGACTTGGACGCCAACATTTTCTGCTGAGAATTTGCATTCACCATCTTTTCCAACGTAAGGATATGCCTCCTCAGTGTCAAGGCCACCATTGTATTTGATGTACTCAAAGGCCTGGGAAGGCAACCCTCCACTGCAGCCAAAGTTATTGAAGGCTCTGGCGCAATCCACAAGCTGTTGCTCAGAGAGAGAGATTGCCTTCCCAAATGCCTGGGCATAGGCTGCCTCAAGAGCCCCAGTGGTGCTGCAATACACAAACATTGAAGGTTAGAACTTAGAAGCAGAGTAATTGGTATATTTTGTGAGCCTTATTTGAGTACATTGTATATTCGAATCTACCTGAATGTCCAGCAAGATCCACAATGGCCTTGATCTTTAATTGGGCTGACTATGCCTTCTACCCTCCAGTCTTTCTGCACATACAGATAATTATAATAAGGTTAAAATATTTCCCATTAACATAGTTTTATTTTATAATATAGTCACTTCCAGATAAGGCCTCTACTCTCCATAACTAAGAGCATAATAAATGAAACCTATAAAGAATCTTCCACAAGAACTACCAGTTCAGGAAGAGCAGCATCGGTAAGCTTGTGATTGCCCTTTAAAGTGGCAGAGCAGTTTTGTGCAGCTCCCAATCTGTGCCTTTGGAACTCTTCCCAAGTCCAATCAGCAAAGCCTGTTCGATCAAATTAAAAACCATCAATTGGGTCACCAAAACACTTTGGTGAATTAATGTAAGAAAGTTATTTAATACCCTGAGAGCATTATTGTGGGATTATTGCACTGAAGTATAAGTTGAAAGACTAAACATCAATGCTAATTATTAATAATAAATAAATAAATAAATAAATTCATTTGATTATATTTTTATATCAGTTTTAATTAGCATAATTTAAATTTAAGAAATATCCGTAAATTTTTGTAAGAGAGATTTATCTTATAGCGTTCGTTCTTGATGATAACTCTTTATCATCAGAATAAGACAATAATCGATTTTTGGTGTAGGCAGAGATTAAACTCAGTTCTCTTATTTAATCATAAGAGACTTTACTAGTTGAGTTAACCAGAACCCACAACTATCTGTAAATTGATAAGCTATGCATGATTGAAAATACGATTAGTAATTACAATAATATTACATTATTGGCAAAAAAAATCGAGAATTTAAGCTAGTATTAGTATGTATATCAGATGATTAAAAAACATGAACTCTATAATTATTCTACCATAGTAAAAATATATAGTACAAAATGATTTTTTTTTCTATTTTTTTATTTTGTATAATTTTTAAGCAGGGTACAAATGATTTATCATATGAAACCAGTCAGTCTTTGATTTGGTCAGCAAGAATCTCTCACTGAACATGAAGAACTTGACTTTTCGTTTTTTTTTTTTTTTGAGATAAGAAGCACCTCATATAGAAAACGATCTTAATTATGTGAGTTAAGATGGACACGTAACGTACGTGCGAGACAGACATAGTAGTGGGTCCACAACACCGCTAAAATCTACCAATCCAACGGCTGATAAAAAAAAAGAAAGAAAGAAAGGAAGAGGCTTACGATTAACGGCGAGTTTGTAAGATGAGGCCTTCCTGTTAGCGGATCTGATAAGTTTGAGATTGTCAGAGAAAATCTGGAACCTCAGTTTGATCTCCTCCACGCTCTCGTACTCTTTCCCATACCTGCAACAGTTTTTTTGTTTTTTACTTTAGCTCACACGTATAAGATTTTGAGATTGATTTAGAGATTTAGAGATTTACCGGTGGGCAAAGCGGGCGAAGGAGAGAGCATGGCGGGTGTGGCCGAAGAGTTGGATGAGCCGAGACTCGAAGTCGTCAGATACCAATCTAATTGGGTTTGAGTCATCGAAGGTTGATCCTGCGGCAGCGCAGCATAGGACTAATAGGATCGACGACACCAAGCTCACTCGCCCCATGTTTCCGAGAACTTTGGGAGGGTTTAGAGACACAGAGAATATGTTGTTGGGTGGGATAATGCGTGTATGTAATTATATTAATAATTGGTCGGATGATGTATATGGACACAATGTGGAGGAAGTTACCAAATTGGTCTCTACCACCTATTTTGTAGACTTTTTATTACTCATTTGTTTTTTTTAGGATATTTTTATGGATACGTAAAATAATTAGGACCAATTAATAGTGATTTGAGAAAGTGACGTTAATATTTGGTCTAAATTAAAATCAATAACAAGTAAGACACATCAATAATTTGTGAAAATATTACATAACATGTTTTACTGTTTCAATGTTTTGAGAAAAATCTATATATAGATACAAATGTTTTCACAAAATAAATACAATATTTGAGTAACGTGGGAGATGTCCATCCATCCATTATTATACATATATAGGCAAAGCTGAGGGGAGAGCTAATTTAAATTCTAAATTGAATAGCTAATTTTGAGTCGTGTGATGTGTCCTATCTAAATTTTTAAATTTTTGTACATGCATTAACACCTAACATGGAAGTTAAGAAAACCACAATAATTGTGGCAAGCATGAAAACCAAAGAGATAGTAATAATAACACTCATAATTCATTGAACTTGGATTCACATTTGTAGAAGGATCAAATGCACCATCTCACTGTCTTTCAAAAATATATATATTGAAATCGAGGGAAGGAGAGAGATTTGTAAGGCATTGAGAGGAAGAGAGTCATAGATGAAGCAGAAATGAAGAGAATGACCTGCTTGAGTGTCGGTAGGGCTGTCCATGGGTCGGATCGGGTCAGGTTTGGGCCTGACCCAGACTCGATCCGACTAGATCGAGTTACCAAAATTGTGACCCACAACTAACCCAATACATAGGTCAGACCCGACAGTTCGGGTCAGCGGTTTAATGGGTCGGATTCGTCTGTTTGGCGGGTTTGGGCTTCGAATTGGGCTTGGGCTTCGAATTAGGCTGAACTTGTGAATTTGCATAAATTTTTTTAACTCAATTTTTGACAGGCCTTTTGGGCCCAAATTAATGGGCTTAGTTTTAACAAAGATTTAGATATTTTTGATCCATGTAAATATATGGTACGGGCGAAGATCCTTCATTTCAAATTGGGCTTTCGAGTTGTATGCCATTCCACAACTTTAAATCTATTAGGCCTACAGGCCTTTTTAAGTACAAATTTTTATCAGTACAAATTTAATGTTTCTGTTAGGAACCCGGTGGTTCCTAATGGAGATTGATGGGAATCATAGGAGAATGGATGGAGATTGTAGGAAAATTGATTTAATTCGAGGTAGTCACCCTTCATAGAGAAATAGAGAGATTAAGAGAGAGAGAGAGAGAGAAAGAGAGAGAGAGAGATATGCACTAATGCACTAACAAATTGGTTTATTCTTCATTGATATCTCATATTGGATTACAATCATGTATTTATAGGAGACTAGCTCTAATCTCATTGGCCCACATGGCCTCATCCTATTGGTTCTATTATTCCCCATGTGCATTAATAATTCCAACATGTGCTAAATGTGATTAACATGCCTCATTCTATTGGTTCCTATTGGTTCTGTTATTCCCCATGTGCATTAATAATTTTAATATGTGCTAAATGTGATTAACATGTTTAGAATTGTAACTAACTAACTAAATCTCAATACACCAATTATTATCAATATGCTTATAGCATTTCTAACATTTCCCTCCCCTTGAAAACACCTTGCCCACAAGGTGTTGTTGTGAAATAGCAACTTCATCAAAGGAGATCTTCCAATGAACCAATACTGTAGTGACATTTTGATCACTATATTCATGCATTTCTCTTTGACACGCGTTCCTGTGCATATGAAGGTTTCTTCTTCGTAGATCTTCAAAATTTGCTCGAATTCTTGAGGCTTCAATGGTTCTTCAATCTTCAAGGTCTCATTGGTTCTTTCAACCTTGAAATGTTCTTGTATCCTCAAGACCTCATTCGATTCTAGAACCATTAAAATTCTTGACGCTTGTATTTTGGATTCTTGGATCACCGACACTTGGATTGCCATTTCTTGAATCATAGAAACTTGAATGGAAGCCTCCATTGGTGCATCAAGAATGGGTTCTTGGAAGATCATCATCATCTTCTTTGTTGGTTCTTTCAACTGAACTTCAAGGGCAGCATGTACATGTACATCATCATCCACTTTGACACAAAAATCAACATCCCGGCTTGTAACAACAGTAGTAGATTCTTGGAACTTGATTTGTTCTTCGACTTTCATTGAATCAAGAGATTGTAACTCTTCTTCGGATATGTTTTCAAGATCCTCTTGCACTCTTGAAAGTTCTTCCTTCATGGCCATGTTAGATTCAGCCAAGGCCTTCATCTTCTTTGAAATATCATTGGATTCTTCTAAGACTTTGTTCAACATTTCTTGTATTTTTTTCAAAAGTTTTCTTTAATGTTAGGAATGCTATAAACATATGGATAATAATTGGTGTATTGAGATTTAGTTAGTTAGTTACAATTCTAAACATGTTAATCACATTTAGCACATGTTAAAATTATTAACGCACATGGGGAATAATAGAACCAATAGGAACCAATAGGATGAGGCATGTTAATCACATTTAGCACATGTTGGAATTATTAATGCATATGAGGAATAATAGAACCAATAGGATGAGGCCATGTGGGCCAGTGAGATTAGAGCTAGTCTCCTATAAATACATGATTGTAATCCAATATGAGATATCAATGAAAAATAAACCAATTTGTTAGTACATTAGTGCATCTCTCTCTCTCTCTCTCTCTCTCTCTCTCTTAATCTCTCTATTTCTCTATGGATGGTGACTACCTTGAATTAAGTCAATTTTCCTACAATCCTCATTCATTCTCCTATAATTCCCATCAATCCTCGTTAGGAATCACCGGGTTCCTAACAGTTTCATATAAAAACATTAGCAAGCACATAAAAACAGTACATAACTGATAACACCTGGGCAATTAGCAAGCACATAAAAACACCTAATATCACATTCTAACCACCTGTTAAAACCACATAATACAAAAAAAAACATTTTTCAAAATGCCACAACCTTAAGACCTAGGCACTGGGCAGTACATAAAAACACACACAATACAAGAAAGAATTTTTTCAAAATGCCTAGGAATTAAGACCTGGGCAGTACCTTTAAAATCCAAAAACAAATCAAAAAAGTCTAATAAGCACAAAAGTATATCTCAACCTATTAAACCTGCCAAGTTGGGCCAATCATTCCATACATGTAACACAACTTTTACACAAGCCAGCAAAACAAATTCTAACAAATAATTCAATCACAGCCAGTGAGCCACACCACAAGTATGGCAATATGAGTATCTTGCAATATTTCCATAAGAATCAAAGAAGGCAGAAAGATAGTTACTGCAAGTGTGTAAGACAGTAAACTACCAAGGCAGTAGCTAGTTATAATTAGTTACAATATTATGAAATACCTAAGTATTTCCAAAAAATAGCTTTTCTAAAGCATTAAAAAGCAACTACTCTATAGTTTAGTCCGTTACTAATAGGAAAGAAAGCATATAAACCTAATAAGTTTTCTTTCCTATAAGCAAGAGTTGATCTATAAGTTATAAGCTAGAAAAGCACTATGTCCAAAAAAACTTCCAATCTGTATCCAAAAATTTGTCTCCTATACAAAATGTGTCCCTCCTGCAAGAAAATGGGCAAAAAGATATTTATCAATAGAAAATATAAGGACAAGACCAAAAAAATACAGAATAGCAATAACCAAAAAGTAAGGGCAGAAACTTACCCAGTTCGTGATTAGTCATCAACACTAATTGAGATACCTTTGCTTGAGTTTGAACTTCCATCACCTGCTGCTGCTTGACGTATAACTAGAAAAGAGAAAGAAATGAAGGCTATTAGATTAAATTTCATTTGCATAAGACACATTTAATAGCACTTAATAGACAAAAAGTTTGGAAGTTAACATATTACCTAAATCATGAAATTCATCTTCCAAGGCCTCTACCTCATCCTTTGACTTGCGAAAAGAAATTGGAACCAAGGCTTGAACCTAATCTTGTGCACAAACAAGATTTTGAACCATGAGTGGAGAGAGTGAACTCCAAAATGGATCAAGTATGCGTCCTCCATATTGAAGGCTAACTCAGAAGCAACAATAGACACAGGTACAGCCAGCACATCCCTAACCAATTTGGACAGCACTTGATACCTATCTGAATTAGCCTTCCACCACCCCAATATCTCAAACTTAACATCCCCCCTTCTACTTTCACAATTTTCGGCCAAATATTTGTCAATCTCATTGCTACACCCTATGGACTGCTCAGCCTCCAAGAAACAGTCAAACCTAGAATTAACCATCGCATATGGATCACTACAACCAATTGACTCACCTTCTATGTGTGTCCTCTCACTCCCACTTGGTACTTGTACATTTGGTGAATCAACACGACAGTAATAATCATACAACTTGACCAAGGAACCCCTCACCAATTCAACCATCACATCAGCCACTTCATTCCCATAAATTTCAGAAAAACAAAACTTTAAAAATCTCAATTTCTTTCTTGGATCAAGAATCATAGCCACATACAAGAGATTATTCATTTTATCCCCTTTCCCTCAATACTTATCAAACTTAGATTTCATTTTAGTTGCCATGTTTTTGAAGAGGTGGTTTTGTGATTTACTTAAATGGGAAATATTCTCTTGAATGACAAACATCTCATCAAAAAAGGTGTTTGCAGTAACATACAAAGAACCTGAAATTTTTTTTGTGGCATTGTAAAAAAGCTTCAAAAAACCCACAAATGTCCTACAATTTTGGAAATCAAAACCACTAGGAGATCCCATACCACCACTAATCTCCTTGTTCATAAACTATGAAGAATAACTATCATCCTCAAAGCCCATTCATATGAATACTTTCTCAAATTTTTGTGCGGTTTTTAACATGAGGTAGGTAGAGTTCCACCTAGTTGGTACATCTAGACAAAGAAGAGACTTAGACTCAATACCTAATCTCTCAACAAAACTCACAAAAGTTTGATTCCTATTTGGTGAGGACTTCACATACCTCACAGCTTCACGCACCTTAGCAATGGATGCATCAATTTCACTCATACCATCCCCCACAATCAGATTTAGGATATGTGCACAACATCTCATGTGTAAGAACTCATGTTCTAAAACAGTCCGCTCCCAATCTTTAGTTACATTTTCCAAAAACTTAATGGTGGCACCATTTAAGCTAGCATTGTCCACTGTTAAAGTGAATATGCCATTAATACCCCACTCACACAAACACATCTCAATCTTTCTACCTATAGTCTCCCCCTTATGGTCTTCAACTTGACAAAAATTCAAAATTCTCTTATGCAACTTCCAATCATCATCAATAAAATGACCTGTAAGGGACATATAACACAGATTTTGAATACTAGTCCATGTGTCCATAGTAAGACACACCCTACGACCTTTCAAGGCCCCCCTTAGTTTCTCTCTCTCAACACCATAAATGCTAATCACATCCCTAGCCACAGTTTGACAAGATGAAATATCTCTAATTCGCAACTTAGGTTGTAAGGTTGTCGAATATCTTTGAAACCCATACCCTTCAACAAACCTAAAAGGCAACTCATCTATTATAACCATTTCAGCAATTGCCTTTCTAAAAGCTTCAACAGTAAAGGCTGTTGGCACAAGCTGAAACCCTTCCTCCCCATCCTTTTTGGGTTCAAACGCTAAGGTTTGTTGCCCTTTAAGTGTATCTCTATTAGGGTTCTTAACACAAACTGGAGTATGATTCAATAAATTAGCAGTACCATGCCCCTTACTATCAGCTAGATAAGTTTTTTGATAGTAATTACAAACAGCCTTAAAATGACCCTCACCAATATCTACTTTTTTAAAATGGTCCCAAGCAATAGACTTTTTCCTATTACTACACACCTTGCCTTTACCTTTAGGTGGAAGTGGAACCTCAGCATTAGTTGGAGGGGCAGTAGGTACAGCTTGGGCAGTAGGTGTTGTTTGGGAAGGGGGTATAGCTTGGGCAACAGGTTCAGTTTGGGCAGTAGGTGTTGTTTGGGAAGGGGGTGCATCATTAAAGGGTTCCATAACCTAAAGACATCAAAATTATGCATTAGCAAACAACAAAAAAAAAAACTAATCCTAAGAAAATACAAGTACATTGATCATGGAAAAAAAAAAAAAACAAAACAAGGAATAAAACAGGCAGATAAGAAAATAAAAATGTGTTTGGATTTTATCTTTTTAAAACAGGGGTTCATATTCTTCTTTTACGGTGAAGATACAAGTACATTGATCATAAAAAGTAAAAACAAACAAACAAAAACAAAACAAGGAATAAAACAGGGCAGATACAAATCACACTCAGAGCACACTAAAATAATGAATCAAACTAACTATAATGACTGTCTGTAAAGAGTAAACATGAAAATAAACACAAAGCACACTCAGAAAAGTGATAACTCAAGTCTTCGAAAAATGATAACAGAAACAAACACACTCAAATTAGGGGTTCCATCTTTAAAAAGAGATAAATCAAGTCTTAGACCAACAAATCAAATAAAAAAAAATTAGGGTTTCATCTTTGAATGATTGAATCCAGTCTATTGTTCAGTTTTGGTCCCTAATCTTTAAGTTTTAAATCATTTGAACAAGATCCCTTAAGTTGCTTTTCATATCATTCTTATTACATATCAAAAAATAAATCATTTGAACAAAATGATAAACCCATATCACAAATACACAATCACAAAATACAGAAAAAGAGGGATGAAAAGGGAAAAAAAAAATTTACCTGATCTGAGACTAGGAAGCTGAGACTGAGAAGACCCGTGGAGTGAAGACGGCGGCGTTAGGTGGGCTGTGAGGCGGCGTCAGGTGGGCTGTGAGACGGCGGCAACAGCAACCAGCAACCCGGTGAAGTGAGTAAAAGACTTGGTTTGTTTCAAAATAAAAAAGACAGTTAGAAATCACTAGAGAGATTAGAGAGCAGAGAGAAAAGTAAGAACTCAGAGAGAATACCCATTTATAAGAGAGAGAGAGATGAGGGTTGAGACTTGAGAGTCTTGAAGTGTAGCTGAGTAGAGAAAGGGGTGGGGAAAATCTGATTTTGATTTTGATTTGAGGTGTAGCCGTTCCATATCTTCAGATTGCTGACCATGGGCATGGGGAAGTGATGAAAAATTGCCATCTGATTTGAAGTGTAGCCGTTCCATATCTTCAAAAGAAGATTTTTTTTGTGTGAAAATTGAGAAATATGAGTGGTTTTAGGCAATGGGTACTCAGGACTCTTACTTTTAGTCCCATCACTGTGGCAGACTTGCAGTAGCCAAAAGTCCAATCAGTACACTCTCCTTCAGACTTCACATGTTCTGTAATTACCAACATATATATATATATATATATATTTTAATCTTAAGTAATCGGTCGGGTCGGGTTCTACAGGTTTTTAACCCATTAACCCGCCACCTGAATCGATTATTCGGGTTTTACTAGAGAGAGACCCGAAACTGAACCACCATGGACTTCGGGTCCACCCGCTGGGTCTCGGGTCGGTCGGATCTGGGCGGGTTGGTCGGGTTTTTAAGCTGCTGGACACCCCTAAGTGTCGGTGGTGGCTTGAGGAGGTTGAGGTTGAATTGGGCATTTGTGATTGTGATGATACAAGGCGTGGCTATGACAACTTTCTTGTGTGTTTCATAGTGTTATACTCTGAGCATATATGTGCACAGTGACCAAACCCCCTAATTGTTAAAAATGTTTACCTTTGTTTTTAAAAGGCTGAAACCAGCTTTTAAAATTACAAAAAATGAATCAAAGTTAATGTTTGTCATTGGATGAGAGAGTGAAGTGGGAATGGAAGATGATTATAAACGCTTTCAAAAATTAGAAATGAATCAAAGTCATCATGTTTTTACCATTCAATGAAAGTGTAATGGAAATGGAAGATGAGATTAAGATAATGAGTATGTAAATATAGTCAGTGACTTTATGTTAGCCGTTGGATCATAATAAAGTGGGAATGGAGGGTGAAAAGGGTGAAAATCTAGGTTGATGGATCTTCATGAAATGGGCCTGACTGTTCCACATCCGTGGGCCGATATAGGACAGGCCTAACCTGTGCAAGTTTGTTATGGACGGATCCTGCATGAACGGATGCAACAGTGACGGGTCAAGCACCCACGTGGCAGGCAGAAAACCCTAGATGAGAAATACTTGCAACACATACTTAGCCACCATAGAATCCCAAGGTAAATGGAATTCTAGCACAAAGAGGATTCCGGAAGATACGCGCATTAATGAAGATCTTTTCTATAAGAAAATATTTTATCCATCACGTTTGGGATTATTCAAGAGGATTTCTATAAAGAAAAAACTTCCACACCATGGAAGAGATGTCAACCCTCTATTACTATAAAAGCTCCAATACCCTCATAAATCAAGGTATGTATAATTTACCCCTCTCTAGCACTCTAGAGTCATCAATAAGTTCTAACTTGACTTTTGGAGGGTATTTGGCCGGCACCACACTGGTGCTCTCTGTTAGATCTTCCCTTTCTGTTGTGTAGGTGTTATTTTGAGCGTGCAAGCATTGTGTGGCTTACTGGTGGTTTCTTCGGCATCATCAGAGGGTTAAGATTAAGATGGTAAGTGTGTAAATTTTAAGCTTTCTGGTTTGCTTTTTTAGTTTTACATTTGTACTTTGTTTAGCCATTTGGAATATATCTTTTATTTGATTCGTTGATATGTTTAATACCTGAATGTAAAACCTTAAAAAGAAGTTTCATTTATGTATATACTTTTTTTTTTTCGTTATTAAAAAGGATCATAGCAATGTGAAAGAAAATTTTGTAATTAGTCCTTTGGTGGTTCATTCTCAAGAATTGAAGTGGCAAAATTGTTATTACTTTATAAGTAATATAGCATAGAATTTTGTGGCTGGAACTGATTCCATGTAATGGTTATTTCCAAGTATAATATACCTTACGGAACTTTTGGGGGGGGGAGGGGGAACAATTAGTGCCAAACATTTTCAAACCAAATGTAATACAAATGTTGTTTACTGCAACGTAATTGATATTGCCTGGCATGAAGTTTGTTTTTTTAATTCCCCCATTATAAGAAAAACTCAATATATATATATAAACTTTATGGTTGAATGAGTTTTCAAGTTTTTTTTTTTTTTTTTTTTTATAGGAGTTTTTAAGTTTTTAATTTCTTTGAGAATGGTGGTTGTTTATGTGTGTGTGGATGTATTATATACCATTTTACAACACTTAGGACTAATTTTATTAATATTAGTACCAAATAACCCATCCATCTACTTACTGCAAAAAACCAATTTTATTAATATTAGTACCAAGTAACCACTCATCTACCTACCGCAAAAAAATCAAGTGATCACTTTATTTTACCCAGATAAAACTACCTCATCATCATTATCGTTGAATGCTCCTGTGTGCGTAAGAGTGTGCTTAAGCAGGGTTTACTAGTTTATATAAGAGGAAGATAGATCATAGCTTTATAGTTCGGTTTTATAATTTTTCTAATTCCAAGGTCTAAAATATACTAGTAATTTTCCTTCTTTTGCACATCATGTGACATTTGGTGATGGCGATGTAACAATTTTAAATTCCATCTACTTGTTGTATCCGCCAGTCGTTGCATGGCTGTGCGGTTGGGTGGGGAATTGGGAAATACACTTCCACCCTTTTGAATACGAATGTACAATGAATAGTGCTTGACATTATAAATAATCCAGTAAATAATATTTTCCTTTGAGGTAAAATCTCAATAAATAAATTAAGAACAATACATAGAATCATTTTGTAGAAAAAAAAAAAAGTAAAAAGGCTTTATAACTTAATACATATAGTTGTATTCTATAGAGTACAGAATTTGGTGGTTTTAATTTGCATTTGTCAAAACAATGCTTATTAAATAATTAAAAATAAATCGATAGAATATTTTTTGGAGACTAAAATATGATGGCAGTATATTTGTTAATGTAAAAAGATTAAGAAAATTCCTCAAAATAAATAAAAATGAGAAAAAAGAAATATAAAAGCATGGACCGCGTGGTGATGGGTGAGATTAAGATATTCATTAAATTAAAGGAAGAAAAAAGACTTTTTTTTTTTCAAAAACAAATATATAAAAAGCCTCCAATTAAGCATATATATGTATGCAGGGTTGCAAAGCAACATATTTAATAATTATTTGAAGGTTGTTAACACTTTTATTATTATTATTATTACACTCACAACTTGTTCACCCACCTACGACTCTACCCGGTCGATATGTCCATGATTTCAAAGATTCCATCTTTATTTATGACTTTTTTTCAGAGATTTGGAGCGAAGTAGTACTTAAAAAGTGCAATAAAAATAAACTAAATAATAAAAAAAATTGTCTTTTTCAGCTAATATTAGACGCAACTTTTATTTATTTAATATATTAATCTTATTATTTTTATTTTTCTTAACAAGGCATACTCATCTCATATCATCACTTTTCTGTCTCAATCTCCTTCAATTTTTTATTTTTTTCTTCACGTTAGATTCTATCAAAATTACTCTCTCAACTATATATTATAAACAAAATAGTCAAGCAGAATAAATAAATAAAAGTGACAACGTTGCTTGTGACTAGTATGCACTATCAATGGGAAAACAACAGAGGATATAATTGAAAGGTGGGACAGGGAGCTTGATGATGATGTTGGCCTTTAACTTTCATTTCAGACAAACAAAACTTGCGCCAATAGTTTCAGGGCAGCACTCTATCCTTCAACGTGGAGTTCTGAAACTGGATTATTGGCAGCCACACACAATTGACCAAATTTGCCAGATAAAAAATCTGGAGTTAGGGATGGCCCAATAAACTATACATCTTCACGTCAAATTTTAGATGACAAATTTTAATAATTGAGTTAAAAAAATATATTTTAATAATAAGTCTAAATTAAATCTATTAATAGCTTGTTATATAAAATTTGTTGTGAGATTGTTGTGGTGTAGTATTAATTATTTTCGAATTTAGGATCTGTTTGGATACCGTTAATTTACTGAAAACTAAAAATTTATTACTGAAAATAACGTAGCAAAATATTTTTTTTAAAGAAAAAACACTGTTTATGAACACTATTTACGCATTTTTGTGCTTTGACTGGTTCATGAATAGTGTCATGGGACCAGCCAAAAAAACGTAAATGCAGCTTCAGTGCTAAGCAAACGCACATTTAGTGAACGTTTGGATCACGTTCACGTTTACGCGTTTTGCGGTTCCAGCTTTTTTTTTTTTTTTGGGATCAATGCCTAGTGCACTGTTCATGAGACATGAACAGTGCATCAAAGCATATGAACAGTAACCTGCGTTACCAAAAAAAAAAAAAAAAAAAAACAGTAACCTGCGTGTGAACAACAACTTTTTTATTATTTTTTTTATTGTTTTTAATTTTCAGTTTTCAACAAAATAAGCGGTATCTAAACGCACCCTTAGTGTGAAAAGGAAAAATAGGAGGTCTTTCTGGATGAAGAAAAAACAATAACAATTATTAACAAATACCAATACTTGGTAGACATTTTATATGGTATATAAAAAAAAAAAGTATTGTCTAAGCAATACATAGACCAAACTATAAACTATACATTTTTACATCAAATTTTAGATGACAAATTTTACTAATGAGTTAAAAAAATATATTTTAATAATGAGTCTAAATTAAAACTAGTAATAACTTGTTATATAAAATTTGTTGTGAAATTGTTGTGGCGTAGTATTAATCATTTTGGAATTTAGGATCTGTTGGGATACCATTTATTTATTGAAAACTGAAAATTTATTACTAAAAACAGTGTAGCAAAATATTTTTTTTAAAGACAAAACACTGTTTATGAACACTATTCACTTGTTTTTGTGCTTTGATTGGTCCATGAACAATGCCGTGGGACCAGCCAAAAAAACGTAAACGCAGCTTCAGTGCTAGGCAAACGCACACTTAGTGAATGTTTGGATCATGTTCACGTTTACACGTTTTGCAGTTCAAGCTTTTTTTTTTTTTTTGGGACCAATGCTTGGTGCACTGTTCATGGGACATGAATAGTGCATCAAGGCATATGAACAGTAACCAGCATGTAAACAGTAACTTTTTTATTATTTTTTTTAATTGTTTTTAGTTTTTAGTTTTCAGCAAAATAAGCGGTATGTAAATGCACTCTTAGTCTAAGAATGAAAAATAGGAGGTCTTTCTGGATGAAGAAAAAACAATAACAATTATTAACAAATACCAATACTTGGTAGACATTTTATTATTTTATATGGTATATATAAAAAAAAAAAAAAAAGTATTGTCCAAGCAATACATAGACCAAACTATTCCACAGTCCACAATACGTAATTTGTTGAAACTCATGCGGTCTCAAACCAAAAAAGGTGAGACAAAAAAGAGAATTAATAAGGTGTATATGTTGGGGTTATCACCATCACCAAGTTAGCAAAAAATTACCGTATATTGTACTTGTTTACCAATTCCTCGTAATCCAGAATAGGGGAAACATAACATAAGCAGTTATTAGAGAATACCTATAGAATAGAAATAAGTAAAGTAGAGTTTGGTCATCAATGATAACATTCTGAATATCTCAGCCCATATTCTCTACATGATTGCTCATGGATGGTTATTCCCTAAGCCTGACCATCTTGAATGAGGGGGTATACCATGCATCAGATGCACGGTGTATTTTCTTATCTTAAATCCAATTTATCTTAATGTCCCTAAGATAGACCAAATAATTTGGGGAATTGATTTCACTTCTTGTCCGAAAATGTGGGTGTTCCAAGTGAGTTGCATATTGTCCTAACATAGAAGGCAAAAGTCAATTTCAAAGGTAAATTAAAGGATATTAATGGAGGATTTCTAGATGTGTTAAATGACCAATGCTACTGTTCTCATTTGGACCCCATAACTGACATCACTTTTTTTTTTTTAACTACCATTATCAATTTGCCAATATGCCACATCAACAATTATGAAAAGTATGTCAAATTTTTTTGTGTCTATAGACATTCTCCTGTTAAATTCTTATGACACCAATCGTACAAGGACCTGTGAAAGAAATTAAGAAAAATTACATTTTAAACACTATAAGAGCCCGTTTGTTTAGGCGTTTAGAGAGCTCAAAATGGCAGTTTAGGAAAACACAATTCCGATGATATGTGTGGCTAGGCAATATTTGTGGGATTGCGTTTTTAATTTTGCAGATTTTCGCGATTTAGAAAATGCAATTTCCCACTACTTTTTCAGCGTCGCGTGATTTGTAAGATTGCATTACTGCTTATATTTTTGGTTGAAAACCTAAATTAGCCTCAACTTCACGCTTAATGACCAAAATGCCGGGCTTTCCCTTCCCCATATATATGCCATTGAGCAAGAACAGAGAATAGAGAGCCAAATATCGTGAAACTAATGGAGAGAACCAAAAACTGAGGATATATATATATATATATATCTTTTTTGAAACTATATCATTTTAATATCTTTCTCTTGATGATTTTTTATTTATTTATTTTATTTAAATTTGATAAACTTCTCTCCATGAATTTCAACAACGACAACATCATTATTGTTGTTATTATTAATGCAATTGTTAAGCTTAATTACATATTTTCAATAATGATAATAATAAAAAAATGATTACAGGAAAAAAAGACAAAATAACTTTAACAAAATAGTTAAGTCATTTTTTGGAATTTAAAATGGTATTTTCAAAACGCATGTTTTAAAAACACACATTTTAAAACAGTTTTTCCAAACAGACCCTAAGTTGAGTTAGAGAGTGTACAAATTAAACCTAGTAGGTTTAACAGCAATCAATTAAATCATGAAATTTAAAAGTAATAAATTAAACCTTAGAGTAATATTATAGACACAAATTATTTTACAAAAATTTTACAAACTATTCGTCTAGCAATTATTATTGGTTTTTTTCTAAATCCACCATCAATATCATTTTTTTTTTTACTTATTAATAACCACCCACCATATCAGTAGTTTGTAAAAAAATTTGTGGCTTTAACATTTTCCTAAACCTTATAGTTTCAAAAGTAAAAATTAATTTATAAAGTAAAAAAAAAAAAAAAAAAAAAACATTAACCAATTCAAGTGGACTATGTTTGGGGTAAAATAGAAGCTCAAGGTTTAATTTGTTATTTTTTCTCATAAAAAAATTGTTATTTTTCGAAATATTAGGGTTTATTTATTTATTTTTACTTTTGAAACTATATGATTTAATTTATTACTTTTTATAACTTTGTGGTCTAATTTTTTACTTTTAAAATTATAGAGTTTAATTTTTTGCACTCCTAAATTATAGGGTTTAAATGAAGTTTTCCTAAGAAATTGTTGGTCCCTTAGAAGATCTTTTTTTTTTTTTTTTTTTTTTATAATAATATTTATCACTTGACTAAATATGGAAAACAACCATTAAGAAGGCAAAGTCTTATGATATAAATGGGAATCTGTATTAAGCCATGTTCACATTGGGACCATTGGAATATTCAAGATGGTCTACTCTTGTCATACATATATGTGGTGCTAAGCGAAATGAGATTGCAGATCTTTTAATTTTGTATCTTGTTTTGGTGGTTTCCGCATAATTATACTTCGGCTATACATCTCACCAGGATTTATTCGTTTGTGGACAGCAAACTTTTGGAGTAGCGAACTATAGACAAAAAGGGATTGGGGTCTTTATCATTATGATTCTGCTTGGATTAGTCTATGGCCCAAAAATGTAGACAAAAAACCCAATGATTCTTTCTATAATGACCCTGAGGTTCAGCCCAAAGAACCAGGCTGATCTGTATGTAAAAAACATATCTGCCCACTAATTCTTTTCAGGGAAAGTGTTCATTGAGGAAAAACAAAAAATAAAAAAAAGAACTACAACCAACCATTATTCAGCTTCTCTGATAGTTTGTAAATGGGATGGAATCAGAGTTTCATCTTTGGGGAGGCGAGGGGGGCTAAAATATGAAACAATTTTTTTTTTTTAATAGTTTTAAAAAATAAGAAATATAATAATATTCAAAACTAAATTAATATATGAACATCTGAACTACCAAGGATTAACAAAATATAAATTAACTAAAAATTAACTGTTTTTTAACAAAATTTTGAAAAATGCTGTTTAAACCCTTAGCATGGCTTACTACTGATTTTATCAAATTAATCGATTTCTGTTCAAGTATTTAATTAACCAATCAGTTTTGGGTTTTGCCAAGTAGTGAAATATAGTGAGGTGGAATTGAGATTTTTGGGCCTTTTGTAAGTTGTAACGGCGGTTTCTTTCGCAGCCCAATTTAGATAATGAGATGAGAAATAATTGTAAAGGCCTAAAATAATTTGTGGAGAATATTTAGGTATTTTTTTTTTGTGAGTGGGTAAATAAAATTGAATAGGATTTGGGCATGTGGTATGTGTGAAAAATTATACCTCAACAACTGTCTACCATGCACAAGACCTAATAATTAATTCAAATTAAGGACAAAATTTTTAATTGATTGCTCATGCGATCGATTGCTTGTATGCTCAATTGTTCACATTCTTGGTTGCTCTTCACATATTCAATACTTTGCTTTCGAGATTAGTCTCATTAACATACGGTTGCCACACTTTACATAAAGTATGTTTCCTTCTTTACATAAAGTATGTTTCCTTTGACATTGTCGAAATTATTACTTTGTTGGTTGTGTATTTTTCTTTTCATAATTTCTTAATGATTTTACTTTTTTTATTATTATTTATTTTTTATAATTTTAATAATCTCTTATTCTCTATGCCTTTGTCATGTCTCTTTTCCAGTTTATTTCCACGTCTCCTTTGATTCCCTAAAATTTTATCCCACTTCCACTCCATCTCCCCTTTTAGAATGTATGTTTCACTTGATGGAAATTATTACTTTGTAGAAGAAAAAGGTGAGTTGAAGGTTTGAGGTATCGGTTAGATGGAGCAACGTATGAGAAAAATGAGATATTAGAAGAATTAATTTTGGTTGTAACGTACAATGTATGTGTAATTAAAAATTGTATAAGTATTTCAATTTGTATAAATAATATATGCCAAGAAGATAAGACTAACCTCTTCGCAAGTACGTTGTGCAAGCTCAAATGCCCTTCTATTTTTTTTTTTTTTTAATAAAAGTGACAACTTTTTATTTATCATAATTCGGGATTGATGCATTTTTCTATCACCGAAATTTCTAGGAGTTTGATGAGATGTAGTACAAAATATAAACACATCAAGAAATGCATAAATCTCATTACACCTTTAGATATTTTTGTAATTGGAAAATGCATTAAGCTTGAATTTTGATGAATGAAAAATTATGTCATTCAGGAAAAAAAAAAAAAAAAAAAAAAGAAGAGTGTGTGTGAGTTTTGTTGTTGTTATTATTAATTGTTTCTGTTTTAGGAGGGACCATTGAGCTGAATGGCCTAGATGACCCTTTTATTTTTGAAATATTTGGGCTAACATTCAATTTTGAGGGGCTAGAGTGTAATGTTTCTTTGCCCAAGTTAAAAATCTTATATATATACTAGTCTTGTGCTTAGAGAATTTTCTATTTTTTTGAGTAAATGTTAATAATTTGCATCTATTATTATTTAGAAATATATATTTTTATTTTTCAAACAAATAAAAATGATAAACTTTAGAGATAAACAGTAATTGTAATTTCATTTTTGAACGGAAAAAAATCCTAAATTTTAAGAGTTTTCTTTTTAAATTTAAAATAAAATTTGTTATTTGACATTTATGACCCTATTATAAAAGTTCAGTTGAAATAAGAGAAACTTCTTATATATATATGTTAGTCTCTGAGCACACAGGTGTGAGGCTCTTCTATTTTTTTTGGATAAAGGTTAATAATTTGCATCTATTATGATTTAGAAATATATATTTGTTTTATTTTTCAAACAAATAAAAAGAATACACTTTAGGAAAAGCAATTTCTTTTTTGAACATAAAAGGAAAAAATCCTAAATTTTAGGAATTTTCTTTTTAAATTTAAAATGAAATTTGTTATTTGACTGAAATTTTTTATTTGACATTTATGACCTTATTTCTAATTGAAATTACCCTTCACTAATTAGGGTATTTTTGAACCACATTAAAGTTCAGAAGGGAAAAAAATCCTAAATTTTAGGAATTTTATTTTTGAATTCAAAATGAAATTTGTTATTTGACATTTATGACCATATTTCTGAATGAAATTATATTTCATTAATGAAAGTATTTTTGAACCATATAAAAGTCCAGTTGAAGGAGGGAAATATTCTTATATATAGTATAGATATATATAAAATTTAATTTTTAAAATTTTTTAGAGGGCCATGAACTCCTATATATGTTAAGACATATGTGAATCATGTTAAGAATATATGTCATTTAGAATTGGCTAATCATTTGACAAAACGCACTTTACTTGTAATTGGGTAGATATAGGATGTGTTTAATACTTCAAGGAACAAGAGTTCAAAGTCTAGTATTAAAGCCATGAAGATTGGACTAAGAAACAAGTGAAGAAAAACTGTTTATTAAAGCTGGACAGATTCTCGACAACTACCGTCAGATAATATCTTTTGAGGTTTAATGAAGCTCGACAGATAGCTTGACAAATGTATCTATCGAGGTCTTTATAGATAGCTTGACAGCTGTATCTATTGAGAATTATGAAATTTAGATTTTCAAATTTGATTTTTGGCCCATGCTGACATGTATGTGTAGGGTTTTTTTCTCACAATCCTAGACATATATAAGACTTATTTTAAAGGTCGTCACATAAGAGAATACAAGGATAACACATGCAAAAAGTGAACGAATGCTTTATTCTCTCTGAAGAAGTTACTGCGTTTTTGCACCTTAGGGTTTTGTAAGCAAGTGCTTCTTGATTTTCATTGTTGATGAAGTGAAGAACTTTGCGACCAACATCTTCCTCAAGTTAGTGTGTTAGTCACGTATTGGGAGCCGTGCATTATTGGTTAGTCACGTACTAGGATCCGTGTAAAAGGGTAGCGTTCATATATTGAAGAGTTCAGAGGTGCTAAAGTGGTAGAAGGTTTCTACTATAAGTTCATCTACGGGAATTGTAGAGTCTAAGGACAAAAATTTTGTACTAGATCTGAAACTTCTCTTTATTATAGTGGATTGCTTTTTGGGAAGGTTTCCCCCCAGGTTTTTACTGTGAAGTTAGTTTGTTTTATTGGTTTTCCTGAGTCATCATATCTTATCTTATTTACTTTTCCGCTGTGCATGATATTGATGTTAGTTTGTTTTAACAATGTTTATTAATAATAAATCTAATTAACAACTTGGGTTTAAAACTTGTTAATTCTATCAACCGGGGTCTAAATATCCCAACAATATATACATTCAATGAGTCCATCATCCTTGCCATACATGTGTTGGTTGTTTCGTTTGGTCTAACATATGTGATTTTCTTGGAATTTCATAGTTTTTGGATTCAAATACAAATGGCATCAACTAGATAGGGTAGGTCTTTGTAGTCAATTAGCGTACTCTTAACATTAATGGTGTTTAACCTTATTTGAGTGGTTGATGTGCTTCCTTATCAACTATATCTTGGAGTGGCAATTCGTGTTCGTGTGTTAAGTTCATGTTGTGTCAAGTCATGAGTATTCGATGATATAGGTCAACATTAACTCGACATGTTTATTAAACGGGTTAAGATTCCTTAACCCTAACACGACCCATTTATTAAACGGGTCAGTCGTGTCGACCTGTTTATCAAATTTTATCAAAATGAAAAAAAAAAAAAAATTTTATGAAGAAACAAACAAACAAATTTTTTTAATATAAAATTCAAAACTAGCGAGTAATTGCATCACAAATAATTATTCAAAATTAAAACATATCACAATATCACAAATAATCAACCACAATATGTCAAAGAAAATAAACCACAACAACTAATAAGTTTATATACCTAGAGTTTAAAGGGTATATTGGTAAAATGTCATTTAATTAAACAGGTCAGATGAATCAAACGGGTTCTATATGTTCAACACTAACCCAATCCGTTTATTAAATGGGTCAGTCTTGTCAACTTGAATATGAAAAGAACCTGTTAAGTCTCAACCTATAACCTGCTAATTTCATGTGGTGTCGTGTCGTGTCGGGTTCACTGGTTGTGTCCAATTTTGTCACCCCTAACTATACCGATGCGACATAAGCCAAGGAATTTGTTTTCTAAATTGGAAAGCCATGCATGTCTGTAACATGAGGCCTTGGTTTCATCTTAGATTACCTAGTCCACAAGGAACCAAGAATTAAATTTTGGAGTCTTGTTCAAATCATGTGTCCGCGTGTTTTTTCCCTTTTCCTTTTGGAAATTTTGTTCGTTTCAAATACTAGTTATCGATTAGCCATTTTTGCCATTTTGTTTTTTGATACGAGGATTGTAGAGTCTAGAGACAAAAGTTTTGTATTAGATCTGAAATTTCTCTTTATTATAGTGAATTGCTTTTCAGAAAGGTTTTCCCCCAGGTTTTTTACTGTGAAACTAGTTTGTTTCATTAATTTTCCTGGGTCATCATATCTTATCTTATTTACTTTTCCGCTGTGCATGATATTGACATGATATTGATGTTAGTTTGTTTTAACAAGGTTTATTAATAATAAATCTAATTAACAACTTGGGTTTAAAATTTGTTAATTCTATCAATCGGAGTTTAAATTTTCTAACAATTTATACATTCAATGAGTCTAGCATCCTTGCCGTACACGTGCTGGCTGTTTCATTTGGTCCAACATATGTGATTTTCTTGGAATTTCATAGTTTTTGGATTCAAATACAAATGGCATCAATTAGATAGGGTAGGTCTTTGTAGTCAATTAGCATACTTTTAACATTAATGGTGTTTAACCTTATTTGAGTAGTTGATGTGCTTCCTTATCAACTGTATCTAGGGATGGCAATTCGTGTTCGCGTGTCGGGTTTGTGTCGTGTCAAGTTATGAGTATTCGATGATATAGGTCAACATTAACCCGACATGTTTATTAAACGGGTCAAGATTCTTCAATCCTAACACGACTTATTTATTAAACGGGTTAGTCGTGTCGACCTGTTTATCATATTTGATCAAAATGAAAAAAAAAAAAAAATTTATGAAAAAACAAACAAATAAATTTTTTTAATATAAAATTCAGAACTAACGAGTAATTGCATCACAAATAATCATTCAAAATTAAAGCATATCACAATATCACAAATAATTAATCACAATATGTTAAAGAAAATAAACCACAACAACTAATAAGTTTATATACCTAGAGTTTGAAGGGTATATTGGTAAAATGTAATTTAATTAAATGGATCAGATTGGTTAAACGGGTTCTATATGTTCAACACTAATCCAACCCATTTATTAAACGGGTCAACTGTGTCAACCCGAATATGATACGGACTTGTTAAGTCTCAACTCATAACTTGCTAATTTCATGTCGTGTTGTGTCGGGTTCACGGGTCGTGTCAAATTTTGCTACCCCTAACTATATCGATGCGACACAAGCCAAGGAATTTGTTTTCTAGATTGGAAAGCCATGCATGTCTATAACATGAGGCCTTGGTTTCATCTTAGATTACCTAGTCCACAGGGAACCAAGAATTAAATTTTGGAGTCTTGTTCAAATCATGTGTCCGCGTGTTTTTTCCCTTTTCCTTTTGGAAATTTTGTTCGCTTCAAATACTAGTTATCGATTAGCCATTTTTGCCATTTTGTTTTTTGAGAATGGCAAATGAATTCAATGATGATGCATGCAAAACGGTGTGTGCCATGACGTCGACTTGAATTTTCGTTGTAGTTTTGTATTTTCAAGTTTGTTTAGAATCACAAAGATTGGGCCTCACGTTCTTCTGTGTACTCTATTCTATTGTCAATTCTCTTTAATTTCTTTTCTCCCCCAACCTCCACTATCTCCTTTCGTTTTCGATCAGGTGTAAGATTTGGATGGTGCCAACGAAATTTACTATAACTAACCTCTAGTTTTGTCAAATGTCGGCTTGTCTTTTAGCTGTTATAATGAAACTAATATACGCGGTTTAAAATTTCATTCATGCACATATATATTTCTTTGAAAAGCAAATTTAATGCATGCACATATTTCTTTGACAAGTAAAACGAGAAAGAGAGATATCGTTTAGAAAAAAAGGTTTGATTGGTTCATTAGACTTTAAAAAAAAAGTTGTATATTATAAAAACAATTTTTAAAAAATTATATATATAGCACAAAAAATTATATATATATAGCACATGCTCAAACTTATTAACATCATTCTTAATTTGGATTTACAGGCTTGGGCATGAAGTTTTGGCAAGGAATATATATATTAACTAACAATTGGCAATATTTATTACGTTCACATGATCGATAAAGATAATCCAACTAGTGTTCAGAAAAGGTTGACAATACGAACAATCTACATAGAATATGTTCATACTTCATATATACAAAGGATTTAGGGTTGTTAAATATATTATTATTAGCAACGTAATGTGTTATACTATGTTGTGTATGCTAGAGTGAATGCGGAAGAGAAAAATATAGAATAAGAACACTGAGAACACGAGGTTATGTGGTTCAGCCTTGACGGCCTACATCTACAGAGGAATCCCTTAAGGGCTACATCTTTATTATGTATAAGAGTGTAGTACAATAACCTGTGTTACAATGAACCATAACATAAGTATATATAGGTGACTAAACCCTAGACTACTAGTATAAGCAGGATTGGGCTTGGGCCTATTACATTGGGCTAATATATGTCTAATATATATCTCTAACACCCCCCCTCAAACTTAAAGTGGAAGCTCGATGAAGGCTTGAGGTTGGATAAGTATGAGAAGATCCCTTGGAGATGCCTTGAATAATGCCTCTAAAGAAACCACGATGAAGAATGTGCCAATTGACCAATTTCGGAGTCTCAAATGAAGAAACGAAGTCCAAAATTGGAATTTACGCAAAAAACTAAACAAGATAGGCCTTGTTGGAAATTTTTGACTTTTGATCAAAGGTCAACGCAAAAAGTCAAAGTCAACTGGTCTAGGGTCAAAGTCAACGGATACTGGTCCGAGTTGGTTCTGGGTTTCCGAGTCGGGTCACAGATCGGGCAGCAGAGCCGCTGACGTCATCCTATGATGTGTTGCTGACGTGGACTAGGGCTGATGTGGATGTGCTTGCGTGGCTGCTGACATGGAGTGATGACGTCAGATGATATCAGCAGGACTTTTCGGCGCGTGACGGCGTTCCACCGATGCGTGAAGCAGATACCAGAAATGTTGGAGGCGCGTGACAGCGCGTTTCACATCGTATGAGGCCCAGATTCTCCAGCTATGTAGATCGGTGGACCGCAAGGCTTTCTTGGTGGCGCGTGTGGCGACTAAACCCTAGACTACTAGTACAAGCAGAATTGGGCTTGGGCCTATTATATTGGGCTAATATATGTATAATATATATCTCTAACAAGGGTGGTCCACCATTTTTATACAATACTGACACGATTATCACTGACACGGCTTAGACTAGTTCCAATGATTAATGACCTAAATGCAGCGTGACTGTTGTGTCATCAAAAAAAAAAAAAAAAAAAAGGATAATAGAGAAGATTGACCTTTTGAGCTTTGACCCAACAGAGTCTTACTGCGTTTTAACTCTAAAACACACGCTGTTAGAATGTTCCGCGTGGAGTAACATATTTTCTTGCCTTAACAAAATTTTACACCCTAAACTCACAAATTTTCCGTGTTTGGGGTCTACGTCGACGTGTATGTATGTATGAACATGAGTTGAGTCTGAGTGACGCCCAAGATGATCTTACAAGGTGGAAATACGAGACCTTTGGTGGTTGAACTAAATTCATACATACCATATTTCTTCAGAGACTTTGATTGTGTTCGTATATCATATATCTATATTATTATTCTTAGCTATCAAATCCATCTCCTTTGATGAATTAATGAGCAAGCAACTAGTGGATAAGATTAATCTATCAGCATATATGCCCATTAAATTCTAACTTTTTTTCCTTCAATATTTTTTTGTACAAGACCAAAGGATTATTTTTATCTTAGTATTCGGTAATCAATCGAAGAAAGCAAGGTGCACTGATAACATTAATTAATCCTTCGAGAAGGAGAAGCTTTTAGAAGAAAGATTAAGTCAATGTGTTGCAAATTTCAAGACATTATTTTTGAACCTTGGGTTGTTTGGTGGGATTCCAAAGAGAAGGTAAGGTAGTTGTAGTTGGATCGATTTGTTCATCCAAATTTCTTGACCTTTATCAACACATAATAGTAATTAATAATAAATTATAACCCAATAGTTTTGTTAAATAATGTGTATATATAATGTATGGACAACTAAGTAAAACAACCCCACACAAACCCACACACAAAAAAAAAAAAAAAAGGAGGTTGAGAACAGGGTTGCAACTTACAAGACCATTTTGTCAATGATATTTTCTGTGTAGTCATAAATTTTCCGTGAAATAGCAAAAATCAGATTAAGAAATTTTAGATTGTGATAAGCACCGTGTTACTTACCATAAGTTGTTAATGAAAATATGAGTAATTAGCAACCATGAAACACATGAATGGTCACAGTCTTTTGCAAGCTTAAAAAGGCAGCCTCTTTTTTCCCGGAGATAGCAAGCACATTGGTATAAACCTATTGGCCATTAGTGTATTATATTACTAGCTTTTGTGGTAAGTATTATCTCACTGGCTTAGTTGTTGCTTAGTGGAGCATATAATATGGCCACTTTAGTTCAAAACTCATTGAGTTTAAAACTTATGAAAAGTTCCACAAGTTAATAATGTTTGAAACATTAGTCTATAATATTTTCACAACAAATTTTATATAGCAGATTGTTAACGGCTATTACTGATGCGTAAAAAAAGTAATTTTATAGCGAGTTCAAATTAAAATCAATAACAACTTATCATTTAATATTTGTTGTAAAAATATTATGAAAATATTATCAAAGTTGCAATTTTTATTTATTTATTTATTTATGAAAATTAAGTTTCACGACCCATTTGTTTTTGGTTAATTAAGCTTTCACTATCTAATCCAGAGAGGATCCAGTTTTTCAAGTTGAAATGTTCATTAGTATTAATATTTTTTTTCTTGAAATGACACTTATGCCCATTAATTGACTTTCGATAGGTGACAAAATGAAGAATGGTCCATTAAATACCTACTCCCTCTATTGACAAAATTGCATTCGAGAGAGGGAGAGAGAGACCTCTTCAATCTTCATAATCAGGAGGGATAACACGGAAAGTAATCTTAATGTTAGTTTCAAATTTGAACTAATAACAATTAACCGCCTGTAATTTGTTGTAAAAATGTTGTAAAATTGTTGTAAACGTAGCATCTCTCTATTTAAAATTCTGATAAGATTGATAATTTTTTATTTTTATTTTTAATAATCCCTGCTAAGAGCAATCATTAATATATATAAGACCACCATTAATAATGACACCTAACCTACCGCAAATTCCATGCAACGCAACTGACCTTATTCGATGCAAACAAGAGAGAATAGAGTCATAGACCAAATACATTGCCAATACATTTTTTAATTGATTTCATTAGATCTATTCCTATATATCTTGTGTGAATTAAGAACAAGAATGAACAAGATGATCAAAGAAATACATATGAGGATGACACCACAACCACCATGCAATGATGATATCTGAGGTCAACTGTTTTAGAATCACGAGCATCTGATCTGCCGAACAGGATAAGTACAAAGAACTCATGGTTGTGATTGGTTTATGTTTTTTAATCATACGTGGGGAGGTTGTTAATAAGTTGGCAGATTATAATTAAATTTGATTCAAGCTTCTAGAAGCCGAACAACATTGGAACCACACCAACCTTTCTTAGGTTTTGTTTTTCCCTCATTATTATTACTCAGTCTAAAATCACACATTAACTAATTAATTAATTAATTGATTCATCCCCTCTGTCTAGTTCACTTGGGTAAAACCCACCGTCCATTGAGTGCCAAGTAGTCAAATAGCTGGATTTTATCTTTATTCTCTCTTGGCAACTTTATTTTCTTCTTCTATGATTTTGTCTTCATGTTTGGCAGGGTTTTTGGCTTGATTTCAAACTTAAACACTATGGTAGGTTGTACTATTGTGAGTGTTGTTCTTTGGGTTATCAAATAAGAAATATATGATTGAATCTCACTAATTAATGAAAAAAGTAAAATAATATATTAATTTTATAGTAAAGAATTATCATCATGTAACTGCTACCATACGTTGAATCTTTTTCATTCAACTTAACCAATGGTAAAAAATAATCCTAATACACTTGAAACTTGTTTAATAATCTAAACAAAAAAAAAAAAAAAAAAAAAAAAAAATCAAACTAGTCAATAGCTTCCATGGAAAAACTCAGTTTTGGGCTTGTCGCTTAGCATCACTATAAAGAGAGATAAAAGTGAAACCATGATGAAATTATGATTTCATAAAAAAAGAAAAGGTTCCAAATCCAAAAAAAAAAAAAAAAAAAACGAAGTTTCTTCCTTCCTTCCTTCTATTTTTCTCACACGAATCATGCAAAAAGTCAAAGGAGGCTAGCCCTTGTCATTTTATCTCGAAACAACTATGTAGACATTGGACTCATCACCAATTCTCCCAAAAAAGTAATAGTATATCACCTAAATCCGCGTATATAAATATACTCAATAAGATTGAATAATTCCTATTGTCCAAAAGAGAAGAGAAAAGTCAACAAGGTTGATAGTTGTAAAGCTCTGTTCTCTCTGTCTGGTTTGGACTTTAAAAGGAGTAGGTGAATTTGAATATTAGGCCATTTATATATATTTAGCCTCTCCCTCTCAAAGTCTTTCAAACCATATATAGACCATTTCACCAATTCATCTCCTCTAAAAGTCTCATTCTTTTCTTTTCTTTTTTTGTTTCATACATATCTGTCTCCTTGCTTCATACATTTCACAACTACTGGACAACTATATGCTTGTAGTTTTAGAATCTAAGAAACCAACACCAAAATTGTTTATCAGCAAGAATGACTGTCAAGAAAATCACGTGGAGATCAATAATACCAACATGTTACAAGTCTGAAGTCCCTCCATCCAAGACCAAGAAAGTGTGCTCAAAGCAAAATTCATTTCAACGGATTTCGCTCTCCGATTTGAGTAACCCGTATTCAATTTTTTCCGAGGACCTCTCTATATCTCTTGCAGGCTCTAATCTGCATGTGTTTACGCTTATGGAGCTAAAGGTTATCACACAGAATTTCTCTTCAACTAATTTTCTTGGTGAAGGTGGGTTCGGACCCGTGCACAAGGGGTTCATTGATGACAAACTTAGACCTGGTCTAATGGCTCAGCCCGTGGCTGTCAAGCTTTTGGACTTGGATGGTTCACAAGGCCATAGGGAGTGGTTGGTGAGTATTTTTGTACAACTTTATCTAATTATGTACCTAAATTTCCTAATTTACATTTTTGCATTATGATCATGCAGATTTAAATGATTGCTGATTCTAGCTTTTCTTACCTTTTCTCCGACAGACAGAAGTTATTTTTTTGGGGCAATTGAGGCATCCACACCTTGTGAAACTAATTGGATATTGTTGCGAAGAGGAACACAGACTACTCGCATATGAATATATGCCAAGAGGAAGCTTAGAGAATCACTTATTCAGAAGTATGCTGCTTTCTATCTCTATATATAATTAAATTAACAACTTTTGATCCTTATACAATTACTTTATTCTTTTCCCTATCTGTATGGAAATTAATAGAAAAATTAATTAATGTCTATCATTTGGTTTTGCAGGATATTCGGTATCACTACCATGGTCAACAAGAATGAAAATTGCTCTTGGAGCTGCAAAGGGTCTTGGCTTTCTTCATGAAGCGCAAAAACCTGTTATATATCGAGATTTTAAGGCTTCAAACATCTTGTTAGACTCAGTAAGCATCACTTTCTTTTTCTTTCTTTTTTGTGATTTTTGTCTCTTGCACTTCCATGACGTGGTTGTGAGGTAATATGAACTTATCTTATTGATCATTTTCTTTGCAGGATTACACAGCAAAACTCTCAGATTTTGGGCTTGCAAAAGATGGTCCTGAAGGAGATGATACTCACGTTTCCACTCGTGTTATGGGCACCCAAGGCTATGCTGCTCCCGAATACGTCATGACTGGTAATTAATTTATTGGACACTTTTTTTTTTTTTTTTAAATTTTATTTTCCTGGTAATTTAATTGCCAATTCAAATGTGAAGGCATATTGACTTTCGACTTGTTCCAATTACAACTTTAATACTCAACTTGCAAAATAATAAAGCTAAGTTATTTTGCTAAAAAATAACTAATAAATTAATGTGATAATAAATATGATAGGTGCTATTTTAACAACAGAACAAATAATAAATGTTTAAACCACATTTTCATACTTTTTATTATTATTTTGATTTCAATTACATTTTCGTAATTAGTAACGTATAAGTTTGTAATACTTACATAAATAAATAAAATGCGAAAAATTAATTAACATTTGTTTAATGTTCTTTCTCAGGTCACTTAACAGCAAGGAGCGACGTGTATAGTTTTGGAGTAGTCCTCTTGGAGCTTCTAACAGGAAGAAAGTCAGTAGATAAAAATCGTCCTAGCAGAGAGCAAAATCTAGTAGATTGGGCAAGGCCAATGTTGAATGATTCCCGGAAACTTGGCAGAATTATGGACCCAAGATTGGAAGGACAATACTCGGAAGCGGGGGCTCGAAAGGCGGCCGCATTGGCATATCAATGCCTAAGCCACAGACCAAAGCAAAGACCATCAATGGGTACTGTGGTTGAGACTTTGGAGCCCCTTAAGGATTATAATGAGATCCCCTTTGGCCCATTTGTGTACACGGTTCCGTCTGAAAATGATTTACGTAAGGAAAATGCCAAAGAATTAGATGGACAAAAGGAAATGAAAAGAGATTCCCAAAAGAAAGAGAATGGGCACCATCATGGTCATAAGCGTCAACATAGATCATCAAAGTCACCGAAAATTCACTCACAAACCGATGTGCGCCAAAATTGTAGAGATCATCAAGGGATGCACTCTCCTTTGCACCATATGGGCAGCGCAGCATAGACCAATAGTAATGTAAAAATCTTACTGTAAATGTAAATACAGGTTTGTTCAGGGTTTCCTTCATATTGCATAGTTTGTCACTTTATTTTTTTAGTCTGAAGTGTAAGGATTTTTGTTTGGAGAGAAGAACCTTTTCTTTCATTGATTTTTTTTTTTTCAAATGTGTACAGGAAGTACTGTTTTTGAGTTGTATGTGAAATGAAGCAGCGTTCTAAATGTTTTTTTTTTAATAAAATATAATAGAGGAAATTTTGTTTTCAATTGTTTGTAGTGCAATGAAGCATTTATATTTATGGTTTTATTTATAAAGAAGGTGAAGACCATTCAAAACTAGCCCACTAGATATTTAGATATGTTTATCGAAAGCAGACTTTCAACATTGATACAGCTAGGCAGTTTGAATTTATGCAACGCGGATTCCTTGTTAGGTGATGAAGTGAAGTGCCACTAAGCAATTGCACTAATAATTATTATTCTTAAGCAGCCCTTCTTATGGATTTAGCGTAAAATATAAATTTGGATTTGGCTTTTACTTTGAGTTTACCGTATCATTGAATGAGACACAGACATGACACATGCCTAATTAACTGTTCGAAAGCGAATCTTGATTTACTGTCCCAAGACTTTTTATTTTTTATTTTTATGTGAACAAATAAGACTTGTTTATATGATTAACGAGCGGAAGTGAATTATGAGAGACAATATCTCAACTGCAGTCTTATTGGGCTATGGACATTGATATTTTTAATGATTTTCTTTAGTGTTGTTCACTGCACATTTGCTTTGTCAAATTGCCTATTAGAAATTTAGAAGTCCAATCATATAAATGTGGCTATAGACTAGGCAATATCTTAGACCATGAATTGTCAATCCAAAATTAACATAGCTTTTTTTTTTAAAAATTGTATATATATTGCCAAATTGTGGAAACCACCTTTTGGGGTTGGGAATTGTTTGCAAATTGAGCCCAGATTTTTGCACCTCTAATATGGGCTGAACGGGGTCCAACTACTTCCGGTTCTGATCATCCTCTTACTGTCTCATTTCTTTTTTTTTTTTTTTTATTTAACGTCTGAGCTTGGGCTGGCAAAACTTTTTGTTTGGGCCTAGACGGTTAGTAACAATTTCTTGATCCATCCCCTTTATTTGTTCTTTGCTCCGTTCTAGGATCTCTAATTTTCCCTTTTCTTTCTTTTCCTTGTAAACATTTAAATAATACTAGCCTCGTCACACATTCTTCGAGCGTGTGATGAGGCTTTTTTTAATTTTGTTTTAGTGGTCCTATTTAGTATTTTGTAGCAAAATAAAAATTTGTATTTTTTATTTTATATATATAATTTTTATTTTGGGAATCTAATTTATAAGTGGATAAAGTAATTTGAAAATTAATAGGAAAATTTTCCAAAAAAAAAAAAAATAATAGGAAAGTGACCATATTTTTTAGGCAATATTTTAGTGAGAGTTAGAGTTGCATTTTTTACCAGATTGTTCTTTAGTTTTGTCTCTATTTAAACATAGGGGTATAGGGGCATTTTTGAATTAAAAAAATAAGGAATCTAAATAGGAGAAGCCCTTTAAATAATATTATTGACTAGTCTCAATCACATGTGTGAATTTTTTTTTCTTGAAAACATTCAAATAATACTAGCCTCATCACACGTGCCTCGCATGTGCGATGAGTCTTTTTTTTTTTTTTTTTTTTGAGTTTAATATAATTTTTTAATTTTAATTTTATTTTATATATTGTTAGTGAGGTTATACAAGAAGATATTTTTATAAAATTAAAATTTAAGATTTGAAATAGAGTAAATTACTGAGTTTAGTGTGTGCTAGTTTTTAGAAAAAAAAAAAGTATCAAATCATGTGAGATATGTTTAGATAGAAAATGTGCTAATTTTTAGGAAAAAATTTTCTTTGGTATTTTTTTTTTTTGAATTTTGTTGAATTACAATTTTAAATCTATTTTTTGAGAATAAAATTTATCTGACTAGATTAGAGGTATTTTTGATATTTTTTGAAGTCATAACTAACTTTTTAAATCCTCTTAATATATAGAGATAAATAAGTTAATATTTATTTTCAATCCTTCGTAGATATCCATAATTCCATTCCAAATATACTCTCGCAATTCCCAGGTTCCCAACTTACATAACAAGAAAAGAAAATTGTAATCTCCTATCAAAGAAATATTGTAATCATTTGAGAAATTCAAAAAGAGGTTATGACCAATTCATTACTCAAACTTGTTGCTCTGGTACATCTACGGTTCTATTATTTGGGAGAAAAATAGAAATACAAAACCCACAAAAATGTAAAATAGATAACGCTGTAGCTCAATATCAACAAAAATGCTCCCACATCTGGTTATCCATTCTTGTTGCAAATTACACAACTTGCTGCAGTATTATGTAAAAATACACTAGACTGTAGCTTATGCAACCAAATATATATATATATATATATTGCTACCACACAGGGCGTAGCTTGATGGTAGAAGTTATTGTCCCAGCACTAGCCCAACACCCAAAGAAGAGGGGTTTGAGCAATAACTCTAACAAGACCCGTGTGGTACACATGGTATTAGCTATTGTTGTCATGTGACGTAGGGTTGATGAACTTACAGGAGACTGCCTTTTTATTTAGCAAGTATATATATATTGCTATTTTTTATTCCCACTTTGCCTCTCTCACCTCTCTAGACCACCAAGTTGCTGTTGCCAATAACCATTTTGACGGTCATCACCAACCATCGTTGTTGGAAGAGGGGAAAAAAAAAAAAAAATCATAGATCTGTGGTTTGTGCGATCTAATTTGGGTGGCAAATGATGATTTCATTTTGGGTGGCAACTTCGATGTGGGTTCAGTTGGTACTTCATTTGGCTAGCGGCGATGTTTCTCTTTTTGGGCATTGTAAACAAAGATGAATGGTTAGAGCATCCACAACCGGAATTCTCATCTCATCCTATTTTACCATCTCAAAAAGCCACTTTATCAATTATACAATACAATTTTACAATACTCCCAGCATCACAACTTTTATTTTCCTATCATACTCATTAAAATAATATTTTCACACAATAAAATAATATATCCCAAAACTCAAATAAAAAAAAAAAAAAACCCAAAACCCAAGACCCAAATCACAACCACCTGCTACTAGAACATACCCAAACTATTGTTCTCTTGAAACCCCAGCCACAAACTCCGGCAACCACGGCAACCCACAAAATCAAAATCAAAATCAAACCAAACCATGACAACCCCCAACTCCACCACCATGAACCCATTAAAAAAAAAAAAAAAAAAAAAAAACCCCAATCCAGAATTTAGAGAAGACGATCCACCATGATCCACGGAGAAGACGATCACGGAGAAGACGATCCACCACAACCCACCACGATCCACGGAGAAGACGAGAAGCTTGGCGTTGGCAGCGATGGTGAGAGAGAGAGGGGATGAGAGAGAAGAGAGAGGTTTGGTCAGGTAGCTTGTGGTGGCCTTGACGGTGGCTTGCAGTGGGGCCTGTGACAGTAAGTCCGCCCATGGTGGTTTGGTGATGGCGTTCATGTCCACCATGGTTTTGGGTCTGAAGAGGAGAGAACAAACAAGAGAGAAGAAGACAAGAGAGAGAAGGAAATGAAAGAATGAGAAAGGAAGAGAGAGAAGAATCAGATAATATAATAATAATTTATACTTATACAATGTTGCTACAGTACCATCTTAGAATTTTTTACAATTGGCACATTTTGCAAGTCCGGCTGGAGCAACATTTGAAGGCTGAAATGCTAAAATATCTCAACATATGACATAGAGCGTTTGGGCTGCGGATGCTCTTAGGGTTTGAGTTTGCTTTGGATTTTTGGGTTTGTTCTTAAACTTAGCAATGTGCGGTGGCTTGGGGTTTATGTTTGTGTTGTGATATGGAGGGGTTTGTGGTGACGATTAATTTGTGGGCTTGCGGTGGCAAGGGTTGGTTGAGTGATTTGTCAAGTTTTTTGGGTTTAGTTGTTGGTCTATGCAAAAAATATATTATTTATTTTTAACGTGTTTATTGCAAAATAAAGAATTGATCTCTCTTCAAAAAAAAAAAAAAAAAAAAAGAATAAATCTGTAAAAATAATTATGTAATATAGTTCACATCAATGTAGCTATTTAATATTTTAACAAATATATAGCTAAAAATTTTAAAAAATAAACCCACGCATTAGAGCATTCTCATCAAGAATGCTAAATATTTTAGCATTTACCAATTCAAAATCCTATTTTATCAATTTTAACATACCATTTTACAATTCACCAAACATCAAAGATTCTATTTTTTTTTTACAACTTCATTTAAATAAAATTATTTTTATTTTACCACTTTCTCTCTCTTTCCACCACTTTCTTCTCAACGGCTAGCCACTGTCAGCCATCACCACCATAAACCATCAACATTCAACAGCAAACCCAAACCCATGGCCAAACCCACTGTCGCCACAATCAGCATCCATCCAAACATCAACCCCATAGCCAAAAAAAAAAAAAAAAAAAAAAAAACCAACAACAACAACAACAAAAACTAAACTAAACTTGAGAGAGAGAAGCCTCACTGTGAGAGGAAGAGAGAGAGGCGGAGGATAGAGCAGCGAACAAAACCCACAAACGCAAGACCCACGGCAACCACGACAAGTAAAACTCATCAAACCCAAGACTGATGCCTCAACCACAGCAACCCACCTTAGTCACCACCCATCCACCTCGTTCTCAACCCCAAAAAAAACCCACCACCCCGATCTCAACCCTGGTCACGTCGTTGATCCACGAACACAGACCCATGAACGCAGACCCATGAACCCAGACCCGCAAACCCAGACCCACAAAATCACTGGAGCACATCAGACCACGACCCACGACCATCGGCGGAGCACAATCATCGGCAAAGCACACTCATTGCCGAAGCACAGAGAGAGAAGAGAGAAAAAAAAGTGGAGAGAGAGGAAAGAGAAAGATAGATGAGAGAAAGCCTGAGGTGTATAAAAAATAATTTTTGTTTTACAATTGTAACTATAGTGCGGTCTCAAATATGAGATTGCACTATAGCTTGAATCTTAAAAATTTAAGATTTAGCCGTTTTAATGGAGTTGTGTTTTTATCTCAAAAATGCTAAAATATAGGATTTTTAGCATTTGAAAGATTTAATGCGAATGCTCTTAGTCGAGTCAAACTAGTTCAATATACTTAGCTAGGAACAGTGCCTCGCCCCTTATGGCAAGAGATTTTCCTTGCCAAAGCCAAATTTTTATTTTTTTAATTATTTTCCTGCTTCAACTTTCTCTCTCCCCTCTGTCTTCTCTCTTGCTTGTCCTCTTTCTCTCTCTTGTTTCTCCTTTATCAAACTACGAATTAGAGTAGATTCCTTGGTGGTCTGGAGATCGGAGTAGGGCCAGTTAAAGGATACCAGACCAAAGTTGAACTTTACACCTGACGACAAACAAAATTCTCTCGGTGTCCTTGGTGATGAACAGAGGCATCAGTGATTCATTAAGGCTATGAAATTGGGTTGAGAGAGAGAGAGAGAGAGAGAGATATTTGCAAACTAAGTGGAGGAAGACACTGTGTCTAATTAGAAAACTTAAAAAGATGGGCTGAGGCTCAAGAGTTAGGACATGTGAAAATAAAAACAGGGTGCCTTTTCTATGGACTTATCACTCGATTATTTTTTCTAATCCTTAATGCATTTTTATCAAGCAAATCCCCATGTCATTACCTCAACTACAAATTCTCATCAATTTTTTTTTTCTTGTTGTATACAATGGTGTAGTGGCAGTAGTGTCGTGACGTGGTGGTTGTGTTTGAATTTAATCTTGGGTTTTGTTGTTTTTTGTGGTGGTGTGCGGTGGTGGCCGGTTGTGGTGCGATGGTGGTTGTATATATTGAGAGGAAAGAAAGGGGTGAGGAGAGAGAAAAAATAAATATATAAATTAGGTAAGAAACAAGGTATTGAGTTAGACGTGCATGCGTAAAAAACATAAACAACTAAACTATTAGAAAGGTGTTACGTTTATAACATTTTTGCAACTAATCATAGGTGATTAGTTGTTATTGGTTCAAATTTGAACCTATTACTAAGATTATTTTTTTGTCTCAACAGTAAGAACTAATAACAACCTACCACTTAAGATTTGTTGTAAATATGTTATGAAAATGTTGTGAATGTATCATTTCTCAAACTATTAAAAGAAGAAGTTTTTAGGCTAATTTAGCTAAAAATCTGAGGAGGTTGATATGAATGCTCTAATATAGATAAAATAACTTTTTTGATAAGACAAATTTTGTTGATTACTTTCAATTACAACACCATTCTCTATTTGTCTGTTTAATCCAACTGCCGCTAACTAATAAGATATAAATATATATATATATATATATATATATATTTTAAATTTAATTCTCATTTTTGTAAGGTTTGAAAGAGATAATTGAGAGACAACTTTATTTACATTTTTTTTGAGAGATTGATTCCCATTGTAATACCCTATAATTTTATTACTAATTTCTTTCTTATACATAAATTAAAAACGATGCCCACAAGTAAATGGATTTAATTGATTTGGGCCTAAAATAATTAAATCAGATAATTATTATGGTATAAGAGGTCCAAGTGAGATGTCATAAGTGTGTGTGTGTGTGTGTGTATATATATATATATATTTATGACCTTAATAAGTTTTAAAAACCTTAGTCTTTTATAAGAGGGTTCCTTTTGTTTCAACCACAACACACAATTGAGTTTTTCTTTTCTTCTCTGCAGCTGTGCATGAAAAATGCAGGTATGGTTTTCTCCTGCTCTAAATTTATGAAGTTTGAATATTCAATAACTATCAATTGTCCCATGCTTACAGGAAAGACATGAGTTTGTGCATGAATTTATTTTAGTACCTATAGGCGTCAGTCCTCAGTCCGTGAATCTAATCTATCATTATCTTAATGGAAAGATGTCCTATAATTGTTATTATATTAGAATAGGAATGATGCATATGGCTATATGTCAGGAAAGGGGTACTCCATAGGCTTTGAGATTGATTGGATAAAAAATAGTACTTGATAGAGTAATAGGCTTGGAATTTATCAATTTAAGTTTGTTACCATGTGAATGAAAAAAGGTTGCTTTATGGTTGATATATATCTAGTGACGTGTATTCATCTCTAATTTATTGTAGAAGGCAACAATGCTTTTCAAGCCTAGAATATCTTTTTGGCCCCTATAATGTAGGAATAAGAAATTATATTATCTAAGTTAACCAATTTGTTATCCACGCATTGCCATTGTTCAGAAATTTGTCCAGCAATATCTTTAAGTTTTGCGGCATCAAGAGAATAATGGGCCTGCTATGGGATTGATAAATTAAGATATAACATATGGCTTCTACCATTAGATTGATCAAATATCCATCATTTAGCTATATTGAAGTTTCATGAATGTTTATGATTATATTAATGAAAAAATATGATTAGGTAGAGCCAAAAATTTGGTTATGCAACAATATTTTTAAGCCCAAAAATCTGATCAAAGTTGAAAGTGAACTGGATAGTTAAGTGAATAAATGGAAAATTTTGGAAATACCAATGTTGTCCAAGATTATATTGTTTAAGTATGAAAACAGATTTTTAGTGGGGAATTTGTGTATTGATGGGTCTATTTTTGGTGTTGCTAGGTTCGGATTCTATTGATTTATTGTGATTCAAGGGTGGTTGGTTTCATTTTTGCAACTAAGAGGTAAGTGGTATTTACTAATTTGGGGGTTTTCCCAAAACAATTTTGATTATCAAACTATTCTTAGATCAAAGAAATATGTTGATGTTCTATAAATATATTGATATTTTATAAATGTTTGATGTGCACATTGTATGGAAATGTTGACTATTTGTTATATAAAAAACTTGTGGGGAACCTAAATTTATTTAAACTTGTATGCGTGGATAAATCTTTGTATGTTTTTGAGTATTATGACTGGATTATTTGTTGTGAGCATCTTGAATTTGTTTTGAATCCTATGAAAAGTTGTGATTAAAAGCTTAGTGTTGTATTTAGTCCTTAGCAAGGGACAATCATACTATAGCTAGTTCTTAGCAAGGGACGATTCTAGAGAAAGGGACAATGTACATTTGGTAGCTCCTTAGTAAGGGAGTATACCATTGAGGATCTAAAAAGGGGGCTCCTTAGCAAGAGAGTGTACCTTTAGGATCCAGAGGAGTCACCCTTAAGAAAGAGGATGAAAAGGGAGTTCCAGTCCTAAAAGGGAGTTCCAGTCCTGAAAGGGGACGGCAAAGCATAACCCTATTAACAAGGCGTAAACGTTGATCACGAGAAAAACTTAGGAAATTGTTTGTATAATGGTGTTGGTAAATCATAATGGCTTACAATACAATGATATTTTTATATAAAATATTTGATGTTAAAATATTGATGGGTTACAAGTTATAACTTTGCTGTATGAATTATTTATTTAAAAATATTTGTTCTCACACTCCAATGTTAGTGAATTTCACTTATTGAGTTATCTCACTCCCATTTTTTATCTCCCCTCGCAGATGCATTTGAAGGATCATTGGAGTAGAGATTCTTGAAAGACAACAGTTACAAAATTATTTTGTATAACTGAGGGTTTTATTTATTTTTATGGTATTAAATATTGTACTGGAGAATTGTTTTGCAGATATTTTATCTTTGATGTGATTAGAGCTCTGATAATTGTGATGATATTTTAGGTTGCTAATTGCATTTATTTAATATTTTTATGGATTATTTAGCTTGAATAGATTTTTATTATTTATATTTTTGGGGCGTTACACCCGTGCTCGAAGCCATGGCTTTGTCTTTACTTATCATTGCACCAAGATTTGAAGTAGGCAAAACCGTCCCTACAATGTCCCCTTTGAAGAACGAGAAAAACACACTTAATTGGAGTAGGATGGGAAATTTTGCCATTGATTAAACTGGTTATGTTTTCTTTTACCAGTGTTTTATGATATGCCAACACCCCCTAAGAATTATAAATGTTGTTAAGTTAGTAAAACTTTTGGTTTATTTATTAAACAGAAGGACCAACATATACATGAATAACATTCCCCAAAAATAGAAATGAAAAGACATTTATACATGACTACGACCCAATTATTTTGTAGCTTGGAGTAACAACATGGGTATGAAATCTATAATAACAAAAAGGTCGGTAAAACAAAATATATTGCATATGAAATTATCAACTAATAAAGATGAAGTGAGAGTCTAGGCTCCATCACTGCAACAAGTGGGAATTTACGGCATGTTGTGAGTCCATAAACTTCATCCATGCTCAACTCTTCACATTTCATATTGTCTGGTAATTTCCAGTTAAACCCATGTAACATATTTGCCAAGGTAGAGCTAACGACCTTTCGTCCAAGGCTGTAGCCAGGGCACATTCTCCTCCCAGAACCAAATGGCAATAGTTCAAAATTTTGTCCCTTCACATCGATATCTTTACCCAAAAACCTCTCTGGTCGGAACTCTTCTGGTGCATCCCATATAGATGGGTCTCTCCCTATAGTCCATGTGTTTATGAAGACTCTAGTTCCTTTTCTGATTTTGTAACCGGCTACATCACAATCTTGAATTGCTAAATGTGGTACAAGTAATCCAGCTACAGGGTGCTTTCTCATTGTCTCTTTCATAATTGCATCAATATAAGGAAGTTGTGGAATGTCTTTCTCTTCCACCCATCTCTCTCTCCCAATTACTCTATCCAGCTCTTCGGTGGCCTTTTTGATAAGGTGTGGTTGCTTTACTAGCTCTGACATTGCCCATTCCATAACTGTTGCAGAGGTATCCGTTCCTCCAGCTATTAGGTCCTAATTTTGATGCACATGACCACAAAAAATTTCAATATATGATATTGGGCAATTTGAAATGCTAGCAATGGTCGGCAAATAATATGGACATACTTCGTTTTATTATTGCCCCATGATTAGCTTGTTTATAATTGTTGGGTAAATTGTAACTATCCACAATAAATTGCAGGTAGATTATGAGTAATTAAGGCCATTTTTGGTTTAGTTTTCATTCTCAATTTTTATAATTTATAACTCAAAAAGCTGAGTTAGAATTGTGGAAAATAAGTACAACTTTTAGGTGTTTTCAAGTGATGAAAATTTAGTTGAGATGACATTTTTTGTTAATAACTCTACTTGAGTGGGGGCCAACACCAACGGACACATGTTTATGACCACACAAAGTTATATATTTTCTCTTTCTTCATTATCACAAATTGATTTCTTTCTTTCTCATTTTTTCTTTGCACTTCACAAATGATCAAGGACTCTTGTATTAGGGTCCAACACCAAGAGTTTGGATTAATCCAAGCCTAAAGTGGAACATGCAAAATGACACGTCATGGTATTTCTAACAAATAGATCTAAGGTTCAAATTTCCCATTTCCCAACTATTGAATTATATAAAAAAAATGACAAATGTTTTTTATTTTGTGATAAGCTTAATTATTAAATGACTTCAATTCTCTAGGATTACAAATTTTTTGTAACTCTTTTTGTATTTCACTTTATACTCCATTAGTCATGGCTTCCCATGTATTTTGTTTACTTTTCTTATAAAATATCAAAGTTTTAAATGAAAAAAAAAAAAGACATATGGCATGACACAGTTGAAGGAGCATAAGATGGAACACAAAAGGTGGGACAAATAATTTTTTTTCTAATCTCCTTGGTTTATTAAAAAAAAAAAAGTATAATTCACTAGTTAAATCAAATTGGTAAACATATCCACCAACCAAAAGAAGAAAGTAAAACATGAGGCAAAATAGAAACAATAACAACTCCCTCGGAAATATGTTTTTCACATAACTGATTTGGAGGAAAATTCATGCAACCCATTACATGAAAATTGAAAAAATCATTCATAAATACTTTGTCACATGAGATTTTTAAAAAGTTATATGACTTATTTAAATAATATACATGGATGATTTAATGAATCGCTATATTTGTAGGGGTTGAGGGAGATTCCTTTGAGCCAGTTTGGAAGAAAATTTTGTCCATCAAAGTATTAAAATACATTTCACTAAAAGTTAGAATTAATTTAATATAACTCTTTAATCAGTGGGATAACAATTTTGGTCATTTATCTTCCCAAAAAAGGAAGAAAGTGAACATGAGGGGAAAAAATACACTAAAATTAAAAGTGTTAGATGCATAATATTTTTCCAACAATGTTTAGGTAACAAGTTGTTATTGATTTTCTTTTAAGCTCACTACTAACATTATTTTTTTTTTAAAAATTTATTCATGCATTTACTATTAATAGTTTGCCACATCTAAACTTTGTTATGAAATTATTATTAAAAAAAAAAAAAAACCTTTTGCATGAAGTTCTATTTAAATTAGAACGATATTACCTGAGTGAGTGCCTTGATACAGTCATAAGTGAGTTTAACATCAATATTAGGATCATCAGCCAGCTGCAATAATAAATCCACCGTATCCTTTGGCATAAAATCATTCCCTTTTTCCTTCTTTGCCTTGTGTTCATCAAATACATGGTCAAGGAATCGATCAAATTTTTTCCTTAAATCCTTCATTCGCTTCACGTACCCTTGCAAGTCCAAGAAATCGAGCCACGGTATCCAGTCTCCTATATTAAACACCGCATTTAGCAAGAGCAACTCGTCTAACATTTCTTGAAATTCTTCTGGTCTCACTATCGAGGTCTCGTATTTGGACTCATCCCTAACATACTTCTTACCCAATGCAATTCTGCTTATAATGCTTAGAGTAAGACGGAAGAGATGGTCCTTTAGCATAACTGGCTTCCCTGACAAGATGCAAAGGCGTGACAAAAAAGCACGCATTTCTTCGACACGAATGTATTGATAGGACTCGAGTTGTTTTGAGCTAAAAAGTTCAGAGAGGAAAATCTTACGGCCTTGTCGCCAATATGGACCATAGGGTGACCACGTGATGTTGTGATAGTTATAAGCTGTGTACTTGCCAGCGGCAGTTTTTGGTCTAGAGGCAAAGACATGGTCATGTGTTTTTAGGAATTCCTTTGCCATTTCCGCAGATGAAGCAACCACAACAGGGAAAGATCCAAACTTTAGTTGCATAATTGGTCCATATTTTTGGGCTAATTTATGAATGGATTGGGGGGGATGGGAACCAATAAGATTTAGATTGCCTATGATTGGCCAAGGTTTGGGACCTGGTGGAAATTTTAGCTGGTGGGATTTGAAGGGTAATAATTTTGAGAGAAAGGCTAAGGCTGCTAGTGAAGCCATTACTAAAAGAGCCCAAGAAGAGGAAAACTCCATTTGGTGACAGTTATGGAGAGATGGTGGTGAGAGTTCGAGGTGGATGATGGGGTTATATATACTTGAATATATTTGTCATTGTACCTACGATCTCTGCACATGATGTGCCTGTCCATTTTCGGCGTAGTAAGACATAGGGGCCCATCATTGAATTATGGGGTTTGTTGATGTTTATTATAATAGAGATTTCCCTCAATTATTTATTTTACTGTTATGGTAAGGGAAAATTATTGTGTACTTCCGGAATACCATAAATACATATTCCCTCCTCTTACTTATCCATTATGTGGTAAGGATCAACAAAATATAGTACAAAAATATCTGCCTCCCCCTCACATTTTGGATTCTGAATTTCAAACTACTACAGAGCCACCTACACCAGATTTTGATATTGCACCAAGCAAGTATCACGTGGATGGAAAAGTTGATTGATTTTCTTTTTAACTTCTACATCTCATATACGTGTTGTAATTGAATTGTACAGTAGGCTAGCGGGATCCCAATCCCCCTCCACCACTAATAGGCCTTTGGTGCTCCTGAGTTACTTATCAAGAATCTATTCGGAACCACAGTCACAACTTTGTAATAACACAAACTGAAATAAGCTAAAATCCCCTTCCTATTCAAATCATACTTTCCCCTCAAAAAACAAATCATAGTAATTGACCAAAACACAAAAGATTAAGACAAAATCGTTTCCTTCTCAAAGAGACCCAATATCGTTTATGGAAAGGGCGGGCTTGATGCAATTTTAAGCTTTTAAGGCAATAATGAGATTTATTAAGAGGAGAGAAAGGACGGAGGAGAGAGAAAAAATAAATATTTAAATAAAGTACAAAATTAAGTATTGAGTTGGATGCGTATGTGTAAAAAACATAGACAACTAAAGTATTAAAAGTAGAGGTTTTTGGGTTAATTTAGCTAAAAATTTGAGGAGGTTGATGCGAATACTCTCATATAAATAAAGTGACTTTTTTGGTGATGAGTTCAGAGTTTTTATAATATGTCTTAAAAAATGGATGGATAAATATGTGGTATTTACTATTTAGACAACTACAAAACTGGTTTATTCCTAATGCAAACCAATTCAATTTAGTATTGTTTTAGTTAAGATTTAATTTTATATGAAGTTTGCCAATGATAAAAAATCAATGCTAGTTATAGTTAACATGCATGTTAACATTTCAAATTTTAAATTAGATCTTTATAAGAATATCTATTTGGAATCACAAAGGAATTTAAAAAAGTTGATTTTGATGGGAAAGAAAGTTTATTTGAAACCTAAAGTTAAAACTAAATTTTTAAGAAAATATATTTGATCCCATTTTGAACTTGTTTATTTATTTATTTTTAATAAAAAATATCATGAAACTAAAACTAACGATAAAATAGGGTGAGACTAGGTTAGATCAAGGTGCCTTATCACCAACAGAATAGAGCTATATATATATATATATATTATATCTGAAAACGACTTGTAAACCTTATTATGACCGTTCCTCGTTGGTTGTCCGTGGATTCCATTATCAAGAAGTGTATCCACAGCTTCTTGTATTAGTTTCTCTTGACACATTACTAATTCCCCTGGTGTCGATCTGCTTGTTGCTATTGATAAGAGTATTGTTCCGATAAATAACTCTTCTATAAAGTTCATTAATATCCAATCTCATTAGTTTACCCCCATCTATTTGAATGATCGGTCTCAACTCGGGAGGAAGAACTAGTAATAGACATAAAATCATCCATTCTGGTTCTATATTTGTTCGAATAAAATGCTTAGCTATTTCGATGCGTCTAACCAAAAAATCATTATATATATATATATATATATGAAATTGGTTCAAGTTACACATTTTTTGGATCATTGATTTATATTAGATCTAAGGGTGAAAAAAACACTCATAGTCATGTATTTATTGTTCCCTAGAAATTAGTAACTAAGTCATTAATTCTTCTTATTAAAAATAGAAAAATAAAAAACAATATTAACTCTCTGTCCATCATCATCTTCATCTTCTCTCCCTTGGTCTTGTGTTCAGGAAACAAGTGAAATTTTTATTATTATTTTATGTCTGGGAGTGTTTGATTGCTTCGTTCATTTGCTACCACTTGTGAAGCTATTCTTTCATGGGGCCATGCTTTCTATGTTGCACCACCAGTGACAGAGTGTTTGATTGCTTCATTCATTTATTTATTATATTATATCCATTCTGTCCTATATAATTGAGTGCTGAGTTAATGGCAGTGATGTAGGCGATGATAAAGAAGGAAGTGAGGAGTTATATGACTGGGTTATATGGGTATGAACATGGGTATGGGTATGGGTATGGGTATGAAAGGTGAAGATGGGTTTAGGGAAGTGGCTGTGAAGAGAATCGGAGTTAGTAGGATCGATTAGTTGTGAAGGGGATGGAAAAAAAAAACTGGGTCTTTGATTTTTTTTTTTTCTTTAAATTGTGGTAGTTAGCAAATAAGTAAATGTACACAGAGAGAGAGAGAGAGAGAGAGAGAGAGAGAGAGAGAGAGAGAGAGAGAGAGAGAGAGAGAGAGAGAGAGAGAGAGAGAGAGAGAGAGAGAGAGAGAGAGAGAGAGAGAGCATAGTATGAATTTTTTTTTTTTTTTGAGAGCTGGTTTAGGAAATAAAAAAACATGCTGCCGCAAAGGAACAGAGAAGGAAAAAAAAAATGGAAAAGAAATTCGATATTTTTGTCGAATTATCAAAAATTTATCGTTTTGGGACTTTTCTTCAATCGTTTTCTTGTTTATTTTTCTCCATGGTGTCCTTTCTTTAATTATATTTTGTTAAAGTTTAAAACATGAATTTGAAAAAATCTAAGTGTTTAATATATAAATAGAAGGAAAAAGAACTGGAATGTAGTTGGACAACAGGACAATGGAATAGACATTAGTGAATTTTTGTCAACAATGATTTATCATACTTTTTATTTTGACAAGGCATGATATATACTTTGGGTAAAGGATAAAAATAAAAACCATCAATTGTCAGTTACTGCTCATGCCATGTGAACTAAGGCAAGTTAATGGTTGGGAATGGTAGATCATATCACGCTTGTTGGTGTGTAATTTTAATCAGGGAGTACAATGATTTTTTTAGTCAATTGTTTGTGGCCAGGGCTGTGTCAAATTGGGTCGGTGAATGTGATGCTTAAATGGATAACATTCACTGAGTTAATGCTGATGATGAAGAGTAGAGAGTACAGAGTTAATGCTGTTTTTTATTTTTTTATTTTTAATAAGAAGAGTTAATGACTTAATTACTAATTTCTAGGGAACAATAATGACATAACCATGCATTTTTTTTTCACCCTTAGACCTAATACAAATCAATGGTCTAAAAAATGTGTAATTCTTATGAAGTTACACCAGGTGTAACTTGAACCCATTTCTCTCTTTCTCTCTCTAAACAATGTTACACCACTCGATATTTTTTAATTGAATGTGAATTTTGAAAAATCCACCGTTAGATTATATTATCTTTGTATATTTTTCATACTTGCAAAATTTCAAGGTAATCAAAGATTAATAGTCATTTCATCAATCAATTTTTTAAACTTAAGTTGTTGTAATTTAAAATAATGCATAAAAGATGAGTTTATAGATTAAATAGTAAATAATATCTAATTGACATGAAAAATGGCATGAATGTTAAGAACATATATAATATGTAATTCAATGGTAGGATTTTCAAAATATGAATTATATAATAAGTTATTGGGTGGTATAACATTGTTTAAAGTTATATCAGGTGTAATTTGAATCCAACACTATATATATATATATATATATATCGGGTTTTATGATTGTGGTTTATGATTTGAGAAAACCAGGTCTCCAAGAAATTGATAAAAGGATAAAATAGAGAAAGAGATATCTATAATAGAGCAGAATTGGGAGAAAAGATCCGAACTTCAATTTTATTGATTACTTTCAATTACAACATCATTCTTTATTTGCTTGTTTGATCCAGCAGCAGCTAACTAATAAGATATAAATAATTATAGTTTAAATTATATATATTATATTATTTAAATTTAATTCATTTTGCAAGGTTTGAAAGAGGTAATTGGGAGACAACTAATAAAGATGAAGTGAGAGTCTAGGCTCCATCACCGCAACAAGTGGGAATTTACGGCATGTTGTGAGTCCATAAACTTCATCCATGCTCAACTCTTCACATTTCATATTGTCTGATAATTTCCAGTTAAACCCATGTAACATATTTGCCAAGGTAGAGCTAACGACCTTTAGTCCAAGGCTGTAGCCAGGGCACATTCTCCTCCCAGAACCAAATGGCAATAGTTCAAAATTTTGTCCCTTCACATCGATATCTTTACCCATAAACCTCTCTGGTCGAAACTCTTCTGGTGCATCCCATATAGATGGGTCTCTCCCTATACTCCATGTGTTTATGAAGACTCTAGTTCCTTTTCTGATTTTGTAACCGGCTACATCACAATCTTGAATTGCTAAATGTGGTGCAAGTAATCCAGCTATAGGGTGCTTCCTCATTGTCTCTTTCATAATTGCATCAATATAAGGAAGTTATGGAATGTCTTTCTCTTCCACCCATCTCTCTCTCCCAATTACTCTATCCAGCTCTTCGGTGGCCTTTTTGATAAGGTGTGGTTGCTTTACTAGCTTAGACATTGCCCATTCCATAACTGTTGCAGAGGTATCCATTCCTCCAGCTATTAGGTCCTAATTTTGATACACACGACCACAGAAAATTTCGATAAATGATATTGGGCAATCTGAAACGCTAGCAATGGTTGGCAAACAATATGAACAAACTTCATTTTATTATTGCCCTATGATAAGCCTGTTTGTAACTGTTGTGTAAATTGTAATTATCTACTATAAATTACAGGTAGATTATGAGTAATTAAGGCCATGTTCGGTTTAGTGTGTTTTCAACACATATTTCTCATTTTTCATAACTTGTTACTTGCTTTTTGTGGGCCACACCAAATGAAGTTGTTTGATTTAGTTTTCATTTTCAATTTCTATAACTCATAACTCAAAAAATTGAGTTAGAGTTGAGGAAAATGAGAAGAACTTTTAGGAGTTTTCAAGTGATGAAAATTGAGTTAAGATGACATTTTTGTAAATAACTCTATTTAAGTGGGGCCCAACACCAAAGGACATATGTTTATGACCACAAAAAGTTCTATATTTTCTCTCTCTTCATTGTCACAAACTGATTTCTTTCTCTCTCTTTTGTTTTTCTTTGCACTTCACAGACGATCATGGACTCTTGTATTGGGGTCCAACACCAAGAGTTTGGATTAATCCAAGCATAAAGTGAAACACGCAAAATGACACCTCATGATATTTCTAACAAATATATCTAAGGTTCAAATTTTCAATTTCCTAACTATTGAATTATATAAATAAAAAAAATGACAGATGTTTTTATTTTATTTTTTGATAAGCTTAATTATTAAACCACTTCAATTATCTAGGATTATAAATTTTTTGTAACTCTTTTTGTGTTTCACTTTATACTCTATTAGTCATAGCTTTCTGTAGGGATAAAAGGCCCAAAAATTTACATATTGGGCCTTGGGCCTGATCCACAGGTTGAAGACATAAGTTAGTTCGAGGAAAGGGAAAACAATTATGGAAGGTTCTAGTCATAAAATCACCTACGTAGTGGGCGAGCAATGAATGGTCCGAGGAGGAATTACCCTTTGGATATGGTGACGTGGCTTAAATCTATATTCCGACAATCCATGTAACCTTCCAAGGGGCTCCGGTGGTAAGGATGGATATCATATATATATATATATATACAAGAATAATTAAAATTTATAAATATCTAAGAAAAAGTTGCTACTACCGCATTTAATGCACTGCATCTACTTTTCCAATCGCATTTATGTAGAAAAGACCTCTGAACAGTGCAGTCTCAGCTACCACACTTCACAGAAAGTTAGAGAAGGTGTATGATGGGACATACACTCAAGTGAAGACTTAGATGATTAACAAGTGTAGGATTAAGATGATGGGAGAGGAATTATATATTGGGAGAAGTATCCCATGGAAAAGAGGGAGAAAGAAAAAAAAGAAAAGAATTATTGTAGCATTGAAAACTGCATTAACCTTCAACTTTATTGATTTATACCATAACTCACCTTCGCAAACAACAAGTTCATTCAGTTTTATATGTCTAATCTTTTTGTTTATTTCTCAAAATCATACTAGCCGTTGTCAAATTCATAAAAGGTCTAGTCCTTTCACCCACTTTCTACAAATTTATTGTACTGGGCTCCTTGGGCCTATATCCCATACCTCTTGGGCTTGGGCTACAAATTGTGACCCTACACTTTCCATGTATTTTGTTTTACTTTCCTTATAAAATATCAGAGTTTAAAAAGGAAAAAAAAGAAAAAAGAAGACATATGACATGGCACAGTTGATGGAGCATGAGCACAAAAGGTGGGACAAATAATTTTTATTTAAATCTCCTTAGTTTATTAAAAAAAAAAAGGGTATAATTTACTAGTTAAATCAAATTGGTAAACATATCCACCCACCAAAAGAGGAAAGTGAAACATGAGGTAAAATAGAAACATTAACAACTCCTTTGGAAATATGTTTTTCACATAACTGCTTTGTAGGAAAATTCATGCAACTCATTACGTGAAAATTGAAAAAATCATTCATAAATACTTTGTCACATGATATTTTTAAAAATTTATGTGACTTATTTGAATAATACACATTGATGATCTTATGAACTGCTATATAGGGATTGAGGGAGATTCCTTTGATCAGTTGGTTTGAAAGGAAATCTTGTCCATCAAAGTATTAAAATACATTTCAATAAAAGTTAGAATTAATTTGATATAATTCTTTAGTGGGATAACAATTTTGTTCATGTATCTTCCCACAAAAGGAAGAAAGTGAAACATTAGGGGAAAAAAATACATTAAAATTAAGAGTGTTAGATGCACAATATTTTCCCAGCAATGTTTAGGTGGTAAGTTGTTATTGATTTTCTTTTAGCCTTCCTACTAACATCAATATTTTTTTAAAATTTTATTCATTCATTTACTATTAACAGTTTGCCATCTAAACTTTGTGATGAAATTGCTGTAAAAAAAAACTTGTGCGAGGAGTTTTATTTAAATTAGAAAGTTAACGATATTACCTGAGTGAGTGCCTTGATACAGTCATAAGTGAGTTCAACATCAATATTAGGATCATCAGCCAGCTGCAATAATAAATCCACCGTATCCTTTGGCATAAAATCATTCCCTTTTTCCTTCTTTGCCTTGTGTTCATCAAATACATGGTCAAGGAATCGATCAAATTTTTTCCTTAAACCCTTCATTCGCTTCACGTACCCTTGCAAGTCCAAGAAATCGAACCACAGTATCCAGTCTCCTATATTAAACACCGCATTTAGCAAGAACAACTCGTCTAACATTTGTCGAAATTCTTCTGGTCTCACTATCGAGGTCTCGTATTTGGACTCATCACTAACATACTTCTTACTCAATGCAATTCTACTTATAATGCTTAGAGTAAGACGGAAGAGATGGTCCTTTAGCATAACTGGCTTCCCTGACAAGATGCAAAGGCGTGACAAAAAAGCACCCATTTCTTCAACACGAATGTATCGATAAGACTCGAGTTGTTTTGAGCTAAAAAGTTCAGAGAGGAAAATCTTACGGCCTTGTCGCCAATATGGACCATAGGGTGACCACGTGATGTTGTGATAGTTATAAGCTGTATACTTGCCAGCGGCAGTTTTTGGTCTAGAGGCAAAGACATGGTCATGTGTTTTTAGGAATTCCTTTGCCGTTTGGGCAGATGAGGCAACCACAACAGGGAAAGATCCAAACTTTAGTTGCATAATTGGTCCATATTTTTGGGCTAATTTGTGAAGGGATTGGGGGGGATGAGAACCAATAAGATTCAGATTGCCTATGATTGGCCAAGGTTTGGGACCTGGTGGAAATTTTAGCTGGTGGGATTTGAAGGGTAATAATTTTGAGAGAAAGGCTAAGGCTGCTAGTGATGCCATTACTATAAGAGCCCAAGAAGATGACTCCCTTTGGTCTTGGTGGGAATTATGGAGGATATGGTTGTGCGAGTTTGAGGCATGGTGTACGGGGTTTATATACTTGGGAAAAAGTGGCTTTTTAAATCTTGCGTTTTATTGAATTATATGTTTATATTCGTATTCGTTGTTGATGTAAAGCGTACACAATTGTACATATTTGTTCAGTCGGGAAAGTAAAAAAAAAAAAAAACAAAATAAAATGCGTTTATGGCAGCTATGCGCACAATGTACATGTGTGCTTTTGACGTAGTAGTAAGAGTAAAGACAGACGGGCCGCTAATATCCGTCAGAATCCAAAACATAATTTAACGCGATATATGTTTTTGCTCGTACAATTATTATGTTTAGATTCTATAATTATTGCAGCAGAGAGAGCCCTGTCCACTACTTTCTTGACATTGGCCATGTTCTTTCTGGGACCGTCCAATCCTTCGGTCACCACGCCACCACGTCGGTTTACTGGGGTCCAAGCCTTCACAGTCACGCACCAACACTCTGGTGGTTTACGGTGCACATCTAATTTTGATATCCTTATAATTACATCTGTCCTGTGGTGCTTGAAAATTACTTGGACTAGGCCCAGTTATTTGGATCTTGCATGCCTTGGGAGATGATGGAAATCAAGGCTTCGTTTCTGGCCTTCCATAACCATACAAGACTCTCAAAAATCACTGCTGCAAATAGAACAAACTCCTAAAACAGACCGGAAGCCCTATACCACATAATTGGCAATTTTTATCTTTGGTTCGCAAGTTCCAACCATATATTTTTCTTGAAAGTTAGGGTGCTTTCATCATGTCAGTGGCCATGCATTATTTGTATTCCCTTGCTCTCCCTAAGCTTGGTTTATAAGTATTTTTAGTTTAAGATGCTAATTAAGCTTATAAGTTAGTTTTTATTTTTATTTTTTTGATTTTTTAGCTTTTAAGTACCATTTTTAAAACCTCACTTTTTATTTATTTATTTATTAATTTTTCTCAGATTTTCAAAGTACAAATCTATTATCTATATAATAACTAATAGTCAAAACGTTTGACTTTTGTTGAGTACAAGTACTCCTCATTGCGTCATGTGATTGCACAAATTACTGTCATGTAAACATTTAGAAACATTGAACAGTTGTATGGTTTGATTTTGAGACCTTTTCACTATTTAACCAAAAAAAAAAACCGACTAAAAAAGAAAAACTGTCCGAACTAAACAGATGAATGAAATGAAAAACAAGGAACGGAAAGAAAACAAACCCACCGAGAAAACAAGGACACGCACTCACTGATCCATATTAGAAAAGTAAAAGAAAATTTAACGTTGGCTTCAACTATGGAACAAGAAAAATGTTAAAGTGGCAGACAAAAGTGGAGTGACAATAAAAAAGTTAGAACTAAAAATATATTTTGAAAAGAAAGAAAGAAAGAAAGAAAAGGAGTCTACTCAGCAATAGAATTTTGACCAGTTAAAGCATCATTTCATTTTGCGGGATGACCATTGAAGAGTCTTGAGCAGGAACATCAATGTGACGACGGGATGGTTTCAACAATTTTCTCCATATACTCTGACTCCGGATTGCAATTACAAGGGTACCCACAATTATTTTTTTTATTTTTTTTTATTTTCAAGATTGAAGTTATTGATCGACTGATCATACAATTAAGAGGAAATGAGTTATGAAAAATTGAATGAAATGCCAAAAAACTGATTGGATAGCTAATTTCTATGGAAATGAACGAACTACTTCAAATGCTACATATAAAATCAAGTTTATTGGGTTCTATAAATAGCAATTTTAGAAAAAATTCACAGGCTTTTTGTATTTTTAAGAAAGATGAAAGAGAAGGAATTGGGAAGAAGTTACAAAATGAATATAAACCACTATTTATAGCCAAAGGATTATGATTCTTCAATAGGCACATTTTCATTAAATATGCATTTTTTTGGTTAATAGACACATTTTCATTCAACAGACACATTTTCGATCAATAAGCACCTTTTGATTCAATAGACATTTCATTCAATAGGCACATTTTTGATCAATAGACACATTTTTCGTTCAATAGGCACCTTTTATATATATCCAATATGAAGCGTTATGACCTTTCAATAGACACATTTTGATATATCTAATATGAAGGGTTATGACATTTTAATAGGCACTTTTTGGTATATCTAATTTGAAAGGTTATGACTTTTTAATATATAGGCATCTATTGCTATATATACTACAACTTACTTTGTCTATATCTATATATACGACATAAACTAAACTAGAGACACAAGATTCTACCTCTTATTCCTTCTCACAAAAAACTAATAAATAAAACAACATTGTTTTCTTCTGCCTAACTAATAAAACTATGTGCTATTTCTTTCAATATCATTTTTTAAAGCATTTTTTCTTACTACAACTCAAAAATAATGGGTTTTTTTTTTTTTTTTTTTTTTTTTTTTTTTTTTTTTTTTTTTTTTTTTTTTTTTTTCTTCCTAAAGCTCATCCAGTAGCTATTCCCGTGCATCGCACGGGTTAACGACTAGTATAGGTAAAGTTGAGAGAAAATCCAAATAGGGTTTAAATTGAATTCCAATTGTTGTCTAATTTTGTGCTATGTGTCCTATTTAAGATTTATTTATTTTTTATTTATTTTTTAATTTGTTCTAGATGAGTTAATGAGGTGCAAAAGAAGAAAATTTTAATATAAATAAATCATCAATGTGGGTGAGTTGGGCCTGTGCAACCATGTCGGCCCACTTGATCAAAACCCAATATGAAGCCTGAGACCCATCAGACGAATTAGACTTGGTGCGTGGGGAGACAGTTAGCCTTGGGCCTCATCATAATGGGCCAAGTCCTAAGTTCGGGACCATGGCCGAGGGGACGACAACTTGAGGGATTCTTGAGTGGTCGGTTAAGCGCTAACCGATAACAAAGGTAGTTGGGGTAAAACACGAGTCAAGCAAGATAGGTAGCCGAGGACTGATAGTGCAAAAAGGGAACCACCCCCGAACACAATTCGGCGTCTGGAATAAGTTCCAAGGAATCCTCTAAAGTCGTGAGGATCCCTAGGGTTTCTGAGAGACATAGAAATACATGTGTGAAGTGGGGAGATAACGATGAAAACCCCACTAAGGAGAGGCTATAAGAGGGGAAGAAGGTGGAGGCTTAAGGGTTGGAAAAGCTGGGGAGTGAAAGAGCAATAGAGAGAAAAACACAGGGAAACATTGGTAATTTGGGAGAGGCCAAGGGAAGTTTGAGGCCTCATTTGTAGAATTGAGCCTTGACCCACACATAAATAAATTGTGACCCAAATACTATTGCTAAAATCAGTATTCGGTGACCACAATCAAAAACTCAATAAACAAAAACAAAAAAAGAGAAAGAAAAAGAAAAAGTAATTCGACATATACTGCTGAAATTCTCAAATTATCCACACGGAAACACTTTTAATTCGACATATACTGCTGAGATTCTCAAATTTTATTCTCATCATTATTTGATAATGTCCGAAGGTGCAATTCAAACTCGACGTCTACAATATAATGATGGAGAAATCCACTCACATGAGAAGCATAAAAAAGGGAAGTGAGGCCTTCAAGAAAAGCAATTTTTGTGAATTATTTTGTGTTTATTTGAGAACTCCTACATGCTGCAGTGGCAGAGCCACATTGGGATCGAAGTGGCCCTGGCCCCCCAAAATATTTGAAAAAAATTTAGTATATATATATATATATATATAAATATTAGAGTTATCTTAACCCATTTGAAAATTTTTAAGGAACTCTTATCATTTTGGCCTTAATACCCAAATAAGTCTAAAATTACATATTACTTTCATTGAAATGGGATATAATCCAAATAGTGATTAAATATATATGTCAAAAAATTACAATAATTAGACATTTTTCAGCATCTTAAAATGAACACATAGTTATTTTAACAAATATCTTACAAAATAAAAGTTAAAAAAAAAAAAAAAAAATCTAATTTTCACTCCAACATTTCTAGGGCCTACTTGAACCACAACAGCAAAAAGATTGAAAATCTCTTTGATTCACCCGCACCAACACATAGTTGCAAACACTTTGCTCATCACAAGATAGGACACAAGTGACTCTCTCTCTCTTGCTCTTTCTGTTTGAATGTCTCGCTCTATGTTGTCTCAACTCTCTTGCTCTCTTTGTTTGAATGTCTCTCTCTAGTTTTCGTCATTTACAATGTAACAAAATTTTTGTGTAAATAATTGTTGCAAAAAGCAGACTAGATAACCATGTGTATCAGTGTGTGGCTAAAATCTTCTCTAGAATCTTTACCAAAGCAAGTGGGTGGGTTGTAGCCGTGTTGTGTGCTACTTTGTAGCATTCCCATAATCCCACTTTCCAAGCTACTTTTCCTTTCATCTTTTTATAATTTGCCTTTTCTTTACCATATATTTAATTGTTATTAAAATAATCCATATATCATATATCATTATATGTACCTTTTAAAATATACTACTATTTATCATTTATAATTAAATTGCATGTACATTATTGTTCTAGATTTTATATGTAGCATGGATGTAATTAATTTGACAATTCCTAATGTTTCCATTTGTTTCTTGATTGTATCTTGTAGTTCTTTTTTAGTCGAATGAACTCAGTTTACCATTAAAAAAATGTAATAATATATACACATAATTTTTTTTTTCTAATTTTATGTATGGCCCCTAAAGATAAATTCTGGACTCTGCCACTACCTATGTATACTTTGTTTAAATATTATGAGATTTATAATGAAGTATTTGATAAAATACTTTCTTCTTGAATGTTAAATTAAATTTATTATTTTGAAAAAAATTACTACCTCGAGATATCTCAACAATTGGTATCATAATTGGTTTGATCTCGAGAGAATCTAATCAAAGGAGAAGATTGTCAGTAACAGTTGTATTTCACATTCATAAGGAAGCTCAATAATTCCAACTACAAATTGTCGAGGTCATGCTTGGAGTCGTCCTTGATTCTTGATAGGAAATGATATGTGGGAAGTTAATTATAGAGAAGGCACAAGCCACCAATCGATCACAGAGAAATTAAGAATGAAATGGAACACCAAGGTTGCCGAAAGAAGAGCACACACTGGCTTCAACTTCTAAAAATAGAGATCAGACGCATGGAGCAAGGAAAACTTGCTACTGCATAATATTTCCTTAAGATGAATACACCATGCCAATAGCTATATAACTATTAGATCATTCACATAACGAGATATCAGAATCCAAGCTATAAAGGCTCCTCATCAATGGCATACGACCTGAGTATATATGCAACTTACTGCCTGTTGGACTATGGTGGATGAATTAGAAAATTTATTAATTAACAACAAGTTGGTGCTAGCCAAAAGTGGTAACATGAAGGTCGAAGAAAAGGATGAGGCATTAATTACTTTCAAATTATTTCAAGGGAAAGCACAAAGTAAAATTTAACTTGATATGAGGAATGACAGTGGTGGATTTGGAAATGGAGATAATAACGGTAATGAGACTCCTCTTTAAGAGCTTCTGACCCAAGGTCACTACTATTTAAAAATAATGTAGTTGAATCAGCAAAAGTTTTATTTTAATAATACTACACATTTTACCTATCGGCTATCTCATTCACCATATCGCAAAATAAAGCCCATAACAAACATCATTTCCAAGATTTTATTTACTAATAAGCAAAGCCTTGGTCCATGACAACAACACAATTATATATCAAATTCACATTTGATAAAGATGAAGAGGGAGTCGAGGTTCCATCACTGCAACAATTGGGAATTTGCGAGAAGTTGCAAATCCATAAACTTCATCCATGCTTTTAAATCTTCATTTTTCATATTTTCCGGTAGTTTCCAATTAAATACATGTAACATATTAGCCAAAGTAGAGCTAATCACCTTGAGCCCAAAGCTGTAGCCAGGGCACATTCTCCTCCCTGAACCAAATGGCAAAAGCTCAAAATTTTGACCCTTCACATCAATATCCTTACCTAAAAATCTCTCTGGGTGGAACTCTTCTGGTGCACCCCATACTGATGAGTCTCTCCCTATACTCCATATGTTTATGAAGACTCTAGTTCGTTTTCGGATTTTGTAACCAGCTACATCATAATCTTCAAGAGCCAATGTGGTGCAAGTAATCCAGCCACAGGGTGTTTCCTCATTGTCTCTTTGACAATTGCTTCAATATAAGGCAGTTGTGGAATGTCAATCTCTTCCACCCATCTCTCTTTCCCAATTATTTTATCGAACTATTCAGTGGCTTTTTTTTATGAGATGCGGTTGCTTTAAGAGTTCAGACATTGCCCATTCCATAGTTGTTCCCGAGGTGTCTGTACCTCCAGCTAGTAGGTCCTGATTAATACTGATTAACAAGAGCAAGATTAGTAATGTCAATGTCAAGGGGGCAAGCTAAAATTTGAAACTTTAACAATGATTGTCATATAATAGTAGAATTAATTACAACCTTTCAGTTAATTGTAACTATCGATGCTAGATTATAGGTGATTTCTAATATTCCCAGTAAACTTTAAAAGTTTAATAGCTAAAATTCTAATATGAGATCAATCTCAAAATTAACAAATTTGTGGGTTGATTAAGGTGAAAAGTGCAAATCGATAGGAACTAATTTGTTAATTTTGACATATAAATATACCTTAGCAACTACCTCTTAGTAATTTGTTGATTTTGACACTAACTTGTGTGGAGAAATTAAAATAAAAATAGATCAGAAATTGCAAATAATCCTATAATTTTCAAATGTAGTCCAATATGTTTTTGACATAATTTTTTTAATTATTTGAAATCAAAATCCTACTTTAACCTAATTTAAGTGTATACGTATGTGAAACTTCTTCTAAAGACTTGAATTAATCTTGATCCTTGCACTCTACTTCCACAAAAATTTATACTTATAGAGTGACCATTACGTTAAAGATGTGTAATAATGTTTTTGAAATAATTATTCCTTGCAATATTAGTTTGATTGGGACCTTATTTTGGATTGCCCTTATAATGCTGGCTCTTCCACCAGATCACTCAGTCAATTGTCTATGGCCTTCAAGTTTTTTTTTTTTTTTTTTTTTTGGAGAAAGCCTATGGCCTTCAAGTAGAAGCCCCCTAATTTTGGTCACATATAATACAATACTACATTTATATTGCAACATATAGCAAAATCTAGTTCCCAAAAAACAAGAGGAATAAATTTTAAATAAATAAATTTAAATATAGAAAGTGAAATAAGTATTACTTAATCGATTTTTTTTTTTTTTTTTACATTTATTAAGTAAAAAAAAAATTGAAAAAAACTTCCGAAATATTTAGTAAATACTCTACGTAATTCACTAGTGGGATAACAATTTTGTTCAAATAACTTCCACCCCCCACCCCCCCCCCCCCCCCCCCCAAAAAAAAAAAGTAAATATATAAACACTAGAATTAAAAAATATCTTCTTCCAAAAATTAAAGAAGAAGAAATAAAAAGGTAATGGTATTACCTGAATGAACGCCTTGATATTGTCATAGGTGAGCTTAATATCAACATTAGGATTATCAGCGAGTTGCAATAATACATTCACTATGTCCTTTGGCACAAAATCTTTCACTTCTTTCTTCTTTGCCTTGTGTTCATCAAATACATGATCAAGGAATTGATCAAAATTTTTAATTAAAGCCTTCATTCGCTTCACATACCCCTGCGAGTCTAAGAAATCAAGCCACGGTAGCCAGTCCCCTATATTAAACACCCCATTTAGAAAGAATAACTCGTCTAACATTTCTTGAAACTCTTCAACTGTGATTATTGAGGTCTCATATTTGGACTCACTAGCATACTTTTTACCAAATACAATTCTGCTTATAATGTTTAAAGAAAGATGAAAGAGATGGCCTTTTAGCATAATTGGCTTTTCTGACAAGGTGCAAAGGCGTGACAAAAAAGCACGCATTTCTTCAACACGAATGTATTGATAGGAGTCGAGTCGTTTTGAGTTAAATAACTCGGAGGCATAAATCTTACGGCCTTAGCGCCAATATGGTCCATAAGGTGCCCATGTAATATTGTGATGGTTATATGATAAATACTTGCCAGCGGCAGATTTGGGTCTAGAGGCAAAGACATGGTCATGTGTGTTTAGGAATTCCTTTGCCATTTCAGCAGATGAGGCAACCACAACAGGGATGGATCCAAACTTTAGTTGCATAATTGGTCCATATTTTTGGGCCAAACTGTGAAGGGATTGGGGAGGATGAGAGCCCACAAGATTTATATTGCCTATGATTGGCCATGGTTTTGGACCTGGTGGAAATTTTAGTTGGTCGCGTTTGAAAGAAAAAAATTTGGAGAAAAAGGCTAAAGCTGCTAGCAATGCAATTACTAAAAGAGCCCAAGAAGAAGAAGAAGAAGAAGAAGAAGAAGACTCCATTTGGTAGGAAATATATATATAATTATCTACACCATTCATGCACACGATGCCCTTGTGTTTTTTGGGACGTAGTAAGACACTGAGAGACAGATGGAGCCAATGTTATTGTACGCATATGGCAAAAGTCAGTAAGAATCCGAAACAGTTGATTACATTTCTTATCTATATGCACTTTTTTTTTTGCTATTTGCAGCAGAGTCTGAGTCACCATCCACCACTACTTTCCCTTTCCCGACATATCTCTTACTCTGATGAAGCTAAATGCTGTCGACATTGCAGCTACAGCCTGAGCCCATCGTTCCCGTTCCTCTTTGATCTGGGTCCAAACCTTTTCACACCACATCCTTTATATTGTCCCAGAGGGCCCAGAAAACGACTGAACTTTATCGTGGTTTGGAGTTTGGTGCATGATTTTTAATTTCAACTAGTTGCTAATCTGTTCTCTGCACCAAAAAACTACTTTAAATGAGATCTAAGTGAGACTCTTTTAATGTAAAATGATATATTTCTTCTTCCTCTCTTTATCCTTTTTTCTTAATTAAATTAGGTAAAACTTTACGTATGACCGTATGATACTTTAAGTGCTATATTAGTTTCATTAATTAAATTCAAATATATATATATATATATATATTAATTTAGTTAGAAAACATTATTTTATTGCCTCTAAGTTTTGTGCCCTGTTAAAACATGAAAAAGCTAAGCCATCGTACACATTCACTGTTTTAAGATTTACAATTTCATATTCAAATAATAATAAATTTGAACTAAAAGCATTATAAAATTTATTGCTCAATTCTAAATCAACCTACAATCACCTCTCTCCCAGACTATTGAATTTTTTAGATTCAGACTCTTGATCTAAAATTCTCATTCTCGTTCCCCTTGAAAATTCAATGTTCTTTGAAAATTGAATTGAATTTCTAATCTAAATTTCAAAGTGTCAACCTCAGTATATCTGTCTCACTTCCAAGCCTAAAACTTGCCTTTGGACCAGACACAATTATTTGGCAAGCAATATGCAAACTAACGCAAGCCAAATATAGTTTTTTGATATTCGGATTAGAGCAGTACTGTTTAAGCAATCAATATTATCGTGACAATACAATATTGAGTATTATTTTTTATTATTGGTATGTATAATTTTTACACATATGAGGGTGTTAAGTAGTACTGTACATTTGGCAAAGAATTGGGTAGATGTCGATGTGGCAAAACGGACGGGTCGGGTCGGTTTTGGTTCGGGTTGGGTCAATCGGGTTTGCGGGTCAATGGGTCGCAGGTCAAAACGGGTCATTTTTAAACTGGTCAAATAGGTTGCGGGTCGGGTTGACCTATATTTTTCAAACAAACTTTTTTTTGTTTTTTCAATTACAAAAACAAATAAATGACAACCTGTTTAGAGAGGATGAATAAAATCAATTAAGGAAATGAATTGCACTTAATGCCACTTATTAATATCCTTCCAATTCTAACAGTTTTGAGCATAACTAAAATTATTTATAATCATAAATTCATTATGGAAAAAGTTTTCAATGTTATTAGTTCACTGTTAAAATGCATATAATTACAAGTTTACAACTTTAAAAAGAGATATATCTTAAAACAAACAAAACAAGTAAACCAGCAAAATAGCAAACCATCTTAATCAACTTTACTAATGATGCAAAAGTCAATAAAGCCAGAAAATCTGAATATCGGTCCTGCACTAGTATATAGAAAAGCCACCCAGTAGTAGCTAGTAAGCCAGAATTTGCTTTTACATTCAAACTCCTTATCAGAGAAGTATTTACATACTTAGATCACATGACACCACTTCACATGAGGACAATACTTGTATAAATACTAGTGCCACCAGAGAGAGTGCCAATGAATCAAGAAAGAAATAAACATATCTAACCATTATATATGAATCATGACCTATCCTTATCAATAAGTCTAGTACTAGTACAAAAAGTTCAGATTCTTGCTCTGTAAAAATTTAAATACATAATTAGTATGGAAAATCAAGATATTTAAAATAAATGTTTGATTTTCTTGTAGAAAGGTAAGTAATTCACACACATGATAGCAAACTTGTAAACTTGTAAAAAGTATATTTTAAGTTTACATCACTAATAATATCATTCCCACAAAAGAAAAAGGAAAAGAAAAAGAAAAAGAAACCTACATGTCATGGACCATATTAAGTTATTGGTCTTCTTAAGTGCACATGTTCCTGTTACATTTAAAATAATAGTAAAGTTAGATTACTTAGAAAGATAAACGAAACAAAAAAAGATTTAAAAATAAACATAACATATTAAGTAAAGAAGAATAAGTAAATATTTTAAAAGAATTAAACTTCAATCTCAATCTATTCAACGTTGGTAGCAGATTCAGCACTGCAAATATTCATACTAAAAAAGTGTGGTCTGTGTTTGTCACGCGAGGAACTGAGGAAGCTAAGGCCTTTCTGTGGTTTGTCAATTGTCACATTTCACACTTTCACACGTTTGTGAGTCCGTGACTTTGGCTTTGGAGTTGGACTACAGCTAGTCAAATGACTCAAATTGTATGAGATTTTTTCTTTTTTTCTTTTTTTAATGGTTGTCTTGTTTGAGTTGTCTCATTCTCATGATGTCTGTGAAGCTTAGCTCTTTGTGAAGCTCAAATAGTGCTATTGTCTTGTCTTGTCAATTGTTTATATAATTATATTAATAATCTATTGACTATTAGTTCTTTTACTTTGTGCTTTATGCACATAGTATTCAAACGTAGTTTAAATACTTTTTTAACGAATTTTTTTAACGGGTTGGGTCATGGGTTATCCGGGTTGGGTCGGGTTGATCAACAAAAAAAATCAGGTCGGGTCATGGTTCAACCCATTTTTACTTCGAGTCAAAAAAATCGGGTTTGAGTCAGGTATTTTTTGAGTCGAGTCAAAAAATTCTAACTCGTTTTGTCATATCTAGGTAGATGCTAATTTGGGGTCACTATGTTTGGTAGCGATATTCAAACAACAGTTTTTAGTGTTTGAACTAGTATTATTGAACCCAACCCAGCTCAAACAGTTGGATTGGTAATCCGATGACTTGGCACATAGACCGGTCCAAGTCATCAATTGGATCGAATGTGCATAACACCTAGTTAAAACAGGTAAAACCTGGCGGGTTCTAAGAAAATCATGTGACCCAGCTAGGTTTTAATAACTCAGCTGAGTTTGTGAATTGTGTAAAATTACACATGTTATTTGAAATATAGTACTGTAGGGTCATATTCCGTAATGGACCCTAGACAATGGAATTTGTAGAGCATGGGTAAAAAGGCTAGGCACTAACAAAGCAACGAATGGTTAATATCAAAGCTCCTAGGAATTTTGATATAAGCAAAGGGTTTTTCGAGGGTCTTGGTAGTGATCTTCATTGCGTATCAGTGAAAGTCTTAGTTAAGTGTTTATGAGGATTTCCTCGTCTTCGGCTCAGTCCGAGGATTCTGTTCCTTCGAACTGGCCCCCAAAATCAGGGTTCCTCTCCTCACTCTGTTAATGGGGATTCTTTTGGTTATATAGCCTTGTTTTAGTTAATCTTAGTCGTCCATTTGTCGGTTATCTGAACTTTCTGCATAAAGGCTGTTCCATTATCTGCTTTTGCAGGTTTTATGTTAGCTCTCAGTCGTATTAGCAGGCTTTAAAAGTTAAAGTGATTGAGGCATCTGAGTTTGTTAGTCATTTCGTCATTAAGGTGGCCAGGATGTTGGTGGAATACTTTTTAATGGGTGGGGGATATTTTCCCTTTACTAACGTCAGTTTGCCGAGGACATGGGCGTCTTCGGACAGGCCCTTTTTGGAGTCTGGGCCCATCCTTTCTGTTTTCAGCCTCTGTACTCTCTTTGGCGTGGGCCTTGGGCCGGCTGTGTAGTGGGCCATGAATGTTGACATTTAGGGCCCCACAATAGCCCCTCAAAATTCTGCTGCCCGTCCCCTCGGGCAGGGAGGAGGATTTTGACTTTCCCAGCGTATTTTCGTGCCCTGCTGAGCGTTACCTCTCCGTTATTGTTATCGTTATTTCAGCGGCTTTTGTAATTTTTCTTTCGGCACTCGGTTTCTTGTGATTTTCGTCGTTAATAGGGCTAGTTACTTAGCATAAAAAGGGGTGAGCGTAGCTGTAGATTTAGGTTCGTGGTCAATTCAAAGGCCCTGGTTTTGCCCTGCACTTATACCACCCTATAGTGACTAGTTTTGGTATAGGTTTGGATCCGAAGACCATACAAGACCTTAGCTTTTCTAGCACTCAGTATTTAGTAGTGGTCCTCCCGTCGGCCTGAGTCCTTGGACCATGCAGTGCACAAAGTTTGTCTAACACTTAATTTTCTCGCCTGAAGTAGCTGGTTTCACCAGAGGCTTGAGTCCGAGGACCATGCAATGCCTTGATTCTGTCCAGTACCTAGTTCTTTGGCTCTTTAAGTGGTTAGTTTCCCCAGAGGCTGTGTCCGAGGACCATGCAATGCCTTGGTTCTGTCTAACACTTAATTTTCTCATCTGAAGTAGCTGGTTTCACCGGAGGCTGGTGTCCGAGGACCGCAGTGCCTTGGTTCCGTCCAGTACCTAGTTCTTTGGCTCTTTAAGTGGTTAGTTTCCCCAGAGGCTGTGTCCAAGGACCATGCAATGCCTAGGTTCTGTCTAACTCTTCATTCACAGTCCGGAGTAGTTAGTTTCCCCAGAGGCTTGAGTCCGAAGACCATGCAATGCCTAGGTTCTGTCCAGTACCCAGTTCGAAGTAGCTGGTTTCCCCAGAGGCTTGAGTTTGAAGACCATGCAATGCCTAGGTTCTGTCCAATACCCAATTCGAAGTAGTTGGTTTCCCCAGAGGCTTGAGTCTGAAGACCATGCAATGCCTAGGTTCTGTCCAGTACCCAGTTCGAAGTAGCTGGTTTCCCCAGCGGCTTGAGTCCGAAGACCTTGCAATGCCTAGGTTCTGTCCAGTACCCAGTTCGAAGTAGCTGGTTTCCCCAGAGGCTTGAGTCCGAAGATCATGCAACGCCTAGGTTCTGTCCAGTACCCAGTTCTTTGACTTTTCGAGTGGTTAGTTTCCCCAGAGGCTTGAGTCCGAAGACCATACAATGCCTAGGTTCTGTCTAACTCTTCATTCACAGTCTGGAGTAGCTGGTTTCCCCAGAGGCTTGAGTCTGAAGACCATGCAATGCCTAGGTTCTGTCCAGTACCCAGTTCGAAGTAGCTGGTTTCCCCAGAGGCTTGAGTCCGAAGACCATGCAATGCCTAGGTTCTGTCCAGTACCCAGTTCGAAGTAGCTGGTTTCCCCAAAGGCTTGAGTCCGAAGACCATGCAACGCCTAGGTTTTGTCCACTACCCAGTTCTTTCATTTTATTTATTATTTTATCTATTTATCTGTAGCCGTTTAACTATACATTGCTATAATTCACAATAAGCATTAAATAAATACACTTTTAAGCAAAAATAATAATAAATGCGGACTGGAGTTGTTGGAGGATAAGACCCTGCCCTGTTCTGCCTCTTCATTTGACGGGACTATTCTGATTACGAGGCATCTTCTAGGTTGTCCGAGTAACGCGTTGTGACGCTTCGGTGCCCTCTCGTTAATGAGGCGCCGCCTCATTAATGTCTGTCGTGGATTTGCGAGGATCTAACGGCTGACAAGCTCCTTGGAACTTGGGGCGGTATTATTGCCTCCGGAAATCTCTCCCTGGGATTTATGGCAGACTGGCCATCACCCATATTCCGCCTTTTATATAAGGCGTTTCTAGGGCAACCTTCTTCTTCACACTTGACAAATACTCGTCCTAAATTTCTCCCAAAAAATACTGCCCAAAGGTTCTGCCAGACATAGCCATTTGAGCCCCTTCGAATAAATTGGCCCTGGGAAAGGGCGGTCCCGGGGATGCACAGCCCCCATCAGGAGCCGAGGATGGCACTCCGACCCTGGATGTCTAGTTGGGGTTGGGGTAGGGGAGATTCGAAGATTCTCCTTCTTTTTAACCTAATCGGAGACGAAGCCCTCCTCGCTGTCTGGAGGAGGATCCATAGAGAACGTAACCTCCTTCCCTTGGGTTTGGGTCTTTGACCCTCCAAGCTAGCTACGATGGGGGTAGGAGGGAAACCAGGCGGAACCCAGAAATGGAACCGTCCTGTGCTGCGCCCTCTTCCGCCTCCAGTGTAGCTCTTCTTCCCTCTTTTCCCTTTTATTTCTTCTATTTCCTCTTCTCTTCCTTCACCCCCAGCCTTCTTTTCTATCTTTTGTTCCTCTACCAACTTTGTTAGCCGTCTGGATCTCTTAGTTAGCTTTAGAACAAGCCCCACGGGCATCGCTTGTAAGAGATGTAACTTTTTCTTCATATATTAATAAAGAAGTAGACTTGTTTTGTATATTTTTTTACTTTTCGCATACTTTTGTTCTTGCGATTGCTGACTTTTGAATGAATGCTGTTGCTGTAGATTGTACTGTTTTGGTATTTTGTTTTTGAAAGCCTTGCTCTTGATTTCTTTATACCGACCACCGCACTTGCTAGCGCAAAAATCCCTTTCCCACAGACGGCGCCAATTGTAGGGTCATATTCCATAATGGATCCTAGACAATGGAATTTGTAGAGCATGGGTAAAAAGACTAGGCACTAACAAAGCAACGAATGGTTAATATCAAAACTCTTAGGAATTTTGATATAAGCAAAGGGTTTTTCGAGGGTCTTGGTAGTGATCTTCATTGCGTATCAGTGAAAGTCTTAGTTAAGTGTTTATGAGGATTTCCTCGTCTTCGGCTCAGTCCAAGGATTCTGTTCCTTCAAACTGGCCCCCAAAATCAGGGTTCCTTTCCTCACTCTGTTAATGAGGATTCTTTTGGTTATATAGCCTTGTTTTAGTTAATCTTAGCCGTCCATTTGTCGGTTATCTAAACTCTCTGCATAAAGACTGTCCCATCATCTGCTTTTGCAGGTTTTATGTTAGTTCTCAGCCGTATTAGCAGGCTTTAAAAGTTGAAGTGATTAAGGCATCTGGGTTTGTTAGTCATTTCATCATTAAGGTGGCCAGGATGTTGGTGGAATACTTTTTAATGGGTGGGGGATATTTTCCCTTTACTAACGTCAGTTTGCCGAGGACATGGGCATCTTCGGACAGGCCCTTTTGAGGGTCTGGGCCCATCCTTTCTGTTTTCAGCCTCTGTACTCTCCTTGGCGCGGGCCTTGGGCCGGCTGTGGAGTGGGCCATGAATGTTGACATTTAGGGCCCCACAAGTACCAAAAACAATTTATTTATTTATTTATTTTGCATTATGAATACATTAAACAAGTGTTTTTATAAAACTTTTTAAATAAGAGTTTTCTCATAGATCGATGGTAGGTTTTTATTTATTTATTTGGGTTGTTTGCATTTTTTTTATTTATGTTTTGTAATGAGTTTTTGATTTGGGTTTTTTTAAGACTTGTGGTGGTGGTTGTCGGTGATGGTGGGTTGTTTTTTAGTGGTGGTGGTGGATTTCTATTAGTGATGGATTGCGAATTTGGGTTTTACGGTGGTGGTGGCGGTGGCTTGTGGGTTTATGGTGGTGGAGTGTTGTGGGGTGTGGTTGCTGCTACTTTGTGGGGGGAGAGAGAGAGAGAGAGAGAGAGAGAGAGAGAGAGAGAGAGAGAGAGAGAGTTGTAAAATAGTGTGTTATAATAGATAAAGTAACCTTTTAATATGTTAAATACTAAAACTTTTAAAAGAGCTAATGCTAGTGCTCTTAGATAGGGTAAAACAACCTTGCTTTGGTAATATTTCGAAACAAGAGAATTAAAGTCTGAAAAAGAAATTTTATTTCGATGTGCATATAATTTCTAATAGATTATTACGTGGAGAAGCTGCTTCCAAGATCATAGAGGTAAGTACTCATTTTATTTCAATAAAAAAAAAAGGTATTAGTTAGGAAGAAGTTACGATTACTGGTGTGAATATTATAATTCATTCCTCAAACTTACTCATGCATATAGCTGTCCTATTATTTGGGTGGGAGGTGGCTCATTAGGAGGAATTTTATCTTCTTTGGGTAAGAAGGAAGAGGCTATATAATTAATGTGCGGTGGAAAGTGATATTCTTTCCCTTTCAAAAGAGGGATGGACAAATAAGAATTACAAATGTAATTGAGTCAATAAAAGTTTTAGTTTCTTACTGCACATTTTACCTAGCTCATTCGCCATATTGCAAGATAGAGCCCTGAAGTAACTTCTTTTCCAAGATTTTATTTATTGAGCAAAGCCCACAGTACATAACTACGACACATTTATATGGTAGAATGGTCGCATGGGCATACAACATAAGTAGGAAATGATTCAATACAGAAAATTTGGTAAAAGAGAAACAAATATATATATATATATATATATATTGTTCATTGCACATCAAATTCACAACTAATAAAGATGACGAGGGAGTCGAGGTTCCATCATTGCAACAAGTGGGAATTTGCGAGATGTTGCAAATCCATAAACTTCATCCATGCTTAAATCTTCATTTTTCATATTTTCTGGTAGTTTCCAGTCAAATCCATGTAACATATTAGCCAAGGTAGAGCTAATCACCTTTAGTCCAAAGCTATAGCCAGGACACATTCTCCTCCCAGAACCAAATGGTAATAGCTCAAAACTTTGGCCCTTCACACCAATAGCCTTACCCAAAAACCTCTCTGGGCAGAACTCTTCTGGTGCATCCCATATTGATGAGTCTCTCCCTATACTCCATGTGTTTATGAAGACTCTAGTTCCTTTCTGGATTTTGTAACCAGCTACATCACAATCTTCCATAGCTAAATGTGGTGCAAGCAATCCAGCCACAGGGTGCTTTCTCATTGTCTCCTTGACAATTGCTTCAATATAAGGAAGTTGTGGGATGTCAATCTCTTCCACCCATCTGTCTCTCCCTATTACTTTATCAAGCTCTTTTGTTGCCTTTTTGATGAGATGTGGTTGCTTTAAGAGTTCGGACATTGCCCATTCCAGAGTCGTTATGGTTGTATCTGTGCCTCCAGCTATTAGGTCCTAATTTTGTTTCACAAGACAAAGATTAATGTCTAGAGATCAAGCTGAAACTCTAACAAAAAGCTTTCATATAACATGATTAAAGTCTAGCATATTTAAAATATATTGGTTTTTGTCTAAAGTCTTACAACTCAATTACCTCATCTCATACTGTAACTATCAAATTTATTAAAATATATATATATATATATCTATATATGAGCCTTTTTTTTATTGAATTTAAAATAAGAGTTAATTGTAGATATCCACAGTATATTATAGGGAGTTTTTAATGATAACCATAAACTACAAAATTTAGCAATTAACATTCTAATTCGGTATTAATGTCAAAATTAACAAATTTATGGCTTGTTTGAGGTGAAAATTGCAGATTAATGTGAACTGATTTTTTAATGTTGACATCTTAATATATATACCTTAGCAGCTACCAAACTTACTTATTTTTTAATTTCAACTCTAATTTTTGTTGGAGAAATTATTATTGCAAATGAGTCTTCAATTATAGTGTTGATTGAATAATATAATACTGAATGAGTCTTCAATTATAATACTTATTGCATATAATATAATTAATAATACCGAATTGATATTCCAAGTTTGCAACATAAAGCAAAATATGGTTTTAAAATAATAAGAAGAATGGTTTTTAAATAAACGAACTTAAAATAGCCGAATATTATTATTTCATTGATATGATATAAATTTTTTTTTAAGAAAAGAAAAAGAAAAAAGACTAATATAAAGTTATCATCTATGCCTCAATATTTACTGAGCTAGGCCAACAGGCGCTACTACTGTGACTACAAAAAAAGGCATGCATGCTTCCGCAGCATAATGCATGCTTGCTTAATAAAAATTTGGAATACAATTCTAAAATCTTTTATAGATATTCAAATAATTCATTTGTGGGATATTAACTTGGAAAATGTTAGAGTTATAAATTATTTTGCAAAAATATTTCACAAGAAGTTGATTTGGTGAGTGACTATTGAAAAGTATAAAAATGACGTTAATAGTGGATTGAAATAATAACAGTTTATATAAATGTTGTAAAATAAGTTGTCACTAACATTGTTCACAATGTCTTTGAAAGACAAGAACAAAAAAAGAAAAAGAAAAAAAAGAAGAAAGTGAGAAACAAGAGCAAAATATAAAAAATTTAATTAAAAAGATAGTGGTATTACCTGAACGAACGCCTTGATACTGTCATAGGAGAGCTTAGTATCAGCATTAGGATCATCAGCGTGCTGCATTAATATATTCACCATCTCATCCTTTGGCACAAAATCATTCGCTCCTTCCTTCTTTGTGTTGTGTTCATGGAAGACATGGTCAAGGAATTTATCAAATTTCTTACCTAAAGCCTTCATTCGCATCACATACCTCTGCAAGTCTAGGAAATCAAGCCATGGTATCCAGTCCCCTATATTAAACACCCCATGTAGGAAAAACAACTCGTCTAACATTTCTAGTAACTCTTCATCTATCACTATTGAGGTCTCATTTTTGGACTCACTGCTAACACAGTTTTTACCAAACACAACTCTGCTTATAATGTTTAGGGTATGAACAAAGAGATGGTCTTTTAGCTTGAGTGGCTTCCCTGTACCTGACAAGGTGCAAAGGCGTGACATAAATGCACGCATTTCTTCAACACGAATGTATTGATAGGAGTTGAGTCGTTTTGAGTTAAACAACTCGGAAACATAAATCTTACGGCCTTGACGCCAATATGGTCCAGCTGGGGCCCAAGTGACATTGAGATAGTTATAAGATAAATGCTTGCCAACGGCAGATTTGGGTCTAGAGGCAAAGACATGGTCATGCGTTTTTAGGAATTCCTTTGCCATTTCGGCAGATGAGGCAACCACAACAGGGAAGGAACCAATCTTCAGCTGCATAATTGGTCCGTATTTTTGGGCCAATTTATGAAGCGATTTGGGAGGATGAGAGCCCACAAGATTCATATTGCCTATGATTGGCCAAGGTTTGGGACCTGGTGGAAATTTTAGCTGGTGGGATTTGAAGGGTAATAATTTTGAGAGAAAGGCTAAGGCTGCTAGTGATGCCATTGCTATAAGAGCCCAAGAAGAAAAAGACTCCATTAGTTGATAGGAATTAGAGGATATGGCAGGGAGAGTTTGAGGCGGATTATGGGGTTTATACAGCGTTAAATATATATACAGAATTAATGCACACGATGTCCTTGTGTTTTTTGGGCGTAGTAAAACAGACTGGCCCAACTTTTTGTATCAAAAAACAGACTGGCCCAACTTTTAATTACTTATTGGTGTATTGCACTTGCACACGTATGGAAAGTGTTTTGGAAGAATCCAAAACGACAAAAGAAGAGTTCCAAAATTCTTTCCCAATATATCACTTGCTTTGTTGAAGCTACAGCTATCCGGTCCACATTGAAGCTAGCCTCAGCCACATTGTTCACGTCTCACCATAATTTTGGGTCCAACTCTTGGATTGAGATCAAGTGCAGCTATTGCACTTGATGCAATAGCTTTCAATCCCAACTATTTAAATAAGTAAAAAAGTGAGAAAAAGTTAGAAATGAAAATAAAAAAATGAGAGAAATTAAAACTTTTTAAAAGAGAAGAATGGAATAATTGCACCCGGTGTTGGATATTGCACCGGATCCTAATTTCCAAATCCAAACCTTCGCACCATGTAGCCAATTTATATGGAAGGAGAGTTCTAGACTAGTAGAGTACTTGACACTTTGTATAACTAGTAGTTAGCAAAGTGGCAATACCATTTATTTTCAAAAATTTCAGCAAAATAACATTATTTTCAAACTATTTGGTAAAAATCCATTGTTTTTGAACTTGATATTGTAAAAATCGAGTTCTATGTAGAACTCGATATTACTAATATCGAATTTCATGCTTGTTTTGCTATAGTGGCAGGCACTAATGTGGCTTTTCTAAAAAAAAAATGTCACGTGAAACTTGACATTAGAATAATCAAGTTTTATATAATTTTTTTTAAGTGAAACTCGCTATTACTAGTATTGAGTTCTTTGCAAATTAAAAAATAAAAATTAAGTGGAACTTGACTTGTGTTAGGTTTTTTAAATATATATATATATATAATTAAAGTGTTGATGTTTGATTCAAATCTGTTGCTATTTTATTTGATATTTTCTGTCTTTTAATCAATGTGATTGCTTTTTTTTAGCAAAAAAAAAAGGGGATTTTTTTTTTTAATGTCTTTTTATCTTTAAGCTAAGACATTAATTTGACTTAAATTTACAACTACTTGCCTTTAATATTGAAAAAAAGAAAAGAAAAAAAGACATGACCATAGCCATAAACATTCAATTAAAAATTGCAATTACCATCCTAGAAGGACACCCAAGTGACAGGGGGCTAAGATTAATAAATTTATTTTGGATAAATTATAAAAAATTTCCTTTAAAATTTGAGAGTGACAATTTTGCTCAAAATTGAGAGGAAAATGATGCGCTCTTTTTTTAGGCTTAAAGAATAATATTTTATTAATGGAATAATTTTGAAAAGCCGCTAGCAATACAATTACTAAAAATGCCCAAGAAGAAAGAAGAAGAAGACTCCATTTATGTACATGTGTGTAATTGTAATTTTTTTTAATTGTACCATGCATATGCACAAGTTATACAACAGTCTATATATATATATATATATATAATTAAAGCTAAAACTAAAAGAAAATCTAATTAGCTTTTATATTGGATTTCAATTGTTGTTTAATTTTGTGCTACATGTCCTATCTTTTTTTTTTTCTTTTTTCTTTTTTTTAATTCTTGTTTTGGGTGAGTTAATGTTGTGCCAAAGACGAAGAGTTTAATATAATTAAACCACAAAAAAAATTTAAAAAAAAACCTAATAAAAAAAAGAGTAAACTCTGTAAAAAAGTCAAATAAATTCATGCCAAATCCACACTAATTAAGAGTTAATGTGCATTGGATGGTTGGCTCAGCTAACGCATAATAAGTCATTTACAACTTAGCTCTTTTGGATCCAAAAATTTGGGTTGGGGGGGGGGGGGGGGGGGGGGGTGGTCCTTTAATTATCCACATGGAGACACTTTTAATAAGACATATACTGCTAAGATGATCATCGCCATAACCATTCAATTAAAAATTGCAATTACCATCTTAGAAGGACACCCGAGTGATAGGGGGCTAAAATTAATAAATTTATTTTGGATAAATTATAAAAATTTCCTTTAAAATTTGAGGAAATGATACTTTTGCTCAAAATGAAGAGGAAAATGATGCACTCTTTGTTTAGGCTTAGAGATTAGTATTTTATTAATGGAATAATTTTGAGAGAAAGGCTAAAGCTGCTAGCAATACAATTACTAAAAAAGCCCAAGAAGAAAGAAGAAGAAGACTCCATTTGGTAGGAATTATATATTATGGGGTTTGTATATACACCATTCATGCACATGATGCCCTTGTGTTTTTTGGGGCGTAGTAAGACACTGAGAGACAGATGGAGCCAATGTTATGGTAGGCATATGGCAAGTGTCAGTAAGAATCCGAAACGGTTGGTTACATTTCTTAATCGATACACATTTTTTTTTGCTTTTCGATTAGGTTCACTATAGCTCACGGATTTTATACAGCCTTGCCTTGGCTATTTGCAGCAGAGTCACCCTCCACCAGTACTTTCCCTTTCCCAACATATCTCTTACTTTGTTGAAGATAAATGCTGTCGGACATTGCAGCTTCACGTTTCACTATGATCTGGGTCCAAACCTTTCCACACCACATCCATTATATTATCCCAGAGGACCCAGAAAACAACTAAACTTTATCCTGGTTTGGAGTTTGGTGCATGATTTTTAATTTCAACTAGTTGCTAATCTGTTATATGCACGAAAAAACTACTTTAAATGAGATCTTTTAGTGAGACTCTTTTAATATAAAATGATATATTTCTTCTTTCTCCCTTTATCCTTTTTTTACATTTTATTATAAAACAAAAGGAACCACGTGCAATGCAAATTAATCAGATAAAAGTAAAACTCTTTTCCATATGGAAAGTGTTTTGAAAGAATCCAAAACGACAAAAGAAGAGTTCTAAAATTCTTTCCTAATATATCACTTGCTTTGTTGAAGCTACAGCTATCCGGTCCACATTGAAGCTAGCCTCAGCCACATTGTTCACGTTTCACCATAATTTTGGGTCCAACTCTTGGATTGAGATCAAGTGCAGCTATTGCACTTATGCAATAGCTTTCAATCCCAACTATTTAAATATATAAAAAAGTGAGAAAAAATTAGAAATGAAAATTTAAAAAATAAGAGAAATTAAAACTTTTGGTAAGAGAAGAATAGGGTAATTGCATCCAGTGTTGAGTGCTACACTGGATCTTAATCTCCAAATCCAAACTGTCGCACTATGTGGCCAACTTGGATGGAAGGAGAGTACAAGACTAGTAGAGTACTTGACACTTTGTATTACTAGTAGTTAGCAAAATGGTAGAATACCGTTTATTTTCAAAATTTCCATCAAAATAACATTGTTTTGAAATTATTTGGTAAAATGCCACTTTTTTGGAACTTGATATTGTGAAAATTGAGTTCTATGTAGAACTCAATATTAACAGTATCAAATTTCATGTGTGTTTTGCCATAGTGCAGGCGCTAATGTGGGTTTTCTAAATAAAAAATGCCACATGAAACTTGATATTAGAATATAATTAAGTTCTGTATAAGTTTTTATTTTTTATTTTTTATATTTTTTAAGTGAAACTCGCTGTTACTAGTATTGAGTTCTTTGCAAATTAAAAAACAAAAATAAGGTGGAACTTGACTTGTTCTAGGTTTTTTTTTTTTTTTTTTAAAAAAAAAAAATCTTATATATATATATATATATAATTAAAGTGTTGATGTTTGATTCAAATCCATTGCTATTTTATTTGATGTTTTCTATCTTTTAATCAATGTGATTGCTTTTTTTTAGCCAAAAAAAAAAAAAAAGTGATTTCTTTTTTATGTCTTTTTATCTTTCAGCTAAGACATTAATTTGACTTAAATTTACAACTAATTTCCTTTAATATTGGAAAAAAAAAAAAAAAAAAAAAGACATGACCATCGCAATAACCATTCAATTAAAAACTACAATTATTTTACTAAAAGGACACCTGTAGAGGCTGGGCTTTTGTTCTCTAGCAACGCGAGTTTTCAGGATTTTCACCCCACCAAGGGCTGACCTTGTAGTGTAAGGCTTGACACCTTAATCCCACGTCGACAAGAGAAGCGCCCCGATACAATGAATTTGTAGAGAGTGGGTTAAAGGGCAAGGTTTTAGCGAGTGGACAGCGGTCAGCATTGCGTTCATGGCAACCAAACTCAAATGAACCGAGTCCAACGAAGAGGGCTTATTCTTGGCTTGGTTTGGTAAGCTCTTTTCCAGGGAGGACCAGTTAGCCTCCCTCCTTCCCCCTTCCGGGTGGAGACCCCTTTTTTAGAAGGGATTCTTACATTATATTTCTCTTTTCAGTTGATCCTAGCTCTACACTTGTCGACCAAGCAGGTCACTACTCGAGTGCTTGTCTCATCAGCCGTTTTTCCATCATTCTGTGAGTTGTAGCTACCAAGGTTGCAGCATTCAGAGGTCATTTTCTCATTAATTCGGCCAGAGCGCCAGCGACAGGCATTTAATGTGGATGTGACAGTTTGTCTTGGATTTGCTCCTCCACCGTCCTCCCGTGATCGGCACATTATACTTGTTCTTTCTCCTGGGGTGCTCTAGGAGGCTGCCTTTGATGGGGTGAAGACTCTCCCTCTTCTGGTCGGGGTTGGTCGAGGACATAGTTGTCCTCGGCGGTCCTCCTGGGTGATCCAGGATTTTTTCACGTTGTCCTCGGAAGTTTCTTCCTCCTCGGCATGGGCCTTGAGCTTCGTACGAAGTGGGGCGGGGTTGCCTAATTCCTTGGCCCCACAATAGCACCTCAATAAAAAGCTAAGTGTTAGACAGAACCAAGGTCTTGCATGGTCCTCGGACTCAAGCCTGTGGGGAAACTAATTACTTCAAGAAAAATCTAAGTCCTAGACAGAACCAAGGTATTGCATGGTCCTCGGACTCAAACTTGTTGGAAAACTAGGTACTTCAAGAAAAATCTAAGTCCTGGACAGAACCAAGGTATTGCATGGTCCTCGGACTCAAACCTGTGGGGAAACTAGGTACTTCAACAAAAAGCTAAGTGTTAGACAGAACTAAGGTCTTGTATGGTCGTCGGACTCATGCCTATGGGGAAACTATCTACTTCAAGAAAAATCTAAGTCCTAGACAGAATCAAGGTATTGCATGGTCCTCGGACTCAAACCTGTGGGGAAACTAGGTACTTCAAGAAAAATCTAAGTCCTAGACAGAACCAAGGTATTGCATGGTCCTCGGATTCAAACCTGTGGGGAAACTAGATACTTCAAGAAAAATCTAAGTCCTAGACAGAATCAAGGTATTGCATGGTCCTCGGACTTAAACCTGTGGGGAAACTAGGTACTTCAACAAAAAGCTAAGTGTGAGACACAACCAAGGTCTTGCATGGTCCTCGGACTCAAGCTTGTGGGGAAACTAACTACTTCAAAAAAAATCTAGGTCCTAGACAGAACCAAGATATTGCATGGTCCTCGAACTCAAACCTGTGGGGAAACTAGGTACTTTAAGAAAAAGCTAAGTGTTAGACAAAACCAAGGTCTTGCATGGTCCTCGAACTCAAACCTATGGGAAAACTAACTACTTCAAGAAGAACCTAACTGAGGGGTAGAATCAGAGCCATGCCTGGTCCTTGGGTCATCTACTTTGACGATGATGATCTTTCCTGTAACAAAATCTAAGAAATTGAGCCTATGAGCATCACTTAAAGTATTTTAGGGTGCCATGGACTTGGTCCTGGTTGAACCCATGCCTGGAGGGTTCCCTCTTTCCATAACCTTGAATGTCTATTAAAGGGCCGAAGGATTTAGTGACTTTGGCCTACCTTGGCTCTAATTCAAAAGCAAAAGGGAAGTAGATTTCCATTGGCATAAACATCTTTATGTTATTGTAGTTATAGCTGTGATAGGCCGAGGCACAATTGGAGTTAGGATTGAGCAAGCGAAGAAGATAAATAATGCAAGAAAAGGAAAATAAGACAAGCACTACATTAGATCCATAGAAGTTACATAACAGGGGTCACATTACAATGTTTAAAAAAAAATATACATACGGCAAAAATGCCATTACATTGTTCAAAAAAAAAAGGGGGGGAAAAACATAAAATAAGACAAAAGTGTCAAGGAACCTACTTCTTCGGCTTAACCTTCTTCGGCTGGTTTTCAGCCACATTAGGGTCCTCAGGGCTCTGACTTAAAGGAATGGCTTGCAGAGGCACCGTGGAGAGAGCTGTCCCCTAGGCAAGAGAGGCTTGGGCGTCAGATGAGGGGTTTGCAACCTTTTTGAGTGCTTCCTTGTTGGGACCTTCGGTTGTTTCAATTACCCCAGGAGGATTAGCTTCCTTGGCAGGATCCTCGAAAGTGGTAATAGTCGCCTCAGTGGCCACCATAGCCTCCTCAGCCTCTTCATTTGGGGCGGCACCAACTTCCTCAGAGACCACCTCAGCTTTAGACTTTAGAGTTAGATGGGGCAGCCTCACGGATGGCCGGCGGGTAGTACATGTTGTCCACCTTCCACAGGTCAGATGAGGCCTTAACGCCAACTTGCCTAAGGGCCTCATTCCAAACCTAGGAACAGTAGAGTCGGCATACACCAGGCACTTGAGCCTTGAGGGCGGCCTCTGTATCGGCCACACCTGAGTCATAAGCCGCCTCCTCTGCCTCCTTTTTAGAAGCCAGGGCCTTCACTCTGCCAAAATCTGCCTCGTCCTTAGCCCTTAGAGCTTCGTCTCTGGCAAATTTCGCAATGCCTTTAGCTTTCTTTACCTCAGTTGCTTTCTCCTTCAGATCGGCGATCGGCTCTTTCGTTTGGTCCTCGGCCTACCTTTGGGAGCCTTTTAAGCCTGCCAAGGCGCTATTCCTATCCTTGGTCATCTCCTTAAGAGCCTCCTTAGCCTTCACGAGGTCGGCCTCGGAGATCTTAAGGGTCCGAGCGGCGTCTAGGCGCTTGTCACGCTCATTATCCAAGGCCCTGCTCTGGCTGTTGGCCTCCTCCTTCAGCCTAAAAGTGACCTGTACAGCCTGCCAATTGAAACCAACACACAATAAGTTTGAAACTCAGGAATAAAACCCATGGAGTCAAGTGTTAAAAGTCTTACCATGCCTAGATACCTCTTAAGGTCGAGGAAAACCTCTTTGCTCCTCAGGCCCCCAAATTCGGCCATATCCACAGGGAGTAGCAGGGATCTCTCTAATGCGTCGGCCATGTACGTGCCTTCGTCCCCTCGAAAGTCCCTGAGAGAGGCATCGTCCCTCAAAGGCTCCTTATGGATCATTGGGGCGGGAAGCCAGGCTTGAGCCTTAGACTGGACGGTGACCTGCTTATCTTGGCCTTGGGGCCCTATCTTCAGGTGTTTTGAGGGCCGCCGAGTGTCGTCCTCTACTTGGGATGATCGAAACTTGTCGCCTTCCATAGGCGTTTTGCCTTTGTCCTTTTTCTGCTTAGGACCAGTGGGCTTAAGCCTAGGTGGCAAGCTCGGCTAAGGTGGAGGAAATGGAAGCCTAGACTGGGCAGAAGTTGACCTGGTCTAGGCAGGCTGAGACTTGGGTGGAGGAGGAGGAAACTTGGGCGGAAACTTCTCCGGCTGCCCCTCAATCAAGTCAAATAAACTGGTTTGGAATTTCCTCTTGTAACCCATCTCTGTCCGATGAGAAGTCTCTGCTGATAAGAAGTTTGCCTCGGTTAGGTTGGGGTCACCCAAGTCACCAAAGGGATCCTCGGACAGGTGGACTTGTTCGAACACGCTAAATTCGTCCTTAGACGGACCCAAACCAGCAACTTCTCCTTCTATTTCTCTATCCTCTCCCCTAACCTCCGCAGCTTGGTGGGTTACAAAAGAGCTCGCGAATGGGGTATCCTCTAGAGTGGAAGATCCCTTCGGAACCAAAAAACCATCCTTGGTTATGGTAATCTTCCGAAGTTGAAGATCCTTTACCCTGATCTCGTACTTTGGCGCCCCGAACGACTTTTGAATGGGGTCGTATCCTAGGATCTTGTGAGCGGCCTTAACTTGGTTGTTGGCCTCATTTATGAAGATCTCTGTCGTCAATACAGTCTCCAAATCCGCCTTGTTTACTAAATGGAAGTGCCGTTGAAAAGCGTGCAGATCTGCAAAAAAAGAGGACACATTTGTGTCAACGATCAAGCACTGCAAACTTTGATAGCACAAAAGATTAGATCCCCTCCTACTCTAACGTACCCCACCTGATGTCCCCTCCTCTTTCGGACAATGGAGGCCATCGTGCCACTCTCTAGATACGATGAGGAAGTCCTTATCCAGACCCTTGCTGGACGAAGGGAGGCACTAGATAAGCTGCACCCTATCATCCCTCGTCTTCATGTAGTAAGACTTGCCCTTTAGGTGCTGGAGGTTGTAGCACCAGTTCACGTCATGATGGGTTAACCTCAGCCCCATTTTCTCGTTTAAGGCATTTACACAACCTAGAATCCTAAACATATTGACACCACATTGGGTGGGGGCTAGCCGGAAATGCCTAAGGTAACTCCTCATCACCTAACCGATGGGGATCCTCATACCGCCCCTCAAAGAAGGCAATTATAGGAATCACCACCTCGTCCTCTTGCCTCTTAAAACTCCACTCTCCCTCTACACAGTACCTTAGACCTACGTTACTGGGTATCCTATAATCGGCGATGAACTTCTACATCGCCTCTTCAGACTCAACCAATTTCTTGAACCTACCCATCCCTAGAGACAACTAAGAGACACGAAGAAAGAAGTTTAGAAGAGGGGAAGTGTAATTTAGAGAGAGAAAAGAAGACTTACAGAAATGAGAAAAAGCTCTTTGGACAAGCTTTTTGTGCTGAAGGGAGTCGTGAGTTTGGTTGGTGATTTGACCGAATTCAGGGTACATGTGCAAGAACTCTTGAATGCGAAAGTAAAGAGGTGAACTGATTCAAATGGGTATTTATACCCCCAATTAAAAATAACTGTGTTAGTTTTCGCGCTCATAAAGTCAGGAAAATTGCCACCGTTTGATCATCATCACACCGTTAAACGTAGGGAGCATGATGCCGCCAAAATTTAATGAAAGCGCGCTTTGCATACCGAAGCGTCAGGAACGTGCATTGGATAGGTGAAAAGACTCTGGTACTGATGGAGGACAAGACTTGACAAGCCATGGCAAAGGCCCGAGGACATCAAAATCCTCCTTTTTGCCCGAGGAGCTTGACAGAAGGATTTTGAGGGGCTACTGTGGGGACAGGAATTGATAACCCCAGCTCACTTCATACTAGGCCCAAGGCCCACGCTGAGGAGGAAGAAAAGTTCGAGGATGAATCGAGGAAGCTTCAGTTACCAAGAAGCACTGCTGAGGATAATCCTGTCCTCGGCCAGCCGAGACCATGGAAAGGAAGAGCAGAGCACAATCAGAAATGGCCCTTCAGAGCGTCCCCAAAGAAAAGACAAGTACAAAGGGTTAACCACAGAAGTATGGTGGAGGAGCGATTCTAGGAGGAACTGTCACCTCCACGTTAATTGCCCACAACTAACGCTCTGGCCGCATTAATAAAGAAGTAACCCCTGAACAGTGTTGCCATAGTTGCTGCAACCCACAGAAAGAATGGGAAGGTGACTGATGGGACAAACACTCAAGTGGTAACCTACATGACAAACAAATGGAGGGCAAAGATTAACCAAAAGGGGGATATATAATGTAAGAAGTCTCCTATAAAAGGGGACGGAAATTGAGAGGTAGAGAATATTCTAGCACTTGTGTCATCCCTGTAACCAAGCACTGAGGAAGCAATAATAACTTCCAGCCCCTAAGAGAAGGGTCGAGGAGCCATGTTTCATGCTTTAGCCTACGTTCTTGTCGTTCAACCCATTCACTACCATGTTTAGTTGTTGCAATCCTTATTAGGGCCTAGTTCTTTAACCCGCTCTTTACAAATTCATTGTATTGGGCTAGCTAGGCTTGAGTCCACTCATCCCATAGCGGTAGTGCTCAAACTCAATCCCTACACCAAGTTTGCAAAATAAAGCAAAATATGATTTTAAAATAATAAGAGGAATGGTTTTTAAATAAACGAACTTAAATATAAATAGCCGAATATTATTATTTTTAATTGATATCATAGAAAATCTTATTGAGCTAGGCCTCAATATAAAGTTATCATCTATGCCTCAATATTTACTGAGCTAGGCTAACAGGCACTACTACTGTAATTACAAAAAAAAGGCATGCAAGCTTCCACAGTATAATGCCTGCTTGCTTAATAAAAATTTGGAATACAATTTTAAAATCTTTTATAAATATTCAAATTTCAAGTAATTCATTTGTGGGATATTATCTAGGAAAATGTTAGAGTTACAAACTATTTTGCAAAATATTTCACAAGATATTGATTTGGTGAGTGACTATTGAAAAGATAAAAGTGACGTTAGCAGTGGACTGAAATAAGAGCAATTTATAAAAATGTTATAAAATAAGTTGTCACTAACATTGTTCACAACGTTTTCGAAAGACGAGAACCAAAAAAAAAAAAAAAAGGGAAAAAGAAGAAAGTGAGAAACAAGAGCAAAATATAAAAAATTGAATTAAAAAAATGGGATAATTACAGATTACCTACCTGTGGTTTAGCCCGAATTTAACTTACCCACCCGTGATTTCATTTTTGACACTTTACTCACCTGAGGTTACTTCCGTTTAGTCTCTGTTACCCACCTCTGTTAAAAAAGAGGGGCAAATAAGTCTTTTTATACCCATTTTATATCTCTCTTCTCCCAAAAAAAAAAAAAAAAAAAAAAAACAAGATTAAAATATGGTATTAGTTTCTCACAATTCACAAACATGAAGAACATACACCCAAAAAACTAATACAAATCAAATGAAGCAATACCATCAAAGTACAATAGACTCAGATCTTTGTACCTATAATTTTTTTTTTTAAAAAAATCAGATTTCAATGGCAAATAAAAAAACCCACAAAAAATCCAAGCACCACGGTGATTCCGCCCTTCATTCCAAATTTTAAATTCCCATAACAATAGGCTTGAATCATCCGTGACCCAATCCAAGACTTCCATTATCATTGACTCATTGATATTTTAATACATGCAGAAAAACCATAAATGATGCAAATGACATGATCTATTGAATGGAAAAAGAACGAAAAATAAAAATTGTGGGGAAAGGGGATTGAGCTGGATGTAAGAAGACATCCAACAAAGCAAAAATAGAAGAACCCAAAAAAAATAATAATAATAAACAAGAAAAGAAGAAAAAGAGGCAACAGACCTTGAAGAGCGAAGCATCTTGCAAGCAGAGTAGGTGTTAAAGTATATAAACCCTAAAGCTAAGATGCTTTAGCTAAGTGACTGCCAAGCCTTCATATTTTCTTAAACCTTGCACATGACTGTGCCATTATTTTTATTTTTTATTTTTCGTTCTTTTTTTCTATAATCAATGCCCTTTCCCCAGAATTTTTATTTTAGTGGAAACTGGATGTAAGAAGACATGATCTTCATTGATCCGTTGAATGGGTTCATGGGTGTTGCTCACTTCATTTCTAAGAAAATGATATGCTTATCATGGATCTGGGTTTGAGCAAAGGAATGGAGCCACCACTAGCAACACCGATGATCCACCACACCCACGATGACATTGCAACCAAGCCACATCCACCATAACAACCTAAAATCTCATATCGACCACCACCAAAACCCAAATTGCAACCTACACGTCACACTCCTCAAAACCCAAACCCAAATCAGTCATGCTCCTCCTCCACAAATCAAAACCCAAACCCATATAGCCACCCTTGGCTCCTCCATTGTTGCAATTGTGACCCAAAGCTACCGCCTATCTAAACCAAAGTGTGGGAGATGAGAGAGAGACATAGACTGAACACACGCACACAGAGAGAGAGAGAGAGAGAGAGAGAGAGAGAGAGAGAGAGAAATAAAAATCAAATAAGAAGTAATGGAAAGAGTAGTAAGTGATTTTTGCCTTTAATGATGATTCTCAGATTAATAAATCAAGTGGGTGCCATTGTAGCATCTAAAATCTCAAGTGGGTGAGCAAGCGTGAGAGAGGGCATGGGAGAGGAGAGTTTGACCTGATTTCTTGTTTTATTTTTTTATGAAACTTGTTAGAGTAACAGAAAAATTAGAGGTGGGTTAAGGAGCATAAACGGAACGAACCAAGGATGGGTAAAGTGTCAAAAATGAAACCACGGGTGGGTAAGTTAAATTTGGGCTAAACTACAAGTGGGTAATCTATAATTATCCCTAAAATGATAGTGGTATTACCTAAATGAACGCCTTGATACTGTCATAGGAAAGCTTAGTATTAGCATTAGGATCATCAGCGAGCTGCACTAATAAATTCACCATCTCATCCTTTGGCATAAAATAATTCGCTCCTTCCTTCTTTGCGTTGTGTTCATGAAAGACATGGTCAAGGAATTTATCAATTTTCTTACTTAAAGCCTTCATTCACATCACATACCTCTGCAAGTCTAGGAAATTAAGCCATGGTATCCAGTCTGATAGGCCAAGAATGTATTGATCCCTTGTGATGAATTAACAAATTAATTAGCCAAGTTAGTTAATTAATTAATTCAATGAGCATGTTATACGCGTGGTAGCACAAACAAATCACCAAATAACTTAATGCAGCGGAAATTAAATTGACACGGTGATTTGTTTACAAATGGAGAAAACCTACACGGCAAAAACCCCACTAGGTGATTTTAAGGTCACCACTCTCGAGAATTCACTATTATCACAACAAGCGGTTACAAGTAAAGGTATCCCAGTACCTTATACCAACTTACAGTTGAACCCTTACTCTAATACCCAATTGGACTTGTTCTGTAGTGACAATCTCTCCTTGTAATGCACGGCTTCCAGTACGTGACTAACCAATTCGATGCACGGATCCCAGTACGCGGTTTAGTCACCAACTTGAGAAAGATGTTATCTGCAAAGTTCTTCAGTTCATCACACGATGAAGATCACGAAACTCCTTAATTACAAAACCCTACGGTGTACAAACACAACAGCTTCTTCAAGAGAAAGATGAACTAGGGCAAATTCTATCTCCGGTCATAATTTGCATGAACACAACTTTGCTTCACACTTGCGCAACCTTTGATGGCCCTTAAAACAATCCTTATATATGTTTAGGGTTGTGAGAAAAGAAAGCCCAAACATGTATTCACAGATTGGATTGAAATCAGCTCTGAAAAACTGAATTTCATAAACCTCGATAGATAGCTTATCTGTCGAGATAGCTATCGAGCATCGAGCTTCAGCAGCTTTTTAAATCTCGATAGATACTAGCTGTCGAGCTAGCTATCGAGTTTTAAAATCCAGCACTTCTTGACTTGTTTCTTGGACATACTTGCATGGCTTTAACACTTATTCTTGAAACCTTGTTCCTTGAAGCATTAAACACATCCTAGATCTATCCAATTACAAGTAAAGTGCGTTTTGTCAAAGGATTAACCAATTCAATATTGACATATGTTCCTAACATTAAATCACATATAACCTAACAATCTCCCCCTTTGGCAATCCGTGACAAAGCCACAACAAACAAATGAACATATAAGAAAAGTCATAAATCACTTAACTCATACTCACTTGTTGAATACAATAAAATATATCCTAATACAAACTCTTGAAAAACTTTACAAGAAGAGAGTTTATGGTAAGAAGAATTTGACAACCTGTACTTCTAAAACACTTTAAACAAAACTCATCATAGCATCTTAGTGTGAAATAGAAATAAAAGATTGCATACAATATATAAGAATCATGTGCATAAAGAGAGAAAAGAAACGACACATGTAAAGATAGGTGAATAACATATATCAATATATATAAACCCAAATATAAGTATAATGCATGTCAAATGGTCAAAGACCAATATACATGAGGTAAATGTAAAAGAAAGAAAAGAAAATACATAAAAATCTCACTACATCCCTCATAGTATGAATACTCCCCCTATCACAAAAATCTCCTACGCTAACTCTCCCCCTATGTATATGACTACTCTCATATCAAAACTACTCCCCCTTTTTGTCACGAGTGACAAAGAGTAAGTACATCAAATAGACATCTCATCATTGCTGGGCGAGCTAGCATCATCGTCCTCATCAGCATCATCACTGCCGGAGCCATCATCACTCTTATCCTTTGAAGCCGGTGGAGATAGAGAGGTATAAGCAGTGAAACCACCCATGACAGCCTATTGTTGTGCAATACGACCAACACGGGTGTTCACCTGACACAACTTATCACTGAGTGTGTCAAGGCGAGCATCCATGCGCATAAGCTGTGCCATGATGGCCTCGAGAGTCATTCCACCCATGGAAGATGAAGGAGCAGAGGTGGATAAAGCAAAAGAAGCTGGAGGAGTCGCTATTTCAGTCCAAGGCCACCTCGGTCTAAGTTGTGCCTCACTCCGTTTGACAGTAGCAGCGTCTATGGCATTTATAACCGTAAAATGAGGTGATTCGAGAAAGGAGACAGAAAAATGGCGAAGAAGCCTCAAGATAACGGAAGGAAAAATGAGCTTATCATGAGTCACCGTATCCCTATAGACATCTATAAGGGATAGAATGAAATGAGAAGGGAAGTCAATAGAAATGTCCTCTAAGAGGGATAACAAAAATAGAGCACAAGGCTCTGTGATAGAGTTATAGTGAGACAATGGATAAAGAATGAATGTCATCACCATGTTAAGGAATCTCGGACCTTTTGCAAAGCTCGAATAAGAGGTGTTTTGATGGTCACCCCAAGATGTAGGTGTGTCACAAAATAGAGACGAGAGTTCGTCTTTGGACATAGTCCTCAGACGATCGCAGCCAGGGTAGTCAGGATGCGCTACTCTAGGAACATGTAGTACCTCAAATACAATATCTAGAGTAACTACAATGCGCGTATCTCGAACGTGAGTGACAAAATGAGGTACTAAAGTATCGAATCTGTGCATATTGGAGTAAAACTCCAGTATGATCACGAAGGGATGGATGACCAAGATGCCACACAGTGACTCCCAACCCCGACTGTAGATGACAGTGGGAAGGTCAGTATCGGAAAAATCCAATAAGATGACTTGGCATTCCGAATGAAGGCCTTGTCGAGAAAAGTCCTCCGAAAAGTCCTTTCAGGCTTTATCATCACGAAACCGTACATGCGAAGGAGTGGAGTCAAAAGAAGTGGATGCCCCAAAACGAAGAGGGTCCTAGGACGGAGTGGATTTGTGTTTAGGTGCCATAGAGCAGACTAACGCAAGAAAGAGAAAGGGAGAGAGAGAGACACGCAGAAAAGCACTAAACAAATCAATATAAAAGAATATAAAGAAATGAAGGTACGTATGCATGAAAATGCATGAACATGTGATATGCAAACATAAAAACATCATGAGCTCAGCCCAATCCAAACCTACCAGCACACAACAATTTAACATAGTAATCACACATCTAAAATGCATGAACATATAGTTAAAATGAAAATGTGATGCAATGTATGAACATTTAGGATCATTTACACAAAACCCATCCCAAAAATTTCACCAAAACTTCATCAATTTTGAAAAACCCCAAAAAATTTTCAAAAACCCAAAAACCTAGGTCTAATGCGTGAAATGCATGAAGAATGAAGGATTAAAGACCCTTACCAGTGAAGAAGAACAAGATCTAGGCCGAAAAACACTTGGGAATGAAGTTTAGAATGAGAGAGCAAGGTTTTGAGAGGTGAAGAGACAAGATCTGTCGAGAGAGATCGGGGAGGTATAAAAAAGAATCGCGTTGAAACGTATATATAGAAAATCATAAAGCTTGACAGATCAAAAGGTGTCAAGAGGTGTCGAGATTTAAAACGCGTGAAAAAGTTGTCGAAGAGCTATCGAGGATCTGTTGAGAGGTGTCCACAGCAAAAGGATCTCGAGGGATCGAGAAGCTATTAAGAATCTATCCAGCATCCAGAAAGTTTCTTGATGGATCAAGCAGCTGTTAAGAAGCTATCGAGAATGGGATAAAAAGAAGCTGAAAGGGCTCGATAGATAGCCTAGTTGTCGAGAGGTGTCCAGCAGCTGTCAAGATTGCTTAAAAATAGTTTTTCTAAAGAAGAGAAAAACACAAACATGAATGCAATCAAGCGTGCTACACAACCAAAGATCCAAACAACATTTTAAGCTCTCAAAATCATCTTTCAACAAGAAAAATGTCAAGCACATAGATCCAAAACACACACACATACTAAACAAGTCTAATCAATTTTATATTTCAAAAACAAGTTAAGACAATTTAGTGAGCATACATTAACACATGTATTCCTTATGATAGCCAAATCATATTGTACTCACACATGTATCAAAAGTAGCAAAGAATATTGCATATTGTGTGTGAAAAACATCGCAAGATTGCATAAGTGTCTACATGTTATGACGATTTGAGATATGAGAAAATCACTTTAACTCACACACAATCATAACTATTTGATGAGGACTATCACTTTTGAGGTACATCCTATAACTCTCACATCTCCTATAAGACACGCTTGCAATCATATATAAAGCATTTTGATTCTTTTTGCTTTTTATATTTCTTTGCATATTTTTCTTTTGAGCAAACCATGCATGGGCATATGAGAGATAGAAAAAAAATACCCAATGATGTTAAGCATTTGACATTCCACTTTTGCTATGTTGAAGCATACAAATGTCATTTCATGATTGGTTGGCAACAGTGGTGAGATGGTTATTTATGTCTTTCTCTTAGGATTTTCTAGTCCTTCTCGTAAAAAAGAGTGATATGAGTATTAAGTACAAGAGATTACTTGATCTTACTCATTACAAACGCGAGCCACAAAGCTCACTTGCTTAGTTGTGCATAGAAATGCTCATCTAAGCTACAAAAGATACAAAGTTTAGAAAATTTGTTTCAATGGCCATCCAAGGTACACAAATACCAATGTACAAAAACACATATTGTTTTTGTATTTTTCTGATTTTTCAAAAAAAAAATTTTATGAAAAACAAAATAAAGCAAAGCTAAAAATAAACAAACAAAAACATGTTAAACAAAGCAATGCATAAAACTAGACTGACTCAAAACAAGAAAGCAAAACACATAAGTAATGCAAAAACAAAAACAGGAAGGGGGAGAGAGAGAAAAAGTGACTAAATCACTTGGAGCCTTTTTCCTTCCACACCTTGGAAGAACCTTTCCGTTTTGTAAACCCTTGATACGGCAGTGAGGGGGGAGAATTTAAACCGTTCAAGTTCGAAAGGAACATGAGGGCTTTGAGAAAATCTCCAAGAAGAGCAAAGGAGGATGGAAAATGATTCTGGTTTCCCGATAAGATCATTCTGTTGCTTTGTTGAGTGGCTAACCACTTGTAGCAATTTGGTCGAGTATGTCCAACTGCTCCATAGTGATGACAGAGATGCTACTTTTTTTGTTTGGGCTTTTGAGTGTTTCCATTCTTAGCCCTAGGGTTTTTGATTTCTTTCTTATCCTGCTTAAGGGGTGCTCCTAATATAGATTTACCCTTGTCTATGTTCTCACTAGCTAACACATTTTGCACATCATTGTTTTCTGATTCAATATTATTACTAGGAGAAACAAAACCAGTAGTACTAGCAAAAGCAATATTAGGAGAAGAGAAATCATACCCTAAACCGGTTCAATCGGAAGCAGATTTCTGAAGACTGAGCATCTCATCAAGCTTTGCACTTGAAGTCCTTTCCAACTGAGCTCTGACTTGGAACATGTTAGGACATATGTGATTCAATGTTAGGAACATATGTCATTATTTTATGTAATTGGCTAATCCTTTGACAAAATGCATTTTACTTGTAATTTGATAGATCTAGGATGTGTTTAATACTTCAAGAAACAAAGTTTCAAGTTCAAGTGTTAAAACCATGCAAATCTGTCCAAGAAACAAGTGAAGAAGTGTTGTTGGAATTTGGTGCATGATTTTTAATTTCAACTTTATCTGGGTTTGGAGTTTGGTGCATGATTTTTAATTTCAACTAGTTGCTAATCTGTTCTATGCACCAAAAAACTACTTTAAATGAGATCTAAGTGAGACTCTTTTAATGTAAAATGATATATTTCTTCTTCCTCTCTTTATCCTTTTTTTCTGAATTTTATTATAAAACAAAAGGAATTGTGTGCAATGCAAATTAAATCAGGTAAAACTTTACATATGACCGTATGATACTTTAAGTGCAGTATATTAGTTTCATTAATTAAATTCATACATACATATATTTTTTTAATTTAGTTAGAAAACATAATTTTATTGCCTCAAGTTTTATGCCCAGTTAAAACATGAAAAAGCTAAATCATCGAACACATTCACCGTTTTAAGATTTACAATTTCATATTCAGATAATAATAAATTTGAACTAAAAGCATTATAAAATTTATTGCTCAATTCTAAATCAACCTACAATCACCTCCCTCCCAAACTATTGAATTTTTTAGATTCAGACTCTTGATATAAAATTCTCATTCTCTTTCCCCTTGAAAATTCAATGTTCTTTGAAAATTGAATTGAATTTCTAATCTAAATTTCAAAGTGTCAACCTTAGTCTATCTATCTCACTTCCAAGCCTAAAACTTGCCTTTGGATTAGACAAAATTTTTGGCAAGCAATATGCAAACTAACGCAAACCAAATATATTTTTTTGATATTCGGATTAGAGCAGTACTGTTTAAGCAATCAATATTATAGTGACAATACAATATTGAGTATTATTTTATTATTATTGGTATGTATAATTTTCACACATATGAGGGTGTTAAGCAGCATTGTACGTTTGGCAAATAATTGGGTAGATGCCAATTTGGGGTCACTATGTTTGGTAGCGATATTCAAATAACAATTTTTAGTGTTTAAACTAGTATTATTGAACCCAACCTAGCTCAAACAGTTGGATCGGTAATCCGGTAACTTGGCACATAGATCGGTCTAGGTTAGCAATTGGATCGAATGTGCATAACACCTAGTCAAAACAAGTAAAACATGGCGGGTTCAAAGAAAACCGTATGACTCGGCTAGGTTTTAATAACTCGGCTAGGTTTGTGAATTGTGTAAAATTACTTATGTTATTTGAAATATAGTACTAAACACTTTTTTTTTTTTTTTTGCATTATGGATACATTAAACAAGTGTTTTTATAAAATTTTTTTAAATAAGAGTTTTCTCATAGATTGGTGATAGGTTTTTATTTATTTATTTGGGTTGTTTGCATTTATTTATTTATTTATGTTTTGTAATGAGTTTTTGATTTGTGTTTTTTTTAGACTTGTGGTGGTGGTTGCGGGTGATGGTGGGTTGTGTTTTAGTGGTGGTGGTGGATTTCTAGTAGTGTTGGGTTGCGAATTTGGGTTTTACGGTGGTGGTGGCAGTGGCTTGTGGGTTTATGGTGGTGGAGTGTTGTGGTGTGTGGTTGCTGCTACTTTGTGGTGAGAGAGAGAGAGAGAGAGATGTAAAGTGAGTTGTAAAATAGTGTGTTATAGTAGATAAAGTAACTTTTTAATGTGTTAAATACTAAAATTTTTAAAAGAGCTGATGCTAATGCTCTTAGATAGGGTAAAACAACCTTGCTTTGGTAATATTTCGAAACAAGAGAGTTAAAGTCTGAAAAAGAAAGTTTATTCCAATGTGCATATAATTTCTAATAGATTATTACGTGAAGAAGCTGCTTCCAAGATCATAGAGGTAAGTACTCACTTTATTTCAATAAAAAAGAGGTATTAGTTAGGAAGAAGTTACGATTTCTGGTGTGAATATTATAATTCATTCCTCAAACTTACTCATGCATATAGCGGTCCTATTATTTGGGTGGGAGGTGGCTCATTAGGAGGAATTTTATCTTCTTTGGGTAAGAAGGAAGAGGCTATATGATTAATGTGCGGTGGAAGTGATATTCTTTCCCTTTCAAAAGTGGGATGGACAAATAAGAATTACAAATGTAATTGAGTCAACAAAAGTTTTAGTTTCTTACTGCACATTTTACCTAGCTCATTCGCCATATCGCAAGATAGAGCCCTGAAGTAACTTCTTTTCCAAGATTTTATTTATTGAGCAAAGCCCATAGTACATAACTACGACACATTTATATCGTAGAATGATAGCATGGGCATACAACATAAGTAGGAAGTGATTCAATACAGAAAATTTGGTAAATCCATAAACTTCATCCATGCTTAAATCTTCATTTTTCATATTTTCTGGTACTTTCCAGTTAAATCCATGTAACATATTAGCCAAGGTAGAGCTAATCACCTTTAGTCCAAAGCTATAGCCAAGACACATTCTCCTCCCAGAACCAAATGGTAATAGCTCAAAACTTTGGCCCTTCACATCAATAGCCTTACACGAAAACCTCTCTGGGCAGAACTCTTCTGGAGCATCCCATATTGATGAGTCTCTCCCTATACTCCATGTGTTTATGAAGACTCTAGTTCCTTTTTGGATTTTGTAACCAGCTACATCACAGTCTTGCACAGCTAAATGTGGTGCAAGCAATCCAGCCACAGGGTGCTTTCTCGTTGTCTCCTTGACAATTGCTTCAATATAAGGAAGTTGTGGAATGTCAATCTCTTCCACCCATCTGTCTCTCCCTATTACTTTATCAAGCTCTTCTGTTGCCTTTTTGATGAGATGTGGTTGCTTTAAGAGTTCAGACATTGCCCATTCCAGAGTCGTTATGGTTGTATCTGTGCCTCCAGCTATTAGGTCCTAATTTTGTTTCACAAGACAAAGATTAATGTCTAGAGATCAAGTTGAAACTCTAACAAACAGCTTTCATATAATATGATTAAAGTCTAGCATATTTAAAATATGTTGGTTTTTGTCTAAAGTCTTACAACTCAATTACCACATCTCATATTGTAACTATCAAATTTGTTAAAAAAAAAAAATATATATATATATATATATAGGAGTCTTTTTTTATTGAATTTAAAATATGAGTTAATTGTAGATATCCACAGTATATTATAGGGAATTTTTAATGATAACCATAAATTACAAAATTTAGCAATTAACATTCTAATTCGGTATTAAACTATTAATGTCAAAATTAACAAATTTATATATGGCTTGTTTGAGGTGAAAATTGCAGATTAATGTGAACTGATTTTTTAATGTTGACATCTTAATATATATACCTTAGCAACTACCAAACTTCCTTATTTTTTAATTGCAACTCTAATTTTTGTTGGAGAAATTATTATTGCAAATGAGTCTTCAATTAGAGTGTTGATTGAATAATATAATACTGAATGAGTCTTCAATTATAGTACTTATTGCATATAATATAATTAATAATACCGAATTGATATTCCAAGTTTGCAACATAAAGCAAAATATGGTTTTAAAATAATAAGAAGAATGGTTTTTAAATAAACGAACTTAAATATAAATAGCCGAATATTATTATTTAATTGATATGATATAAATTTTTTTTAAGAAAAAAAAAAAAAAGAGAAAAAAGTCTAATATAAAGTTATCATCTATGCCTCAATATTTACTGAGCCAGGCCAACAGGCGCTACTACTGTGACTACAAAAAAAGGCATGCATGCTTGCTTAATAAAAATTTGGAATACAATTCTAAAATCTTTTATAGATATTCAAGTAATTCATTTGTGGGATATTAACTTGGAAAATGTTGAGCTACAAATTATTTTGCAAAATATTTCACAAGAAGTTGATTTGGTGAGTGACTATTAAAAGTATAAAAGTGACGTTAGCAGAGAATTGAAATAAGAACAGTTTATGCAAATGTTGTAAAATAAGTTGTTACTAACATTGTTCACAATGTCTTCAAAAGAACAAAAAAAGAAAAAGAAAAAGAAAAAAGAAGAAAGTGAGTGACAAGAGTAAAATAAAAAAAACTCAATTAAAATATTACCTGAATGAACGCCTTGATACTGTCATAGGAGAGCTTAGTATCAGCATTAGGATCATCAGCGTGCTGCATTAATAATTTCACCATCTCATCCTTTGGCACAGAATCATTCGCTCCTTCCTTCTTTGCGTTGTCTTCATGAAAGACAGGGTCAAGGAATTTATCAAATTTCTTAGTTAAAGCCTTCATTCGCATCACATACCTCTGCAAGTCTAGGAAATCAAGCCATGGTATCCAGTCCCCTATATTAAACACCCCATGTAGGAAAAACAACTCGTCTAACATTTCTAGTAACTCTTCATGTGTCACTATTGAGGTCTCATTTTTGGACTCACTGCTAACACAGTTTTTACCAAATACAACTCTGCTTATAATGTTTAGGGAATGAACAAAGAGATGGTCTTTTAGCTTGAGTGGCTTCCATGTACCTGACAAGGTGCAAAGGCGTGACAAAAATGCACGCATTTCTTCAACACGAATGTATTGATAGGAGTTGAGTCGTTTTGAGTTAAACAACTCGGAAACATAAATCTTACGGCGTTGACGCCAATATGGTCCAGCTGGGGCCCAAGTGACATTGAGATAATTATAAGATAAATGCTTGCCAACGGCAGATTTGGGTCTAGAGGCAAAGACATGATCATGCGTTTTTAGGAATTCCTTTGCCATTTCGGCAGATGAGGCAACCACAACAGGGAAGGAACCAATCTTGAGCTGCATAATTGGTCCATATTTTTGGGCCAATTTTTGAAGCGATTTGGGAGGATGAGAGCCCATTGCCTATGATTGGCCAAGGTTTGGGACCTGGTGGAAATTTTAGCTGGCGGGATTTGAAGGGTAATAATTTTGAGAGAAAGGCTAAGGCTGCTAGTGATGCCATTGCTATAAGAGCCCAAGAAGAAAAAGACTCCATTACTTGGTAGGAATTAGAGGATATGGCAGTGAGAGTTTGAGGCGGATTACGGGGTTTATACAGCGTTAAATATATATACAGAATTTATGCACACGATGTCCTTGTGTTTTTTGGGCTTAGTAAAACAGACTGGCCCAACTTTTAATTACGTATTGGCGTATTATACTTGCACACATATGGAAAGTGTTTTGGAAGAATCCGAAACGACAAAAGAAAGAGTTCTAAAATTCTTTCCTAATATATCACTTGCTTTGTTGAAGCTACAGCTATCCGGTCCACATTGAAGCCAGCCTCAGCCACATTGTTCACGTTTCACCATAATTTTGGGTCCAACTCTTGGATTGAGATCAAGTGCAGCTATTGCACTTATGCAATAGCTTGCAATCCTAACTATTTAAATAAATAAAAAAGTTAGAAATGAAAATTTAAAAAATGAGAGAAATTAAAACTTTTTGCGAGAGAGGAATAGGGTAATTGCATTCAGTGTTGAGTGTTGCACTGGATCCTAATCTCCAAATTCAAACCTTTGCACTATGTGACCAATTCAAACCTTTGCACTATGTGACCAATTTGGATGGAAGGAGAGTACTAGACTAGTAGAGTACTTGACACTTTGTATAACTAGTAGATAGCAAAATGGTAGAATACCGTTTATTTTCAAAATTTTTAACAAAATAACATTGTTTTGAAACTATCTGGTAAAATACCACTTTTTTGGAACTTGATATTGTAAAAATTGAGTTATGTGTAGAACTCGATATTAACAGTGTCAAATTTCATGTGTGTTTTGCTATAGTGGCAGGCGCTAATGTGGCTTTTCTAAATAAAAAATGCCACGTGAAACTTGATATTAGAGTAATCAAGTTCTATATAATTTTTTTTTTAAGTGAAACTCGCTATTACTAGCATTGAGTTCTTTGCAAATTAAAAAATAAAAATATTGAAGATCTCTTTGATTCATTGTACAAGCACATAGTTGCAAACATTTTGCTCATCACAAGGTAGGACATAGGTGACTCTCTCTCTTGCTCTCTCTATCTGAATGTCTCTCTCTATGGCGTCCCAACTTTCTTGCTCTCTCTTTCTAAATATCTCTCTCTAGTTTTTGTCATTTACAATGTAACAAACCTTCTGTGTAAATAACAGTTGCAGACAGTAGACTAGATAACCACGTGTATCATACTATTGGTGTGTGGTTAAAATCTTCTCTAGAATCTCTACCAAGGCAAGTGGGTAGGGTAGGTTGTAGCCATGTCCTGTGTTACTATGTAGCATTACCATAATCCCACTTTCCAAGGTACTTTTCCTTTCATCTTTTTATAATTTGACCTTTCTTTACCATATATTTAGGGTCCGTTTGGGAATAACTTATTTTGCTGAAATTGAAAACTTTTTACTAAAAATATTATAAATAAAGCTAAAAAGTAGCTGAAATAGTACAGTGAGACCTATAAAATAATACCAAAAAGTGCAATGCAACCCATAAATAGTAGCAAAAATAAGCTAAATAGTAAAAAAAATTGGCTTTTTAAGCTAATACCAAACACACACTTAATTGTTATTAAAATAATCCATATATCAGATATCATTACATGTACCTTTTAAAATATACTACTATTTATCAGTCATAATTAAATTGCATGTACATTACTGTCCTAGATTTTATACGTAGTAAGGATGTAATTAATTTGACAATGCCTAATGTTTCCATTTGTTTCTTGATTGTATCTCGTGCTTCTTTTTTAGTTGAATGAACTTAGTTTACCATTAAAAAATATGTAATTAATATATCCATAGAAATTTTTTTTCCTAATTTTATGTATGCCCCCCAAAGAAAATGTTTTGGCTCCGCCATTGCTTACATGTACTTTGTTTGAATGTTATGAGATTTATAACAAAGTATTTGATAAAATACTTTCTTCTTGAGTGTTAGAAAGTTATTAGTTTGAAAAAAAATCACTACCTCGAGATATCTCAACAATTGGTATCATAATTGGTTTGATCTTGAGAGAATCTAATCAAAGGAGAAGATTGTCAGTAACAGTTGTATTTCACATTCATAAGGAAGCTCAATAATTCCAACTACGAATTGTCGAGGTCATGCTTGGAGTCCTACTTGATAGGGAAATGATTTGTGGGAAGTTAATTATGGAGAAGGCACAGACCACCAATTGATCACAGAGAAAGAACGAAGTGGAACACCAATGTTGCCGAAAGAGGAGCACACACTTGCTTCAACTTCTAAAAATAGAGACCAGACGCATGGAGCAAGGAAAACTTGCTACTGCATAATATTTCCTTAAGATGAATACATCATGCCAATAGCTATATAACTATTAGATCATCCAATAACAAGATATCAGAATCCAAGCTATAGAGGCTCCTCATCAATGGCATACGACCTAAGTACATATGCAACTTACTGCCTGTTGGACTATGGTGGATGAATTAGTAAATTTATTAATTAACAACAAGTTGGTGTTGGCCAAAAGTGGTAGCATGAATGTCGAAGAAAAGGATGAGGCATTAATTACTTTCAAATTATTTCAAGGAAAAGCACAAAGTAAAATTTAACTTGATATGAGGAGTGACAGTCGTGGATTTGGAAATGGAGATAATAACGGTAATGAGACTCCTCTTTAAGAGCTTCTGACCCAAGGTCACTACTATTTAAAAATAATGTAGTTCAATCAGCAAAAGTTTTATTTTAATATTACTACACATTTTACCTATCTCGTTCACCACATCGCAAAATAAAGCCCATAACTAACGTCATTTCCAAGATTTTATTTACTAATAAGCAAAGCCTTGGTCCATGACAACAACACAATTATATATCAAATTCACATTTGATAAAGATGAAGAGGGAGTTGAGGTTCCATCACTACAACAAGTGGGAATTTGCGAGAAGTTGCAAATCCATAAACTTCATCCATGCTTAAATTTTCATTTTTCATGTTTTCCGGTAGTTTCCAATTAAATCCATGTAACACATTAGCCAAAGTAGAGCTAATCACCTTGAGCCCAAAGCTGTAGCCAGGGCACATTCTCCTCCCTGAACCAAATGGCAAAAGCTCAAAATTTTGACCCTTTACATCAATATCCTTACCTAAAAACCTCTCTGGGCAGAACTTTTCTGGTGCATCCCATACTTATGAGCCATACTTTTGATGGCCAAACAAGATGGGGGGAGACCCGTCCATGAGGAATCATAACTTGTACTGTACTTACCATAAAGATAAGGGGTATACTATTAAACAGTGCAGGGTGTTAAAAGATCATCTAGAACAGTTGGTAAAAGTGGGATACCTGAAAGAGTTCGTGGTGGATCCCAGGAATCATGAAGTTGGGCAGGGTGCACGGCCTCGTGGAATTCCTCTCCCACTCCCACTAGAAGTGATAGATGTTATCCATGCAACTCTAAGAGGCACTCAGGTGTCCAGCAGAAGGGAAGTACTGGCAGCAGTATCAGCGGAAAGCTGTATGGGTGATCAACCCCCCGAGAAGAAGTTGAGGTATGCGCGGGAGCCCATCGCCTTTAATGACGATGATCTGGAAGGCACGATTCAACCATACGATGATGCTTTGGTGGTTACGGCCCGAAAAAATGGTTTTGTAGTGAAGAGGGTAAAGATAGATCAAGGGAGTGGAGCTGACATGATGTATCCTGAGCTGTACAAGGGGCTTGGCTTGAAGAAGGAAGATCTCCTCAAGTATGATGTGCCGTTGATGGGGTTGGACGGCTGGATGGTGATCCTAGAAGGGCAAATCTCGCTTCCCGTGAACATGGAAGGCAAGGAGGTGATGGTAACGCTCATAGTCGTCGCCTCGTTTTTCCCTTACACAGCGATCTTGGGAAGGCCATGGATTCACACAATGGGGGTAGTACCGTCCACCCTACATGTAAAAGTCAAGTTCTGCATGGAGCGGGGCATTGCCATAGTGCGGGGGAGCCAGCAAGTGGCCAGGCAGTGCATGATAGCCGGAGTTGGCCAAGGAATCAAACAGAAGGAATCAATAGAGGAGACTTCCTCATAGCAATTACAGAAATCCCAAGTGGAAGCGGGGGCTAGCTGTGTCGAGGACTTAGTGAGAATAAGGATATTACCGGATAATGATAGGAGTTTTTTGATAGGAGCAAGTATGGAGAACAAAGAGAGGGTTCAGACACTACTATTCCTTGTGCAAAATGTGGACGTGTTCGCTTGGAGCCCATATGAGGTGCTCGGGGTAGATCCCGAATACATAGTCCACAAGCTCAAAGTGGACCTCTTATACCCCCCCCCCCCCAAGAAGCAGAAGCCGAAGAGATCGGTTAAGGAGCACATCAAAACTATCAGGCAAGAAGTGAAGAAACTAAAGAAAGCCAGGGCAATAAAGGAGATATTTTTTTCAGAGTGGCATGCAAATACCGTGGTGGTAAAAAAGAAAAATTGCAAGTGGAGGGTTTGTGTCGACTTCATTGACCTCAACCGAGCATGTCTGAAGGACCCAAAGATGATGACGAGAATGTTTCGAGATACGGACACATACGGACACCCAAAGATGAGCTTTCTATACACTTTTTAGGGTTATTATCAGATCGCCCTAGTTGCTGAGGATCAGGAGAAAACGGCGTTTATTTCACCTGATGCTAACTATCATTACACTGTGATGCCATTTGGGTTGAAGAATGCTGGGGCCACATATCAACGGATGATGATGAGAATGTTCCGAGATAAGATATGGGTGGACGATCGAGGTGTACATTGATGATATGGTGGTAAAAAGCAAACAAAAGGTACAACATGTTGAAGATCTTAAAGGTTATTCGAAGTACTTCGATAGCATAAGTTGCACCTCAATGTAGACAAGTGTGTCTTTGTAGTGGGGGCTGGCAAGTTCCTAGGGTACTTGATCACGAACCGAGGAATAGAAGTCAACCCTGACAAGAATCTGCCCGTTAGACTTCCCGGATAGTTTCTGTCTCTTAGAGTCCTTAATCCGTTCCTGGGGGGGTCGGGCACTAATCAAGGGGGGGCTAATGTACGACACGAGATCCCCAATCCCATTTGGGCCTTGAACATCAACCATACAACGTGGCCCATGGCCCCAATCCCTTTGTCCGAAGTTGGGCCTTAGGCCTGCTATGGACCATGGGCCCGGGCCTCATGCCTCTATGATCGATCCAAAGCCTATTTGGCATGCAGTTCTACTCTACACATCAAGGTTCATAATTTGAGACTTGCCCGGCTAATCACATCTCGGACAGGAACTTGATTGCTCGGGAACTTTATATCTCGGCTACCTGGTATCAGCCTAGAGAATATCATTGCTGAACATCCCTCATGAAGTGGGAATTAGTTCCAATGCCACTACCACTTTACCAACCTAAACACCCACCTAAAGACAATGGAATTGGACCTTCATTCGCACTAATAGAGGAAAATAATCATAACACCTCCACTTATCCAAGACAATAAATGGGAGAATTAAGGGAGGAAGAGTGGTTGTCAATTCTAAAGAAGGAGAGCTTTTAGAGATAGAAAGAGTTATCAATTTTTAGAGAGAAAAGGAGTAACTCTGTTGGGTAAGGAGAGGAGTTTGACTAAACATGAGCGCAATTAGGCTGCCCAGCATAGGACCACCCATAGTAGGAAATCCAAAAGCCCACAAAATAAATAGATTGTGAGCCCAAGTAGAGGCTAGGCCCAATAGCCATATTTTGGGTACGCACAATTACTTTTTTGCCCCCAACAATAATAAACAGTAATAATCTGCCACTTAGGTATTGTTGTAAATATGTTGTGAAAATGTTGTGGACGTATCATTTCTCAAACTATTAAAAGTAGAAATTTTTAGGCTAATTTAGCTAAAAATCTGAGGAGGTTGATATGAATGCTTTAATATAGATAAAGTGACTTTTTTGGTGAGACAAATTTTGTTGATTACTTTCAATTACAACACTATTTTCTATTTGCCTGTTTAATCCAGTAGCAGCTAACTAATAAGATATAAATATATATGTATATATATATATAGTTTAAATTATATATTATATTATTTAAATTTAATTCCCATTTTTGTAAGGTTTGAAAGTGATAATTGGGAGAGAACTTTATTTCCATTTTTTTTTTTTGAGAGACTGATTCCCATTGTAACATCCTATAATTTTACTACTAATTTCTTCTTATACATAAATTAAAAAAGAGGTCCAAAAGTAAATGGATTTAATTAATTTGAACCTAAAATAATTAAATCAGATAATTAGTATGGTATAAGAGGCCCAAGTGAGATGGCATAAGTGTATATATATATATATATATGGGCCTTAATAAGTTTTAAAAACCTTAGCATTTTTCCTCTTAAGCTACACATGTATATATATATAAAAGGGTTCCTTTTGTTTCAACCACAACACAAAGTTGAGCTTTTCTTTTCTTCTTTGCAACTGTGCATGAAAACTGCATGTATGGTTTTCTCTGCTCTAAATTTAGGAATTTTGAATATTCAATAGCTATCAATTATCCCACGCTTACAGGGAAGACATGAGTTTGTGCTTGAATTTGTTTTAGTACCTATAGGCGTCAGTCTGTGAACCTAACCTATCATTATATTAATGGAAAGATGTCCTATAATTGTTATTATATTAGAATAGGAATGATGCATATGGCTGTATGTCTGGAAAGGGGTACTCCATAGGCTTTGAGATTGATTGGATAAAAAATAGTACCTGCTAGAGTAATAGGCTTGGACTTTATCAATTTAAGTTTGTCACCATGTGAATGGGAAAATTTTGGAAATACCAATGTTGTCCAAGATTATATTGTTTAAGTGTGAAAACAGATTTTTAGTGGGGAATTCATGTATTGATGGGCCTATTTTTGGTGTTGCTAGGTTCTTATTCTACTAATTTTTTGTGACTCAAGGGTGGTTGGTTTCATTTTTGCAACTAAGAGGTAAGTGGTATTTACTAATTTGGAGGTTTTCCCAAAACAGTTTTGATTATCAAACTATTCTTATATCAAAGAAATATGTTGATATTCTATAAATATATTGATATTCTATAAATGTTTGATGTCCACATTATATGGAAACATCGACTATTTGTTATATGAAAAACTTATAGGACAACCTAAACTTATTTAAACTTGTATGTGTGGATAAATCTTTGTATTTTTTTGAGTATTATAACTGGATTATTTGTTGTGAGCATCTTGAATTTGTTTTGAATCCTATGACAAGTCGTGATTAAAAGCTTAGTGTTGTATTTAGTCGTTAATAAAGGACAATCATACTGTAGCTAGTCCTTAGCAAGGGACGGTCCCAGAGAAGGGGACAATACACATTTGGTAACTCCTTAGTAAGGGAGTATACCATTGAGGATCTAAAAAGGGAGTTCCTTAGCAAGTGAGTGTACCTTTAGGTTCCAAAGGAGCAACCCATAAGAGAGGGGATGAAAAGGGAGTTTCAGTCCTAAAAGGGGATAGCACAACCCTGTCAACAAGGCGTAAATGTTGACCATGAGAAAAGTCTAGGAAATTGTTTGTATAATGGTGTTAGTAAATCATAATGGCTCACAATACAATGATATTTTTATATAAAATATTTGATGTTAAAATATTGATGGGTTACAAGTTATAACTTTGTTGTATGAATTATTTATTTAAAAATGTTTGTTCCCACACCCCAATGTTAGTAAATTTCACTTATTGAGTTATCTCACCCCCATTTTTTATTCCGCCTAACAGATGCATTCGAATGATCATTGGAGTAGAGATTTTTGGAAGACAACAATTACAAAATTATTTTGTGGAATTGAGGGTTTTATGATTATTTTTATGGTATTAATTATTGTATTGGAGAATTATTTTGAAGATATTTTATCTTTGGTGGGATTAGACCTCTGAAAATTGTGATGATATTTTAGGTTGCTAGTTGCATTTATTTAATATTTTTACAGATTATTTAGTTTGAATAGATTTTTATTATTTATGATTTTGGGGCATTACACCTGTGCTTGAACCCATGACTTTGTCTTTACCTATCATTGCACCAAGATTTGAAGTAGGCAAAACCGTCCCTACAATGCCCCCTTTGAAGAATGAGAAAAACACACTTAATTGGAGTAGGATGGGAAACTTTGCCATTGATTAATTCGTTACATTTTCTTTTACCAGTGTTTTATGATATGCCAACACCCCCTAAGAATTATAAATGTTGTTAAGTTAGTAAAATTTTGGTTTATTTATTAAACAGGAGGCCCAACATTTACATGAATAACATTCCCCAAAAAAAGAAATGAAAAGACATTTATACATGACTACGACCCAATTATTTTGTAGCTTGGAGTAACAACATGGGTATGAAATCTATAATAAGAAAAAGGTTGGTAAAAGAAAATATATTGCACATGAAATTAACAACTAATAAAGATGAAGTGAGAGTCTAGGCTCCATCACTGCAACAAGTGGGAATTTACGGCATGTTGTGAGTCCATAAACTTCATCCATGCTCAACTCTTCACATTTCATATTGTCTGGTAATTTCCAATTAAACCCATGTAACATATTTGCCAAGGTAGAGCTAACGACCTTTTGTCCAAGGCTGTAGCCAGGGCACATTCTCCTCCCAGAACCAAATGGCAATAGTTCAAAATCTTGTCCCTTTACATCGATATCTTTACCCAAAAACCTCTCTGGTCGGAACTCTTCTGGTGCATCCCATATAGATGGGTCTCTCCCTATACTCCATGTGTTTATGAAGACTCTAGTTCCTTTTCTGATTTTGTAACCGGCTACATCACAATCTTGAATTGCTAAATGTGGTACAAGTAATCCAGCTACAGGGTGCTTTCTCATTGTCTCTTTCATAATTGCATCAATATAAGGAAGTTGTGGAATGTCTTTCTCTTCCACCCATCTCTCTCTCCCAATTACTCTATCCAGCTCTTCGGTGGCCTTTTTGATAAGGTGTGGTTGCTTTACTAGCTCAGACATTGCCCATTCCATAACTGTTGTAGAGGTATTCGTTCCTCCAGCTATTAGGTCCTAATTTTGATCCACATGACCACAGAAAATTTCAATATATGATATTGGGCAATTTGAAATGCTAGCAATGGTCGGCAAATAATATGGACAGACTTCGTTTTATTATTGCCCCATGATTAGTTTGTTTATAATTGTTGGGTAAATTGTAACTATCCACGATAAATTGCAGGTAGATTATGAGTAATTAAGGCCATGTTTGGTTTAGTGTGTTTTCAGCACCTATCACTCATTTTTTATAACTCAATACTCGCTTTTTGTGGGCCCACACCAAATGAACTTGTTTGGTTTAGTTTTCATTCTCAATTTTTATAATTCATAACTCAAAAAGTTGAGTTAGAGTTGTGGAAAATAAGTACAACTTTTAGGAGTTTTCAAATAATGAAAATTTAGTTGAGATGACATTTTTGTTAATAACTCTACTTGAGTGGGGGCCAACACCAACGGACACATGTTTATGACCACACAAAGTTATATATTTTCTCTCTCTTCTTTATCACAAACTGATTTCTTTCTCTCTCTTTTTTTCTTTGCACTTCACAAATGATCATGGACTCTTGTATTGGGGTCCAACACCAAGAGTTTGGATTAATCCAAGCATAAAGTGGAACATGCAAAATGACACATCATGGTATTTCTAACAAATACATCTAAGGTTCAAATTTCTTGTTTCTCAACTATTGAATTATATAATAAAAAAAAAATGACAAATGTTTTTTATTTTGTGATAAGCTTAATTATTAAACCACTTCAATTCTTTAGGATTACAAATTTTTTGTAACTCTTTTTGTATTTCACTTTATACTCCATTAGTCATAGCTTCCCATGTATTTGTTTTACTTTCCTTATAAAATATCAGAGTTTAAAATGAAAAAAAAAAAAAAAAAAAAAAAAAAAGACATATGGCATGACACAGTTGATAGAGCATAGGATGGAACACAAAAGGTGGGACAAATAATTTTTTTTTAAATCTCCTTGGTTTATTAAAAAAAATGTATAATTTACTAGTTAAATCAAATTGGTAAACATATTTAAATAATAGACATTGATGATTTAATGAATCGCTATATATGTAGGGGTTGAGGGAGATTCCTTTGAGCTGGTTTGGAAGAAAATTTTGTCCATTAAAGTATTAAAATACATTTCACTAAAAGTTAGAATTAATTTAATATAACTCTTTAGTGGGATAACAATTTTGTTCATTTATCTTCCCACAAAAGGAAGAAAGTGAAACATGAGGGGAAAAAATACACTAAAATTAAAAGTGTTAGATGCATAATATTTTTCCAACAATGTTTAGGTAACAAGTTGTTATTGATTTTCTTTTAAGCTCACTACTAACATTATTTTTTTTTTTTTTAATTTATTCATGCATTTACTATTAACAGTTTGCCACATCTAAACTTTGTTACGAAATTATTATTAAAAAAAAAAAAAACCTTTTGCAAGAAGTTTTATTTAAATTAGAAAGGTAACGATATTACCTGAGTGAGTGCCTTGATACAGTCATAAGTGAGTTTAACATCATTATTAGGATCATCAGCCAGCTGCAATAATAAATCCACCGTATCCTTTGGCATAAAATCATTCCGTCCTTCCTTCTTTGCCTTGTGTTCATCAAATACGTGGTCAAGGAATGGATCAAATTTTTTCCTTAAACCCTTCATTCGCTTCACGTACCCCTGCAAGTCCAAGAAATCGAGCCACGGTATCCAATCTCCTATATTAAATACCGCATTTAGCAAGAACAACTCGTCTAACATTTGTTGAAATTCTTCTGGTCTCACTATCGAGGTCTCGTATTTGGAGTCATCACTAACATACTTTTTACCCAATGCAATTCTGCTGATAATGCTTAGAGTAAGACGGAAGAGATGGTCTTTTAGCATAACTGGCTTCCCCGACAAGATGCAAAGGCGTGACAAAAAAGCACGCATTTCTTCAACACGAATGTATTGATAAGACTCGAGTTGTTTTGAGCTAAAAAGTTCAGAGAGGAAAATCTTACGGCCTTGTCGCCAATATGGACCATAGGGTGACCACACCATGTTGTGATAGTTATAAGCTGTGTACTTGCCAGCGGCAGTTTTTGGTCTAGAGGCAAAGACATGGTCATGTGTTTTTAGGAATTCCTTTGCCATTTCGGCAGATGAGGCAACCACAACAGGGAAAGATCCAAACTTTAGTTGCATAATTGGTCCATATTTTTGGGCTAATTTATGAATGGATTGGGGGGGATGGGAACCAATAAGATTTAGATTGCCTATGATTGGCCAAGGTTTGGGACCTGGTGGAAATTTTAGCTGGTGGGATTTGAAGGGTAATAATTTTGAGAGAAAGGCTAAGGCTGCTAGTGAAACCATTACTAAAAGAGCCCAAGAAGAGGAAAACTCCATTTGGTGACAGTTATGGAGAGATGGTGGTGAGAGTTCGAGGTGGATGATGGGGTTTATATACTTGAATATATTTGTCATTGTACCTACGATCTCTGCACATGATTTGCCTGTCCATTTTCGGCGTAGTTAGACATAGGGGCCCATCATTGAATTATGGGGTTTGTTGATGTTTATTATAACAGAGATTTCCCTCAAATATTTATTTTACTGTTATGGTAAGGACCAACAAAATACAGTACAAAAATATCTGCCTCCCCCTCACATTTTGGATTCTGAATTTCAAACTACTACAGAGCCACCGACGCCAGATTTTGATATTGCACCAAGCAATTATCACGTGGATGGAAAAGTTGATTGATTTTCTTTTTAACTTCTACATCTCTTATACATGTTGTAATTGAATTGTACAATAGGATAGCGGGATCCCAATCCCCCTACACCACTAATAGGCCTTTGGAGCTCCTGAGTTACTTATCATGAAACTATTCGGAACCACAGTCACAACTTTGTAATAACACAAACTGAAATAAGCTAAAATCCTTTTCCTAATTCAAATAATACTTACCCCTCAAAAAACAAATCATAGTAATTGACCAAAACGCAAAAGATTAAGACAAAATCGTTTCCTTCTCAAAGAGACCCAAAATTATTATGTTTCCTTCTCAAACAAATCATAGTAATTATTATGTTTAGATTCTTGAACCTATTGCAGCAGAGAGAGCCTTGTCCACTGCTTTCTTGACATTGGCCATGTTCTTTCCGGGACCGTCCTATCCTTCGGTCACCACGCCACCACGTCGGTTGACTGGGGTCCAAGCCTTCACAGTCACACACCAACACTGTCGTGGTTTACGGTGCACCTCTAATTTTGATATCCTTATAATTACATCTGTCCTGTGGTGCCTGAAAATTACTTGGACTAGGCCCAGTTATTTGGATCTTGCATGCCTTTGGAGATGATGGAAATCAAGGCTTCGTTTCTGGCCTTCCATAACCATACAAGAACTCTCAAAAATCACTGCTGCAAATAGAACAAACTCCTAAAACAAACCGGAAGCCCTATACCACATAATTGGCAATTTTTATCTTTGGTTCGCAAGTTCCAACCATATATTTTTCTTGAAAGTCAGGGTGCTTTCATCATGTCAGTGGCCATGCATTATTTGTATTCCCTTGCTCTCCCTAAGCTTGGTTTATAAGTATTTTTAGTTTAAGATGTTAAGCTTATAAGTTAGTTTTTTATTTTTTAGCTTTTAAGTACTATTTTTTAAAACCTCACTTTATTTATTTATTTATTAATTTTTCTCAAATTTTCAAGGTACAAATCTATATATCTATATAATAACTAATAGTCGAAACGTTTGACTTTTGTTGACAACTCTTCATTGCGTCACGTGATTACACAAATTATGTCATGTAAACATTTAAAAACTTTGAACAGTTGTGTGGTTTGATTTTGAGACCTTTTCACTATCTAACAAAAAAAAAAAAAAAAAAAACCTACTAAAAAAGAAAAACTGCCCAAACTAAACAGATGAATGAAATGAAAAAGAAGGAACGGAAAGAAAACAAACCCACCGAGAAAACAAGGACACGCACTCCACTGACCCATATTAGAAAAGTAAAAGAAAATTTAACGTTGGCTTCAACCATGGAACAAGAAAAATGTTAAAGTGGCAGACAAAAGTGGAGTGACAATAAAAAAGTTAGAACTAAAAAAATATTTTGAAAAAACAAGAAAGAAAGAAAAGGAGTCCACTCAGCAATAGAATTTTGACCAGTTAAAGCATCATTTCATTTTGCGGGATGACCATTGAAGAGTCTTGAGCAGGAACATCAATGTGACGACGGGGATGGCTTCAACAATTTTCTCCATATACTCTGACTCCGGATTGCAATTACAAGGGTACCCACAATTATTATTTTTATTTATTTTTTTTCAAAATTGAAGTTATTGATCGACTGATCATACAATTAAGAGGAAACGAGTTATGAAAAATTGAATGAAATGCCAAAAATCTGATTGGATAGCTAATTTTTATGGAAATGAACGAACTACTTCAAAGTAACAGCTACATATACAATCAAGTTTATTGGATTCTACAAATAGCAATTTTGGAAAAAATTCATAGGTTTTTTTTATTTTTAAAAAAGATGAAAGAGAAGGAATTGAGAAGAAGTTACCAAATGAATATGAACCACTATTTATATCCAAACGATTATGATTCTTCAATACACACATTTTCATTAAATATGCATTTTTTTGGTTAGTAGACACATTTTCATTCAACAGACACATTTTTTATTAATAGGCACCTTTTGAATCAATAGACATTTCATTCAATAGGCACATTTTTTATCAATAGACATATTTTTTGTTCAATAAGCACCTTTCATATGTATCTAATATGAAGGGTTATGACCTTTCAATAGACACATTTTGGTATATCTAATATGAAGGGTTATGACATTTCAATAGGCACTTTTTGGTATATCTAACTTGAAAGGTTATGACTTTTCAATAGGCACCTATTGTTGTATATACTGCAACTTACCTTGTATATATCTATATATACGACACAAACTAAACTAGAGACATAAGATTATATCTCTTATTCCTTCTCACAAAAAACTAATAAATAAAACAACATTGTTTTCTTCCGCCTAACTAATAAAACTATGTGCTATTTCTTTCAATATCATTTTTTTAATGCATTTTCGCTTACTACTTCAACTCAAAAATAATGGGTTTTTTTTTTTTTTTCCTAAAGCTCATCCAGTAGGGGTTAGCGACTAGTATGTTTTAATAGGTAAAACTGAGAGAAAATGCAAATAAGTTTTAAATTGAACTCCAATTGTTGTCTAATTTTGCGCTATATGTCCTATTTAAGTTTGCCTTGTGTTCATCAAATACATGATCAAGGAATTGATCAAAATTTTTAATTAAAGCCTTTATTCGCTTCACATACCCCTGCAAGTCTAAGAAATCAGCCACGGTAACCAGTCCCCTATATTAAACACCCCATTTAGAAAGAATAACTCATCTAACATTTCTTGAAACTCTTTAACTGTGATTATTGGGGTATCATATTTGGACTCACTAGCACACTTTTTACCAAATACAATTCTGCTTATAATGTTTAAAGAAAGATGAAAGAGATGGCCTTTTAGCATAATTGGCTTTCCTGACAAGGTGCAAAGACGTGACAAAAAAGCACGCATTTCTTCAACACGAATGTATTAATAGGAGTCGAGTCGTTTTGAGTTAAACAACTCGGAGGCATAAATCTTACGGCCTTGGCGCCAATATGGTCCATAAGGTGCCCATGTAATATTGTGATGGTTATATGATAAATACTTGCCAGCAGCAGATTTGGGTCTAGAGGCAAAGACATGGTCATGTGTTTTTAGGAATTCCTTTGCCATTTCAGCAGATGAGGCAACCACAACAGGGAAGGATCCAAACTTTAGTTGCATAATTGGTCCATATTTTTTGGCCAAATTGTGAAGGCATTGGGGAGGATGAGAGCCCACAAGATTTATATTGCCTATGATTGGCCATGGTTTTGGACCTGGTGGAAATTTTAGTTGGTCGCGTTTGAAAGAAAATAATTTTGAGAAAAAGGCTAAAGCTGCTAGCAATGCAATTACTAAAAGAGCCCAAGCAGAAGAAGAAGAAGAAGAAGAAGAAGAAGAAGAAGAAGAAGACTCCATTTGGTAGGAATTATTATGGGGTTTGTATTTAGGCCCTGCAGTTTACCTAAAATATATATGGGATTTGTTAACAAGCACCGGTTCGGTGCTTGTTAAGGTGAAAAAAGACCCAAAAAAAATGTCAGAAAAAAATAAAAAAAAACACCACATAATACTTAAAAATTTAACATAAAAATGAATAAAAACATAAATTTTTATTAAAAATGTTACAAAAATATTGCTGTTAACGGCCACCTTTAGGTGCCCGTTAACACAACCATAAATATATATGCAGAATTTATGCACACGACGTCCTAGTGTTTTTTGGGCGTAGTAAAACAGACTGGCCCAACTTTTAATTACGTATCGCACTTGCACACATATGGAAAGTGTTTTGGAAGAATCCAAAACGACAAAAGAAGAGTTCTAAAATTCTTTCCTAACATGTCACTTTCTTTGTTGAAGCCACAGCTATCCGGTCCACATTGAAGCTAGCCTCAGCCACATTGTTCACGTTTCACCATAATTTTGGGTCCAACTCTTGGATTGAGATCAAGTGCAGCTTTTGCACTTGATGCAATAGCTTTCAATCCCAACTATTTAAATAAATAAAAAAGTGAGAAAAAGTAAGAAATGAAAATTTAAAAAAAGAGAGAAGTTAGAACTTTTTGTGAGAAAAGAATAGGGTAATTGCATCCAGTGTTGAGTGCTGCACCGGATCTTAATCTCCAAATCCGAACCTTCGCACTATGTGGCCAATTCGGATGGAAGGAGAGTACTAGACTAGTAGAGTACTTGACACTTTGTATAACTAGTAGTTAGCAAAATGGTAGAATACCGTTTATTTTCAAAATTTTCAGCAAAATAACATTGTTTTGAAACCATTTGGAAAAATACCACTCTTTTGGAACTTGATATTGTGAAAATCGAGTTCTATGTAGAACTCGATATTACCATAATCAAATTTCATGTGTGTTTTGCCATGGTGGTGTGCGCTAATGTGGCTTTTCTAAATAAAAAATGCCACGTAAAACTTGATATTAGAATAATCAAGTTTTGTATAATTTTTTTTAAGCGAAACTCGCTATTACTAGTATTGAGTTCTTTGCAAATTAAAAAATAAAAATAAAGTGGAACTTGACTTGAGCTAGGTTTTTAAAAAAATAATAATAATACATATATATAATTAAAGTGTTGATGTTTGATTCAAATCCGTTGCTATTTTATTTGATATTTTCTATCTTTTAATCAATGTGATTGCTTTTTTTTAGCCAAAAAAAAAAGTGATTTCTTTGTTTATGTCTTTTTATCTTTAAGCTAAGACATTAATTTGACTTAAATTTACAACTAATTGCCATTAATATTGAAAAAAGAAAAAAGAAAAAAAAGAGACATGACCATCGCCATAACCATTCAATTAAAAATTGCAATTATTGTCCTAGAAGGACACCTGAGTGATAGGGGCCTAAAATTAATAGGGATGGCAATTTTTGCTCGACCTGCGAGTATTCAGCTCGGCTTGATCCTAACGACTCGGGTTTTACTTGGCCTGAACCCGGACCTGACCCGGTTATATCATAAATTACTAAAATATCCCATATATATATATATATAGTTATAAACCCTTAAAAAAAATATCATACCACACTCCCACTCACACTCACAGCCGCCTCTCATTCTCATCTCAGACTCAGTTTTCACGCACTTGCTCTCCTCTCCCACTCTCACTCACTCTCAATCTCAATCTCAATCTCAATCTCACCACCGCCTAACTACCCAAGCTCTCACCGTCGGTCCAATCATTCTCCGTCAGCCAATCTAAGGTCTTAGGTCTGTCACCAGCCACAACAAAATGATCAAGCACCTCGCCCATTACAGATCCACCGTGAACCACCCCTCACCCGTTATAGATCCACAATCGGTGTGGTTTAGGATTTTTGCTTTTCGTGTTTTTGTGAGCAAAATTTGGGTTTGGGGTTTTTATTTTTGTGAGCCAAATTTGTTGGGTTTTCTTGGTGTTTTGTTGCTGGGATTTTTAGATTTGCTAATTTTGTTTCTGGGATTTGTTAAATTTTTTGTATAGATTGGTTTGTTCGATCTTGGCATCCGTTTGGATGGCAAGAAAATTTCCAAGAAAATTGAATGATTGCCAAGAAAATTACATTATATTTTGTGATTTGTGATTCTGGGTTTGTGCAGATTTTTGGGTTTGTGATTTTGGGCCGGGTTTGGGTGCAACAAAAAAACCCAATTATTAAACAGGCCTGGTTCGGGTAACGAGTACAAACCTACGGGTCGCGGTCAGGATCCGGACATAAAGAAATCTGACCCAAACTTGACCCATTGCCATTCCTAAAAGTTAATAAATTTATTTTGGATAAGTTATAAAAAATTTCCTTTAAAATTTGAGGAAATAACACTTTTGCTCAAAATTGAGAGGAAAATAATGCACTCTTTTTTTAGGCTTAAAGATTAGTATTTTATTAATGGAATAATTTTGAGAGAAAGGCTAAAGCTGCTAGCAATACAATTACTAAAAAAGCCCAAGAAGAAAGAATAAGAAGACTCCATTTAATTGGTAGGAATTATTATGGGGTTTGTATATACACCATTCATGCACATGATGCCCTTGTGTTTTTTGGGGCGTAGTAAGACACTGAGAGACAGATGGAGCCAATGTTATTGTAGGCATATGGCAAGTGTCAGTAAGAATCCGAAACGGTTGGTTACAATTCTTAATCAATACACATTTTTTTTTGCTTTTCAATTTGGTTCACTGTAGCTCACGGATTTTGTACAGCCTTGCCTTGGCTATTTGCAGCAGAGTCACCCTCCACCAGTACTTTCCCTTTCCCAACATATCTCTTACTTTGTTGAAGCTAAATGCTGTCGGACATTGCAGCTTCACGTTTCACTATGATCTGGGTCCAAACCTTTCCACACCACATCCATTATATTATCCCAGAAAACAACTAAACTTTATCCTGGTTTGGAGTTTGGTGCATGATTTTTAATTTCAACTAGTTGCTAATCTGTTATATGCACGAAAAAACTACTTTAAATGAGATCTAAGTGAGACTCTTTTAATATAAAACGATATATTTCTTCTTTCACCCTTTATCCTTTTTTTACATTTTATTATAAAACAAAAGGAACCACGTGCAATGCAAATTAAATCAGTTAAAAGTAAAACTCTTTTCCATATGGAAAGTGTTTTGGAAGAATCCAAAACGACAAAAGAAGAGTTCTAAAATTCTTTCCTAATATATCACTTGCTTTGTTGAAGCTACAGCTATCCGGTCCACATTGAAGCTAGCCTCAGCCACATTGTTCACGTTTCACCATAATTTTGGGTCCAACTCTTGGATTGAGATCAAGTGCAGCTATTGCACTTATGCAATAGCTTTCAATCCCAACTATTTAAATATATAAAAAAGTGAGAAAAAATTAGAAATGAAAATTTATAAAATGAGAGAAATTAAAACTTTTTGCGAGAGAAGAATAGGGTAATTGCATCCAGTGTTGAGTGCTGCACCGGATCTTAATCTCCAAATCCAAGCTGTCGCACTATGTGGCCAATTTGGATGGAAGGAGAGTACAAGACTAGTAGAGTACTTGACACTTTGTATAACTAGTAGTTAGCAAAATGGTAGAATACCGTTTATTTTCAAAATTTTCAGCAAAATAACATTGTTTTGAAATTATTTGGTAAAATGCCACTTTTTTGGAACTTGATATTGTGAAAATCGAGTTCTATGTAGAACTCGATATTAACAGTATCAAATTTCATGTGTGTTTTGCCATAGTGGCAGGCGCTAATGTGGGTTTTCTAAATAAAAAATGCCACGTGAAACTTGATATTAGAATATAATCAAGTTCTGTATAAGTTTTTTTTTTTTTTTTTTTTTTTTTTTTTTTTTTTTTTAAGTGAAACTCGCTATTACTAGTATTGAGTTCTTTGCAAATTAAAAAACAAAAATAAGGTGGAACTTGACTTGTTCTAGGTGTAAGGGCTCGTTTTGTAATGGACCCTTCACAATAAAAATTTGTAGAGACGTGGGCGTAAGACCTAGCTCCAGTCAGTAGAAAAAGACATAGTTCTGGCGCATCAGATGGAATACTCCTCCTTTTTGGCGTATTCTGATTTTTGCCTTATATACTAGCTTCTCCATCTTGCCTTTACCGTACACGTGTACGCTACTTTCCGAAGATTTTCTTCTTGTCCCATCCGACCTCCCCGGATCCTCCGCATAGTGGATATAAAGCTGTTTAATTACTGTTCAGGTATCACCTCCACATTAATGCGGCCAGAGAGTTAGGTGGGAAGCATTTAATGCGGGGGCAGCAGCTTTTAGGGGATATTTTTCCGGTTCATCTTTTGACTAATATTCATTAGTTTGGTTTGCATGTAACCCTATAAAGATCGTCGACAATTAAAGTAGTTACGTTGACATCATAGGCTGATTTGAAGAAAGAATTTTATCCTCGAACAAGGGAGCATCCTCAGACGAATGAGCGTTCTCGGACGAATGAATGTTCTCGGACGAATGAGTGTCCTCGGTCTGGGCCGTTGTGCCGCGAGCCCACCTTTGATAGACTCCATCAATTTTTTCGGGTTACTGACCCCACAATAGCCCCTAAAAATCTCCCTTTTTGTTGCCTCGGAAAAGGGGGATTTTGATATAACGTCCTTAAGTCTTTCATTGGGCTTTTCCAAATGTCAGAACGTCTTTTCCCTTGCCCAAGACACGTTCCTGACGTTCCGGCGTCATGGGCATGCCACCATTAAATGATGGTGGTTTCCCTGTCCTCCACGTTACAGTAAGATGCGAATCTAACGGTGGAGGATCACTATGACTTATGGGCGGGATTTTTCCCGTTTACGGTTTCTGTGCCCTTATAAAGAGCTTTTCAAATCACATTTACTTTTAGTTCAAAAAATCTTAAGATTTTATCAAGTATTCACTGATCCCGTCCTTTCTTTGTTCTTATCAACGACCTCATAAATACTTTGAAGTTTTGTCCGAGGAGTCTATTTTCACAACTGTAAGTTTCTCTAACCCTCCTCAGTTTTCCAATCCCGTCTTTAGTTTCTTTTCACAATCCTTAAGAAATGGGTAGGTTTAAGTATTTAGTTGATTCCGAGGAGCAAATAAAGAAATTTAGGACTAAGTATAGGATTCCCCCAACGGTGGGTATGAGGTACGCTTCCGTGGAAGAATGGTATGATCAAAGGCGAACAGGGGAGGTAGTCATCCCGATGATTGCTTTCATAGAGGGAGGGATGACTATTCCGATGGGCAGGCTCACTACTAATTTCCTTAGGTTCTTTAGATTGGCCCCCACACAGTGTGCCCCAAATATGTTTAGGGTATTAGGGAGTATAGAAACCCTAAATGCGAGGCTAAATTTGGGCCTTACCCATCACGACGTGAATTGGGTGTACAACCTCCAAAACTTGAAGGATGCGGGGTATTACCTTAAGTCCAGGTTCCCCGAGGTAAGATTAATCCAGTGTCTCCCTTCATCTAACAAGGGTCTGAAAGATGATTTCCTTATCTTTTCTGGCGCGTGGCATGACGGTTTACCATGCCCAATGAAGGGGGGTGAACTAGGTGGGGTTCTTGGGCTGAAAACCTTTGCACCTTAATTTGTATTCATTGATTTAAGTTAACTTCATTCCTGATGGGAGTTTTGTCATTGTCTTAATGATTCTGCAGATAAGCAATATACCCAGCGTCGGTTTGGGCTAGTAAACAGGGAGAGCTTGGATAGAATTCTAAGATCCGAGATATACAAGAATCCTTCCGACGGTCAATTAAGGGCGGCGCACCTCATCCTTGGGTATAAACCAATTTCCACGTCCTTTTTAGTGCCCAAGTGGGTAATAAAGGCCAAAGACCCTCGGCTACCCCGAATCAGCGTAGCCTTCGCAAAGTCTGGGTTCATAGTTCCTGAGGGTGTTCGGATCCCTGTAGGCATCCCCTTTTCTCAACCCTTACCCGAAGCTGCTGCTCCCGTAGAGGCTTCCTCGTCACGACCAGCTATTCAGGAAGTGGAGGAGGAAGAGGAAGAAGAGGAACAAAGAATAACAGTCGCGGAGGCCTCGGATTCTGAGGACGGATTTGAGGTGTTTGATCAGCCCCAGTCTCCCGAAGCGACTCCCATCGACATGGGAATTCAAAGAAAAAACCAAAGAAGTTTGGTCGATGTTATTGAAGGTAAATCTGGACGAGAGGTTCCAGGGAGGTCTCCTCAAACCAACCTCCCACCTTCGACTTCTCCTAAATCTACCCAGCCTCAAGGGGTTGAATCTGCCGATCCTAAAAGGAAAAGAGAGCAAAAAGGCAAGGAGGTGGTGGAGGTCGGGGAATCTCATCCCGCCCATGAGAGTGAAGGTCAGCGACCTCCAAAACAGCAGAAAACAACTCGTGGGAGTTCTAGAGCGGGTGCCAAACAAACTGCCCGGCCCTCAGAGCCTGAAGCATGGCTTCCCGCACCCATGCTCGGTGGCGAACCTTTGAGGGCAGATGCATCCATCAGAGAATACAATGGGGGGATTGGATGCCATGTTGCCTCTGTCTTAGAAGAAACCCTCCTCCTCCCTCGGGATATGGCCGAGCTCAAGAAGATGAAGAAGAATGAAATCTTCATGAACTTAAAAAGGCACCTGGGCATGGTATAACATTCTCACAATTCCTTCCGTTCTTTTTGGTTCACTTTATTTCTGACTATCTTCTCTTCTTTCGCTTCGTTTTTTTTTTTTACAGGCTGTCCAGACCACTTTCAGACTGGAAGAAATAACCAGCAACTTACATCTCCAATGGGACAAGGAGAGGGAATTAAGGAGTGAAGCTTCCAAAGCGCTTACCAACAGTGAGAAAAATATAGAGGACCTGAGGAAAAAGTTGGCAGAAGAGGAACTCGCTCGAAAGAGTGCTGACTCAGCCCTGACCACCTTTCAAAAGCAAACTGAGGATCAAAGGAAAAAATTCCAAGATATCAATAGCCAACTGGCAGCTTCCAAGGAGAGAATATCGACGCTGATGAAACAACTGGAGGAAGCTCAAAGGCTTAGGGGTCGGGCTGAGAGGGAGAGAGACGAGGCAGAAAAAGAAAAAGCCGAGGCTGAGAAGGCGAGAGACGAGGCCGAGCAACGAGGATATGATGAAGGTGTAGCTGAGACCGAGGACAGGTTCAGGACCGAGGTTCCAATTGTGTGCCGAAAGTACTGTGCGCAAACTTGGGAGGAAGCTCTCAACCGTGCTGGGGTCGCGCTTTCATCAGAACTGAGAAAGCCAGAGAATACTTTCTTTCCTTCAGCCATACGAGCCTCAAGCTCTACTCCTCAGCAACACGAGGTTTCCTCTACGGCAGTTGGCCCATCAGAAGGGGCTCAGGGTCAGGATCCTCTCCCAATCGGTCAGCAGAAACAGCCTGAAGTGCTCGGGGCGGAGAAAGGGATCTCTTCAGCCAAAGTCGCAGAGGATCCAAAGGATGGGCAAACTTCTCAAGGTTTTCAAAAGGATTTAGCTTCTACCATTTTGCCCGCTGAGGGGGCCTCAAAGGAGAAGGAGAAGGACCTTCCTCCTCAAGACGCGACAAAAGTCCCCCAACCCAAAATACAAATAAAGTTAAACAAATAGTTGGTGTAGGAAATTTTAAGTGTATATTTTTGATTGTGACTCATGGTTCTTTTCTCAGACATATATATGATATCATGGGTTTGCTTATTTCTCGTATAAACTTTTGCACGAATATTCTTATATTTTTAGATGATCTCGGACTCTAGGAAAGCAGAAACGAACATTATAAGAAATATAAGACCGAATCGTAGATAACATTGCGACTCATTAGTCCGTTGAGGTGCCAATCGCCCTAAAAATGCTTTCAGTGACGCTTACGGAAATTGTCTTGATATATAAAGATGATCACATGGACCGCACTTAAGAGGTGCCGACTCTCATCGTGTGTGTGTGCAGACTTTTATGAATTAAGCTCTGCCTAATGTTTCAACGGAAAGGAGTATATTAATTTTTTACCATGATGTAATCCGAGAACCAAACATAATTTGGCTTCTATTTAATACTTCAGTAGTTGTCGCGGCTGTATTAACTTTTACTAAGAAGCGGCTGGAGGACATGATATTACTTAGTTTCGTTTTCTCATCTGAAGTATCTGGTTTCACCAGAGGCTTGAGTCCGAGGACCATGCAATGCCTTGGTTCTGTCCAGTACCTCGATTTACTTAGGGAATACAGGTCATGGAATTCCAACTAATAAAAATAAAATATATAACAAAAGGAAATACATAACAGAACTGCTTGTGCTAATAGTAATATCTTTTTAGGTTACTTACATTCCAAGGGTGAAGTACAGTTCTCTCGTCTAGATCTTCCAAATAGTAAGCCCCTATTCCTGCTACAGAAGTGATACGATATGGTCCCTCCCAATTGGGCCCCAATTTTCCCCAAGCTGGGTTTTTGGTATTTCCCAAGACCTTTCTCAATACTAGGTCCCCGGGAGCTAGTGGCCTCAGCTTTACGTTCGCATCGTAGCCTTGCTTCAGCTTATGTTGGTAATAGGCCAACTGAACCATCGCACTTTCCCGTCGTTCGTCTATCATATCTAAACTCTTTTCCAGAAGCTCATCATTGCCATCGGAAGTGAAAGCACTGGTCCTTAACGTGGGAAAACCCGTTTCTATTGGAATCACGGCTTCTGCCCCATACGTCATTGAGAATGGGGTCTCTCCTGTTGATCGTCGTGGAGTTGTCCGGTAAGTCCATAATACATGCGGCAGCTCTTCCACCCATCTGCCTTTTGCGTCGTCTAGTCTCTTCTTTAGCCCACTCACGATGACCTTGTTGACAGCCTCGGCTTGTCCGTTTCCCTGTGGATAAGCTGGAGTGGAATATCTGTTCTTTATTCCCAGGTCGGAGCAATACTCCCTGAAAGCCTTGCTATCAAACTGGAGACCATTATCAGAGATAAGAGTCTGAGGGACCCCAAATCGGGTGATAATGTTTTTCCACACAAACTTCTTGACGTCCACATCTCTGATATTCGCCAAGGGCTCCGCTTCAACCCACTTCGTGAAATAGTCCGTGCCAACTAGTAAGTACTTCTTATTCCCAATTGCCTTAGGGAAAGGGCCGACAATATCTAAACCCCACTGCGCGAAAGGCCAAGGACTGGTAAGGGGGTTGAGCACTCCCCCAGGCTGATGAATGTTCGGAGCAAACCTTTGACATTGGTCGCATTTTTTAACGTATTCCTGCGCTTCTTTTTGCATGCCTGGCCACCAATATCCCTGAGTGATTGCCCGGTGAGACAAAGACCTTCCTCCAGTGTGGCTCCCGCAAATCCCCTCATGTAGCTCTTCTAGAAGTGTCTCTGATGCATCAGGGTGCACGCAAAGCAGATAAGGTCCAGAGAAAGAACATTTGTAAAGTTTCTTGTCCTCGGACAGCCAAAAACGAGGAGTTTTTCTTCTTATCTTGTCTGCTTCTAACTTGTCTTCGGGCAGTATATTCTTCTCAAGGTATGCCACTATAGCATCCATCCAACTAGGTGCTGAGCTGATCTGGTTGATTTGAATAGGGCTTTCCACCGTTAGAGTGGGTGAGATCAAATCCTCAACCATGACAATCCGAGGTAAGCCCTTCGCCGAGGAGGTAGCAAGGGTAGCCAGAGAGTCTGCATGCGCATTTCCGCTTCTAGGGATGTGGGACAACTCGAAAGACTCAAAGTTTGTTTGCATGTGCTTAACTCGGCTCAAGTAACTTTGCATTCTAGTATCTCGAGCCTCTAGTTCTCCTCTGACTTGGCCCACGATCAGGCTTGAATCCGAGAACATCTCCACTACTTTTCCACCGAGTTTCTTTACCGTTGCCATTCCTGCTATCACAGCTTCATATTCGGCTTCATTGTTGGTGGCCGAGAATCCTAACCTTAAAGATTTCTCTATAATGGCCATCTCGGGAGATACTAGGACCAGCCCCACTCCCGATCCTCTCTGATTTGCTGCTCCATCCACGTATACCTTCCAGGGGTGGAGAGGCCGAGTGGATATAAGGCCGACCGATTTTTCATCTGCGCCGTGTGGGCTTGCAACTATTTCTTCAGTATCTTCAGCAAATTCGGCCACTAAATCAGCGAGCACTTGACCCTTCACAGAAGTGCGAGGCATATACTTTATATCGAAAGCCCCAAGTATTGTGCCCCATTTGGCAACTCTGCCAGTGTAATCTGCGCTCCGAAGTACAGCTCTAAGTGGGTATTGGGTCAGAACAACCACGGTGTGTGCCTGAAAGTAATGGGGAAGTTTTCTTGTAGCATGTACTATTGCCAAAATGGCTTTCTCCAATGGCAGATACCGTATCTCGGCCTCGTGTAGTGATTTACTCACGTAGTATACTGGCCGCTGCACGCCATTGTCCAATCGTATCAACACGAAACTAATAGCATAGGTAGCTATCGCCAAGTAGGCAAAGAGAACTTCGTCCACGCCAGGACTTGACATAATGGGTGGCCAAGATAGATATTCTTTGAGCTGCTGAAATGCTAATGCGCACTCCTCGGTCCATTCAAACCCTTTCCATTTGTGGAGTAGAAGGAAGAAGGGTCTGCACCTGTCGGCTGACCTGGATATAAACCTGTTCAGTGCGGCAGTCATTCCCGTCAGCCTTTGGACTTCCTTGGGGTTTCTAGGTGGTTGTAGACTGTTTATGGCTTTGATCTGGTCAGGGTTCACTTCAATCCCCCGATGTGTCACCATGTACCCCAAAAACTTCCCCGAGCAAACCCCGAAAGAGTACTTGGAGGGATTCAATCGCAACTTATGCTTCCTCAAAACTTCAAACGTGCTGCTAAGGTCCGTCGCATGTTCGGACACTACTTTGCTCTTTACCACCATGTCATCGATATAAATTTCTATGTTGTTGCCCAGTTGCGGCTCGAACATCTTCGTCATCATCCGCTGGTACGTTGATCCCGCATTCTTCAAGCCAAAGGGCATCACCTTGTAGTGATAATTTCCATTGGGAGTAAGGAAGGCCGTCTTCTCCTGATCACCCAATGCCAGTGGGATCTGGTGGTAGCCTTGGAAGGCGTCTAAGAAGCTCATTCGAGGATGACCCACCGTTGCATCAACCAATTGATCAATACGAGGCATAGGGAAGGGATCCTTAGGACAAGCTTTATTGAGGTCCGTGAAATCCACGCACACTCGCCATTTTCCACTCTTCTTTTTTACTACAACGGTGTTCGCCAACCATTGAGGGTAAAACACTTCCTTAATAGCTCCTGCCTGCTTGAGCTTGTCTACCTCGTCTTTAATAGCTTCGGCATGTAACCTGGACGGACGCCGAGGAGGCTATTTTTTTGGTACAGCCGAAGGATTGACATTCAGATGGTGACAGATAAACTCTGGATCAACCCCCGGGGCTTCGTATGCGTTCCACGCAAACACATCTACGTTCCTTCTAAGGACTTCAACCAGTTGCTCCCTTTCGGGCGAAGGTAATAGTGCTCCGACTTGGAAGTACCTGTCCGGATCATCACCCACAGTCACTCTCTCTAAATCCTCGCATCCTGCTTCTTCAGTGGTACCGACAGGGAGGGCTCCTGGCTTCTTTAATTGCTGTAATTTATCTTCCTCACCTCTGGCTCGTGCTGAATAGCGGCCACCATGCATTGCCTTGCCATGGTCTGATTTCCCAATATTTCTAACACCTGGCCACCTGATGGATACTTCACCTTTTGATGAAGGGTAGAAGAGACAGCCCCTAGGGTATGCAACCAAGGTCTTCCCAAAATCGCCGTATAGGGAGAAAAAACGTCGACCACAATGAAATCCACCTCAACCACATCAAGACCTGTCTGTACAGGTAGTCTGATCATACCCAACGGAATGACCGTTCTGCCTTCGAAGCTAACCAATGGCGAACTATAGGCCGTAAGGTCTTGGGGCGTCAAATTCAACCCTCTATACAGGTCGGGATACATCACCTCAGCTGCGCTCCCATCATCAATCATCACCCTTTTTACGTCATATCCTCCAATCCTCATCGTAACCACCAAAGCATCATCATGGGGCTGTATGGTTCCCTTCTTATCCTTTTCTGAAAAGCCTAGCACCAATGAGCCGTTCAGCTTCGCTTTCTTCGGCACTGCGTTCGAGCCCCTTTCTAGACAGTGGGATACGGACAGTATTCTGGTGGGAGCAGATCCTGTTCTTCCAGGAGCAGCAAATATAACGTTTATAATGCCCAGGGGAGCTCCTGAAGAGGCATTTCCTCTCGATGTTGGACCTGTCTGGCCCCCTCGGGTACTAGAGTGATGTAGAAGGTTGGTCAACCTTCCTTCTCGGACCAGCTCTTCCAAATGGTCCCACAAGTTTCTGCAGTCTTCGGTAGTATGCCCGTGGTCTCTATGATACTGACAGTAGAGATTTTGGTTACGCTTCGCAGGGTCCCCTGCCATTCTACTGGGAAATCTGAAAAATGGCTCGTCTTGTATCTTCTCTAGAACACGCTGCACTGGTTCTCGGAACACGACGTTAACCACTGGGGGGTTAACAGAACCTGACGGCCCCACAAAGTCTCTCCGGGGTCGGTTGTTGCCATATCGGTCTGACCTAAATTCCCTCCTGTCTTGAGGGACCGCCTTGGATTTTCCTCCACTTCGTATCTGATCTTCTTCTACCCTTGTGTATTCATCAATCCTGTCCATAAGCTGTCGCATGTTGGCTACAGGTTTACCGGCCAGGGAATCCCTCAGATCGTGATCGGTTGGAAGACCCTCCTTGAAGGTATTAATAGCCACACTGTCATTGGCTTCATCTACTTCATTATACATTTCCCAATACCTGTCAGAATATGCTTTTAGCGTTTTCCCTTCTCGCTTAGACATGGATAGTAACGACCCTAACGGCTGGACCACCCTTCTGCAAGTAATAAAGCAAGCCCCAAAGGCCTGAATGAGCTCCTCAAAGGAATCAATGGTGTTCTCCTCCAGACCGTTGAACCACCTCATTGCCACTGGGCCTAGGCTCGAAGGGAAAACCTTACACATCAGGGCCTCGTCCCTAGAATGAACAGCCATTCTCTGATTGTAATGACTAACATGCTCCACCGGATCTGTTCGACCATTATAAATGGTGAACGTAGGTTGATGAAACCTCCGAGGAAGGTTCGCGCCTTCAATGCGTCGCGTGAACGGTGATCGGGAAACTCGACTCAGAGCTTTGTTCAAAGCTTCATTCCTTAAGTCCCGCCGAGGTGGACTCTTGTACATCCTCCGACTACAATGGCCTTTATCATGGGAAAAAAGCTCACTGGGCGGAGTTTTGGACCGTCGTCTGTAGCTTGTATCGTCTGACTCATCAGAGGGTTGCTTCGAGTCCTGAGTCGTTTTCTTTCGTCGCTCATAACGTAGTTCCCTTCTTAGCGTATTAATCTCATGCTGCATGTCCCTGTTGTCCCTCGCGTGGGAGGCATGGCTCTTTCCTCAAGACTGACTCTTCTCTGTGTGGGTCGTTTGCACGCTTTTCTCGCGCTCTCCCCTTCGTTTGCGGACGAATGGGGTACTCTGTTGAGGTCCCCTGGACTCTGCTTGGTGTGGATTAGTGCCCTCCTGCCTTGGTGCTTCTTCCGCCATTAGCCGTCGCACTTGTCTTTTCTTACGGTTGGATCAAGCTCTTCCCACAGACGGCGCCAATTGTAAGGGCTCGTTTTGTAATGGACCCTTCACAATAAAAATTTGTAGAGACGTGGGCATAAGACCTAGCTCCAGTCAGTAGAAAAAGACATAGTTCTGGCGCATCAGATGGAATACTCCTCCTTTTTGGCGTATTCTGATTTTTGCCTTATATACTAGCTTCTCCATCTTGCCTTTACCGTACACGTGTACGCTACTTTCCGAAGATTTTCTTCTTGTCCCATCCGACCTCCCCGGATCCTCCGCATAGTGGATATAAAGCTGTTTAATTACTGTTCAGGTATCACCTCCACATTAATGCGGCCAGAGAGTTAGGTGGGAAGCATTTAATGCGGGGGCAGCAGCTTTTAGGGGATATTTTTCCGGTTCATCTTTTGACTAATATTCATTAGTTTGGTTTGCATGTAACCCTATAAAGATCGTCGACAATTAAAGTAGTTACGTTGACATCATAGGCTGATTTGAAGAAAGAATTTTATCCTCGGACAAGGGAGCATCCTCGGACGAATGAGCGTTCTCGGACGAATGAATGTTCTAGGACGAATGAGTGTCCTCGGTCTGGGCCGTTGGGCCGCGAGCCCACCTTTGATAGACTCCATCAATTTTTTCAGGTTACTGACCCCACACTAGGTTTTTTTTTTTTTTTTTTTTAAATCTTATATATATATATATATATATATATAATTAAAGTGTTGATGTTTGATTCAAATCCATTGCTATTTTATTTGATGTTTTCTATCTTTTAATCAATGTGATTGCTTTTTTTTAGCAAAAAAAAAAAAGTGATTTCTTTTTTATGTCTTTTTATCTTTCAGCTAAGACATTAATTTGACTTAAATTTACAACTAATTTCCTTTAATATTGAAAAAAAAGAAAAAAGAAAAAAGAAAGACATGACCATCGCAATAACCATTCAATTAAAAATTACAATTATTTTACTAAAAGGACACCTGTAGGGGCTGGGCTTTTGTTCTCTAGCGACGCGAGTTTTCAGGATTTTCACCCCACCAAGGGCTAACCTTGTAGTGTAAGGCTTGACACCTTAATCCCACGTCGACAAGAGAAGCGCCCCGATACAATGAATTTGTAGAGAGTGGGTTAAAGGGCAAGGTTTTAGCGAGTGGATAGCGGTCAGCATTGCGTTCATGGCAACTAAACTCAAATGAACCGAGTCCAATGAAGAGGGCTTATTCTTGGCTCGGTTTGGTAAGCTCTTTTCCAGGGAGGACCAGTTAGCCTCCCTCCTTCCCCCTTCCGAGCTGAGCCCCCTTTTTAGAAGGGGTTCTTACATTATATATCTCTTTTCAGTTGATCCTAGCCCTACACTTGTCGACCAGGCAAGTCACTACTCGAGTGCTTGTCTCATTAGCCGTTTTTCCATCATTCTGTGAGTTGTAGCTGCCAAGGCTGCAGCGTTCAGGAGTCATTTCCTCATTAATTCGGCCAGAGCGCTAGCGGCGGGCATTTAATGTGGATGTGACAGTTTGTCTTGGATTTGCTCCTCCACCATCCTCCCCTGATCAGCACATTATACTTGTTCTTTCTCCTGGGGTGCTCTGGGAGGCTGCCTTTGATGGGGTGTAGACTCTCCCTCCTCTGGTTGGGGTTGGCCGAGGACATAGTTGTCCTCGGCGGTCCTCTTGGGTGATCTGAGCTTTTTTCACGTTGTCCTCGGAAGTTTCTTCCTCCTCGGCATGGGCCTTGAGCTTGGTACGAAGTGGGCTGGGATTGCCTAATTCCTTGGCCCCATAATAGCCCCTCAATAAAAAGTTAAGTGTTAGACAGAACTAAGGTCTTACATGGTCCTCGGACTCAAGCCTGTGGGGAAACTAATTACTTCAAGAAAAATCTAAGTCCTAAACAGAACCAAGGTATTGCATGGTCCTCGGACTCAAACCTATTAGGAAACTAAGTACTTCAAGAAAAATCTAAGTCCTGGACAGAACCAAGGTATTGCATGATCCTTGGACTCAAACCTGTGGGGAAACTAGGTACTTCAACAAAAAGCTAAGTGTTAGACAGAACCAAGGTCTTGCATGGTCCTCGGACTCATGCCTGTGGGGAAACTATCTACTTCAAGAAAAATCTAAGTCCTAGACAGAATCAAGGTAGTGCATGGTCCTCGGACTCAAACCTGTGGGGGAACTAGGTACTTCAAGAAAAATCTAAGTCCTAGACAGAACCAAGCTATTGCATGGTCTTCGGATTCAAACCTGTGGGGAAACTAGGTACTTCAAGAAAAATCTAAGTCCTAGACAGAACCAAGGTATTGCATGGTCCTCGGACTTAAACCTGTGGGGAAACTAGGTACTTCAACAAAAAGCTAAGTGTGAGACACAACCAAGGTCTTGCATAGTCCTCGGACTCAAGCCTGTGGAGAAACTAACTACTTCAAAAACAATCTAGGTCCTAGACAGAACCAAGGTATTGCATGGTCCTCGGACTCAAACCTGTGGGGAAACTAGGTACTTCAATAAAAAGCTAAGTGTTAGACAGAATCAAGGTCTTGCATGGTCCTCGAACTCAAGCCAGTGGGGAAACTAGGTACTTCAAGAAAAAGCTAAATGTTAGACAAAATCAAGGTCTTGCATGGTCCTCGAACTCAAACCTATGAGAAAACTAACTACTTCAAGAAGAACCTAACTGAGGGATAGAATCAGAGCCATGCCTGGTCCTTGGGTCATCTGCTTTGACGATGATGATCTTTCCTGTAACAAAATCTAAGAAATTGAGCCTATGAGCATCACTTAAAGTGTTTTAGGGTGCCATAGACTTGGTCCTGGTTGAACCCACGCCTGGAGGGTTCCCTCTTTCCATAACCTTGAATGTCTATTAAAGGGCCGAAGGATTTAGTGACTTTGGCCTACCTTGGCTCTAATTCAAAAGCAAAAGGGAAGTAAATTTCCATTGGCATAAACATCTTTATGTTATTGTAGTTATAGCTGTGATAGGCCGAGGCACAATTGGAGTTAGGATTGAGCAAGCGAAGAAGATAAATAACACAAGAAAAGGAAAATAAGACGAGCACTACATTAGATCCATAGAAGTTACATAACAGGGGTCACATTACAATGTTTAAAATATATATATACATACGGCAAAAATGCCATTACATTGTTCAAAAAAAAAAAAAAAAAAAAAGGGAAAAACATAACATAAGACAAAAGTGCCAAGGAACCTACTTCTTCTGCTTAACCTTCTTCAGCTGGTTTTTGGCCACATCAGGGTCCTCAGAGCTCTGACTTAAAGGAATGGCCTGCAGAGGCACCGTGGAGAGAGCTGTCCCCTCGGCAGGAGAGGCCTGGGCGTCAGATGAGGGGTTTGCAGCCTCTTTGAGTGCTTCCTCGTTGGGACCTTCGGTTGTTTCAATTACCCCAGAAGGATTAGCTTCCTTGGCGGGATCCTCAGAAGTGGTAGTAGTCGCCTCAGTGGCCACCATAGCCTCCTTAGCCTCTTCATTTAGGGTGGCACCAACTTCCTCAGAGACCACCTCAGCTTTAGACTTTAAAGCTAGATGGGGCAGCCTCACGGATGGCCGGCGGGTAGTACACGTTCTCCACCTTCCACAGGTCAGATGAGGCTTCAACGCCAGCTTGCCTGAGGGCCTCATTCCAAACCTAGGAACAATAGAGTCGGCATACACCAGGCACTTGAGCCTTGAGGGCGGCCTGTGTATCGGCCACACCTAAGTCATAAGCCGCCTCCTCGGCCTCCTCCTTAGAAGCCAAGGTCTTCGCTCTGCCAAAATATGCCTCGTCCTTAGCCCTTAGAGCTTCGTTTCTGGCAAATTTTGCAATGCCCTTAGCTCTCTCTACCTCAGTTGCTTTCTCCTTCAGATCGGCGATCTGCTCTTTCGTAATCCTCAGTTAGTCCTCTGCCTCGAGTAGGCGCCTCGTCTGGTCCTCGACCTGCCTTTGGGCGCCTTTTAGGCCTGCCAAGGCGTTATCCCTATCCTTGGTCATCTCCTTAAGAGCCTCCTTGGCCTTCACGAGGTCGGCCTCGAAGATCTTAAGGGTCCGAGCGACGTCCAGGCGCTTGTGACGCTCATTATCCAAGGCCCTGCTCTGGCTGTTGGCCTCTTCCTTCAGCCTAAAAGTGGCCTGTACAGCCTGCCAATTGAAACCAACACACAGTAAGTTTGAAACCCAGGAATAAAACCCATGGAGTTAAGTGTTAGAAGTCTTACCATGCCTAGGTACCTCTTAAGGTCGAGGAAAACCTCCTTGCTCCTCAGGCCCCCCAATTCGGCCATATCCGCAGGGAGTAGCAGGGATTTCTCCAATGCGTCAGCCACGTACGTGCCTTCGTCCCCTTGAAAGTCCCTGAGAGAGGCATCGTCCCTCAAAGGCTCTTCATGGAGCATTGGGGCGGGAAGCCAGGCCTGAGCCTCAGACTGGACGGTGACCTGCTTATCTTTGCCTTGGGGCCCTATCTTCAGGTGTTTTGAGGGCCGCCGAGCGTCGTCCTCCACTTGGGATGATCAAAACTTGTCGCCTTCCATAAGCCTTTTGCCTTTGTCCTTCTTCTGCTTAGGACCAGTTGGCTCAAGCCTAGGTGGCAAGCTCGGCTAAGGTGGAGGAAATGGAAGCTTAGACTGGGCAGAAGTTGACCTGGTCTGGGCAGGCTGAGACTTGGGTGGAGGAGGAGAAAACTTGGGCTGAAACTTCCCCGGCTGCCCCTCAATCAAGTCAAATAAACTAGTTTGGAATTTCCTCTTGTAACCCATCTCTGTCCGATGAGAAGTCTCCGCTGATAAGAAGTTTGCCTCGGTTAGGTTGGGGTCACCCAAGTCACCAAAGGGATCCTCGGATAGGTGGACTTGTTCAAACACGCTAAATTCGTCCTCGGACGGACCCAAACCAGCAACTCCCCCTTCTATTTCTTTATCATCTCCCCTAACCTCCGCAGCTTAGTGGGTTGCAGAAGAGCTCGCCAATGGGGTATCCTCTAGAGTGGAAGATCCCTCTGGAACCGAAAAACCATCCTTGGTTATGGTAATCTTCCGAAGCTGAAGATCCTTTGCCCTGATCACGTACTTTGGCGCCCCGAACGACTTCTGAATGGGGTCGTATCCCAGGATCTTGTAAGTGGCCCTGACTTGGTTGTTGGCCTCATTTATGAAGATCTCTGTCGTCAATACAGTCTCTAAATCCGCATTGTTTACTAAATAGAAGTGCCGTTGAAAAGCGTGCGGATCTGCAAAAAAGAGGACACGTTTGTGTCAGCGATCAAGCACTGCAAACTTTGATAGCACAAAAGATTAGACCCCCTCCTACTCTAAGGTACCCCACCTGGTGTCTCTTCTTCTGTTGGACAATGGAGGCCATCGTGCCACTCTCTAGATACAATGAGGAAGTCCTTATCTAGACCCTTGCTAGATGAAGGGAGGCACTAGATAAGCCGCACCCTATCATCCCTCGTCTTCATGTAGTAAGACTTTCCCTTTAGGTGCTGGAGGTTGTAGCACCAGTTCACATCATGATGGGTTAACCTCAGCCCCATCTTCTCGTTTAAGGCATTTACACAACCTAGAATCCTAAACATATTGACACCACATTAGGTAGGGGCTAGCCGGAAATGCCTAAGGTAACTCCTCATCACCTAACCCATGGGGATCCTCATACCGCCCTCAAAGAAGGCAATTATAGGAATCACCACCTCGCCCTCTTGCCTCTTAAAACTCCACTCTCCTTCTACACAGTACCTTAGACCTACGTTACTGGGTGTCCTATAATCGGTGATGAACTTCTACATCGCCTCTTCAGACTCAACCAATTTCTTAAACCTACCCATCCCTAGAGACAACTAAGAGACACGAAGAAAGAAGTTTAGAAGAGGGAAAGTGTAATTTAGAGAGAGAGAAGAAGACTTACAGAAATGAGGAAAAGCTCCTCGGACAGGCTTTTTGTGCTGAAGGGAGTCGTGAGTTTGGTTGGAGATTTGACCGAATTCAGGGTACATGCGCAAGAACTCTTGAATGCGAAAGTAAAGAGGTGAACCGATTCAAATGAGTATTTATAACCCCAATTAAAAATAACTGTGTGAGTTTTCCTGCTCATAAAGTCAGGAAAATTGCCACCATTTGATCATCATCACACCGTTAAACGTAGGGAGCATGATGCCGCCAAAATTTAATGAAAGCACACTTTGCATACTGAAGCGTCAGGAACGTGCATTGGATAGGTGAAAAGACTCTGGCACTAATGGAGGACAAGATTTGACAAGCCATGGCAAAGGCCCGAGGACATCAAAATCCTCATCTCTGCCCGAGGAGCCTGACAGAAGGATTTTGAGGGACTATTGTGGGGACAGGAATTGATAACCCCAGCTCACTTCATACTAGGCCCAAGGCCCACGCCGAGGAGAAAGAAATGTCCGAGGATGAATCGAGGAAGCTTCAGTTACCAAGAAGCACTGCTGAGGATAATCTTGTCCTCGGCCAGCCGAGACCATGGAAAGGAAGAGTAGAGCACCATCAAAAATGGCCCTTCAGAGCGTCCCCAAAGAAAAGACAAGTACAAAGGGTCAGCCACGGAAGCATGGTGGAGGAACGATTCCAGGAGGAACTGTCACCTCCACGTTAATTGCCCACAACTAACGCTCTGACCGCATTAATGAAGAAGTAACCCCTGAACAGTGCTGCCATAGTTGCTGCAACCCACAGAAAGAATGGGAAGGTGACTGATGGGACAAACACTCAAGTAGTAACCTGCATGACCAACAAATTGAGGGCAAAGATTAACCAAAGGGGGGATATATAATGTAAGAAGTCTCCCATAAAAGGGGACGGAATTTGAGAGGCAGAGAATATTCTATCACTTGTATCATCCCTGTAACCAAGCACTAAGGAAGCAATAATAACTTCCAGCCCTTAAGAGAAGGGCCGAGGAGCCATGTTTCATGCTTTAGCCTACGTTCTTGTCATTCAACCCATTCACTACCATGTTTAGTTGTTGCAATCCTTATTAGGGCCTAGTTCTTTAACCCGCTCTTTACAAATTCATTGTATTGGGCTAGTTAGGCTTGAGTCCACTCATCCCATAACGGTAGTGCTCAAACTCGGTCCCTACACCAAGTTTGCAAAATAAAGCAAAATATGATTTTAAAATAATAAGAGGAATGGTTTTTAAATAAACGAACTTAAATATAAATAGCCGAATATTATTATTTTTAATTGATATGATAGAAATTCTTACTGAGCTAGGCCTCAATATAAAGTTATCATCTATGCCTCAATATTTACTGAGCTAGGCTAACAGGCACTACTACTGTAATTACAAAAAAAGGCATGCAAGCTTCCACAGTATAATGCCTACTTGCTTAATAAAAATTTGGAATACAATTTTAAAATCTTTTATAAATATTCAAATTTCAAGAAATTCATTTGTGGGATATTATCTAGGAAAATGTTAGAGTTACAAACTATTTTGCAAAATATTTCACAAGATATTGATTTGGTGAGTGACTATTGAAAAGTATAAAAGTGACGTTAGTAGTGGACTGAAATAAGAGCAGTTTATAAAAATGTTATAGAATAAGTTGTCACTAACATTGTTCACAACGTCTTCGAAAGACGAGAACCAAAAAAAAAAAAAAAAACAGAAAAAGAAGAAAGTGAGAAACAAGAGCAAAATATAAAAAATTGAATTAAAAAAATGGGATAATTACAGATTACCTACCTGTGGTTTAGCCCAAATTTAACTTACCCACCCGTGATTTCATTTTTGACACTTTACTCACTTGAGGTTACTTCTGTTTAGTCTCTGTTACCCACCTCTGTTAAAAAAGAGGGGCAAATAAGTCTTTTTATACCCATTTTATATCTCTCTTCTCCCAAAAAAACAAACAAACAAACAAAGAAAAAAAAAAAGATTAAAATATGGTATTAGTTTCTCACAATTCACAAACATGAAGAACAAACACCTAAAAAACTAATACAAATCAAATGAAGCAATACCATCAAAGTACAATAGACTCAGATCTTTGTACCTATAAAATTTTTTTAAAAAAAAATCAGATTTCAATGGCAAATAAAAAAACCCACAAAAAATCCAAGCACCACGGTGATTCCGCCCTTCATTCCAAATTTTAAATTCCCATAACAATAGGCTTGAATCATCCGTGACCCAATCCAAGACTTCCATTATCATTGACTCATTGATATTTTAATACATGCAGACAAACCATAAATGATGCAAATGACATGATCTATTGAATGGAAAAAGAACGAAAAATAAAAATTGTGGGGAAAGGGGATTGAGCTGGATGTAAGAAGACATCCAACAAAGCAAAAATAGAAGAACCCAAAAAAATAAATAAATAAATAAACAAGAAAAGAAGAAACAAAGGCAACAGAACTTGAAGAGCGAAGCATCTTGCAAGCAGAGTAGGTGTCAAAGTATATAAACCCTAAAGCTAAGATGCTTTAGCTAAGTGACTGCCAAGCCTTCATATTTTCTTAAACCTTGCACATGACTGTGCCATTATTTTTATTTTTTATTTTTCGTTCTTTTTTTCTATAATCAATTTTTATTTTAGTTTCAGATATGCTTATCATGGATCTGGGTAAGAAGACTTGATCCACCTTAATCCCCTTTCCCCAGAATTTTTATTTTAGTGGAAACTGGATGTAAGAAGACATGATCTTCATTGATCCGTTGAATGGGTTCATGGGTGTTGCTCACTTCATTTCTAAGAAAATGATATGCTTATCATGGATCTGGGTTTGAGCAAAGGAATGGAGCCACCACTAGCAACACCAATGATCCACCACACCCACGATGACACTGCAACCAAGCCGCATCCACCATAACAACCTAAAATCTCATATCGACCACCACCAAAACCCAAATCGCAACCTACACGTCACACTCCTCAAAACCCAAACCCAAATCAGTCATGCTCCTCCTCCACAAATCAAAACCCAAACCTATATAGCCACCCTTGGCTCCTCCATTGTCGCAACTATGACCCAAAGCTACCGCCTATCTAAACCAAAGTGTGGGAGATGAGAGAGAGAGAGAGAGAGAGAAATAAAATCAAATAAGAAGTAATGGAAAGAGTAGTAAGTGAATTTTTGCCTTTAATGATGATTCTCAGATTAATAAATCAAGTGGGTGCCATTGTAGCATCTAAAATCTCAAATGGGTGAGCAAGCATGAGAGAGGGCATAGGAGAGGAGAGTTTGATCTGATTTCTTGTTTTATTTTTTTACGAAACTTGTTAGAGTAACGGAAAAATTAGAGGTGGGTTAAGGAGCATAAACGGAACGAACCAAAGATGGGTAAAGTGTCAAAAATGAAACCACGGGTGGGTAAGTTAAATTTGGGCTAAACTACGAGTGGGTAATTTGTAATTATCCCTAAAATGATAGTGGTATTACCTAAATGAACGCCTTGATACTGTCATAGGAAAGCTTAGTATCAGCATTAGGATCATCAGTGAGCTGCACTAATAAATTTACCATCTCATCCTTTGGCACAAAATCATTCGCTCCTTCCTTCTTTGCGTTGTGTTCATGAAAGACATGGTCAAGGAATTTATCAATTTTCTTACTTAAAGCCTTCATTCGCATCACATACCTTTGCAAGCCTAGGAAATCAAGCCATGGTATCCAGTCTGATAGGCCAAGAATGTATTGATCCCTTGTGATGAATTAACAAATTAATTAGCCAAGTTAATTAATTAATTCAATGAGCATGCAATACGCGTGGTAGCACAAACAAATTACCAAATAACTTAACGCAGTGGAAATTAAATTGACACAGTGATTTGTTTACAAATGGAGAAAACCTACACGGCAAAAACCCCACCGGGTGATTTTAAAGTCACCACTCTCGAGAATTCACTATTATCACAACAAGCGGTTTCAAGTAAAGGAATCCCAGTACCTTATACCAACTTACAGTTGAACCCTTACTTCAATACCCAATTGGACTTGTTCTGTAGTAACAATCTCTCCTTGTAATGCACGGCTCCCAGTACGTGACTAACCAATTCGATGCACGGATCCCAGTACGTGGTTTAGTCACCAACTTGAGAAAGATGTTATCTGCAAAGTTCTTCAGTTCATCACACGATGAAGATCACGAAACTCCTTGGTTACAAAACCTTACAGTGTACAAACACAATAGCTTCTTTAAGAGAAAGATGAACTAGGGCAAATTCTGTCTCCGATCATAATTTGCATGAACACAACTTTGCTTCACACTTGCGCAACCTTTGATGGCCCTTAAAACAATCCTTATATATGTTTAGGGTTGTGAGAAAAGAAAGCCCAAACATGTATTAACGGATTGGATTGAAATCAGCTCTGAAAAACTGAATTTCATAAACCTCGATAGATAGCTTATCTGTCGAGATAGCTGTCGAGCATCGAGCTTCAACAGCTTTTTAAATCTCGATAGATACTAGCTGTCGAGCTAGCTATCGAGTTTTAAAATCCAGCACTTCTTCACTTGTTTCTTGGACAGACTTGCATGGTTTTAACACTTATTCTTGAAACCTTGTTCCTTGAAGCATTAAACACATCCTAGATCTACCCAATTACAAGTAAAGTGCGTTTTGTCAAAGGATTAACCAATTCAATATTGACATATGTTCCTAACATTAAATCACATATAACCTAACAATCTCCCCCTTTGGTAATCCGTGACAAAACCACAACAAACAAATGAACATATGAAAGAAGTCATAAATCACTCAACTCATACTCACTTGTTGAATACAATAAAATATATCCTAACACAAACTCTTGAAAAACTTTACAAGAAGAGAGTTTATGGTAAGAAGAATTTGACAACCTATACTTTTGAAATACTTTAAACAAAACTCATCATAGCATCTTAGTGTGAAATAGAAAGAAAAGATTGCATATATTATATAAGAATCATGTGCATAAAGAGAGAAAAGAAATGACACATGTAAAGATAGGTGAATAACATATATCAATATATATAAACCCAAATATAAGTATAATGTATGTCAAATGGTCAAAGACCAATATACATGAGGTAAATGTAAAAGAAAGAAAAGAAAATACATAAAAATCTCACTACATCCCTCATAGTATGAATACTCCCCCTATCACAAAAATCTCCTATGCTAACTCTCCCCCTATGTATATGACTACTCTCATATCAAAACTACTCCCCCTTTTTGTCACGAGTGACAAAGAGTAAGTACATCAATTAGACATCTCATAATTGCTGGGCGAGCTAGCATCATCGTCCTCATCAGCATCATCACTGCCGAAGCCATCATCACTCTTATCCTCTGAAGCCGGTGGAGACAGAGAGGTATAAGCAGTGAAACCACCCATGACAGCCTATAGTTGTGCAATACGACCAACACAGGTGTTCACCTAACACAACTTATCACTGAGTGCATCAAGGCGAGCATCCATGCGCACAAGTTGTGCCATAATGGCCTTGAGAGTCATTCCACCCATGGAAGATGAAGGATCAGAGGTGGATGAAGTAGAAGAAGCTAGAGGAGTCGCTATTTCAGTCCGAGGCCACCTCGGTCTAAGCTGTGCCTCACTCCGTTTGACGGTAGTAGCGTCTATGGCACTTATAACCGTAAAATGAGGTGATTCGAGAAAGGAGATAGAAAAATGACGAAGAAGCCTCAAGATAGCGAAAGGAAAAATGAGCTTATCATGAGTCACCGTATCCCTATAAACATCTATAAAGGATAGAATAAAATGAGAAGGGAAGTCAATAGAAATGTCCTCTAAGAGGGATAACAAAAATAGAGCATGAGGCTCTGTGATAGAGTTATAGTGAAACAATGGATAAAGAATGAATGTCATCACCATGTTAAGGAATCTCGGACCTTTTGCAAAACCTAAACAAGAGGTTTTTTGATGGTCACCCCAAGATGTAGGTGTCTCACAAAATAGAGACAATAGTTTGTCTTTAGACATAGTCCTCAGACGATCGCAGTCAGGGTAGTCAGGATGCGCTACCCTAGGAACATGTAGTACCTCAAATACAATATCTAGAGTAACTACAATGCGCATATCTCGAACGCGAGTGACAAAATGAGGTACTGAAGTATCGAATCTGTGCATATTGGAGTAAAACTCCAGTATGATCACGGAGGGATGGGTGACCAAGATGCCACACAGTGACTCCCAACCCCGACTGTAGATGACAGTGGGAAGGTCAGTATCGGAAAAATCCAATAAGATGACTTGGCATTCCGAATGAAGGCCTCATCGAGAAAAGTCCTCCGAAAAGTCCTTTCAGGCTTTATCATCACGGAACCGTACATGCGAAGGAGTGGAGTCAAAAGAAATGGATGCGCCAAAACAAAGAGGGTTCTAGGACCAAGTGGATTTGCGTTTAGGTGCCATAGAGCAGACTAACGCAAGAAAGAGAAAGGGAGAGAGAGACACACACAGAAAAGCACTAAACAAATCAATATAAAAGAATATAAAGAAATGAAGGTACGTATGCATGAAAATGCATGAACATGTGATATGCAAACATAAAAACATCATGGGCTCAGCCCAATCCAAACCTACCAGCACACAACAATTTAACATAGTAATCACACATCTAAAATGCATGAACATATAGTTAAAATGAAAATGTGATGCAATGTATGAACATTTAGGATCATTTACACAAAACCCATCCCAAAAATTTCACCAAAACTTCATCAATTTTGAAAAACCCCAAAAAAATTTCAAAAACTCAAAAACCTAGGTCTAATGACTGAAATGCATGAAGAATGAAGGATTAAAGACCCTTACCAGTGAAGAAGAACAAGATCTAGGCCGAAAAACACTTGGGAATGAAGTTTAGAATGAGAGAGCAAGGTTTTGAGAGGTGAAGAGACAAGATCTGTCGAGAGAGATCGGGGAGGTATAAGAAAAAATCGTGTTGAAACGTATATATAGAAAATCATAAAGCTTGACAAATCAAAAGGTGTCAAGAAGTGTCGAGATTTAAAACACGTGAAAAAGCTGTCAAAGAGCTATCGAGGATCTGTCGAGAGGTGTCCACAGCAAAAGGATCTCGATGGATCGAGAAGCTATTGAGAATCTATCCAGCATCCAGAAAGTTTCTCGATGGATCAAGCAACTGTTGAGAAACTATCGAGAATGCGATAAAAAGAAGCTGAAAGGGCTCGATAGATAGCCTAATTGTCAAGAGGTGTCCAGCAGCTGTCAAGATTGCTTAAAAATAGTTTTTCTAAAGAAGAGAAAAACACAAACATGAATGCAATCAAGCATGCTACACAACCAAAGATCCAAACAACATTTTAAGCTCTCAAAATCATCTCTCAACAAGAAAAATGTCAAGCACATAGATCCAAAACACACACACACATACTAAACAAGTCTAATCAATTTTATATTTCAAAAACAAGTTAAGACAATTTAGTGAGCATACATTAACACATGTATTCCTTATGATAGCCAAATCACATTATACTCACACATGTATCAAAAGTAGCAAAGAATATTGCATGTTGTGTGTGAAAAATATCGCAAGATTGCATAAGTGTCTACATGTTATGACGATTTGAGATATGAGAAAATCACTTTAACTCACACACAATCATAATTATTTGATGAGGACTATCACCTTTGAGGTACATCCTATAACTCCCACATCTCCTATAAGATACGCTTGCAATCATATATAAAACATTTTGATTCTTTTTGCTTTTTATTTTTCTTTACATATTTTTCTTTTGAGCAAACCATGCATGGGCATATGAGAGATAGAAAAAAAAATACCCAATGATGTTAAGCATTTGACATTCCACTTTTGCTATGTCGAAGCATACAAATGTCATTTCATGATTGGTTAGCAACAGTGGTGAGATGGTTATTTATGCCTTTCTCTTAGGATTTTCTAGTCCTTCCCGTAAAAAAGAGTGATATGAGTATTAAGTACAAGAGATTACTTAATCTTACTCATTACAAACACGAGCCACAAAGCTCACTTGCTTAGTTGTGCATAGAAATGCTCATCTAAGCTACCAAAGATATAAAGTTTAGAAAATTTGTTTCAATGGCCATCCAAGGTACACAAGTACCAATGTACACAAGTACCAATGTACAAAAACACACATTGTTTTTGTATTTTTCTGATTTTTCAAAAAAAAAAATTTATGAAAAACAAAATAAAGCAAAACTAAAAATAAACAAACAAAAACATGTTAAACAAAGCAATGCATAAAACTAGACTGACTCAAAACAAGAAAGCAAAACACATAAGTAATGCAAAAACAAAAACAAGAAGGGGAGAGAGAGAGAAAAAGTGACTAAATCACTTGGAGCCTTTTTCCTTCCACACCTTGGAAGAACCTTTTCGTTTTGTAAACCCTTGATACGGCAGTGAGGGGGAAGAATTTAAACCGTTCAAGTTCGAAAGGAACATGAGGGCTTTAAGAAAATCTCCAAGAAGATGCAAGGAGGATGGAAACTGATTCTGGTTTCCCGATAAGATCATACTGTTGCTCTGTTAAGTGGCTAACCACTTGTAGCAATATGGTCGAGTACGTCCAACTGCTCCACAGTGATGACAGAGATGCTACTTTTCTGTTTGGGCTTTTGAGTGTTTCCATTCTTAGCCCTAGGGTTTTTGATTTCTTTCTTATCCTACTTAAGGAGTGCTCCTAATATAGATTTACCCTTGTCTATGTTCTCACTAGCTAACACATTTTGCACATCATTGTTTTCAGATTCAATATTATTACTAGAAGGAAAAAAACCAGTAGTACTAGTAAAAGCAATACTAGGAGAAGAGAAATCATACCCTAAACCGGTTCGATCGGAAGCAGATTTCTGAAGACTGAGCATCTCATCAAGCTTTGCACTTGAAGTCCTTTCCAACTGAGCTCTGACTTGGAACATGTTAGGACATATGTGATTCAATGTTAGGAACATATGTCATTATTTTATGTAATTGGTTAATCCTTTGACAAAATGCACTTTACTTGTAATTTGGTAGATCTAGGATGTGTTTAATACTTCAAGAAACAAAGTTTCAAGTTCAAGTGTTAAAACCATGTAAATCTGTCCAAGAAACAAGTGAAGAAGTGTTGTTGGAATTTGGTGCATGATTTTTAATTTCAACTTTATCTTGGTTTGGAGTTTGGTGCATGATTTTTAATTTCAACTAGTTGCTAATCTGTTCTATGCACCAAAAAACTACTTTAAATGAGATCTAAGTGAGACTCTTTTAATGTAAAATAATATATTTCTTCTTCCTCTCTTTATCCTTTTTTCTGAATTTTATTATTAAACAAAAGGAATTGTGTGCAATGCAAATTAAATCAGGTAAAACTCTACGTATGACCATATGATACTTTAAGTGCAGTATATTAGTTTCATTAATTAAATTCATACATACATATATTTTTTTAATTTAGTTAGAAAACATAATTTTATTGCCTCTAAGTTTTATGCCCAGTTAAAACATGAAAAAGCTAAGTCATCGAACACATTCACCGTTTTAAGATTTACAATTTCATATTCAGATAATAATAAATTTGAACTAAAAGCATTATAAAATTTATTGCTCAATTCTAAATCAACCTACAATCACCTCCCTCCCAAACTATTGAATTTTTTAGATTCAGACTCTTGATATAAAATTCTCATTCTCTTTCCCCTTGAAAATTCAATGTTCTTTGAAAATTGAATTGAATTTCTAATCTAAATTTCAAAGTGTCAACCTTAGTCTATCTATCTCACTTCCAAGCCTAAAACTTGCCTTTGGACCAGACACAATTTTTGGCAAGCAATATGCAAACTAACGCAAGCCAAATATAGTTTTTTGATATTCGGATTAGAGCAGTACTGTTTAAGCAATCAATATTATCGTGACAATACAATATTGAGTATTATTTTATTATTATTGGTATGTATAATTTTTACACATATGAGGGTGTTAAGCAGTATTGTACGTTTGGCAAATAATGGGATAGATGCCAATTTGGGGTCACTATGTTTGGTAGCGATATTCAAATCACAATTTTTAGTGTTTAAACTAGTATTATTGAACCCAACCCAGCTCAAACAGTTGGATCGGTAATTCGATAACTTGGCACATAGATCGGTCTAGGTTAGCAATTGGATCGAATGTGCATAACACCTAGTCAAAACAGGTAAAACATGGCGGGTTCAAAGAAAACCGTATGACTCGGCTAGGTTTTAATAACTCAGCTAGGTTTGTAAATTGTGTAAAATTACATATGTTATTTGAAATATAGTACTAAACACTTTTTTTTTTTTTTTTTTTTTTTTTGCATTATGAATACATTAAACAAGTGTTTTTATAAAACTTTTTAAATAAGAGTTTTCTCATAGATTGGTGATAGGTTTCTATTTATTTATTTGGGTTGTTTGCATTTTTTTATTATTTATGTTTTGTAATGAGTTTTTTATTTAGGTTTTTTTTAGACTTGTGGTGGTGGTTGCGGGTGATGGTGGGTTGCGTTTTAGTGGTGGTGGTGGATTTCTAGTAGTGTTGGGTTGCGAATTTGGGTTTTACGGTGGTGGTGGCAGTGGCTTGTGGGTTTATGGTGGTGGAGTGTTGTGGGGTGTGGTTGCTGCTACTTTGTGGAGAGAGAGAGAGAGAGAGAGAGATGTAAAGTGAGTTGTAAAATAGTGTGTTATAATAGATAAAGTAACTTTTTAATGTGTTAAATACTAAAATTTTTAAAAGAGCTGATGCTAATGCTCTTAGATATGGTAAACAACCTTGCTTTGGTAATATTTCGAAACAAGAGAGTTAAAGTCTGAAAAAGAAAGTTTATTCCAATGTGCATATAATTTCTAATAGATTATTACGTGGAGAAGCTGCTTCCAAGATCATAGAGGTAAGTACTCACTTTATTTCAATAAAAAAGAGGTATTAGTTAGGAAGAAGTTACGATTACTGGTATGAATATTATAATTCATTCCTCAAACTTACTCATGCATATAGCGGTCCTATTATTTGGGTGGGAGGTGGCTCATTAGGAGGAATTTTATCTTCTTTGGGTAAGAAGGAAGAGGCTATATGATTAATGTGCGGTGGAAAGTGATATTCTTTCCCTTTCAAAAATGGGATGGACAAATAAGAATTACAAATGTAATTGAGTCAACAAAAGTTTTAGTTTCTTACTGCACATTTTACCTAGCTCATTCGCCATATCGCAAGATAGAGCCCTGAAGTAACTTCTTTTCCAAGATTTTATTTATTGAGCAAAGCCCATAGTACATAACTACGACACATTTATATCGTAGAATGGTAGCATGGGCATACAACATAAGTAGGAAGTGATTCAATACAGAAAATTTGGTAAATCCATAAACTTCATCCATGCTTAAATCTTCATTTTTCATATTTTCTGGTACTTTCCAGTTAAATCCATGTAACATATTAGCCAAGGTAGAGCTAATCACCTTTAGTCCAAAGCTATAGCCAGGACACATTCTCCTCCCAAAACCAAATGGTAATAGCTCAAAACTTTGGCCCTTCACATTAATAGCCTTACACGAAAACCTCTCTGGGTAGAACTCTTCTGGTGCATCCCATATTGATGAGTCTCTCCCTATACTCCATGTGTTTATGAAGACTCTAGTTCCTTTATGGATTTTGTAACCAGCTACATCACAGTCTTGCACAGCTAAATGTGGTGCAAGCAATCCAGCCACAGGGTGCTTTCTCATTGTCTCCTTGACAATTGCTTCAATATAAGAAAGTTGTGGAATGTCAATCTCTTCCACCCATCTGTCTCTCCCTATTACTTTATCAAGCTCTTCTGTTGCCTTTTTGATGAGATGTGGTTGCTTTAAGAGTTCAGACATTGCCCATTCCAGAGTCGTTATGGTTGTATCTGTGCCTCCAGCTATTAGGTCCTAATTTTGTTTCACAAGACAAAGATTAATGTCTAGAGATCAAGTTGAAATTCTAACAAACGGCTTTCATATAATATGATTAAAGTCTAGCATATTTAAAATATATTGGTTTTTGTCTAAAGTCTTACAACTCAATTACCACATCTCATATTGTAACTATCAAATTTATTAAAAAAAAATTTATATATATATATAGGAGTCTTTTTTTATTGAATTTAAAATATGAGTTAATTGTAGATATCCACAGTATATTATAGGGAATTTTTAATGATAACCATAAACTACAAAATTTAGCAATTAACATTCTAATTCGGTATTAATGTCAAAATTAACAAATTTATATATGGCTTGTTTGAGGTGAAAATTGCAGATTAATGTGAACTGATTTTTTAATGTTGACATCTTAATATATATACCTTAGCAACTACCAAACTTCCTTATTTTTTAATTGCAACTCTAATTTTTGTTGGAGAAATTATTATTGCAAATGAGTCTTCAAGTAGAGTGTTGATTGAATAATATAATACTGAATGAGTCTTCAATTATAATACTTATTGCATATAATATAATTAATAATACCGAGTTGATATTCCAAGTTTGCAACATAAAGCAAAATATGGTTTTAAAATAATAAGAAGAATGGTTTTTAAATAAACGAACTTAAATATAAATAGCCGAATATTATTATTTAATTGATATGATATAAATTTTTTTTAAGAAAAAAAAAAAAGTGAAAAAAGTCTAATATAAAGTTATCATCTATGCCTCAATATTTACTGAGCTAGGCCAACAGGCGCTACTACTGTGACTACAAAAAAAGGCATGCATGCTTGCTTAATAAAAATTTGGAATACAATTCTAAAATATTTTATAGATATTCAAGTAATTCATTTGTGGGATATTAACTTGGAAAATGTTGAGTTACAAATTATTTTGCAAAATATTTCACAAGAAGTTGATTTGGTGAGTGACTATTAAAAGTATAAAAGTGACGTTAGCAGTAGATTGAAATAAGAACATTTTATGCAAATGTTGTAAAATAAGTTGTTACTAGCATTGTTCACAATGTCTTCAAAAGAACAAAAAAAGAAAAAGAAAAAAGAAGAGAGTGACAAGAGTAAAATATAAAAAACTCAATTAAAATATTACCTGAATGAACGCCTTGATACTGTCATAGGCGTAATAATTTCACCATCTCATCCTTTGGCACAGAATCATTCGCTCCTTCCTTCTTTGCGTTGTCTTCATGAAAGACAGGGTCAAGGAATTTATCAAATTTCTTACTTAAAGCCTTCATTCGCATCACATACCTCTGCAAGTCTAGGAAATCAAGCCATGGTATCCAGTCCCCTATATTAAACACCCCATGTAGGAAAAACAACTCCTCTAACATTTCTAGTAACTCTTCATGTGTCACTATTGAGGTCTCATTTTTGGACTCACTGCTAACACAGTTTTTACCAAATACAACTCTGCTTATAATGTTTAGGGTATGAACAAAGAGATGGTCTTTTAGCTTGAGTGGCTTCCATGTACCTGTCAAGGTGCAAAGGCGTGACAAAAATGCACGCATTTCTTCAACACGAATGTATTGATAGGAGTTGAGTCGTTTTGAGTTAAACAACTCGGAAACATAAATCTTACGGCCTTGACGCCAATATGGTCCAGCTGGGGCCCAAGTGACATTGAGATAATTATAAGATAAATGCTTGCCAACGGCAGATTTGGGTCTAGAGGCAAAGACATGGTCATGCGTTTTTAGGAATTCCTTTGCCATTTCGGCAGATGAGGCAACCACAACAGGGAAGGAACCAATCTTGAGCTGCATAATTGGTCCGTATTTTTGGGCCAATTTATGAAGCGATTTGGGAGGATGAGAGCCCACAAGATTCAGATTGCCTATGATTGGCCAAGGTTTGGGACCAGGTGGAAATTTTAGCTGGTGGGATTTGAAGGGTAATAATTTTGAGAGAAAGGCTAAGGCTGCTAGTGATGCCATTGCTATAAGAGCCCAAGAAGAAAAAGACTCCATTACTTTGTAGGAATTAGAGCATATGGCAGTGAGAGTTTGAGGCGGATTATGGGGTTTATACAGCATTAAATATTTATACAGAATTAATGCACACGATGTCCTTGTGTTTTTTGGGCGTAGTAAAACAGACTGGCCCAACTTTTAATTACGTATTGCACTTGCACACATATGGGAAGTGTTTTGGAAGAATCCAAAACGACAAAAGAAGAGTTCTAAAATTCTTTCTTAATATATCACTTGCTTTGTTGAAGCTACAGCTATATAGCCTCAGCCACATTGTTCACGCTTCATCATAATTTTGGGTCCAACTCTTGAATTGAGATCAAGTGCAGCTATTGCACTTATGCAATAGCTATCAATCCCAACTATTTAAATAAATAAAAAAGTGAGAAAAAGTTAGAAATGCAAATTTTAAAAATGAGATAAATTAAAACTTTTTGCGAGAGAAAAATAGGATAATTGCATCTAGTGTTGAGTGTTGCACCGGATCCTAATCTCCAAATCCAAACCATCGCACCATGTGGCCAATTTGGATAGGAGGAGAGTACTAGACTAGTAGAGTACTTGACACTTTGTATAACTAGTAGTTAGCAAAATGTTTTGAAACTATCTGGTAAAATACCACTTTTTTGGAATTTGATATTGTGAAAATCGAGTTCTATGTAGAACTCGATATTAACAGTATCAAATTTCATGCGTGTTCTGCTATAGTGGCAGGCACTAATGTGGCTTTTCTAAATAAAAAATACCACGTGAAACTTGATATTAGAATAATCAAGTTCTGTATAAATTTTTTTTTTAAGTGAAACTCGCTATTACTAGTATCCTGTTCTTTGCAAATTAAAAAATAAAAATATTGAAGATCTCTTTGATTCACTGCACCAGCACATAGTTGCAAACATTTTGCTCATCACAAGGTAGGACACAGGTGACTCTCTCTCTTGCTCTCTCTGTCTGAATGTCTCTCTCTATGGTGTCTCAACTCTCTTGCTCTCTCTTTCTGAATGTCTCTCTCTAGTTTTTGTCATTTACAATGTAACAAAGCTTCTATGTAAATAATAGTTGCAGACAGTAGGCTAGATAACCACGCGTATCATACTATTGGTGTGTGGTTAAAATCTTCTCTAGAATCTCTACCAAGGCAAGTGGGTAGGTTGTAGCCATGTCCTGTGTTACTATGTAGCATTACCATAATCCCACTTTCCAAGGTACTTTTCCTTTCATCTTTTTATAATTTGACTTTTCTTTACCATATATTTAGAGTCCATTTGGGAATAGCTTATTATTTTACTGAAATTGAAAACTTTTTGCTAAAAGTACTATAAATAAAGATAAAAGGTAGTTGAAATTGTACAGTGAGACCCATAAATAATACCAAAAAGTGCAATGCAACCTATAAATAGTAGCAAAAATAAGCTAAATAGTATTAAAAAAAAAAAAAAAAAAAACTAGCTTTTTAAGCCAATGGCAAACGCACACTTAATTGTAATTAAAATTATCCATATATCAGATATCATTATATGTACCTTTTAAAATATACTACTATTTATCATTCATAATTAAATTGCATGTACATTACTGTCCTAGATTTTATACGTAGTAAGGATGTAATTAATTTGACAATGCCTAATGTTTCCATTTGTTTCTTGATTGTATCTCGTACTTCTTTTTTAGTTGAATGAACTTAGTTTACCATTAAAAAATATATAATTAATATATACATAGAAATTTTTTTTCCTAATTTTATGTATGCCCAAAAAAAAAAAATTTCTGACTCCGCCAATGCTTACGTGTACTTTGTTTGAATGTTATGAGATTTATAACAAAGTATTTGATAAAATACTTTCTTCTTGAGTGTTAAATTAAATTTATTAGTTTGAAAAAAATCACTACCTCGAGATATCTCAACAATTGGTATCATAATTGGTTTGATCTCGAGAGAATCTAATCAAAGGAGAAGATTGCCAGTAACAGTTGTATTTCACATTCATAAGGAAGCTCAATAATTCCAACTACGAATTGTCGAGGTCATGCTTGGAGTCCTACTTGTTAGGGAAATGATTTGTGGGAAGTTAATTATGGAGAAGGCACAGACCACCAATCGATCACAGAGAAAGAATGAAGTGGAACACCAATGTTGTCGAAAGAAGAGCACACACTTGCTTCAACTTCTAAAAATAGAGACCAGACGCATGGAGTAAGGAAAACTTGCTATTGCATAATATTTCCTTAAGATGAATACATCATGCCAATAGCTATATAACTATTAGATCATCCACATAACAAGATATCAGAATCCAAGCTATAAAGGCTCCTCATCAATGGCATACGACCTGAGAATATATGCAACTTATTGCCTGTTGGACTATGGTGGATGAGTTAGAAAATTTATTAATTAACAATAAGTTGGTGCTGGCCAAAAGTGGTAACATGAAGGTCGAAGAAAAGGATGAGGCATTAATTACTTTCAAATTATTTCAAGGGAAAGCACAAAGTAAAATTTAACTTGATATGAGGAGTGACAGTGGTGTATTTGGAAATGGAGATAATAACAATAATGAGACTCCTCTTTAAGAGCTTTTGACCCAAGGTCACTACTATTTAAAAATAATGTAGTTGAATCAGCAAAAGTTTTATTTTAATAATACTACACATTTAACCTATTTCATTCACCATATCGCAAAATAAAGCCCATAACTAACATCATTTCCAAGATTTTATTTACTAATAAGCAAAGCCTTGGTCCATGACAACAACACAATTATATATGAAATTCACATTTGATAAAGATGAAGAGGGAGTCGAGGTTCCATCACTGCAACAAGTGGGAATTTGCGAGAAGTTGCAAATCCATAAACTTCATCCATGCTTAAATCTTCATTTTTCATGTTTTCCGGTAGTTTCCAATTAAATCCATGTAACATATTAGCCAAAGTAGAGCTAATCACCTTGAGCCCAAAGCTGTAGCCAGGGCACATTCTCCTCCCTGAACCAAATGGCAAAAGCTCAAAATTTTGACCCTTTACATCAATATCCTTACCTAAAAACCTCTCTGGGTGAAACTCTTCTGGTGCATCCCATACTGATGGGTCTCTCCCTATACTCCATGTGTTTATGAAGACTCTAGTTCCTTTTCGGATTTTGTAACCAGCTACATCACAATCTTCAAGAGCCAAATGTGGTGCAAGTAATCCGGCCACTGGGTGTTTCCTCATTGTCTCTTTGACAATTGCTTCAATATAAGGCAGTTGTGGAATGTCAATCTCTTCCACCCATCTCTCTCTCCCAATTATTTTATCGAGCTCTTCAGTGGCCTTTTTTATGAGATGTGGTTGCTTTAAGAGTTCCGACATTGCCCATTCCATAGTTGTTCCCGAGGTGTCTGTGCCTCCAGCTAGTAAGTCCTAATTAATATTGATTAACAAGAGCAAGATTACTAATTAATGTCAATGTCAAGGGGGCAAGCTAAAATTCGAAAGTTTAACAATGGTTGTCATACAATAGTAGAATTAATTACAACCTTTCAGTTAATTGTAACTATCGATACTATATTATAGGTGATTTCTAATATTCACAGTAAACTTTAAAGTAACAAATTTGTGGGTTGATTAAGGTGAAAAGTGCAAATCGATTAGAACTAATTTGTTAATTTTGACATATTAATATACCTTAGCAACTACCGAACTTAGTAATTTGTTAATTTCGACACTAACTTGTGTGAAGAAATTAAAATAAAAATAGATTGGAAATTGTAAATAATCCTATAAGTTTCAAATGCAGTCCAATATGTTTTTGACATAATTTTTATTATTATTTGAGATCAAAATCCTATTTTGACCTAATTTAAGTGTATACGTGTGTGAAACTTCTTCTAGAGACTTAAATATTGATCCTTGCCCTCTACCTCCACAAAAACTTGTACCTGTGGAGTGACCATTACGCCAAAAAGTACAATAATGTTTTTGAAATAATTATTCCTTGCAATATTATTCTGACCGGAACCTTATTTTGGATTGCCTTATAAGGCTGGCTCTTGCACCAGATCACTTAGTAAATTGTCTATGGCCTTCAAGTAGAAGCCCCCTAATTTTGGTCACATATAATACAATACTATATTTATATTGCAACATATAGCAAAATCTAGTTCCCAAAAAACAAGAGGAATAAATTTTAAATAAATAAATTTAAATATAGAAAGTGAAATAAGTATTACTTAATCGATTTTTTTTACATTTATTAAGTAAAAAAAAAATTGAAAAACACTTCCGAAATCTTTGGTAAATACTCTACGTAATTCACTAGTGGGATAACAATTTTGTTCACATAACTTCCCCCCCAAAAAAAAAAAGTAAAACAAGAGGAAAATATAAACACTAGAATTAAAAAAGATCTTCTCCCAAAAAATAAAGAAGAAGAAATAAAAAGGTAATGGTATTACCTGAATGAATGCCTTGATATTGTCATAGGTGAGCTTAATATCAACATTAGGATCATCAGCGAGTTGCAATAATACATTCACTATGTCCTTTGGCACAAAATCTTTCACTCCTTCCTTCTTTGCCTTGTGTTCATCAAATACATGATCAAGGAATTGATCAAAATTTTTAATTAAAGCCTTCATTCGCTTCACATACCCCTGCAAGTCTAAGAAATCAAGCCACGGTAACCAGTCCCCTATATTAAACACCCCATTTAGAAAGAATAACTCGTCTAACATTTCTTGAAACTCTTTAACTGTGATTATTGGGGTCTCATATTTGGACTCACTAGCATACTTTTTACCAAATACAATTCTGCTTATAATGTTTAAAGAAAGATGAAAGAGATGGCCTTTTAGCATAATTGGCTTTCCTGACAAGGTGCAAAAGCGTGACAAAAAAGCACGCATTTCTTCAACACGAACGTATTGATAGGAGTCGAGTCGTTTTGAGTTAAATAACTCGGAGGCATAAATCTTACGGCCTTGGCGCCAATATGGTCCATAAGGTGCCCATGTAATATTGTGATGCTCATATGATAAATACTTGCCAGCAGCCGATTTGGGTCTAGAGGCAAAGACATGGTCATGTGTTTTTAGGAATTCCTTTGCCATTTCAGCAGATGAGGCAACCACAACAGGGAAGGATCCAAACTTTAGTTGCATAATTGGTCCATATTTTTGGGCCAAATTGTGAAGGGATTGGGGAGGATGAGAGCCCACAAGATTTATATTGCCTATGATCGGCCATGGTTTTGGACCTGGTGGAAATTTTAGTTGGTCGCGTTTGAAAGAAAATAATTTTGAGGATAGAAAGGCTAAAGCTGCTAGTAATGCAATTACTAAAAGAGCCCAAGCAGAAGAAGAAGAAGACTCCATTTGGTAGGAATTATTTTGAAGTTTGTATTTAGGCCTTGCAGTTTACCTGAAATATATATATACACCATTCATGCACACGATGCCCTCGTGTTTTTTTAAACGTAGTAAGCCACTGAGAGACGGAGCCAATGTTATTGTAGGCATGTGGCAAGTGTCAGTAAGAATCCGAAACAGTTGGTTGCATTTCTTTATCAATACACATTTTTTTTGCTTTAGCAGAGTCACCCTCCACCAATACTTTCCCTTTCCCAACATATCTCTTACTTTGTTGAAGCTAAATGCTGTCGGACATTGCAGCTTCACGTTTCACTATGATCTGGGTCCAAACCTTTTCACACCACATCCATTATATTATCCCAGAGGACCCAGAAAACAACTAAACTTTATCCTGGTTTGGAGTTTGGTGCATGATTTTTAATTTCAACTAGTTGCTAATCTGTTATATGCACGAAAAAATTATTTTAAATGAGATCTAAGTGAGACTCTTTTCTTTTTTTTTTTTATTATGAAAGAGACTCTTTTAATATAAAATGATATATTTCTTCCTCCTCCCTTTATCCTTTTTTTACATTATTTATTATAAAACAAAAGGAACCATGTGCAATGCAAATTAAATCAGGTAAAACTTTAGGTATGGTTGAATAAGACAAACCAAACGGTGTCGTTAAACTAAAACACAAAGCAAAACATAAAGTTAAAGAGGATTGGCGCAAATATCTGTTACTAGTTCGTAATAGCTGTTACTGTATCTCAACAAAAGAAGAGTGCTAAATTACTTTCTCACTTGCTTTGTTGAAGCTACAGCTGTCCGGTCCACATTGAAGCTAGCCTCAGCCACATTGTTCACGTTTCACCATAATTTTGGGTCCAACTTCTGGAATGAGATCAGATGCATTTCACTTTCATAAAATTTATAATAAAAAAAAAAAGTGCAGCTACTGCACTTGAAGCAATAGCTTTCAATTTCAACCATTTAAATAAAAAAAATATAAAAATGCATTTTTGATCCTTATATCTTTGGCCGATTCCTGTCTAGTCTCTACTTTTTAGCACACCTACTTTAGTTCTTGAAAACAAAAACCATTTTCATTTTGGTTTCTGCCATTAACTCACTAATAGAAAATTTATATGTAGCAAACAAAGTGCTTATGTGTCAAGCCTATCCATTTAAATATTAATTAACTAAAATTACATTTATTATATGAATAACAAATGACCCCCCACGTCAGCTTCTTGCCACAAAGAGCTCCACGTGATCCCCACGTGCTCCGCTCATCAACTACCCACCTAAACTCCCTACCTAAACACACGAAGAACCCTAAAATACTAAAAGAGCTGCCTCTACCTTACCCAATTGAAGCTCGCCTCTCCAAATTGTTCATCATATCTGCTCCAAATCATGATGAAAAGAGGGAGAGTGGATGGAATCAAACTCGGCATCATCCAAGGTAAGCTTGAGGATGAGGGCACTACGTATGTGCTACTACCCCTACCTTGCTAAACTGGTTCTAGTAATGTCTTGGATGGAAGACAATCCTGGTAGAAGGTTCTATAAGTGTCTCAATTACTCGGTACTGTTTGATTTCAAACCAAGTTTTGGGTTTTTTTTTCTTTTTTCTTTTTAGTTTTTTTTTTCTAATTTAAAATTGGAGTTTTTTTCTAGTGCGTTGAATCTTAAACAATTTTGGGAATAATTTTGGGTATTTTGCAGTTAGTCATCACCTTAAAATTTTGGGTTGTCATTTGTAGTTATGTTTTTGTGGTTTGTGTGTGTTGATTTGGTTTGCATTTGGGTTCCATTTCAGGTTGGTTGGAAGTGAAAATTTTTTCAAATGATTTTTGATAGATTGATTCCCATACAGCACCAGTATCCATTTCAGATTGTCCCAATTGTGTTGTTGGATTCTGTTTTGTATATGTTGCTTGGTTTGACATGGTTTGGATTGGAGCCCTTGCGAGTGATTTCAATTCAATCCAAGGTGATAACGGGAAGTATTCAATGTAACAGTATACAAGGTAATAGTATACAAGGTGATTTCAGTTCAATCCATTATACACCAATTTAGCAATGATGATTTCATTTCATTCAGATTGAAATGACAAAGTAATTTGGATACAGCTTGATGATGCCGAAAAAACCACCAGTGAGCCACACGATACTCGCACACTCTAAATAACACCTGCACAACAAAAAGGAGAAGACTTAACAAAGAACACCGGTGTGGTGCCGGCCAAATACCTTATGAAGGTCAAGTTAGAACTTCTTTTTCAACTCTAGAGTGCTAGAAAGGGGTTAATTATGCGTACCTTGATAATTGAGGGCATTGGGGTTTTTATAGTAGTAGAGGGTTGACATCTTTTCCTTGGAGTAGAAGTCCTTTCCTTATAGGAGTCTTCATGAGCGTAGATGGCGGAATCCTTTCCTTGTAGGATTCTAACACGAAGCGTGGAATACAAGTAATTTCCTTATTACTAATGCGTGATGGCCAAGTCATGGTTTTACTTAGAACCGTCGGCCTCAAGGCCGTCAGCTTTACTTATCCACTTCAACCACGTCGGCGTCAGTTCCATGCTCCGTTCTATGTATTGCCCAAGAGTTCCGATTTACTGTTCGTCAGCCTTGAAACCTTTAGCTTTTTTCCAGTTGTCTAACCCCATCAGCTTAGACTACAGGCTCTTTCCGCATCGTCACCTACGTTCCTATCGTCGCTTTTTTTACCGTCAATCGTTTTGAGAAACTTGTAAGTTCTCTCTCTTTTCTTTTTATGTGCTTTATTTCAATTGATTCCTCTAAAGTGAGGCCGTCATCTTAGGTACTTAGAATAAATCAGTTACTTGTAGTTAGTCAGATGTCAAGTGACACGTCGAGTGGCCGTCAGCTTTACTTATCCACTTCAACCACGTCGGCGTCAGTTCCATGCTCTGTTCTATGTATTGCCCAAGAGTTCCGATTTACTGTCCGTCAGCCTTGAAACCTTTAGCTTTTTTCCAGTTGTCTAACCCCGTCAGCTTAGACTACAGGCTCTTTCCGCATCGTCACCTACGTTCCTATCGTCGCTTTTTTTATCGTCAATCGTTTTGAGAAACTTGTAAGTTCTCTCTCTTTTCTTTTTATGTGCTTTATTTCAATTGATTCCTCTAAAGTGAGGCCGTCATCTTAGGTACTTAGAATAGATCAGTTACTTGTAGTTAGTCAGATGTCAAGTGACACGTCGAGTGGTCAGTCGTCGGTCCGCGATGGAGCGGGCTACGACGAGGTATTTGGTTTAGGGTCTGAGTCTGGGAGCTTTTCCTATTCGTCAAAGAGGGAAACATCCGCCTAAACTCCTGACGAGGAAATAGAGAGTCATGGAGATGAAGGTCAGGAGGACGTAGTAGATGATAAGGGCAAAGTTGAGGGGGATGGAGAAAAGAATAGCGACGGAGATGAAGGTGACGAGGAATCCTGTGAGGGAACTTCAGGAAGTCCTAGAAAGAGTCGTCCCTTCATCCTTCCCGAAGATTGGGCCGTCAATAAATTTTTACCAACAATGAGTGATAAGGTTTTTAAAGAGTTGCGTGTTCGTTTCCAAATCCCAGATCATATTCCTATTTGTCTCCCCAGAGAAAATGAAAAGTGCTACACGGGGAGAACTGCAGACGTAGGTATGTATGATGCTATGTTTGCTGCGAGGCTGAGGTTACCCTTGACGGCTTTGCACCGTCAGCTTGCTGACTTCCTTGGTTTATCCATTAGTCAGATTGCCCCCAACTCATGGAGAGTCTTTATTGGTGCTGAGGTCTAATGGGGTCATCTGAGTGGAGGCACCGTTAGCTTTCCCTTGACGAATTCTTTTATTGTTATAGACCCCAGCACCTATCTTCCTCTAAAGGGATATACCATTTCGCCGTCAGGGAGAAGGAGTTGAGATTAGCGTCGGAGATGCCTGATTCAAATAGAAATTGGAAGGACAGGTACTTTTTTGTTAAAAGGACGGACTGGGTATGCCGTCAGGAAGAATGGGCGACCATGCCTCGAGGTTATTTTGATAATACTTGGGGATATGTCAGGGATTCAGGTTCTAGTCGTCAGCTTTTGTACCCGTCAGTTATTATTTGTATTTTCTTACCTGCATTAACATTGTTTACTTGTTTTTCTTCCTCAGCCAACACTCGCCCTCTTATAACTGACGAGCAAAGAGATTTCATCCGTCGGGTTCTAGAAATTCCTTTGGAAGAGCGATCGTGTCGAGATTTGATTACACTTGACACTCTTCACGCTTACTGTGGGGGGCCTGAACCGACGCCTGAAGCTCTTAAGTTAGAAGAATTTTCTCATCATCGTGAGTAACTTGTTCGTATAATTCCGTCACTTTACCTTTTGCCGTCAGTTTTTCTTACATTTATCTGATACCTTCGTAGAAATGGAGTCAGCTAAGCAACAAATCAGGGCTGCCGCGGCTCGCCAAAAGGAGGAGCAAAGGACAAAAGGAGAGTTGGCATCTTCGTTAGCTCCCAAGACCGTCACCAAAGGTGTGACAAAGAGAAAAACCGACAGGAAGGACAGCCGTCCATCAAAAAAGATGACCGTCACTCTTGAAAAAGAGCCCCTAGAGAAGTCAACTCCTGCATCAGGCCACGGGGCAGGGAAGGGGGTGATGACTTCTTCTGGTCCTATCCTGGAGGGGCCCCGTTGCCTTTTGACACACAAGGACTTCGCCGTTGAAGCAATGGAATCGCTTATAAAGCCGACAGACGTTGATCCTTGTGAGCTGTTGGAGACAAAGGAATTGGGGTCGTCAACTTTGTTTGACCTCACACGGGTAAGCTGTTTCCTTTAGTTGGTTTTTTTTTTTTTTTTTTTTTTTTTTTTTTTTCCTGTTCAATGACTGACGGCTGTATCCTTCACTAGGCCTTGGTTCATGTAAAGGCGCTCCAGGACCAGTGCGTGGCCAAGGAAGGCGTCGTCACTCGCATCAGTAAACACAATAAAAACATACTAAATCAGCAGGCTCAATACAAGGAGGCCATGCGTTTACTGAACGTTGAGCTGAAAGGGACGAAACAAAAGTTAGAGGAGGCAGTCAGTCAGAAGGAGAAATTAGGACAAGAGCTGACGGCCCTTCGTAATCAGGTGGAGCAAGTTGGGGCTAACGCGGTCCAGAAGTTTAAGGAGTCAGATTCCTTTGTTGATTCTTATGGCGTATACTATGGAACAGGGTTTGATGACTGCCTTAAGCAGGTTGCGTCAGCCTTCCCTGAGTTGGATCTTTCTAGAATCACCTTAGATGATGCCGTGCCAATGACGCCTGCTAACGACGCCATCAATATTGAAGGTGACGGACCTGGGGATGCACCTCCTAGTGATGGCGACGAGGTTGTTCTGGCTTAGCCTGCAGCGAACCCTCCAACTGCTTCTTCCAACCCTTCTGTGGAGATTTTAGACGCCAACGACCCTCCTATTCAGAAGAAGTAAACAAGGCTCTAAGTGACGCTTCTCTTCCCAACCATAGTTTTATTTTTATTTTTATTTTTTTTTTGTAATAGATGTACTTTGTTCCGTCTGCAAACAATGTCTTTAAGTACCCCCTTGGTTTTTTGTGGCTTCTATTTGTACTCAGTTTATTTTTGCTTATGATACTCGTCGTTTTTTGATCATGTATGTATGGCCATTTCACTTTTGCGCTTCTTTTTATTGCTAAGGCTATCTCCCAGTCGTAGGTTGGACTCGTCAACCTATTTGTAGGTTATGTTAGTAACGCTGTCTGGTTTAGTGATGAGGTCAGCCAAAGTGGAACCGTTGGCTTAATTAAGCCGTCAGTTTCAATTTTTTCTAACAGACGGTCGTTTTGGTGAGCCCGTCACTTTTAAGGACTTAGTCTATTTTATTAAGCGATATTAGGACTTAGTCTATTTTATTAAGCGATATTTGTCCTCGTCTTTTTCCCATACTTTTTAATATGTTGCTCCTAGGAGTTTCAACAACATGTTTCCTTGGGTTAAGGTCGTCTACCTTATGGACTTGCCTAATTTTGATAATTTTATTACTTTTTTTTAGATGAGGTCATTAATGTAGGACCGTCAGCTAATCTGCCAACCTTTTATTAAACTGTTAGCTACATGGCTTTGTTCATTTCGTAGACTTTGGCCAACTTGTCAGTCTTTTATACCGTCAGCTTTTTAGCTTAGGTTGTTCATTAGACCGTCAGCTTTATAGCTGAGTTTTTTAGCTTAGGGCCTTTATTAGACCGTCAGTTTTATAGCTGAGTTTCAGTTTAGGTCTTTTATTAGACCGTCAGCTTTATAGCTGAGTTTTAGCTTAGGTCTTTTATTAGATCGTCAGTTTTATAGCTGAGTTTTAGGTCTTTTATTAGACCGTCAGTTTTATAGCTTAGTTTTAGCTTAGGTCTTTTTATTAGACCGTCAGCTTTATGGCTTTGTACGTCTTGTGGACTTTCGCCAATTTCCCTTGTGGATTCAAGGTCGTCCACTTTTTGTGAATGTGAACTTGAAAATAGGAACTTCAGTAGTTCTGAATAAACTCCTCTTATTGCCATGCATCTATATAAAAAGTAGTCTAAAAACAAAACCTGCCCATTTGGACTTATTGTAGCAAAAAAAAACATAACTAATAAATCTGAGAAGTAGGCTATGAAAAAAGGGGGTGTTTGCTCTTTACGTCACCATCTCTACTGGTAGTATCTTCGCAGGTGTTCGTCATTCCAAGAATGTGGCAACTTCTATCCGTCTAGTGTCTCCAGATGGTAGGTGCCTTTCCTCTGCCACGCCGTGACTCGGTAAGGTCCTTCCCAGTTCGGGCCGAGCTTTCCATGGGTTGGGTCTCTTGCTGCACCCATGACTTTTCTCAAAATGAGGTCTCCAATTTGGAAGTCTCTGTGTTTGACCCGAGAGTTGTAGTGCTTGGCCATGCAGTCCTGATACCGTGCGAGCCTTTGTTCTGCTGCTGCCCTGACTTTCGTCCACTAAATCGAGCTGTAGACATATGGCCTCGTCGTTCTTCCGTTCATCATGGTTATGCACCCTGTAGCTTGTGAGATCGACTTCGGCTGGGATGACTGCTTCGCTTCCATATGTTAACCGGAATGGTGTTTCTCCTGTTGGTGTCCTTGTTGTAGTCCTGTAGGCCCAAAGTATGCTTGGTAACTCTTCTGCCCATATACCCTTTGCCCCATCGAGTCGAGTCTTGATGATCTTTAGCAAAGATCGGTTCGTGACTTTGAGCTGTCCGTTGGCTTGAGGATGGGCGGGAGAGGAGTAGTGGTTTTGTATCCCCAATTGCAAGCAGAAGTCTCGGAAGGAGTCGTTGTCGAATTGCTTCCCGTTGTCAGAGACTAAGACTCTCGGGATGCCAAATCTGCATATGATACATCGCCAGACAAAACTCCGTACGTTCTTCTCCGTAATGGTGGCCAAGGCTTCAGCTTCCACCCACTTTGTAAAGTAGTCGATCCCCACTACCAAGAACTTCAGCTGTCGTATTGCCGTAGGGAATGGCCCCATAATGTCCAATTCCCATTGAGCGAACGGCCATGGTGCTGTCATCGGGGTAAGTTCTTCAGGCAGTTGTCTGATGACAATGCTGAACCTTTGGCATTTGTCGCAGGCTTTTACATAAGCCTCGGCATCCTTCTGCATGGTTGGCCAGAAGTACCCCGTCCGCACTAGCTTCTGCACTAATGATCTCGACCCTGAGTGGTTTCCACAAATTCCCTCGTGTACTTCTCTCATAAAGTAGTCTGCTTCTTCTGGACCTAAGCATCTTAGGTAGGGGCGGGAGAAACCTCTTTTGTACAAGACGTTCCTTATCAGAACGAACCTTACCGCTTGGACCTTCAGTTTTCTTACAGCTTCCTTTCCGTCTGACAATACGCCGTTCTTTAAATAAGAGGCTAACGACGTAGTCCAATCGCTTTTGGAACCAAGCTCCTGTATATCAACAGAATTTATAAGTGGAGAGAGTTGGACGAAGGAAAGTACACTACCAAGGGTGGCCATATGTTCGGCTGAAGCGGCTTTGGATAGGTGGTCAGCTTGTTCGTTTTCTTCCTGGGGGATCTGTATTATTTCGGCCTTCAGCTCGTTTACCCTTCTCTTTGCTTGGTCCAGATACTTCTTCATTCTTTCGCCTTTACACTCGTAATCCCCATTCATCTGGCTGGTCACGACTTGAGAGTCACAGTAAATGATCACGTTCTTGGCTCCTGCAGCCTTGGCGAGATCAAGCCCTGCTATTAAAGCTTCGAACTCTGCCTTATTGTTGGTGGTAAGGAACTCAAGGCATACCATACACTCGACCGCGTCTCCTTCGGGCGACTATAGTACGATGTCGGCTCCCCCAGCCTGCGTGTTGGAGGATCCGTCTACATGCATGCTCCATCGAGGAGATTCCTTTGCCACGCTGTCCTCGCCATTTGTGAATTCAGCTATGAAATCTGCGATGACCTGCCCTTTAATGGCGGTCCGTGGGCAGCATTGGACATCAAACTCGCTTAATTCTATGGCCCATAGTGCCAGTCTTCCAACGGCTTCAAGGTTGCTCATTGCTCGTTGCAAAGGCTTGTCGGTCAGGGCGACCACTGTGTGGGCCTGAAAATATGGCTTGAGTTTGCAAGCTGCCATAACCAATGCGAAGGCGAGTTTCTCCATTGGCGAATATCTTTCTTCGGCCCCTCGAAGCACCCGGCTGGTGTAGTACACAGGCTTCTGCACTTTCTCTTCTTCTCTGATCAGGGTGGAGCTAACGGCTGCTGGGGAGACGGCAAGATAGAGAAAAAGTTCTTCACCTGGCTGCGAGGGACTTAGCAATGGCGGGGAGGAGAGATAAGTTTTTAGTTCCTCGAATGCTTGCTGGCACTCGGCAGTCCATTCAAAAGATCTCTTCAGTGTACGAAAGAAGGGTAGGCATTTGTCCGTTGCCCTTGAGACGAACCTATTTAGTGCTGTTATCTTGCCATTGAGTCTTTGCACCTCCTTCACATTCCTTGGTGGTGCAATTTCCATTATAGCTCGGATTTTGTCCGGGTTGGCCTCGATGCCCCTTTGTGACACCATGAATCCCAGGAATTTTCCTACCGTCACCCCGAAGGCGCATTTTCCTGGATTAAGTTTCATGTTATGAGACCGAAGAGTGTCAAATGTCTCCTTGAGGTCTTCCAAGTGATCTTCCTCCTTTCGACTTTTTACTAGCATGTCATCTACATAGACTTGGACATTTCTCCTGATCTACCATGCGAACATCTTGTTCATAAGCCTTTGATATGTTGCGCCCGCATTTTTTAAACCAAATGACATTACTTTGTAGCAGAAGAGGCCTTGGCTAGTTACGAACGAAGTTTTCTCCTGATCGACTTCGTGCATCCTGATTTGGTTGTAATCGGAGAAAGCGTCCAGGAAACTTAGCAGCTAGTGTTGAGCCGTAGAGTCTACTAGGGTGTCGACCCTCGGGAGGGGATAGCTGTCTTTTGGGCATGCTTTGTTTAGGTCAGTGAATTCTACGCACATCCTCCACTTCCCGCTAGCTTTCTTCACCATCACTACATTCGCCAGCCAGTCGGGGTAGTAGACTTCCCTAATAAAGTTCGCTTCCTCTAACTTATGGACTTCTTCGGCTATGGCCTGATCTCGTTCTGGGACAAACACTTACTTCTTCTGCCGGACAGGTGGAAAGGAAGGTGACACATTCAGCCTATGCACCATGACTAAAGGGCCTCTACTTGGCATGTCTTCGTGACTCCAGGCGAACACGTCCCGATTCTCTTTAAGGAAGTTTATAAGTGTTTGTCGGATTGTGGGACTTGCAAGGGTTCCAATCTTCGTTGTTTGGTCAGGCCTGGAGTTGTCAAGGGGTATTTCTTCAAGTTTTTCAACGGGCTCCGTCGTACTCCGATGCTCTTCTATGCTCATGGTCTAGAGGTGATCATCCATTTCCATCATAGCCACGTAGCATTCTCGTGCGGCCACCTGATTTCCACGTAGCTCTCCCACCCCGTATTCGGTAGGGAATTTAATCATTAAATGATAAGTTGAGGTTGCTGCCTTCCATGAATTGAGGATGGGCCACCCTAAGGTAGCATTGTAGGCTGATGAATAGTCGACCACAAGAAACGTTACATCCTTCGTAATCTGTTGGGGATAGTTGCTTGCTGTTACAGACAACGTGATCGCGCCTAGGGGAAACACCCTTGTTCCTCCAAAACCGACAAGTGGGGCATCCGTCGGGATCAATCATTCTTTGTCAATTCTCATTTGTTGGAATGCTGGGTAGTATAGGATGTCTGCCGAGCTCCCATTGTTGACCAGTACCCGATGCAAGTTGTAGTCCCTTACTCTTAGGCTGATAACAAGCGCGTCGTCGTGTGGATGGTGAAGACGTCGCACATCTTATTCTGAGAACCCGATGGTAGGGCCTTCTCTTCGTGCTATTTTTGGTACCAAGCTCGTCAGTTGGACGTTCTGGATCATCCTGAGGTATGTCTTCCGAGCCTTTTTGGATGACTCGGTAGTCGTTCCTCCTATAATCATCCTTATGTCGCTGATAAGAGGTCTCTGACGGTCATTATCCCATCGGGGGGGCTGCTCTTGAGGCTGTGGATCCGTTCTTTCTTTGCTCACAAACTTCTGCAATTTTCCTTGTCTTATGAGGGCCTCTATTTGTTGCTTTAAATCGTAACAATCTGCCGTGTCATAGCCGTGGTCTCGGTGAAAGCGGCAATATTTGTCTCTAGAGCGCTTGCTAGGATCCCCCTTTAGCTTTCCGGGAAAAGTTAGGCTCCCTTCATCCTTGATTTGCATTAGGACTTGATCTATCGGGGTGGTTAGCGGGGTGAAGCTTGTGAATCTTCCCCCTGGGGGTTTGGGCCGCCTTTCATCCCTTCTATCTCCTGTCCTTGGCTTCTTCCGCCCTTGGTCCTGTCGTGCATCTTCCTGTCTCTCCCTTTTTCTTGGCTTTTCCTCCCGAGCCTGCAGCGTGTCTTCAGCATTCATGTATTTGGTGGCCCTGTAGAGTACTTCTGACATGGTCTTCGGGTCGTTTTTGTATAGGGAGAACAAAAACTTACCCTTCCGCAACCCATTTGTGAAGGCCGTTACTAGTATCTTGTCGTCGACTTCGTCGATCGAAAGCGCTTCTTTATTGAAGCGCATTATGTAGGACCTCAATGTCTCATCCTCCCGTTGCCTGATACTCATTAAGCACGCCGTGAACTTTTTATACCTGTGTCCCCCGATAAAGTGTGTAGTGAACTGAGCACTTAGCTGCCTAAAAGTGTTGATGGAGTTCGGCGTCAACCGACTGAACCATACCCTCGCGGGGCCTTTCAGCGTTGTAGGGAAGGCCCTACACATGATTTCGTCCGCCACGCCTTGAAGGTGCATCAAAGTCTTGAAGGTCTCTAGATGATCCAAAGGGTCCTTCACTCCGTCGTAACTCTCTATATAGGGCATGCGAAACTTATGTGGTAGGGGGAAGGAATTGACGGCTGCAGTAAATGGTGAGTCGGTGCGATTTACCAGATCGTCGAGGTCGCTGGATACCCTTCCTTTGAGGGCGTTCATCATGACCTCCATTTGTTCCTTTATTGCCTGTATCTCTGTGGCAACGTGTGGTTGAGTCGCATCCGTGAGAGAGGGCATGCTTAAATTCTGTCACTCCTGTCTACTCGGAGTGTTACTGCCTTTTGGCCCTTCTCGTTCCCTTCTTTCAGCACTAGTTCCTTCTTGGTCCTGCTCCTGAGTGTCGTGACCTGCATTTTTCTAGCGCAACTGTTCCTCCAGATCGAGGTTCTGCCTAGTAAGGCGCTCTACGGCAGAGGCCAAGGTCTGAACCTACCTCTCAAGGGCAATTGCGCGGGTTTCGTCTCCCTGAACGTTGTTCGTTGTTGCCATCGAACGAGTCAGTACCATGTAACTCTTTTGTCTGGGAAGCGTTAGCTATGGCTTACAAACCAAAACTCGATTGTTTCCCACAGACGGCGCCAACTAATGGTGCCGAAAAAACCACCAGTGAGCCACACGGTACTCGCACACTCTAAACAACACCTGCACAACAAAAAGGAGAAGACTTAACAGAGAGTACCGGTGTGGTGTCGGTCAAATACCCTCCGAAGGTCAAGTTAGAACTTCTTTTTCAACTCTAGAGTGCTAGAGAGGGATTAATTATGCGTACCTTGATAATTGAGGGCATTGGGGTTTTTATGGTAGTAGAGGGTTGACCTCTTTTCCTTGGAGTAGAAGTCCTTTCCTTATAGGAGTCTTCATGAGCGTAGATTGCGGAATCCTTTCCTTGTAGGATTCTAACATTGAGCGTGGAATACAAGTAATTTCCTTATTACTAATGCGTGATGGCCAAGTCATGGTTTTACTTAGAACCGTCGGCCTCAGGGCCGTCCGCTTTACTTATCCCCTTCAGCCACGACGGCGTCAGTTCCATGCTTCGTTCTATGTATTGCCCAAGAGTTCCGATTTACTGTCCGTCAGCCTTCAAACCTTCAGCTTTTTTCCAGTTGTCTAACCCCGTCAGCTTAGACTACAGGCTCTTTTGCACGTGAAAAGCTAACGGGTTAAAGCATAGTTTATTTTACGTATCGCCTAACGAAGTGTTCCATATTGCTAACTGGAAGCACATTGGCAAAAAGCATGTCAAAACTACATACAAGGCATGCTATCCTACTTCTTTTCTCTACCTTAAACTTGCTAAAAACCACATTGACAAAAAAAAAAAAAAACGCCTCAAACTACTAGAACATAACCCCACCCATCTAACCCACCAATGCTAAAATTACACAAAGGAAATCCCACACAGCACCAGTTTCAATACCAAACACATTGTCAAAAACTTCTTCCTCTTCTTGCAGATTGATTTTCCTTAATTCTCTTTTGTTGTTCCCACATAGCACCAATATCCATTTTGGGTTTTCAGATTGATTGATTTTCCTTAATTCCCACACAACACCAATATCCATTTCAGATTGATTTTCCTTAATTCTCTTTTGTTGTTCAAACTTAAAACGCTCTTCTATACTAGAATTTGTGTATATTTCAAAAGGTTATTTTGTATATAAAGATACAAAGAGAGAACAACCAATACAGTACTGAAACATAAATTTTTTTTTTTAATTTAAAAAGAAAAAGCCTCTGAACACGCACGTAGATATAATTTATTTAAAAAGTTGCTTATAACAAAGTGTTTGTATTTGAATTATAAGTATTTATTAATGTAGATATTAGTTTCACTAATAATAACAACGTGATTAACTTTACAATTAGGCTATGTAGTAAAGTAGATCATGTCATCTTAATATGAATAAAGGGATGAAGAAATTAAAGTATTACCTTGTAAAAAAAAAAATTGTGTTTGTAAACGATCTATCATGTTTGGAGTTAGAAAATATGAAAATTAAATCATATGTACAACTCATGAATTCCTATAACATATAAGAGAGATTGATAATTGGAAACAAATTTATGTGATCGTTGTTATTCACAGAATAGGTTGGAGGCTACTTTGGGTGTGAATATTGCTGCAAAGCTATCGATGCTCATTGCTTTGACTTCTTCCTCAATTAACAATTAATTTTTTTTTCATCCAAAAAAAAAAAAAATTTAATTTTCTCCATTGTGCTACAAAGTACACCATGTGGTGGCCTATATTAAACATGGTAAAAATTATTAGAATGAATCCTATGACATAAATGAAGGCCAAAATTGGAATTTGCCCTTTTCACCCAAAACAAGTAACAAAATGCCCATGTTCTGAAATTATTTAGTAAAATGCCCATGTTTTGAAACTCGATTTAATGAAAATCGAGTTATTTGCAAAATGTTACATGGAACTTGAGTTCCGTGTAATTTTTTTTTTTTGGAATTTTTTGCCTATAACTCGATTTTCATTAAATCAAGTTTCAAAATAAGGACATTTTGCTAGATAGTTTTATAACAGAAGCATTTTACTACCTGTTTTGGGTGAAAGGGGCAAATGCCCATTTTGGCCCATAAATAAATATATAAACAAAACAAAAAAATTACCATGAAACTAAAACCTGTTGTTCTATATATGAGGCTAAGAGAAGGTGGAAGAAAGGGGAAAATGAAGATAATGGGGAATCTCTTCATTGTTGCTGAAACGCTAATGATAATATGGGGGCTGGGCAGTATAAACTCATAACGGGTATAATATATGTTTAGAGAATTATATTCTTCTTAACCACAGCTTATTTTTTCCAAAATTAAATTGTCCCACTTTTGTAGTAGAGTTAGGACTTGAATATTAGCTATCAGATGAGTACTGTGGAGTGTGGAAGGAGTATTATTATGCACAGTTTTAAAAAAGAAAAGAAAAAAAAAAAAGAAAAAGAAAAGAGGCACTTGCAAAGTAATATATATATATATATATATATAGAGTCATGTGTTTATTTCATATTATATAATATGAAATAAACACATGACTATATTCATTACTGTTTATTGCTAATATGATCTATTCTAAAGGCACGTTCGACAGACTGTAATAAACACTATAATATAATAGTTATTCCTATAGTTTAGCTATTCAATAGTTTGGTTATGTTTTTATTATAGGAAATAGTCATTCCTTATGAATAGTTATTTTTTAAAATGAGGAATAACTATTCTTTTCTAAAAGGGTTGTAATACCTATTCCTTAGTAGAAGTAATAATTTCTAAAATTAATATATTTTTAAATAAATAAACTTTCCATATTAACCTAATAATTATGGAAATAAAAAATCATCAAAAAATAACTAATCTCTCTAAAATTTAAAATATATTATTTTCTATGAAATATAATTGTATGAATGAGATATTTCCTAAAATATATCATAAATTTTATTCTAATGTTACAACACAACGAAACTAATGAGTAAGTTTAGTTATTTCATTACAACACATTTTATTCCCGTTAATAAAGATTACCATTTCTTCTGTAATCCACATTCAGTGTACCAAAAATACCTTAAGAATATCAAGTTCTTGAACAATTTCATAATTTTTTTTATAACCATGAATAGTTTTGTATTATCAAATAAATATATAACCACTAGGCTTTTTTTTTCTTTCTGTCTACTGTCATATATGTATATATATATATATATACACAAAGAGAGAGAGAGAGAGAAAGAGAGAGGTTCAAATTACACCTGATGTAACTCTATAAAAGTTACACATTTTTTAAACCATAAATTTCTAAGAAATGTAATGGTTAGAAATCACTATAATCAGTGTCATCTTTAAAATTAATTGCTTTCCATATTAGCTAACCTAATTAATTTGAGAGAATATTATATTATTTTCTTTTTTACTTTCTTTCTCTCTCCTAATCAATTCATCCCTAACCTTACACAAAAGCATATTCTCAATGATCTTAGGCATGGAGGCAGTTGACGAATTAGGAGAGAGAAAGAAAGTTAAAAAGAAAATAATATAATATTCTCTCAAATTAATTAGGTTAGCTAATATGGAAAGTAATTAATTTTAAAGATGACATTGATTATAGTGATTTTTTAACCATTAGATTTCTTAGAAATCTATTGTTTAAAAAATGTGTAACTTTTGTAGAGTTACACTAAGTATAAGTTGAATCCATTTCATATATATATATATATATATATATATTGAATTTTGGATAAATTTGTTTTAAAGACATAGATTAGTAGGAGAGTGTCCTATTTTGTAGGCATTTTAAGTAAAGTTAAAAATATATTTTTACCGGGTTGTCCTCAAGTTTTTTCCCATTAAACTTAAGGTTTAGGAGTATTTTTGAATTACATAAAAATCCAATCCAAAGAAGAGAATTCACTTATTGATAATATAGATATTCACTGTTTTTATGGGACTCCCATTTGTACTGTGTGCCGGTTTTATTGAACCCGGCGTGTCTTTGATAAAATGACAAAGTTTAGCTACCTGAAAGTGAATTTTGACAAATTCATTATTGGATTACATTTTCTTCATATATACTCTATGCTTGCAAAATTTCTAGAAAATTAAAGATCAATAGCTATGTCATCAATAAATTGTTTAAATTAATTTTTTTAGTTAAAAATTATGCATAAAATATAAACTTATAAATCATATAATAAATAATATCCGATTGGCAAAAAATTCTACCTGTGTATTAAAAGCGTAAATAACATACAAATTAACATATAGATTTTTTAAATATGTAGTAGTGTTAATTTTTTTAAAGGAAGTTGTAACCTTATGTTACAGCCAATTTTGTAGCTAAACTTTTGCTCTATAAAATGAGTAAAATTAAATAAATAAGTGATGTCAGGCACAATATGCAAAACTACATAGATTCTTAAGAGATACTAGTACATGCATTCCACCATGCAGGGCAACTCAATAGTATAGGCAAACGATGTGGTCGCCTAAGGCCCCTAAGCAAAAAAAGACCCCCCAAATTTTAACTTATAGAGTTATTTCTTTCATTGTAATATTATTAATTATGCACAAATATTAGTCAATAAATAAAATAATTTTTTTTGTCAAATGAAAAAACAAGAAAAAGAGCGTGAAAGAACTGTTACGTTCACAACATTTTTTACAACAAATCCTAAGTGGCAGGTTATTTATGGCTATTATTAGTGGGCAAAAAAGTAATTTCAGTGGTGGGTTTAAATTAAAACTACTAACAACTTAACACCTACGATTTTTTATAAAAATATAGTGAATTTAGTACTTTTAAAATAAAAAAAGAGTAATATACAAATCCTAAGTGACAGGTTGTTACTAACTGTTATTAGTGGATAAAAAAGTAATTTCAGTGATAAGTTCAAATCAGAATTGATAACAACTTAATCCTTAAGATTTGTTATAAAAGTATTGTGGATGTAGCACTTCTCAAAAAAAAAATAAATAAATAAATAAAAATTTCACAACATTTTCCAAAACAATTAAGTTGGAAAACTTTTATTAGTTCTCATTTATGTCCACCACTAACATCACATTTTTACTTACACTATCATTCTGCCACATCAACAGGTGTGAAAATTTTTGTCAATTTTTTTTTGTGTCTATAGACTTTCTAAAAAAAATTATGTGGTTATTTAGTAATTTTGTATCTAAAACAAAATAATAGAGTTTAAGTAATTTTTAAATTTATTTTAAAAAATCACATTTAAATATATATAAAAAGACTCAATTTAGTTCTCACCCATGGCCCCAAATGCTTCAAGCCTCCCCTGCCACGATGAAAGGAAAATGAACTATGCTAAGTGGCGGCTCCATGAACTTTTTTTCAGAGTGGTCATTATGAAATTAACTTAAATTATACAAAATCTTATAAAAAGAAAACTTCATATATTGTCAACAAAATACCCACACGCATGCGCACACACACACACAAAAATACATAAAGTCTTACAATTATTTTCTACAAGTTTTCTTATTTTGAAATCGTTGCATAATAGTTTCATTATCAATATTACAAGCTACATCTCTTTCAAAATCTTAGTTGATAAATTTTTTCTTGGGTTTTTCCTTCTTGTTTGTAAGGGTCTAATCTATTGTTAAGGAGACCAAATTTTAAATAAAAATTTTGGCTACAAACTTAGTTATAGCCTAATGCTGCAATTCTCCCTAAACAAATTAATAGGGCTACATATTTTTGAAAAATCTAACCATTGAATTGCAATTTCTTTATGTTTTTAAAACACATGTACGTTATTTACTATTCAATCTATACACTTATTTTTTTATGTATAATTTTAGCCTACAAAAAAAAAAAAAAAAAAATTTAGGGTGGTCAAAAATATTTTCTAAAGGTAAAAAAATTATAAAACTTTTAAAATTTATATTTAATTATTTTTTTTTTCAGGCTAGAGTGGTCCTGTGATCCCACCCTGACTTCAATGTAGAGCCACTCTTGAGGCTGATGTTTCTTTTTTTCTAAAGTACCCTTCGTTTCACCACCTTTTTTTCCACTTTCGAAAGAAATCTTAGATCCAAGCAGTGCAGCTAAAATAGAGCCTAACTTGATATGATAGAAAATAGGATTGTCAAACTTTAAAGTGATCGATTTAGCCTAAACAACAATTAAGGCTTTGTAATTTTGTATATATCCAAAAATAAAAAATAAAAATAAAATTCTTGAGCTTTTATTGCTGTTTTTATTATAGCTAGAGATAGACATGGCAAAACAGGTCAGAATTTTCTGACCCGACCCGTTTGACCCGCAACCCGTTTAACCCGTAACTCGTTTGACCTGTATAAAAATGACCCGTTTTGACCCGTGACCCATTTTGACCTGCGACCCGATTGACCCGACCCGAACCCGACCCGACCCGCCCATTTTGCCATGTCTACCAACGTTGAGTAGATTGAGATTGAGATATAATTCATATAAGATATTTACTTATTCTTCTTCACTTAATATGTTATGTACTCCATTATAATTTGTTATTCTTTACTTGCCACATTCATTTTCTCTTCCTACTTTAAAAAGATAAAAGATTATACCAAGATTAGCTTCTGGAAAGCTAAAATAAGAGTTGCACCAAATTTAAATATCAAGTATTTAGTGGTAATTGGTAAGTGGTAACAGTATCACCAATGAGAATCTAATCACAATTAAGGAACTCAGAAACAATTGACAAATTGCATCTATTTCAAAAAAAAAAAAAAAACTTGTTTAAAAAATACGGGTCAACTCGACCCGTCCCGCAACCTGACTTGACTCGTGACCCGTTTGACCCACAACCCGTTTGACCCGTTTAAAAATGACCCGTTTTGACTCGTGACCCATTTTAACCCATAACCTGATTGACCCGACCTGAACCCAACCCGGCCCGCCCGTTTTGCCATGTCTAGCTAGAGATATATAAAGAGATGAAAAAAAAAGTTGGTAATAACAATTAAGATTTTATGTTTATTTAAAAAATTGATAAAGCAGTAAATGAGAAGTTAATAACAAATAAACACACCAATGTTACAAGCTCGAGGAAATTTTAAGACCCTGGTCAACTCAATTATCCATCATTCTTCATGGTGTTTGGAAACATGAGGGTTGTTCAATACACCCGCGTGTTGACCAATGTTGGGGCTGCTGGGTCTGTCTATGAAGTGACCATCAATGTGCCAATGATGGTGGTCCTAAAATAAGCCTACAAAGCTTGTTTTTAAATATGTTGCGGAGAAACAAGGTACACGGTTACCTTTGTGACTAAGAGAGATACACCCAGGGCGGCCAAGTCTTAATTTGGGTCAATTGTCTAGAGCAACGCCAAACACCATGTTAAGAGCAACCGTATCAGTCCATGAATAATCTTGCAAAATACAAAAAGTAGCTCATTTTACACATTTTGACCCAAAAAACATCTACATCAGTGGGTGTAAAATTGTGCTTAAATGCACAAGTGTTACAGTATATGCATGGTTACTGTAGCTCTTCTATACATTATTTTAATAATTTATAATTTCACTCCTTTTTTTTTCTCTCTCTTCTCCATCTACAAAACCAACGCCCTCATCATCTTCTTCTTCCTCTAATACACACACTCCCATAGACACAAAATCAAAAATCAACCACAAAAATAAAAAATCAACAACAAAACCAAACACACCCACACACGGACACACCAACAGAGATAGAGAGTGGATCGGTGCTTGGATCAACAAGTGGATCAGCGAGAAGAACAAGGTGTTGAAGAAGAAGAAGTAGCAGCAGCAACAGTCAATGGAGAGTCCCAAAATCACCATCCATGTAGTGGAAAAATAGGCCCAAAATTGCAAACCCAAAATCACTGGCCATTATCAAACTCAAATAGAAAAAGAAAAAGAAGAATGAGAATGAGAATGACAAGAAGAAGATGAAGATGCCGAAGATGTAAGAAGGAGAAGGAAAAGAAAAAGAAGAAAAAACAAGAAACAAGAAGAAGGTGGAAAATAAAGAGATAGAGAGTGTCAGAGATATTTTGGAGAGTTTGTAAGGTGGTGAGAGCAGTGGGAAATAATAAAAAAAAAAGTGAGAAAATTGATTATTTAAATAAAATAGATGGTAGAATAGACAAACTGATGTAAATGCTTTGTAAAAATAAGTGTGTAAAATAGAAAAAGTAGGTTTTTCTTGCAAAATAGACAAAAAATTTGTACGGACTAATGTGGTTGCTCTAAGAGCCCAATTGTTTTTTCATGGACACAATTGTGAGATTAGAGTCTATGCCATGCCGTTTTTGGGTTAATTTTATGATCCAAGGGGCTTGTAGAAGGACACGTGTGGATCAAGATATGATTTGCCTAAATTTTGGGGTTGCTAGTTGGTTGGTTTAGGATTGTCTAGTGATAGAATGTTTTCCAATGAGACTTCCTAGTGTTAATGAACATGATGAGTGACATAATAAATAAATAAATAAATAAATAATAAGACAACTACAAAATATTTACAAATTAATGCAACAATTAGTATGATTTGCGCTACATCAATAAAATAGAAAATAAATTTCTTAATTTTTTTTTTTAAGTTTTAAAAATTGATACATCAGTTCGTAAATCCTATGTAATAAAACTTATAATAGTTGTAGTACACAAAACATCTTTTTGAAGTATTTACAATTTTTTTTTTTTTTTTTTGAAAGAACCAAATATTGCTAGGTTCTCCATAATTTACCAATCTAATAAAAGTCATTTCTCTCAAAAATAAAAATCTAATAAAAGTCATATATATCATCTAATTATATTTCATATATATTTTAACCTCAAAGCTAATTAATTTTACCAAGAAAGGTTGCAAATAGAGAATAACAAAAGTCAAACAAGGTGTTGATTCAATGTCTTGCATTAGTATCTACTTATTTTGCAATTGGATGTCAAAGAAAGTGAATACCTTTAATCTCTTCTCCCTTATCGAATGGGAGGTTTGGGGTAGATAGCTAGCAAAGCAAAGTTTGACTGCAACACTTGTTGGGGTAATTCGGTTTTAGTAAGCAGGGTTTTTAATCATATAACTACTTTTTCTAAACTTTTTTCCTTTGATTCAAATCGTTGAAAAGTTTCAATGAAGTATTTTTGAAATGAAGAGTTTGTCAACTAATGTTTGACAAATGTATTTCAATAGAAATTATTGTTTGTGAACTACTATTCTAGCTAATATGGCATCCGTTGATGATGTTGGGGTCAAATTGATATAGAACAGACCACTATGGACTTCTTGGACTATCAAGTGCATCTGAAATCACGCAAGACAAAAAAGCATTAGTATAAATCATTTGATCAACAACGAAGTTGCGATTTTATTTTCAATTAAGGCAGAGTCATGGCACATGATTATTGGTTACAACACAACCAAGTACGGCAATAAGGATACACATAATAGGAAACTGGTACAAAATATAAGAAAATACAACATACGAGATCGATTATTGTCATAACTAATAAAGATGAAGCGGGAGTCGTGGCTTCATGACTGCAACAAGTGGAAACTTTCTAGGCGTAGCCAAGCCATAAATTTCCTCCATGTTCAAATCTTCTGGCTTCATATTGTCTGGCAATTTCCACTCAAATCCATGCAACATATTAGCCAAGCTGGAGCTAATCATCTTTAGTCCAAGGCTATACCCAGGGCACATCCTCCTCCCTGAACCAAATGGCAATAGCTCAAAATTTTGTCCCTTCACATCAATAGCCTTGCCCAAAAATCTCTCTGGGCGGAACTCTTCTGGTGCATCCCATATTGATGGATCCCTTCCTATACTCCAAGTGTTTATGAATATTGTTGTTCCCTTGCGTATGTCATAACCAGCTACATTGCAGTCTTGAAGAGCCAAATGTGGTGCAAGCAATACGGCAACAGGGTGTTTTCTCATTGTTTCTTTCATAATTGCATCAATATAAGGAAGCTGAGGGATGTCTTTCTCTTCTACCCATCTGTCTCTTCCGATAATCCCATCCAGTTCCTCCGTTGCCTTTTTGATGAGATGTGGTTGCTTCATGAGTTCAGACATAGCCCATTCCACAGTAGTTGCAGAGGTATCTGTACCTCCAGCAACAAGATCCTGACATTAATGAACAAAAACAAAAATTGTCATTCACTATATATTCATCATTTAGGGGGATAAGGGCAGGCCTTCTTTTATTTTTTTGAAACCTATAACTCCAACCATTTATAATTAAGGTTGATATCTTTTAGCCTATCCTACAAATTTTAGAACATGTCTTATATATTGATGAGTCAATTTTTAAAAACAATGCAAAAAAAAATATATATATATATATATATATATTTTTATTATTTTGTTAATGTGGCACCAATCAAATTAATCAGTGCATCTATTTATGAGTTTTTTTTTTTTTTTTTGGAAAAATGTTGTTAACTGTAACAACCTTTTCCTATGTTTTTTGTCATATTCCGGTTAGGTTGATTTGCCATAAACATACCTAATATGTATGCCTGGAAAAATTAGACTCGAGCTCATTAACACACTGGATTCCGAAAGATAAAAATGGGTATAAATAATTGAACTTGTGAGAAAAAAATTATAAAAATAAAGAAAATATAAGAAAAAGAATAGTTAACTTAAAACTGACCAACTAAAATGACGGGATGGGTCAGGATAGACCCGTTTTTAGGGGATGATTTTATTTCTAGTCTAGTTTTCACTCTCAAATATTTCTCTATCTAATTCTCACTTTCTCAGTTTCTTCTCTAAATTTTTCTTAGACTCTCTATCCCTTAGTGTGTGTGTGAGCCATGATAATATTCAAACAAATGTCATAAACCTGAAATTTTTGCTTTGAGGCAAACTTTTAATACCAGTATAATATATAGGCAGATAGATGTATGCGTACGTGTTAACTTAAGTGTACGTAAGTGAAAACTATATATATGAGTAAATTAATACTGTACGAAGATTATTGATTCAATTTTTTTTTCTGAACTTTTTAATTTTATATTCTTTATATATGTAAATAACTTATTAAATAGATAGATGTATGCGTACCTGTTAACTTGAGTGTAAGTGAAATCTATACATATAGAAATGAGTAAATTAATATTTTAGGAAGATTATTGATTCAATTTTCTTTTTAACATCTTAATTTTATATTATATTATATATATATATAAATAACTTATTAACATTATGACTTTTACTTTTAATTTGATGTCATTCGTTCATATAGGATCATATAAACCTCAATAGGAATTTGTAATGCAAAATTGAGAAAATTACACATTTGTATAATTTATTTAATAGTTCTAATTCTCATTTACATGATGAATTTTGCTTTCTTAAATTCAAACCTCTTGAAAATTAGAATTTAAAAGATGTACCGCTATAATAACAAAAAAACCTTAATTCCAAAATTTTTAGGCTGGCTCATATTTTGGGGGAAGCACAAACTTTTTTTTAAAAATTGATTATTTTTCGTAACTACAAATGACATTTTTTAAAATTTTGGGCACCCTTAAGTGTAGTTCCGCTCCTGCAAACAAATTTGATCAAGAAGGATTTTATATCTGCATGCATTCTCGGTTAGAAAAATAGAAGGCACCAAAAATACAATTATTCTCCATCTGCTAATTACAAGAAAAAAATAGAGGTTAAAAAAGGGGAAAAAAAAATTTTTAATTAGAAAGGTTAATAAGGCATACCTGAGTGAGCGCTTTGATATTGTCGTAAGTGAGCTTAACATCAATATTAGGATCGTCGGCGAGCTGTAATAATAAATCCACCATATCCTTTGGCACAAAATCTTTCACGCTTTCTCTCTTTGCCTTATGTTCACCAATAACATGGTCGTGGAATCGATCAAATTTTTTTGTGATAGCCTTCATTCGCTTCACGTATCCCTGCAAGTCTAAGAAATCGAGCCATGGTATCCAGTCCGCAATGTTCAACACCCCATTTAGCAAGAACAGTTCGTCTAACATATCTTGAAATTCTTTGAGTGTCACTATTGAAGACTCATATTCAGACTCACTGAAATACTTCTTGCCCAATACAATTCTGCTTATGACGCTTAATGTAAGGTGCGAGAGATGCTCTTTCAGCCTAATCGGCTTCCCAGACAAGGCACATAAGCGTGAGAGAAGAGCACGCCTTTCTTCGACACGAATATACTCAAAGGATTCTAGTTGTTTCGAGCTAAATAGCTCAGAGAGATATATCTTACGCCCTTGGCGCAAATATGGTCCATAAGGTGCCCATGAGATATTGGTGTAGTTATAAGTGGTGTATTTCCCAGCAGCAGTTTGGGGTCTACAGGCAAAGATGTGATCATGTATTTTTAGGAATTGCTTTGCCATTTCGGCAGATGAAGCAACCACAACTGGGACAGACCCGAACTTAAGTTGCATAATTGGTCCGTATTTTTGAGACAATTTATGAAAGGACTGGTGAGGGAGAGGACCAATAGCGTTTAGATTGCCCATGATAGGCCAAGGTTTGGGTCCTGGAGGAAGTTTTAGCTTGTGGAATCGAAGGGGGTTATTTTTGAAGAAAAAGAGCAAAGCAGCTAGCCATGCCATGGCTAAAACAGCAGCCCAAGAAGTGAGCTCCATTGCTGAGGATTTGGGTGGTTGCAGTGGTGAGAGAGTTCGGGTTGGTTTGGGGGGGTTTATATAGGTTTAAATCTAAGGGTAGTCATGAAGAGTTTCATTTTCATAGCTGTACTGTATCTTAAACACGAGCTGCACATGGAGTAGTGAGATAGTCAGATAGAGAATATTACGTACCAATCACATATAATTAAAATGAACACGTTAGAAAAATGTGAAGAAGTTAAAATAATTATAAAATAAAAGAAGAAAAAGCTACTGCTTAATCAAATGGAATCTCATCTAGGCTTCTTTCTTAAGATGATATTAGAATACAATATGCATATATGTATGGCTAATAATGACCTCTTTAGTAATTAATTGGTACACTTAATCATATTTCCATAGAGTAGAGAGAGAGCAAAATAGTAAGGTTTCACGATGCACAAGGTAAAGATAAAACACGCCTGTATTCAGAAAAATAAAAAATAAAAAAATAAAAAAAGGGGGTAAAACACGTTTGTCTCATGATTTAATAATTCACATCTATAACCCAATAACCTTTCTATTAAATGTGACCCCTCTTATGTTCCATTTGATTAGAGAGATAAAAAAGTGAGAGGATAGAAAATAAGAAAGTGATAGAAAATTTAGAGGATATAAGAAATTTTAATTTCCTTTACTTGTGTTTGGTTGGAGATGAAAAAATGAAAGAATGGAAAAAATGAATTTAAATAAATTTACTCATATGCCTTGATTAAAAGAATGATACACAATTAAAACAAAAAAGTGAAAACAACCAAAGAAAAAAAAAGACAATCACTCAAATTTATTAAAAATTAAAAATCATGCAAAAAGAAAAAAACCTAAAATTCACGTCTAGTTAGACCCAAATATATATATATATATATATGTGTGTGTGTGTGTGTGTGTGTGTGTGGCACCCACAACTTATGCCTAGAAAAGGGAGAAAAAAAAAACAAGGAAAAAGCAAAAAAAAAAAAAAAAAAAAAAAAGGCACTACAACTCACGCCCAAAAAAAAAAAAAAAAAAAAAAAAAAGAGCAACCAGCAATCACGTAAAAGGAGGAGGGTTAGTTCAATCATTAATTAAAACTATTCATTTTTCCTTTATTTTTTTCCAAAATTATGAGAAATTGGGGAGATAGAATTTTGGTGGGCTAGCAGAGAATTCATTTGCCCCTAACAATTTTCCATGCTCTCATTCTCTCCGACAAAACACACATAAAATCAGTTTTCTCTTTCCTATTTTCTATCCTCCTTGTTTCACCCCAACTAAACAAACCCTTGCTCTCACAATTTCAATCTCTTATTCCAATTTCTACATAGAAACCAACTTATTAGTAGGTTTGGTTGGAATTGTGGAAAATGAGGATGAAAAATGCAGATCTTCTCATGGTATTTGGTTGGGGGATGGAAAAATAAAATGATGAAAAAATTTTCATTTGATTGAGAAGAAATATAAGATAGACAATATAGTTTGTATAAAATTTTACTATCATGTCCCTATTAAAAAAAAAAAAAACAAAAAACAAATTATGTATGAATGGTTCTTCAATTTTTTTTTTTTTTTTTTTTTTTAAGAAAGGACAAGTTCAAGACCCAAAACTTTTGAAACCAAAAAAAAAAAAAAAGCCTAAATTGTTGAGAAAAGAAAAACCGAAGAGAGGATAAGCACAAAAGAAAAGGTACTTAAAAAAATGAAAGAAAGGATAAGCACAAAAAAAAACAAAACAAAACAAAAAAGGGTATGATAACATAGAAAAAGACCAAAAAAATAAATAAAGAAGCAAAGGAGAAAAATACAAAAATGCTGTAAAAAGTCTAAGCTTTGGGTTGGGCAATTTCATCCAAAACACAGCCCTCATTTTCACTCGAGTTTTCTCCCTAATTTGGAAATATTGAGTTTTGGTGGGCCTGGGGATAAAACTGCCGAGCCCTGCCATTTTCTTCCCTCCTTTCCACTCCTAACTAAACGCACATTCACCCAATTTTCTCTCCTCATTTTCTATCCCTCCAGTTTTCACTCCAACCAAACAAATCCTAAGTGTGTGTTTGAGAAATGATTATAAAATAGTCTTTTACTTAGTTTATGTATTTTTGTGAGTCTCACAATACTTTTTGTCTTAACTTTATTTTGAATACTTTGACTTTTAAGTTTTTTTTGAAAATAAGCGAAGTTTTAGCTTTTGTGTGTATTTGGAAAATGATTATAAGCTAGATTTTTCGCTTATTTTATATATTGTTTGCATGCCTCATACTACTTTTTATCGCAACTTTATTTCAAATAATCTAACTTTTAATTTTTTGAAAATAAGCTAACTTTTAGCCTTTTCTTTCACATTATGCAAATAAGCTATCAAAAAAAGCAATTCTCAAATGGCTACCCTACAAGCCTCTTTCTTTCTCTGCCTATTCATAGCATACCCAGCTCATTCAAAGCTTCTACACTATGCTTTCAACTTGTTTTCCTTAACGTGGGTCTATATGTTAGTTCTAATCTTGAAGAGACAAGTTTGAATCTGATGAGTGAAGCTACCAACACACACACACACACACACACACACACACACTCTCTCTCTCTCTCTCTCTCTCTCTCTGTCTCTCTCTCTCTCTCATTATAGGGATTGTATTTTGAAATTAATTGAACATGAAACTTTGATTAAAATGGGTTTTTTTTTTCTGTTCATTTTTTGTGTTCAAAAGGCTAAAATATGAGTTTCTTGTTAAGTGTTTTGGTGTTGTCTAAGTGGTCTTGTTGATGTTTTGGACTATTGTTTGTTGTTATTTGGCCTATTTTTTTGGTTTAAGAGACCAGAGAATTTTTTTTAGGGGTCAAATTTAATTTTCTTAGGCTCAAATTCTAGACGAAAATGGACAGATCTAGCCGGTATCTTGCAAAAAATGGTTAAGATGGCAAGATCTCACCGAATTTTGGTAGGTTGAGGGTTTTCTCTACCCGGTTAGGTCGGTTCGAATGCGGGTTAAGCCTAAACCCAATCTGGCCTGATCCGTGAACAACCCTACATAAATGTAAGACCCACATATTATAAATTGAGAAGTTAGATATATCAATGTACCATATATGTATGTTGTAGGAAATTTCTTTTGTACCAAGAGGAGATTTCGTGAATGGTTAAGTCATCTCCTTCTAGCTACTACATTTATATAATAATATAAAAGCAAAATGTGTGACTTTTTGTTGACTATTCTTTATTGCGCCACATGACTATATAAATTTATGTCACGTATACATTTAGAAACACCAAACAGTTGTGCTTTTTATATTGCTTGTTAAATTTTAGTATCTACTCACCGTTTCACATAAAATGTATATATTAAAAAAAAAAAAAAATACTGTCATTAAGAAGAAAGCAACAGTAAGGCATAGGGAAGAGAATAAGAAATCCTATAAGGATAGCTTTCGTAAGGCATGTAAAGAAATCATTCAATATTATTATTGCTGCTGTTGGTGTGGCTTGATTCCTAGACCATTTTCACTATTTAACGGGGAAAAAAACCGACTTGCAAATAACAATTTTAGAGAAGACCCACAAGTTTCTTGTGTTTCTAAAAAATTTAAAAAAAAAATTTTTTAAAAAGTTGAGAAAAAGTTACCAAATGAATATGAACCACTATTTATACCTAAAGGATTATAACCCTTCAACAGACACATTTTCATTCAATATGCATCTTTTCGATCAATAGGCACATTTTCATTTAATATACACATTTTTTGTCAATAGACACATTTTCATTCAATATGTACATTTTCGATCAATAAGCATCTTTAATATATATCCTTTATAAAGGGTTATAACTTTTCAATAAGAACATTTTGGTATATCCAATTTAAAATGTTATGACCTTTCAATAGGCACCTTTGGTATATATATTACAACAGATATTATATATACCTATATATACAATACAAATTAAACTAGAAACACAACATTATGCTTCTTATTCCTTACACAAATTAAACTAGAGACAGGACATTATGTTTCTTATTCCTTTCCATAAACAACTAATAAATAAAACAACATTATTTTCCTTTACCCTGAAACTCATCTAGTAGCTATTCCTGTGCATCATACGGTTTAGCAACTAGTTATAAATAAAAGAGTGCACTAGTGATGTCTATCTTATGGACATAGGATAAACTAACTAATGATTATAAAATGTTTAGATAAACTAAAAATGGTTTGTTAAGATGGGATGCTTTAGAGTAATGCTATTTTCAATAACTTGGAATATTGTACAGTGGAGTTACCTGATATGACACCTTGTTTTTGGTATGTCAACCAGAGATGTATATCTGAAAGTAAATTTACTTGGGAAGATGCAATTAATCTACACTATAGAGATATTAAAATAAACAAATTTGCCCGGGAAGATGCAATTAATCTACACTATAGAAATATTAAAATATAACCGGGCCTACCACTGGGGCCTGTTTTCCTTTGCGGCGGCCCCCCTGGGGGGGGTGGGGGGGTGGAATTAATTAATATTCATTCAAAACCATTGTGTCAATTCCAAGAAAAAGAGCACAAATAAAAATGCCTAAATTTAAGCAAGGAAGGAAAAATTATATCATGTACCTAACGTATATGGCAAATCTCTCACACACAAGTGGATCTCACAGGTACACGATATCTTACCTTTTAAGTAAAAGCATTCACTTTCTAATTATCAATTACTTAAAAAAATAAATAATAAATAAATAAGTAAGAACATTCACAATAGCCTTGTGTGTGTATATATATATATATATATATTGGACTACTTTTAGCACTTGGCAATTCTGCTATGAATGCTCTAACCTCTAAATCTCTTGGTGATATATGAGGATCAAGTTAACAGTCTAAATAACAGGGTTGTAAACAAACTGAGTTTTATTCAAGTATTGAGTTTTTTAGTTCGGGTCAATACTCAATAACAATAATAAAATGTTCAAACTCTAATTGAATTCAAACCAAGCTTACAAACAATATTCAAACTCAAACTCATTCAAAAATTTGAACTCGGTTTGACTCAATTTGATTCATTAGTTAAGTCAAATTTAAACTCAATATCAAACTATTATCCAAGTCCAACACAAGTATATTATTAAGTCTATATAAAGTACATTATCAAGCTCATTTAGGTTGATTTTGGCATTGGCTTAAAAAGTCAGTTTTTTTTACTATGGAAAATGTTAATAGATGCCCCTAGGGCAATGGCTAATAATTCATTTAAAGAAAGTTTTTGTTAGAAAAGAAAAGAAAAGAAAAGAAAAACAATTAATATTTTGACAACTTATTCTATTTCCCATAAAAGTGATGTCAAAATTTTCCTAAAATAGATTGTTAACTATTACCTTAAGGGCACCCGTTAGAATGACCATTTTACAATTTAGCTTATTTTTTCTACTATTTATAGTCTCATTACACTTTTTGGTATTATTCATGAGTCCTACTATACTATTTCAGCTACATTTTAGCTTTATTTATAGAATATTCAGTAAAAAATTTCCAATTTCAACTAAATAAATTGTTTTCAAACAAACACTTAGTTTAGACAAGTGAACCCAACTTCCTATTAATTAAAGGCTTACTAAGATATTGGTTTTTTTTTTAAGTTCATATCAATCTTTTTAACAACCCTTAAATGAGCCTAAGCTTGATTAATTTATTTTTTATTAAGCCCTAATGTTTACAAGCTTGTTAATGAACAAATATATATATATATATATATATATATTACTTGGCTTGTTTATTAAACAAGTCCAAAACTAATACTCAAACTTAACTTGTTTGTAAATAAACAAATATGAACAAATTGTTCTTTGAGCCAAACCCGAGCTTTTTATGATTCATTTTCAACCTTACACATGCAATAAATATCTAAATAGAGGCAATAGCGTGCGTAGAAGTGAAACAGTTACTCTCATGATTCTGGCAATATTCCCGTTGATTGAGAGTGCATGTATTTCTCATTGTTGCACTGCAATTAACCACTTCATAATTCTCTCCGTTGCACTATAAACATTTCAGTCATTAAATGTGTTCACAAATTGAACTTGGCTGCTTGCGACGAATAATTTCATCAATTCACTTGGTCAATTTCTAGCTTCTGGGCCATTTGATTAGTTCATTAATTAAATTAAAGGCGGTGTGACATAAAAGTTGTGTGTACTAATTTTCTTCTCAATATAATCCATCATTTGGGCTTACGAATGCTAATAATTAGAAAGTAGTTGTGAATTAATCTTTACAGGAATATGCAAATCTTCATTCGTCATCGTTGCACTTGAACATGTACGTATACCATGTCATGTCAGGTCGTTACGTGACGACCACGTATCTCAAAGCATATGCATATCTATGCATGCACGTTTAGTTGGAATTAGACACAACTTCAATGGTAAGTTTGGTAGGAAAACTATTGAGAGAGAGATAAGTGTGTGTTTAGCTCCAAATTAAAAAGTAACTTATTTTATTATTTAGTTTATTTTTACTATTATTTATGGATTTTATTGTACTTTTTGAAACTATTTGTAAGTTTTACTGTACTATTTCAACTAACTTTTACTTTTATTTACTGTACTTTTAACAAAAAAAAATTAATTTTAACAAAACAAATGGATCTTAAACAAACCCTAAATTGTTTGGTAAAAGGCAAGCAAATGATTGACAAATTTTTCCACAGTCCCAATTTTCGTTGTACAGTATATATGCTTAGAAGTGGACACAAAGTAGGAGACTTCTTTGCTTGATAGGACAAGATAAGAGACTTGGGATGTGGCCAGAAGGAAAGTTTCTGCAACAAGATCATTATTGAAGTTAGTGGGCATTTAACAAATTATCTTTAAATATTTCTTTATAATAAGACTATGCAAATTTTAACAAATTTATCATAAATTACATCATTTTTATATATTTTTTAATTTCTATATATGCTTGCAAAATTTCAAAACAACCAAAGATTAATAATTATGTAACATATTGATCAGAAGTTGTGGTTTTTATATTTAATACAGATATGGATTTTTCATATAATTTTGTATTTATATTTTATAAGTATAGTTTTTATGTGACACATTGATTAGAACTTACTATGATTTCTCCATTTTTTTTTTTTTTAAAGAATGACAGAAGTAACTTTTTAAATATAGGAGTTGTTTGTAATATAATACTTTATTGATATCTTAACCAAAGGGTATACTAGTAAATTTGGATAATGGTTCAAATGCATAAAAATAAATAAATATATGCATATATATTATATATATAATGGTTATAAATTTTTCTTTAATGTTCAACGTCCAAACGAGAGGAGATATTCTTTTCTTTAATGTTCAACGACCAAATGAATACACATGTGAGAAATACATCACGTTTTTTACCTTATCTATTTTCCTACCCAACATTTTTTTTTTTTTTGGGCTAATGATTTGTCTTCCAAACCCTTTTTTTTTTTAAAGAGAGTTTCAATATATGATGTCTGCTCCTAAAAATATTTCTTTATCATCAAACTAAAATATTAATCGATTTTTTGTGTAGGTAAAAATTAAACTTTAGATCTCTTATTTAATCATCAATAACTTTACTAGAATTAAACTAACTAGAACCCATATCTATCTACAGAACCTAGAGATATGAAAATGGTGAAAAAATAGTTGCCAATAGTAAGAAATTATTAAAAAAAAAAAAAAACAGTCTTCAAATCGAACATGCTACCAAAAAATTGGCGGCCAATTAAAGGGATGTACAACACTGGACGGAAATTGCTCAAATGAGAAGTAACTCTGCCAATGGGAGTAATTTATCATTAATCCCGTGGAATTGTTACAAAGACAACCGTTTCTGCCAATTAAAATAATAAACAAAATGAAACTCCATTCACATGTATACAAGACAGAATTAATAAAAAAGGTTCAACTTGCTGTAGTAATGGTATGTTTTTTTGATGAACCAGAAATTTTATTAACCAAGAAACAAAACAACACTGCAGGCAGAGAAAGAGCCTCGGCTCTAATAATAGAAACAAAACAAGGAGGCCCCAACCCACATCAAAATAGCCAAAGAAGTGGTGACTTTTTTGTCCTAAACTCTTTGTCCTTGTATATATATATATATATATATAAAGAAGTGGTGACTTCTCAATCTGATACCACGCGCTGTGGATGTTTGTTCAGTAGAAAAGGACATATCACCTAATCAGCTCAATCAATGTGTTTGAGATTATCTGAATTTTCCAATTTATTTTCGATTTCAGCTTATTTTTACTACTATTTATAGGTTTTATTGCATTTTTTGATACTATTCATAAATCTCATTGTACTATTCAACTTATTTTTTAACCTTTTTTTGTACACTTATAGCAAAAAGTTGTATATTTCAGTTAAATAAGCTGTTTCAAATGGACACTTAATATAATAATTGCTTGCTTAGCTCGGTACATGGTTGAGTTAAATTCTAAGTCCACAATTCCACAATTATCACCTATCAGAAGGAAAAAAAAAAAAAAAAAAATCCACAACTAATTTATATGGCAAACTATGACTGGCTACTTGTTACTTTTATATAGATCGACCACTTTTTTCCACCACTCACATACAGCCACATCAAATAATTATGAAAATTAGTATGGAATTAATTGTGGTTCTAGAATATTTTTCACAATGGCATCTACTCGACATAACAAATATGGCATGTACCCAGCCCAACACAATCACCTACTCAGCTAAATTATTTAGTCAAGCAAATTTCCTATCAATTAGTAACCACAATTAATTATTTCAATTGGTATCTTCTAGTAATTCTAATGGCTACGTCTAGAGTTCAAATTTCCCTTCACCAATTGTAATTATCAACTAAAAAAAAAAAAAAACAAACATAATCTTTAGATAAAGAATCAATAAAGATGTGAGCCAATATATAATATCCTAAGATCAACACTAATGGTTATCTCTAGTGTAAGAGCATCTGTAGCTTAGCCAAAATTTAACAAATTACCCTTAAAATGCCCCGCATCAACCTCAACAAAAGTGAAAGTCAAACTAACTTTGAAACAGTAGTTATGTAGACACCTCATTTCATTCCAACCTATATCCAATCCCTCCGGTCCCAATGACGAGAAATCAAACCTTTGTCTAGTGTTAGCATGAGTGGGTAGATGACTAATAGTACATGATGGGAACTTAGCTTTCCATAATTTGTTGCCCACGGCCCTATCCAACCTCTGTCTAGTGTTAGCTTCCTCCAATTTTCTGTTATTCCAAGTGTAAGTGTTGCCTTTATAGCCCAAATCAATTAATTCACACTGTTCCAAAGCATGACGAAAATCCTCCATCTATTGAGAGTTAGCCAATCTAAGACTAAGATTTTCAGTAGAACAAAGTATAGCATTTAAATCCCCAATACAAACCCATGAACCATCAACAAAAGACTTGATATGGTTTAACAACGCCCAAGATTTAGTTTTCTAACACACCTTAGGCCAACCATAAAAACCTGTAAGGAACTAGGTAGAACCATCATCCTCAACTATCTTCGCTAAGATATGGTTGTCCGTTTGATTAATAACACAAGCATCCACTCCTTCCTTCCAAAGAAGAGCCAAACAACCACCCAAGCCCCATTTTTTAACAATGTACTGGTGGGGCATTTCAATATCCTTACACAATTTCTTGAAATCCTCTTTATGCATTCTAGTATCTATAAGAAGACACACCATAGGAGCTTGTTCCATCACCATCTTGTGAAGGCCACGAACTATCCAAAGGTTCCCAAGCCCTTAGTAGTTCCAACTTAGCAGCCTCATTGTTTCCAGCAAAGGTGGTCCACCTCCCTCGCCGATCCATTATTAGGCAAAGACCAATCAATAGAACACTTACTATGTTTAGGAGAAAGGCCCTCCACCAAACCTTTACAGACATCTAACTCTTGGTGAACAAAAGAACATTTTCCTAACTTTACATTGTATGAGTAGGCCTCATGATTGGAAAGCCCAAAATCCATACAAATAGGGGTATTCAAAACTGCAAAAACCACAAGTAAACTGCACCACAAATAACAATGCACCGCACCGCATGGTGCAGTGCAATTTGCGGTTTTATAATTAAAAAACCGCACTACATTGCACCCTCTCTATATATTAATATATTTATTTTTTTAATTTTATATATATTATTAATAGTTTAATAACCCTAGTTTTCAATAACAACAATAAAGTTTAATAATCCTAACAAGTGTTGATTATGAAAACCAACCCAAAATAAAGGAAAACTAGCTCAATAGGTTAAAACTTGACTCAAAACAAAGGGAAAAATCAGTTTTAGTCTGGGCATGAAAAACCTAAAATTTGAAAAATATACTAGATTCAAACTATTCAAACCACATCTTATACACCGCACTGCACATGTGACCACAAAAATGAGATGCGGTGCAATTATGATTTTAGCTAAATCGCGCCATAAGTGCAGGGCTAAAAATGGCCTAAAACAAACACCCCTACATATGAATATACCTTATCCAACCACTCTTAGACTTAGCAAAAGGCTAAACATGGTCCAACTCTTGAGAAGTTTGTGGGCTTAAGAAAACTTCCTCGGTAGCACATGGCACGTGATCCATAGTATCAAGTCTAGAAAAAGAATCCTTTACTAGCTTTGTAGGACCCGTTGAACCATCCTGCTGGATTCCATGCATCCCAAGATTCAGGGAACTGATAACCTGAAATTTAGGCATCAAATCTGTGATAATAAGAGACCTTCCTTGTTCAGAATGTTGACCTATGCCAGGGTTTTTCGCAATAGCATCATCCCAAACACCAGCCGTTCTAACATTTGCCGCCGACAGCACAACTTGGATTCAATCAGTGCGAAATGGCCCATCCTTATATCCATCCTCATGCTCGTTCTTCTTATGCCTCAGAGTATGACATCTATGTGAAGACCAGGGACATCCTGAGTTAGCCCAAAGCCAGTTACCATATTGAAATTCCCCCACCTCTTCACTTTTCTTCCTCTCAAAGTATGAAGCACAAGGACGTAAATCATGTCCTAACAGCCCACGGCAGTGGCAAAACATCGGGAGTAGCTCGTACTTGAAAGTAGCCCAAGTTCGAGACCCATCTGAAGCAACCAAGGGGAATTTGAATTCAAAGGGTAATTTGAACTAGAACAGATTTGAACCAACTTCAAGGATCTAAAGATCCTCATCTAGATAGGGCTGGCTCAACAATTTTGGAGGCTTTAGGCGAAAATTTTAAGTGGTTTTTTTTTTTTTTTAACTTTAAAGTCTAAATTTTTACAAATAAAAATTAATTTATTATATGGTTCAATAAATTAGTATCCCTATAATACAAATGAGTTGATATAATATACATCAAATAATTAATTGGTGTGATAATTTATAATAATTGATAAAGTAAGAGTTTGCATTAAAAAAAATGTTATAACTTATTAATTAGTGTAGGGTCATGTGGGGGCCAGCTTAGCTTAGGCCTTGTGTTGTTTTGGGGCTTGTGGAGAAAGACTGCTTAGTGCTGTGCGTATTGTGCAATCTTATCCTATCAAGTTGTGTGAATTGTTATTGTGCAGTATTTTGCATTTTAAGATACAATGTAACTTTTTTAATGCATTTTATTGACCAATAAAAGAATTTTATCCCCCGCCCCCAAAAAAAAAAAAGTAGAAACTAAAGAGAAAAAAAAAAACTAAAAAGCAAATTGCACTCTCTAAGTTTAATTGAAATTCATATCAGTCATTTGACTTTATTTTTATTCAATTGAGTCATCCAAGTTTTAAATTTATTCAATTTAAGTCTTCTGTCTAATTTTGTTAAAAAATTGTTGTTGGAAAAATTGTTCTCATATGAAAAAACTCTATAAAATTAAAAAAATATTTAATAGATTTTTTTATGTGAGAACTTTTTTTTATAATTTTTTTAGGCTAAAATGTAAAGTGCACCCACTAAATTTGACTGAAATTCATTTCTGTCTTCTAACTTTACTTTTGTTTAATTAATTCCTTTAAGTTTCAAAGTTATTAAATTCAAACCTTTTGTCCACTTTCATTAACAAATTTATCATTAAGTATGCAATTAACTAATGAAAAAAAAATGTTTTGAAAAAAAAAATTATTGCATCAAAAAATTTATAAATTTTTTTTCATGTGAAAATAATTTTTTTAAGGGCAATTTTTTAACAAAATAGGGCATAAAGCCTGAATTGAATAAATTTGAAATTTAAAGAACTCAATTGAATAAAAGTTAAGTTAGATGACTGAAATAAATTTAAGCTAAATTTAGATGGTGCAATTTGCATTTTAGCATTTTTTATTATTATTTAATTGCATCCTTAATGACAATTTTTAACAAAATCAGACAAAAGACCTGAATTGAATAAATCTAAAACTTAAAAGACCCAATTGAACAAAAATAAAGATAAAGGCTAGAAATGAATTTCAATCAAATTTATTGGGTGCAATATGCAGTTTAGCTACACCGAAAAAAAAAAATCCAAAAAAAGAAGAATACCCATGGGCCCAAAAGACAATGGGCCTCAAATCCATAGAACTCAAGTTATACGTAAAAACCTATAAGGAAACCCAGCCCATATATACACTGGGCTGGGCTGCGAGGCTGCGATTCTCTATAAAATAAAACACTTGTCCAATTACAAACCTCTTCTTTCGTTTGCTTTTTCTTGAATAAGAGCCAAAACCAAAACCAAGGTTTTACAAGAATTACAATATGTTGTAATGTAATACTTATTATTATTTATTTATTTTGTGACAATACAAGAATAGAAACTTGAAAACAATAGAATGAAAGTATTTTAAATAAAATTGTTTAAGTTGTAAAATTAGAATAAAACTCAAGATATATTTTAGGAAATATCTTAATCATATAATTATATTTCTTAAAAAATAATCTTTTTTAAATTTGAAAGAAAAATTAGTTATTTTTTATGATTTTTTTTATTTTCATAATTGTTATGTCCATATGGAAAATTTTTTTATTTGAAAATATATTAATTTTAGAAATCAATACACCTACTATATAATAGCTATTATAGCACTTTTAGAGATGAATAATTATTCCTCATTTTAAAGAATAGCTATTCATAAGAAATAATTATTTCCTGTAACAAAAATGTAATCAAACTATTGAATAGCTAAACTATATAAATAACTATTATATTATAGTATTTATTACAGTCTACCAAGTATATCCCTAAAGTAACAAAAGTAGGATATTTAGACTAAAAATGCACTGAGGCTAATATGACTGCTCTAATGTGCCATTTATCACGGTAACAAAATTCAAGAAAACGATTATTTATCACTTACATGCCAAAAAACAAACTAAAAAAGGATAGGAGTAGAGGAACAAGGTATGCATAAGAAAATCCTCAAAAAAACATTTCTCTTTTCCTTTGCAAAGAGAGTTTGATCTTTCACTTATTAAGCTTAATTCAGAGCGTCAATATTCTTTTGCTTCTTTTCTTTTGTAGGCATCCATCCTTTAAGTCAATTGTGCAACTAATTATATGTCACGGAATGTAACCATGGTTTTAAAAACTAGGCTGTTTGATGTGCATGAAATATATTAAATAAAGTACTCTCATATTTGCATAGTTAGCTTTACTTTTATGCTATTTTATGACCAATTATAAATTATCTTTGTTTTATAGTAGATAATAAAGACCATCCAGTACATGTTGAATGCTAGGTGGACTAGGCCAATTGTCAAGCCAACTTAAGAGCTAGCTATGAAAAGAATTTAACTTTCAACCTATGATGCCCGCTCTTGATAATTGCTCTTTATCATCAAACCAAAACACCAATTAGTTTTTAGTATAGGTGGAGAGCGAATTTCAAATCTCCTATTCGACTATAAAAGACTTACCAAATGAAACCCAAATTTAAAGTGCTAAACACGTGGCTTGCAAACATAAAGAACTCCTAGTTTAACTAGGACTATGTCATAGTGTTAGATGACTTTTCTCATATATAAAGGCTTAGGTTGGTATTTTATTTTTGCGTTTTATTTCAATTACCATGCATGAGTATCTAAATTTTCAATTAAGGTTAACGATAAAACTTTGTTAAAGATTATTAATATTTATTTATTTATGAGATTTGATTTTTCACATAATGGTTGTCTTTTAATGATTTAATTCTTTTTGCTTTATATTAATTGACTAAGATATGATTCTCAATATGAGTTCAATCATGTTTGTCTTATGATTTATGATTTATCTTAATTGATTAATGTTTAGTTTATTATTTCTTGATTTTAAAATTGATTATCTCTTGTAATTTCTTTGTCAATGAACATAATTGATAATTTGATTTTATATTTAGGAAGTGAAGAAGAGTATACCTTAAATTTTAAACTAGAGATTTTAATGAGAATATCTTCCATGATATATTATATATATCTTTGCTTAGATTAACTGATTGTTTATTTTATTCAATTTAAAAGCAACCAATTTTTATTAAACTAGATTAGGATTTATTTGGTTAAGATTTGATTAATTTTCTTTTGCTCATACAAGTCCCTGTAAGTTCAACCTCGCACTTACCAAACTATATTTCAGTACAAATTTTGGCGCCATTGTCAAGGACTTGGTTAGGAAAATATATTAGACTAATTAATTGAATTTTTCCTTTTACTATTTGCAGTTAGGATTAAAAACAAAAATATATATATAAAATAATAATAATAATAAATTTCATCTTTTTCTTGTTTATTTTATGCTTCTAGACTAGTCCTTGCATATATTTTCTTGTCTAGTTTTTTTTCTCTTTTGTTCTGGCTGATATTTGGCAAGAATTAAAATTTATAACAATCAACTTGATAAGGTACTTGTTCTCCTCTCCACCTTACTAACATTATACTTGTTTCTCATGTTGCATATCCATATCTTGCTCTCATATCTTTCTAGGCATATATTTGAGAGTATCATTTTTAACATTGAGGACAATATTTGGCTTGGGTTTGGGGGAGTGTACATGAAATTCTATCTTTCTTTTATTTTGTTTTTTATAGTTGTGCTGAAAAAAAAAATTAAAAAAAAAAAAAAATTGCCTAGCTTGAGGTTTAAGTTTTAATTTCATTATACTACTCTTGCATAAGGAAATTCACCACTTTCATACTCAATATTCATTGCGCATGCACGTAACCACTTAGACACAACTTGTTATTGAAGGATAAAAGTAATTAAAAAATCTTGAAGATAACAATGTGGAGATTGTAACCCCTATGAATTTCTAGCCAATCATTATGTTTGACGGGTTATTTAATTTTTCTAATCTTAAAGTTCATTTCACTACAAGAAAGTTTGCTATTTTCAACGGTTGAAAACGTCGAAAAAAGTATTAGAAACTGTCGAAAAAAGTATTTTCGACGGTTTAAGTGACCGTTGAGAACTGCCACTAAAAACTATGTCGAAACTTTTTTTCTACATCCTATGTGACCGTCGAAAAATGTAATTCACCTTTATCAACAATTATTAAAAGTCGAAATATTATTGAAAACTGTTGAAATATATGTTGGGTCTGTTTGAATAGAGCTTATTGTTGCTGAAAGTTGCTGAAAACTGATTGTTGCTGAAAACACTATAGCAAAATAATTTTTAAATATGTGAATAATACCGTGGGTCCCATTTTTAATATTTTTTAATGTATAAACAGTACATAAACAGTGCGTAAACAGTGTCGCACTGTTCATGCACAGTAAATTTTGTCTCCCAAAAATAAAAAAAGCCGGCCAAAAAAAAAAAAAAAAAGAGTGAAAACGTGCAGGACAAAACGCACCTCAACTAACCACGCTATCCAAACCCTCGCAAAATTTAATTTATTTTATCCACGGTTGATCAAGCTGTTGATAAAAACTATTCTCTCTTTAATATTTTTTTGACCACCTTTTACTACGGTGCCTGAAGAAAAAAACTAAAATCAAATACTTTTTAAATCTTTCTTCAACGGTTATAACAACGGTAGAAATAACTTTATGAATTTTCTTATTTTTACTCTACATTATTTTTACTCTACAGTTGCACTCAACCGTAGAAAATTAAGCTTTTATTTACATTTTTTAGTGACTATCGATATAAATATGTTGAAAAAACTCAAGTTTGTTGTAGTGTTTGGAAGTGCATAACATATTTCTCTTGTTGTAATTTTATTGTTTTTTCCTTTGGCCAAGAAAAAAAAATTCATTTTTATGTCACACTTGAGTCTTTTGAAGTTATGGATATTGAAAGAACTATACTAGTCTTTGAGAGATAAGATTAAGTCATTTTTGCTTACTTTGAGCCATAGATGGGGTTTTTTTTTTTTTTTTTTGATACATTGTCGCCAGTCACACTATTGAGCATTTTAATTAGCGAGCTTTCTTTCTTAAAGCCCGTTGTCCATTGTGTTTCCAAGTAGGAATTTGATCAAAAAGTGATTACATATATAACATTTGGATGCTGTATTAGTTATATCAACATCACAAACTGATTTGACAATCGATTATGCCACACACAGGAACAAGATTTTATTTTGGCTCAAAATAGAACAAGCTGGATTATTCATGCTGGAAGTTACAACTAATAGTCTAATATAGATGGAGTGGGAGTCGAGGCTTTAGGACTGCAACAAGTGGGGACTTTCTAGGAGTAGATAAACCATAAACTTCTTCCATGCTCAAATCTCCTGGCTTCACATTGTCCGGCAATTTCCATTCAAATCCATGTAACAGATTAGCCAAACTCGAACTAATCATCTTTAGTCCGAGGCTGTAGCCAGGGCACATTCTCCTCCCTGAACCAAATGGCAAAAGTCCAAAATATTGTCCCTTCACATCAATATCCTTGCCCAAGAACCTATCTGGATAGAACTCTTCAGGTGCATCCCACAGTGAAGGATCTCTCCCAACACTCCATGCGTTTACGAAGACTCTAGTTCCTTTATATATTTTGTAACCAGCTACATCACAATCTTCAAGTGCTAAATGTGGTGCAAGCAATACAACCACAGGATGTTTCCTCATTGTCTCTTTCATAATTGCATCAATATATGGAAGTTGCGGAATGTCTTTCTCTTCCACCCACCTCTCTCTTCCAATTACTCCATCGAGCTCTTCGATTGCCCTTTGTATGAGGTGTGGTTGATTTAAAAGTTCAGACATTGCCCATTCCACAGTCGTTGCAGAAGTATCTGTGCCCCCAGCTATTAGGTCCTGAGTTTGATGCACAAAACCAAAACCAAAAATATATATCAATTGATGGGGTGGACTTGAAACTTAAAACTCGAATGGTTGGTGAGTAAAATCATTTGTCCATTTTGGAGTGTTCCATTTTTACGTTCCTCATAAACTATAACATGTCATTTATTTATTTATTTTCATTTTAACTTTAGTTAGTTTATTTAAAATTTAAAAAAAAAAATGTGTGACAAGTTGTAATTAGTGAGAAGGTTATGATAATATAGAAGAATTAAATTTTGGGATTATGGTTTGGTTGCATTTTGATAGGGACATTGGCCAAAGGTCAAGTTTTTGGTGGTTTGAGAGAAGGAATTGGGTTTTGTGTTTCTAATTGTAGCGTGCTTTGTTGGTTGGTGGCAGGTTTGAGACCTTTGTGGGATACCGATCAGTTATGGGCAAAGAAATTGGTTTGGAAAATTCATATTTACTTTTTTGTAGTTTAATGTTTTCATTTGTTTATTCATTAGTAGTTTAGGATAAAAATTCTAAATTTAAATGTAGAAGTGTATGTTTGATTCATAACTAATGATTCAATCATGTAACGTTGCACATACAAGAACTATATAAAATGTTTTGCATTTTGATGAATCCTAGATGGGTTTAGAGAACTGTAAAAGGAATAATATTGTACATAAACTATATAGAATGATTTGCATTTTGATGAATCTTAGATTGGTTTAGAAAACTGTAAAGGATTACAATATATAATTGTGTGATTCGCAATATATAATCGTAGCTAGAAAAGTATAGGACACTGCAAAAATTTGTCCTTTATGTAATTCACTAGTGGGATAACATATATTTTGTTCACATACCTTCCCCGAGTCAAACAAGAGAAAAATAATAATAATAATAACTGAAACAGAAAGGTAACAGTGGTACCTGAGTGAAACCCTTTACACCCTCATAGGTTAACTTAACGTCAAGATCAGGATCATCACTTAGCTGCAATAATAAATCCACCATGTCCTTTGGCACAAAATGCTTCACTCTTTCTTTCTTTGCTTTGATTTCATCAAACACATGGTCATAGAATCGATCAAGTTTTTTCTTTAAGGCCTTCATTCGCTTCACGTACCCTTGTAAGTCCAAAAAATTGAGCCATGGTATCCAATCCCCTATATTGAAGACCCCATTTAGCAAGAACACCTCGTCTAGCATTTCTTGAAATTCTTCAAGCGTCACAATCGAAGTTTCATGTTTGGACTCACTAAAATACTTCTTACCCAGTACAATTCTGCTTATAATGCTTAGAGTAAGATGGGAGAGATGATCTTTTAGCATAATTGGCTTCCCTGTCAAGGTGCCAAGGCGTGACACAAAGGCTTGCATTTCTTCAACACGAATATATTGAAAGGTTTCGAGTCGTTTTGAGCTAAACAGCTCAGAGAGGAAAATCTTACGCCCTTGACGCCAATAGGGTCCATAAGGTGCCCATGTAATATTGAGATAGTTATAAGTAATATATTTACCAGCAGCAGTTTGGGGTCTAGAAGCAAAGACATGGTCATGTGTCTTCAGGATTTGCTTTGCCACTTCTGCAGATGATGCAACCATAACAGGAAAGGATCCAAACTTGAGTTGCATAATTGGTCCATATTTTTGGGCCAATTTGTGAAGAGATTGATGAGGAAGAGGACCGATAAGGTTTAGATTGCCTATGATAGGCCAAGTTTTGGGACCTGGAGGAAGTTTTAGTTGGTTTCGTTTGAAGGGTAATAATAATTTTGAGAGGAAAGCTAAAGCTGCTAGGGATGTCATTGCTAAAAGAGCCCAATAGGGAGACTCCATTGGTGGGAATTTAATTTGGGTTTATGGTAATGAGATTTTGAAGGGAATTATGGGTTTATATAGTCGAATAAGCTAGTGTAATGCTTCTTAGGGCCTTTCAATGTTCAGTGCATAGTTACCTACCGCATATTCGTGATCATGAATATGCAGTAAGTAACTATGCACGATGGGGCCTTCTTAGGCCCTTTCAACGTTTTCTACAGTAGACCTTTCTAAAAGGACCTGCAAACCGACAAAAATTATATGACATACTTGTGCTAATAATTTTTTTTCGGTTAGCAGGTCCTTTTAGATAGGTCTAGTGCAAGGACGGACCCAAGTGGGGGCCCGGGCCTCTCCCGGTTCAAAATTTTTGTTTTTTTAAGTTATTTTGTATTTTATTTTTGTAGTTCGGCCTCCTTCTCTCTAGTTAGTCTAGTTAGCCTAATCTAAATAGTAACTATTCATCCCAAAAACTTAATAAAAATAATAAAAATATTCACAATAATGATTGTATTTTAGCAACAAAAAAAAAAAAAACTATTCTACCAACAAAAAAAAAAAAAAAAAAACTGTATTATTAGAGAAGCTAAAGCTACTTTTTTTCCAACTAAAGTAAACTGGTATAAATACCTAGTGACTATAGCAAGTTATTAAAAATAAAATCTAATATTTTATTAAGATTATAGTTCTTCTTTCAATTAAAAAACTCAAATTGTCTCTCTTTTTTATTATATTAATGAGTTATTTATATTATTTTAAATGAAGTAATAAAAAAAATAGAACATTTGATATTGGGTGTATTATAAATAAAAGTGAGGTGGTAAAATAAATAAAGTAGCTCTTTAAAGTATTAAAAGCTACAATTTTTAGTACTATCACTGTGAATGCTCTAATTTCAACAACAACAAAAAAATTCCTAACCAGCCTAGTATTAAAAAAAAAAAAAAAAAAACTTTTTTTTTTTTTTTGTCTTTGTTGATAGATGATTGCATCTTAATGTATTTAGAAACAACAATTTTGTTTATTTATAATTTTGTAATACTATATAGATATCTATTTGGAGGTTTTTTTTTCCTTTATACTCAAGCTCCCGCAAGCTTAAAATCTTAGGCCATCCCTAATCTAGTGTAGAAAATTTGTCATATAAAACATACTTGTGCTAATGATTTTTTGGTTCTTTTGCTAACTGTGGGTCTTTTTAGATAGGTCTAGTGTAGAAAATTTGCCATATAAAAACATACTTGTGCTAATAATTTTTTTTCGGTTTTTTGCTAATTGTGGGCCCTTTTAGGTTTCAATTAGATAGGTCTAGTGTATTATCATGCGCTTTTTGGAGGTTCAGGTGGGTTTTTTTTTTTTTTTTTTTTTTTTCTTTTAATGTTACTGGGGCTTTTATTTTTGTGGGTGTGGGTTGAATTTCTAAGATAATTGTGGGCTGATTTTGGTGGTAGAAGTAGGCCGTGGGTGGTGGTGGGCTGTGTGAAGTAATGGGTGATTGGTGATGGTGGGCTGTATATTTAATATTTATTTATATTATTGTAGTTTTTTATGTTATTTTAATGTATAGTGAATATATTATTTTATTGTATTGTTTATATTATTTTGTTGTGTTGAAAGTTAAAATAAAACTATTAATATTGGATGTTTTGTAAAGTGAAGTGGTAAAATAGATAAAAGGGTTTTTTGTTGTACCAAATTGCTAAATCTATAGCTCCACTCCATCAGTGTGAATGCTCCTCCGCAATGTAGAGCAATGAGACATAGTGTGTGTTTGGGTTAGGATTAAAAATTAAAATTATTTTACTATTTAACTTATTTTTACTACTATTCATGAGCCCCACTACACTTTTTGGCACTATTCATGAGCTCCACTGTATTATTTCAACTAACTTTTACTTTTATCTACAATACTTTCAACAATAATTTTTCAGTTTCAATAAAATAAGCAGTACCCAAACACACCCTAATCTTCCTTTGTATATAATCCTCTCTATTACGTGACAAAGTCACGTGTCCTTCTAATTTTCCCATTTGTCAATACAAATACTCGTACTTGAAAAGGGTGGTGTACTATCATGTATCAATGAGACATAGAGGTAGCATAGGTAGTGCAAAAACACATGGGTATCTAATGCATATCCTTAACACCCCGTTTGAGATTTCATATATATTTGGGTACAAATGAATAAAATTTTTCTTTTCGTTTATTACTTGAATGTTTTGCAAGGAAAATAATGAGAAGTAAAGTAACCTTTTTTTAGGGAGCAAAATTACGGATTTTTGTTCGGAATTTTTTAGTAGCATACTACTAATTAGCACTCAGAAGTCAGAATACTAACAATTCTAGACGACCAATTGAGCATCTTAAGGTCATTTATTACTTGATTTTCTTCTATTCTTTTGAACAATCACAAGTTCATAACATTCATAAAAATTATATATAAGTATATAACAAAACTAGACTACTTTCACAAGATAATATACTATTAAAAAAATTAAATATAACAAAATCACTATAAGCAAGTATAAAATAAATAAAATTTAAATTAAACTAAACTAGCCTAGACTAGACTACTATAGTCAAAAATAAATTCAAACTCACTTTTGTACCTCTGAACTACATAGAAATTGAATAGAAGAAGAAAATAATCAAATATATCATAAGATAATAAATAGAAATTGAACTAAAATAGAAAATATGTATGAAGAGCGACTACGAGTTAGACTTTATGAAAAGAGGAGTGGAGGGAAGCTGTGTATGAAAGTTAGTAAAAGTTATGGCTAAAAGTAATTAAAAGAGTAATTAGAAGTTAGTTGCAAGTTAGTAAAATATATAGGCATGTGTTGATCTGCTGGGAAGAGGAATGGGAAAGATTAATGGCCTGTTTGGAAGTTTAGAGAGGGAGGAGAATAGAGGGGAATAGAGAGAAGGAGAGTAGTGGGGAGGAGAATAGAGAGGAATGATTACTCTCCACCTTATTTGGATGTTTTTAAAATTAAGTACGGGGAGAAGAGTAATTAGTCATTCCTCTTGTTTTGATGTTTTAAAAATTAAGATGGAAATGGGAGGAAATGATTAAATATTTTTAAATAGACAAATTTACTCCTATTTGAAAATAGACTTGCAACATTGGTCTATAATTAATTTGTTAGATTAAATAATTATGACTATAACATGCAATATTTTTTTGATAATTTTTTTCTGATGTAAATTAAATAATCAACATTGATCTATGATTAAATATATATTTTTTTTCCTTTTTTATTATACTTTAAAAAAAAAAAAAAAAAAAACATCCTTAATTGATAATAATTAAAATAAGAAAAAAATTTGCAAAGAAAACATTTGCTTCAGGGCTATAGTACATGGTGTTAAGCAGGTCATGCCTCATATTTCTGTGCCACACCATTCTCATTCAAGTTCATTTTCAAAATCATCACTTTCTTCACCTCATTCAGTAGATAAACAAAAAGGTATTTTTATTGAAGATGATGTGGCAGGACCATCTTCCTCAATCAACTATTTGATGATGAAACACCAAAGAAATGCACTGACTTCGAAGAAGGATCAAACCAATCCTCTAGCTGGCTCCTGAAGTTTTGAAATTATTAGCATGTTTCCTTTGTTTATGTCATTGTAGCATGTTTGCTTGTTCAATATGTAGAAGTTATGTACTTGTTCCTCAATACTAGCTCCAAAATCATGCTTCATGTTGTATTGGAGCTGATTAGCAAAATAAAAAATGTAATATTCTGTATTAGCATGTATTTATTTGTTATCCTTATCTTTTAGTCGAGTAAAAGGGAAATGGAAGAGGGAGGGAGGGAATTAGAAAGGCACAATGTGATATGCTTTTACAATATGTAAAGGCTTGTGATTCTAAGGATAGATAAACGTTCAATGTGCATCAGCTTAAAATAAAATCTAGGGAACCAAGTTTGTCAATGCCTTTATGGCCTGTTTGGAAGTATAGAGAGGGAGGAGAGTAGAGGGGAATAGTTTCCCTCCACCTTGTTTGGATGTTTTTAAAATTAGTAAGAAAGAAGGGAGTAATTAGCCCTTCCCCTTATTTGGATGTTTTAAAAATTAAGATGGAGAGGAGAGGAAATGATTAAAATAGACAAATTTACCCCTATTTGAAAATAGACTTGCAACATTGGTCTATGATTAATTTGTTAGAAAGGGTAAATTAGGGAATTTATTTGGATAATAATTTATCTACTCTACTCTCCCTCCAAATCTCTCCAATTTGGAGGAATTAAAAATGAGGGATTACAGGGAGTTGAAACCCCTCCAAACCCCTCTCCCTCCTTCCTTAAAAAACTTCCAAATAAGGTAATTGGATTACTCTTCCTCCCTCTACTCTACTCCCTCTCCTTTTTTAAACATCCCAACATGCCATTAGACACTGTTTAATTTAGTAGCTTAAGGGAAAAAAGAGAGGGGGGGGGGGGGGAGGGAGTGGAGTCAGAGCTGTGTAATTACAGACAGATTTATGAGAATTAAAGAGCTTCTAAAGGAGCATCCTCTATCCTGAAAAATTCTTCCACTTCACTGTTCTTCTTAACTCAAATCCTATTCTTTCCTCTTAGCAGTTAAGTGCCAGTGTTTTCTGACAACCCTTATTAAGTCTGTTTGGATAAAACTTATTTTGCTGAAACTAAAAACTAAAAATTGAAAACACTATAGCAAAATAATTTTTAAATGTGTAAATAGTACCGTGAGACCCATTTTTAATGAAAAAGTTGCTGAAAAATGAAATTTGTGGGTCCATGAACAGTGCATGGCGTGCATTGTTCACAGGAAAAGTCAAACTTTTTGGCTAAACAGTGGGAACAGTAAAAATAGCTCCAGATGAGGTCGACATAGCTTCACCAAAAAAAATAGCTCCAAATGAGGTCAACATAGCAGAAAAAATATTTATGAGAAACAAGGCAGGTCAAGACAAAACCAGAAAAAATAGCTCCAGATGAGGTCAACATAGCTTCATTCAGATGTGAAAAGTATAAAAGATGAACTTAAGCAGACAAAGTCTTCAAGCCACTGAAAAAAGGGTAGTGTTACAATAAGCTATGACCATATCTGTAATTGCCAACAAAAAATTGTTTCAGAAAGACCATGTGATTCCTAGGTGATACACAAACAGCATCATAAATCTTAGTGTCCAGTCCCTAAAGGAATCGACAAGCAGCCCACCCAGTTCCAAGGACAACAACCCTTGGCTTTTCACCAGGCTTGGTTGCTTCTAGTCTTGGATACCTTGGCTCGTCATACTCTGAATCAGACACATCTGCTACCATCTCAACAGCAGGAGAATGATAATGTGGCATTACCCTTATCCCCCTGCTCCAAAATCTCATGTGATTTACATTTTTAGTGCTGGAAAAGTATGACAGATTGCTGTATTCCCTGACATTTTTAAGGGAAGGCATGGACCATTAGCACGATGATACACCCTCACAAAATACATCCTCAGTTCTGTTACAGCCAAAGGAGCCTCCTGACCTTCTCAAGCCACTCCTAGCAACCCTTGCCAATGCCATTTGATGAGAGTAGTACTGGGTGTTTATGATAGCAACACCTGATACCTCTTGATCTTATATCAAGAACCAGATTCAAAACGCTTGACCTATTGAACTTACACCAAAGAAGACGAGAATTAAGCAATGCAAATTGCAACTATGATAGAATGAACCATCAACAGGCAGATCTATATATATATGTGTGTGTGTGTGTGTGTGTGTAGCAACTAATTTGAATACTCCCAAATACATAAAGCCAATATGTTGTTAGAGGACTTGTTCAAGCAACACAACTTTAGAAATAAAACAACAATTCTTTCTAAGGCTACTTCCTGACAAGAAAACAAAAACCAACTTGGCTACGCTCATCATCCGATGGTAGATACAAAGAATTTTTTTTTTTTTTTTGTAAAATTATAAAAATTAACTAAAGACATAAACAAGAGCTTTCCCTACATAACTAACCACACTTAAATAGTAACAGGTGCATTTCATGCAACTTACTCTTTTTCGAATTATATCAAACATGACTTGATTAATAACAATGCCAACAATTGTAAAACTGAACAGATTTATGCAATTAACTTTCTAATTCATTCATGAAACATAATAAATGGCCAAGATGCCCACAGAGTCCAAAAATGTTGGAGCTTCTTATATTCGCAATTAGGACATGCACACAGGTGCAAGTGCACTGGTCTCATCTCTCGGAATCAGCTGATTGAATAAGCCTGGCAGATCTCAGGTTGTGTTTTATATGTTATTAATTATATAGAGCAGGGCACAATCTAATCATATGAAAATCTTTCATGATGTTGAGTAACTCTGGATAACTCATTGTTTAGTTTCAATCATTAGATTCCTTCACGATGACATATAAAAAAATAAAAATAAAAATAAAAAGCAAAGAGAGAGACAACTACACAGTGAGATGCTGCACAAACTCATGTGAGTTTGATCATACACAATCAAACAAGCAATTTATCAACCACATTGTGAGCAACTCTTTGAAACTTTAAAATTCTAGTTAAAAAAAAAAAAAAAAAAAAAACCATTCACAAAAAACAAGAAATTACCCAATAAAAATCACAAACACAAACCAATAATCAAAAACCTGACCATAAAATCAAACTTACACAGAATAAACAATCACAAAGCCTAGGTTTAACCATATTTCATCCATATATAACGAACTAAAAGGATTGCAAATGTTTAGATAAAAATAAACAAGAAACACAGATCCATATGTAGCTACAATATGCAAATTTATGCAAGTTCAAAATATAGACTCACTCAAGCACTTTATCAAACACGTTATGAGCAATACTTTGAAACTTTAAAATTTAAGAAAAAAAAGCCCTCAGATCCGAAACCCACCCACAAATAACATGTTATTACCCCATAAAATCACAATTAATAAGAAATACCCAATGAAATCACAATTTTAAGAACATAGTTATTTGATCCAACTCAAAAGAAACCCATGAAACAGAAATTAAAACAGAATTTACCTTTGTGAGAGAATGCTAGCGTGAGAGAGAAGAGTGAAAGATAGTCCAAGAGTGAAGAAGTCGTGAAAGAGAGAGAGAGCGTGAGCTGAGAGAGCTAAGAGAGCTTGAGAGAAATTTGTGGGTTACAAATCTCTTTTTTTACCGTTACAAAACATTGTAATTTTGTTAATATAATAAGGGTAAATTAGGTAATTTTTTTGGTCAATAATTTATGTACTTTACTCTCCCTCCAAATCTCTCTAATTTGGGGAAATTAAAAATGAGAGATTAGAGGTATTTGAAACTCCTCCAAACCCCTCCCCCTCATTCCTTAAAAAACTTTCAAATAAGGTAATTAAATTACTCTCCTTCCCTCTACTCTACTCCCCCTCCTTTTTTAAACATCCAAACAAGCCATTAAGTGTTAAAAGAGTCAGGATTTGGGAATGGTGAAATTTGTGGCTGTGTTGGGGGGGGGGGGGGGGGGGGGCACAACAAATGTACAACATAGTTCTCCTCATGCCTTATTTGAGTTATTTATGAAGTGATATAAGAATGAATGAAAATGAATCAATTTGTAACAACATGCCATTATTTTCCTCCTTAAAAAAAAATCATTTATTCAAATTATTTCGAAAAGAAAAGAGTTCCCTTCACCTAAACATTTTAACTAGATGGAGATTATAATATTATGATAATAAATTATTTATTATCATGGAATTGGTTTTATTTCATATTACACAAATTCACCCTATACTGTAGGGGTTTTGTATTTTACACCCCTAAAAGTGCACTAGTCTAATTATTAGATGCTAATTACGACCCCTCTAAATTTAGTTACGGCTTGATTAATTTTAAGCTAATCACAATTAGTACGAAATTTACGAAATTAATTAATTGATCAACCAAAGCTATAAGGCAAAGCATGGATAAGTATAATTGAATAAAGCAATCAAGCTAAGGGCAACAAGTAAAGGGATGCAAACCAAAGATAACACCTAATGTGTTATCAAAAAAGAAAATTGAAGGGACTCGGATTCAAAACAGCTCCACGCCCACGGCCTTCCAAGCTGAAAATGATCCACTAGTAAATAAGCTGGAATACAAGGATAATCAAAGAGACTTGATCTATCCACTATATTTAAGCTCTCCAAGCTTCTGCTACCAACAGACAACTCAGAGTCTTGTCTTCACTAACTTTCCAGATCCCACAATAACTCTTGATTGCACAACCACGCCTTACTGGATGAATATGTGGTTAAGCTCCAATACTTCCCAAGCTCCAAAATACTCTCACCACTCAGATTGTGCATGGGTTATGTTTGGATGAAAACTCCTCTCATTGTATGAAAATGGGAGAGAGAAGAGAAGAAACTACAAGAAATTCTTTCTTAAGAAATAAGTAGCTCTCTCTCAAAACCAGATGTTTTTAATCTGTAAAACCCTTAATCTCTAGGTTAAAAATTATGGGAAAAAGATGTATTTAAAGATGAGGAAAAAGAGGCACAGCTAGTCCAACAAAATAGGTTGTTAGTGTAACTCGTAGGTCACTTGCAGGTTGACCAACCCGTGAGCTACTCGCAAGACACCCTAACAATAATAGACTTTTGAAGTTTGAACTTCCTCACGTGCCACTAGCCAAAAATTTTGAAAACATTAAATTTTGATCAAAAGGCACTTGGGACTTTATCAACTCATGAGTGACTCTATTCCCTTTTTTTTTTTCAAAAAAAAAATGAAATTTTGAAAATCTAAATTAAGTACAAAACATAGTAACAAAAGGATTAAACACAAGATATAGAAAATCACTTCCATAGACAAAAATCAAAAATCTTTTTTATTTAATTTCAACAGGCTTAAGCACACACACACATTGAATTCAAATGAGTACAACCACACAAATGAGATAGGAATTTGATGAGTATTAGACTCGTGTGTCATGTGTGAATATCAAATGTGAATTAGTCCAAAGTTCTAGAATGATGTTTCAATGACCAATTCAAACAAGTCATACAATAATGACACTTAAACATGAGAGACCTTTAACATGAATAGAAAATAGCATATATGACCCCTCACATAAAAAAATAAAAAAAAAGTGTTGAAATTGAAGTTGGCCAGCAAAACATTCTTGGAATACGATATTCATAATCTCGGAATTCACGAAAGTTCAATCTCAATTGCACCAATATAGATATGAAATGATGATTTTGTTAAAGATGAGAATAAAATAATATAAAGAATCGATAGCAAGAAAGAGAGAAGAACACAAGGGATTACGTGGTTCGGCTAATAGCCTGCATCCACACAATAAAGTCCTAGCAGCTACATATTTACTGTATACTCAAATCAACGATTACAATAAACCCTTGATAGGGTATATATAGAGAATAGAAGCTAGGGTTAGCCCATTATGGACTTACAACATAATTGGACCTCTTGGGCCATTAAATCAACATAAACCCAATACTTTAACACTTCACCTCAAGTTGGAGCTATAGTACCCATTTGGATTGCGTTTCTGGTCCCCAGTGTTTGGCATTTTTTTTTTTCTTTCTTTTAAGAAATTAGTTTTCACATGATTATGCACTATTCAGTGGGTCCTGTGCACTATTCACAAGACCTACAAACCTCTTTTTTCAACAAAACTTTCATTAAAATGGGTCTCACGGCACTATTCACACATTTATAATTATTTTGCTATAGTGTTTTTAATTTTTAGTTTTCAATAAAATAAGCAGTATCCAAACGGACCCATAGTCATATAAGTACATTTTGTAACACACAACTACCAACTTGCTTAAAAAGACTAAAAACAATGTGAATGTTGACACTCCATTTTGCAACCCGCATTTAATCTCACATGGAGGGTAAAAGGGTAATTTCACCTTGGAAATATGCATCTTAATTCTGGCAATTAGATCTTTAATCCCATTTCACCAAAATGATCTTGATATTGTAACAATCAAATCAACTGGTCATTAGCCCTAATCGAACCATCAAATTAAAAGTTATCATCAAATCAAGTTTTAATGGCCGAGATGCACTATCACAAATTGAGTCCAACTATATGTGATTATGAACAATTGATTCCAATTTGTTATAATTATAATCAATTTGAGATTAATGACGTGTCATAATTTGATTGGCTAAGACTACATTTTGTGGTAAGGTTGCACACACTTAATTAATTAGATAGTCAAACATTAATTATTCCATGAGTAATTTATGCAAATATATTTTTAATTAGGGTAAATTTGGAACTAATTAAGTCTGAAATGGGAGTGATTGAAGCCTATTAATGTTGATTGAAAACTAATTTGGGACCTATTAATGTTAATTGTGCTGAAATTATTTTCTAACAAATGGCCTTTGCTCACCATTTTGTTGATATCTCTCAGAATATTTTGAATCTGTGAATGACATTAATTTTCCCAGAAACCAGACATCCGGAGCTTCAATTTGAACACAAGAATGAGACAATTCCGATCAGAATTAAGTAAGATATGATTTTTTTGAAATTTTGCTAACTCATTACTCCCACAATCTCTACATTTAATGCACCAAATTTTCCCAAAGTCTAAAATAAGGTCTAGATTCATGATTCACTCTAATCATTTGTCAAGACTCATTAAATGACCTTCCACTCATATTTTCTCCACCACTACTATATAAACACCCCCTCCATTCCAACACGGAAATACCATCTCTTTTCCTCTCTTGAGTTCTACTGAAATTAAGTAATCTTGTCATATCTTGATCTTCTTGAAACTCAAGGTATTGAGTGAGACTTATTCTTCCTCTCCTAGTTCTTTTTTTCTACTCCACCCTTAAGACTTTTGCCAAGAGCCTCCTCCTCCACCATGTGGATCTTACATGCAAGTATAATCTCTATCCTTAACTCGTTTTTCATGTTGCTATAATGTTAATTTAATATTAGAGCATGCTAGTTTTTATTTAAATTCTTTGAATATGTTTGAATGTTCTTAAATGTTCTTATGTGTTCTTCACATGTTCTTAGTTGTTCATCACATATTCATGCATAACGCTAGATTTGATTTTAAATCCATATCAAAAATATGAAAAAGACGTGTCTTTCATAATTCTTTCAAAACCTTGAATCTAGGATATCACCATCCACACACATTCACTAAAATTTAATTTTCAATTCATATGCAATGCTTAATAATTTGAATTAGGGTTTATTACATGCACACACATTAAATTTAACATACAAATTGATTGACATATTGGATGATATGATATGAATGTTAGCCACCATAGTCTAGAAGACCGGTTTCACCAAGTAAGATGGATACTTAATACCTTCTCATCTTGTAACATAGTCTCCGAACTTAGATCAAGGGTTAATAAATCAATGCTTATCCATGTAATTTACAATTTCTAGATTGTAACTAGGAAACAAAGCCACATACTTTATCTTAGATTGTATCTAGAAACAAAGTCATGTAATTTCTTATGATCAATGTAAATTCATTTGCAAATCAATAAAATGAGAAATTTTTCAATTTTGGTTTTCTTATTTATTCCAATAATTAAATAAGTGGAGACTCTATTTTAAAACCCTTAATTTAAAGGAAAAATATATAATCAATCGAACCTCCATTTTGAGAGACAATAACACGACTCCACCCATTTACTTGGATTTGGCCTAACATTCAAAAAACGGGTCAAGGGCGTGGTCTTTCACAATGAACCAACCAAAATTGAAGCTAAACCGACCAAAAAATGAGATGAACCGGCTGAAGATCTTCAATACCAAATAACAGAGGTTTTATAGGGGTTAGGTTATCCTTATCATGGGTAAAGGACATCCAAAACCTATACCCAAACAACCAAAATTACCAAACAAATCTAGATAGGGAATAGCCAAAACTTGTATCCAAACAATGCCTTATCCAAACAAATGTTATCCCTATCCAGGAGTACATTATCCTTATCCTGGAAGGAGAATAGCTCACACTGTGAACCAAACAAGGATATTCCCTATCAACTCTAACCAACAACCATATCGATGGCCTCGAAACTCGCTGGTGACAAATGTAGCGGTAAAAAACAACTCTGGTGACAACAACCAACAACTCTGGCAACAATAACAACCACTAAAAAAACCACCCCAAAACTACTAGAAACTACCGAGATCGAGGAAAATCCACTCTGATCTCCGGCAACCAACTGAAACCCATTAAGGAGTATCAAATTTGCTAATAACACTCTAGAAACAACAACCAAACAACAAAGAGGCCGCCAAGAACACCAAAAACAACTGAAATCGGTAGAGGATGGTAGGAAACCACCATTAATCTGCCGAGGGCAACAAAAAATGGAGGCCAACCACCGAAATCTACCAAGTTGGGTTGCGATATAAGATCTAAATCTCAGTTCAAATCTGTGTGTATAGGTTGGATTTGCAACACCAACAAACACAACAAAAGAAAGCCACTAGTGACAACCAACGGGAATGACAACGAGTCGAGAACAACAACCAACAAAAACAACAACAAATTTGCCAAGAATAACCAACAACACAACAACCCCTATGCACTGAGATCCAAACCACACCCCTGGATCTTTCGATACACCACCCCTAAGTCCAAATTTACCCCACTACTACTCGACTAAGCCTCCTTACCTCTTCACAATCATCCCATAAAAGCCAAGCTTCCTCAAATTTGAAACCACGAGGCCCATAAGGCTTTATCTGGTTACCAGTAACTGTTTGTAGGAAAATAGACAAGTGATCTGATGCATGAGTGGGTGGATGAGTAACAGTACATGATGGGAACTTAGCTTTCCATAATTCGTTGCCCATGGTCCTATCCAATCTCTGTCTAGTGTTTGCTTCCTTCAATTTTCTGTTATTCCAAGTGTAAGTGTTGCCTTTATAGCCCAGATCAATTAAATTTCCAAAGCATGGTGAAAATCCTATATCTGTTAAGAGATAGCCGGTCTAAGACTAAGCTTTTCAAAAGAACAAAATGTAGCATTAAAATCCCCAATACAAATTCATGGACCATCAACAAAAGACTTGATATAATTTAACAATGCTAAAGATTTAGTTTTCTAAGACGCCTCAGGCCAACCATAAAAACCTGTAAGGAACTAGGTAGAACCATCATCCTCAACTATCTTCGTTAAGATACGGTTGTCTGTGTGATTAATAACACAAACATTCACTCCTTCCTTCCAAAGAAGAGCCAAACCACCGCCCAAGCTTGGTTTTTTTTTTTTAAACAATGTACCAATAGGGCATTTCAATATCCTTACACAATTTCTTAAAATCCTCTTTATGCATTATTAGGCAAAAACCAATCAATAAAACACTTACTACGTTTAGGAGAAGATCCCCCTATCGAACCTTTATCACAAATATCCAGCACTTAGTTAACAAAAGAACGTTTTCCTAACTCTACATTGTTTGAGTGGGCCTCATGATTAGAAAGCCCAAAATCCATACGAATATACCTTGTTCAACCACTCTTAGGCTTAGCAAAAGGCTAAACATGGTTCAAATCTTCCTCAGTACAATGTGGCCCATCCTTATATCCATCCTTATGCTCGTTCTTCTTATACGTCGGAGTATCACGTTGAGGTAGAGACCAAGGACGTCTTGAGTTAGCCCGAAGCCAGTCACCATCCTCAAATTCCCCTACCTACCCACTTTTCTTCCTCTCAAAGTATAAAGCACAATGATGTAAATCATGTCCTAACAGCCCACAATAGTGGCAAAACATCAAGTGTCGCTCATACTTAAAAGTAGCATAAGTTTGAGACCCATCTGAAGCAACCAAGAATCCATCAGAAGGGCTACACGAACCCTAAGAAAAAGATTATGATTGTTCCTACTCCTACGGTTCTCCAAGTCCTTAACCACCCCTAGTCGAGTACCCACATCAGTAGCCATCTTCAAAGATAGCATGTCAAACGGTGCACCCTAGATTTGAACCCACAGAGAAGCATGTTCAAGACACACATTACATGCACTCATCCCTTTCTTCCACCGACATAACATTAACAATTGATTATCAAAAGACCACGAGCCCCCACAAAGAATACGATCCAATTCGAATTCAAAGGGGAATTTGAACTAGAATAGATTCGAACCAACTTCAAGAATCTAAAGATCCTCATCTAGACCCCTAAACCTTTCTAAGAGTATCTTTAACAACCCAGTGATTGAAAGGTTTACACGTGAGAAACTTACCTATTAGACTAAGAGGACAACCCTCAATATCGAAAACCCTACCATCGTCAGGAATAACAATATCCTCCTCTTCCTCCATTGGTAAATGCATATTCCCCAATGTGTGAGCAACATCATCAGCCATAAGCAAAGTATAGACATAAGAAAATTATTTAGAAGAAGAAATTGCCAGCCTCTAGGGCAACCAAGAGGAGATAGAACCTCGTATAGAATGAGAGAGAGAGAGATCTCCTACATGAGGAAGGAAAAAAAAGTTTGGAATACATGGGGTTTGCATTCATGTTTATATATAGTACTATGTTATTTAAAATAAAGAGTTAATAATTAATAATTGTGAAGATAAATGTAGTACTATGTTATTTAAAATCAATTACCATTCTATTTTTTATTGTATAAAATTTTGAATGATATGACACAATATACAATTTTAAATGTGAAACAACTAAACAAAAGGGAGATGACAATTTATAACTTGTTTAAGGACCGTCTAATTTTATTAAAAAATTACCATTAGAAAAAATTGTTCTCATATGAAAAAATTCTATAAAATTAATATAAATATTTAATAGATTTTTTTATGTGAGAATTTTTTTTTAAAAAAAAGTTTTAGTCTAAAATACAAAGTATACCCTTTAACTTTGACTAAAATTCATTTCTGTCTTTTAACTTACTTTCGTTCAATTGAATCCTTTAAGTTTCAGAGTTATTCAATTTAGGCTTTTTGTCTACTTTCATTAAAAAATTTATCATTAAGTATGCAATTAACTAATGAAAAAAAAGATGTTTTGAAAAAAATTTCTTACATAAAAAAAAATCTATAAAATATGTTTATTCATGTAAAAATAAATTTTTTAAGGGCAATTTTTTTAACAAAATTGTACATAAGGCCTAAATTGAATAAATTTGAAATATAAAGAACTCAATTGAATGAAAGTTTAGTTAGATGACTGAAATGAATTTCAGCTAAATTTTGATTGTGCAATTTGCATTTTAGCATTTTTTTTTTTTTTATTAGTTAATTGCATACTTAATGACAATTTTTAACAAAATTTGACGGAAAAACTGAATTGAACAGATTTTAAACTTTGAAGACCCAATTGAATAAAAATAAAGATAGAGACTTGAAATGAATTTCAATCAAATTTATTAGGTACAATATGTATTTTAGCTACCGACAAAAAAAAAAAAAAAAATCCAAAAAAAGAAGAATACATTATCTAGGGGCCCAAAAGAAAATGGGCCTCAAATCCATAGAACTCAAGTCATACATAAAAACCCGTAAGAAAACCCAGCCCATATATACACTGGGCTGGGCTGCGAGGCTGCGATTCTCTATAAATTAAAACACTAGTCCAATTCCTTAGCTATTCTTTCATTTGCTTTTTCTTGAACAAGAGCCAAAACCAAGAGCTCCATCTAGCCATGGCGACCTTGGATTCCGACGTGCCGATGGTCCCAGTCGGCGAGGCTTCGAGCAGCGCCGGACCTTCTTCCTCAAAGAAGAACAAGCGTTTCGAGATCAAGAAGTGGAACGCAGTCGCTCTCTGGGCCTGGGGTACCTCTTCTTTCCCAAACCCTAACCCTAGCTTTCTCTCCTTCTTTTTTTTTGCATTATTTTGTTACAATTTGTGCGTTTTATGTGTATATCTAGGGTTTTTAATTTTTTTAGGGTTTTTGATGATTGAATCTTTGGAGTAATGTAATGTAATGTTGGTTTTTGCTTGCAGATATTGTGGTTGATAACTGTGCGATTTGCAGGAACCATATCATGGATCTTTGTGAGTTTCTTTTTCTGGCTTTTGATTTTCGATTTGTTCTTGCTTACGACCTTAACTTACAAATTTCTACTCAAAATTTGGCTCATTGTCGAATTTTCGCCCTTCAAATTTAAAGAAGTTACAGTGTCCTTGAATTATTGGAAATTTTGTGTCTAACAAAAACAGATGGGAGATTTATGGGTTTTTTAAAATAAATAAATAAACAATTTGTGGTATAAACTGTGTGTTCTAGCCTTTAATTATTAGTATGTATTTTTATTGTGGTTATGGTGTTTGTTGATCAGGCATTGAGTGCCAAGCGAACCAGGCTAGTGCTACAAGTGAGGAATGTACAGTTGCTTGGGGTAAGCTTTCGATTCTAAAAACCCTATTCTTCGTTTACTATTATCTTACCTTGTGTCTCTGTATTGGTTTAGTTGTTGTGTTGACCATTGTCAATGACCTTTAAAGAGTGTGGTAGGTTATAGTTTTTAACGTAGTGTTCTATAATACACTCTTTCAATTTATTCCTTTATGGGTTTCTTTTTTCTTTTTCTTTTTTTAATTTTAGTCCCTTAACTTTAAGTTGTTTTAAATTTAGTACTTCTGTGTAGGTCCATCCAATCTTGCCCTTCATTGTAGTACTTTCACTTTCTAAAATGACGTTTTAGCAGATTTAATGTTGTAGATTGGATGGACAAATTACATTGGAAACAAATGGAAGTTAAATAACTTAAATGAATTTTGGAAGGAAAAAAAAAAAGAAGAAGAACTGAATTGAAAACAATTCAAAGTGAGAGGATGTAATTGGTAGTTTAGCCTATTATTCATAAGCTTGAAACAAATCGTGCTTGATATAAGGGATGGTGAAGTATTTCATAAATTTGGTTCTTTGTGTTGAATTTTGCTTCATAAGGATATTTATTGTTTTCTTTGGTTTGGTTGAGTTCTAGAGATTAGTTTTTTTTTTTTTTGGTTAACATGAAATTTTATGTTACTTTCCATGTTATTTGGGTCCGTTTGGTTAGATGTTTTGGGATATTAAAAGAGCATTTTTAAAACCCAAATCTCTATTTTGAAACCACAACCTCTCATAGCTTTCTTATGAATGCTCATTTTAAACTCAAACTACAGTTTTCCAAAAACTTATACAGACGCACCCTTTAGCTAATTGCATTGTGTTACTCCCAAAAACATCTTAACCAAGAGTGTATAGTTACACCTTTCGTCTCAGCACACCATCAATTTAAATCAGAATGTGCTTGTGTATTTTTTAGGGGATTTAAGGACATGTTCCATTTTCCATGTTCTGCACATCCATTTTGACAAATCATAGGGATATAATTACCAGATGGTCCAGACTCCAGTTTAAACTTGTTTATCATAATATGTTAAGAGCTGACAGCACGTGATTCTACATGGCCAATGAGCTGACACTATTTAATACTACATGACAGTATGACACTATCATTATATGTGATCTGCCCTTGCAAGAGTAAGGTAAAGAGTGAGGTTTTGGGTTCAAGATCCATCAAATATATTTGTAATTAAAAAAAATTATATAATACTACATGCTATTTAGAAAGTCCTATGAAGTCCACAATTATTTATTCAGGGAAAAAAATCCCTTGTCTCCACAACGATCAAAGTTACTTAGCTTGATTTGTAGGAGTTGATTGCTGTAGTTATTTGTGGTTGATTTCTCTGTATGATTCCTTTACATCTGGATTGATGGCTTGATGCTTTCGATCAAGTGGTTAAGAAGACCTATAAAAAAAAAATAAAAAAAAAAAATCAAGTGGTTAAGAAGATGTTTAGTAATTTTCTATGTGATATGAGCAAGGCATCTCTCTTGTTCTTAATGCAGTATAATTTGATAATTAAAAGTTTCTTAATATTTTTACTCTCTGTAAAATGTTATTTATATTTTTGAATGTTTGATTAATGATGTCTTGGCCAAACCCTATGTTTTTGTTCAGTAAAAAGAGTTATATCTGACTATTTTGTGACATAATCTTTCAACTTCATACTTCTGCTATTGTTATTTATCAAAAATAAATAAATAAATAAAAATAAAAAGTGAGAAAGAAAGAAGAAAAACCTTTATAATTCTGCTATTGTTAGAAATGATTCAGAAGAATCAGAACACAAAATGGTAAACACATTTCAGTTAAATAATTTCATATGCCCCCAAACTCTATTCACAAGTGCTCATGTGGCTGAAGACACAACCTTTTATACTTACATAGCGTTTGGTTTGGGGAATCTTGGATAATCTAATATGCCACATAGCCTTTGGTTTGGGGAATCTAGGATAATCTATTGTGCCCCTAGCAATCATATCCCTAGGAATGTGATGCTGAAAACCTAGATACTCGGAAATATAAATGTTCACGTTTGATGCGATTAGGGATCTTATAAAGTTTCTTAAAATGTGAGATCTCAATGTTTGGTTTGTTTCTAGGAATAATGTAGAAATTATTTATTCCCCCCAAAATATATTGTAATACCTATCATTTTATGTGGCTTATTGCAAATAAAGAAAGGAATTTACTAACGTGTGCCCTTAGGGCACACATTAGTAAACTATTTTAGGAAACTTTTTTATGAAAAATGAAAAAGTAATTAACTGTTTTGACAGTTTTTTCAATTCCCCATAAAAAGTTTCCCAAAATGGATGGGCACACATTAATTGGACCCATAAAGAAAAAATAATTTGAGCCATGAATTATATCTAATCTCCTATGATGATAGTCTAATATCATTTTCACATAATACATGCAAGAACAACAAAAATATTTCAATTTATTTTCTTTCTTTTTAATGGTCTATTAAGACATCATGTCTTGTCAATCAAAATTATTTATTTTTATTAGAAGACTAAAACATTTCGAATAGGAGATAAAAATCAAAGTCAATGATAATCCTTAAAGGGGAAGATAATTCCCCCCCACCCCCTAAAAAAAAAAAAAAAAAAAACTTAGAAACGACATGAACATGGATCCCCACCTTTTTAAAAGGGAATCACCTTCCCACAAAAGTGAGGTTTGATGGGATTCTAGAAATCTTCAAGGATAATCCCAAAAGATTACCCCAAGTCAAACAACTTGTTATGTTAGTTATTCAACAAGTTTTTATGGTTTTACATCTCTTGAATGGCAGGACTGTACCCTTTAGGTTTTACATTCAAAAGTAAAAAGTTTTCAGGGCTGTACCCTTTCTACTCATAAGCTTCTTCCTACCCACTTCATTTGGGGACTCCATACTGTTACACAACATAGGTAGAAATAATAAATAGTATTGTCTATAAAGTAGTAATGGCCGGTCTTCCTTTAAACTTGTTGAATTACCAGCATTAAGTTGATATGTGATTCTGCACGATCAAATTGCTTTGATATGTTTTATGGCCCATGTCCATAATGGTGTAACAAATTAAAGTACCCATTTTTCTTTTGGCACAATTAGAAGTGTGTGTGTGTGTGTGTGTTAATGCATTTTGTTAACAATAATCCTACACTTGTCAGATCTGTGATTTTGTACAGCTTGTATAAACATACGGTGTTGCAGTTTTCAATTGATGTGTGAGTTGGTGTAGTAGTAAAATACAACCTCTTATGTGCTTCTACATGTGGTTGTGCGCTTCTTTTTATATTTATCTCAATTTTTGAAATAAAAAAGTAATTAAGATTATCATTATTGAATTTTCCACTCGTGTGCATATGATCTCTTTGGCTGAGGGGCTAATTTTTTTTATGTAGGGGTTTGCAATCATGCCTTTCATTTCCACTGCATCAGTAGATGGCTCAAGACTCGTCAAGTGTGCCCATTAGGTAAGTATTGTGCTTAACACCCCCTCCTCTTCTTTTTCTATCTGTCTCTGTATCTGTCTCTTATATCATTTTAAGAACTTTATTTATTTCCTTTCTTATTGCTTTTGCAGATAACAGCGAATGGGAGTTTCAAAAGTATGGTCATTAGAGTCAACATGCAGTGGCCTTTGGACCCGCGCACCTGTTTCTGCTACAGTCTTGCTAAGAAAGACCAGGAGTTTGCATCTGTTTCTGCTACAGTCTCTTGGTAAGAAGGACTAGGATCTCTTATCTGTTTCCATAATCCATACTCTTTTTTGTGAATTGTGCTGGAGTGTCTTATTTCCAACAAGCATTTGGGCTGTATAACTGTAGGAGTTTGATTGGTTACATATCAAGTGCAATATGTGAAGTTCTCTAAACATTTTTAGCACTGTTCGATGTTTCTGTTTTTCCATGTTTTATCGGTGCTTAGATTATGCGAATTTTTCATTGACATATGAAGATAGCTCATACTTTACCCCAGAAAAAATTGTGGCTCATCCATAAATATTTTTTGTGTTTTTGCCCAAAATCTATTGTAAAAAAAAGCTGCCTATGCCCTATGGTCTAGCCAGTTTGCCGCCATCTGTGAATTGGTTCTGAACTCCTATTAAGACAAAAATTCAGGGAACAGCAACTGTGCCCATTGTACCATCGCACTAGAAATGTTCTCTTACACCTGATTAGCCCACACCGGTGCATGTGTCTTTGCTTTTCTCCGAAGAAATTTTTGTAACTAATTTTGGGGTGGGGTTTAAAGGCATAATTTTTGGGCTAATTTAAAGGGGGAAGGCAAACACAACGAGGGCGATGGGAAAGCGGCACTGGGCTATAAACCCATTGGCTATATAATGTGATTAAGCCATGCGAAACATTGCCTTTAGTAACTGTTTCCACTATTGGTTTGGTCTCTGGATGTTCAAGCATTGACTAGCTGCAATGAAACTTTTGGATAGAGTTAATATTCACAAGTTGGGCAATCTTAAACCATTTTAAGAAAGAAATGGTTTAAACAATGTTGAAAAGGCAAGACATCACTTCATTTTCCAAGAAAATTTATTTATGTCAAGTCTACGTATACCCAAGTATGTCTTGCTGCTATCAGATGGGCCATGACTTATATATTCCCTCCCAACTTCCCTCTCAAAAATAAAGTGAAACAAAACTATGTTTTTCATTGAGAATGTCATTATTCTAAATATTATTCAAACACACAAAGTCATTATCAATTTTCTTTTCTTTTCTTTTCAATGAAAAGTAGGATTCTACAATCCTTGATCAGATCCTATGATGCAATAGATGAAACTCTTCCATCATTCCTACGTAGATCCTAATTTGAACAAGCTTGTTTACATGATTTTACTAATCCCGTCTGGTTAGCCTGTGATGATAAAAATTATTGTTAGCCAATTAGCTAAGTCTTATAAATGTATATGTGGTTTACCATTTGTAAATTGGTTCTGAACTCCTATTAGGCTATTACGAAACAAAGTTGAGGGAACAGAAATTTTGTGCTCATTGTACTGCTGCACTTCTGAAAAACAAAATAAGTCTCTCATGATGATTATGTCTAAAAATAGGGGTGTTAATGGGTATTTAGGTAAGTCGCAGCTGCCAATCAAGAGGGAAAAAAAAAAAAAACAAAAACAAAAACCAAGAAACAAAACAAGTATCTCATTATGCATTCTTTAATCAAGGAAGACATGTAAATTAGTCCACTTTTTGCAAATGCTGACCTAGTTATCATGACATACTCTGGCAGTCCTTATGATTGGAATTTGCAATTATATATATCCAATTTCATTTAAATGACTAACACAAATAAAAGAGCATGGTAGTTTTTTATTTGGGGGGAAAAAGAGTATAGTCGAGAAGCCTTTATGAACCCAATAGCAGATAAATGGGAAAAGACAAAAACATTTATAAAGTCGTCGCCTAAGAGATTCCAACTCTCACGGGGCCTTAACCACTCGGAAAAAGCGACTAACGTTTGTTACTTAATAGTGAATTTTTTTTTTTTTTTTTTTTTTTATGAGAACTTAATAGTGAATGTGAATCTTCAATATTGTTAAGCTTTCAATCGCAGTCACGAAATACAAAAAATCAATTTCATTTTTGGTTCATGCTTTCAAGCCTGATCTACAAGCGTATTTACAAAATAATACACCTCTATTAAAAATAATAATAATTTGATAGTTATAATAAAGGAGGAAAGATTTAAATCAGTGCTTAGTCTGAGCAATCATAGTTTTGTTAAGCCAACCCGAAGGATACGGCCTAGAATTTCACTCCTTACACAACCTAAAAGTATTCTGTCAAACTCTACCCAAGTTGGCCGATCAAATCCAAGTTTGGTCCTTCAATTAGAATAGCCAAGTATGGTCGACATGTACCACAAAACGAACAAACCCCCAATATGATGTGATCTACATTAGGCCTTCATAAATCTATGGAGTTCCCAAAAGAATTTTCTTAATTTTATTATTATTATTAATATGAATCAAGGATTTTGTATATAGTTAGAACGACCTTCAAAATTTACAAATACTAATTTGTTAAGAATTAATCGGATTGAAGCTATAATGTCATTAGTTACTAAAATTCAAATATCAACAAGATTTAGGTCACAATTTGTATCAATTAGACAAATCAAACTTGGAGAGTCTTATGTAGAGATTAGCTACTGACCTCATCTAGCTAGAAAAATGTTTACACCCCATCTTTTCTATACTTTTGTCATTTTCTTGAGCTTACTCTATCTAACTTTTCCGGAAGAGGTGGTGGGGGGGAGGAAGGGGCTTATTGCTTGATCACATGTCGTTATATCACACGTAAAACAGCTAATTGGTCGCTACTGTTCTGCTTCTCCATTGACAATACAATAATGTAATTAGTAAGCAAATAAAATAATTGGTGGTTTAGGAAAATAATTAATTAATATAAGGAAAGTAATAACATTTTTGTTGTGGATTTAATTGGATTATAAAGCATCTGATAGAAATAGTGAGAGATTCAATACGTCCAGCAATGGCGTCTAAGTATACCATTTACCTTCCGGTAACAAACACAAATACAAATGTGGGATATCCAGCAACAACATGCTAAAGAGATAAAGAGGTCCAGCAATGCTATTAAATAGATTTAACAAAGCAATGTAAATATTTTATCAAAGCTATGTACATATATTCGACTATGGCAAAATAAAATATTTTTCATAGCCAAACAAGGAGTATCCAACAATGTCAACTAAGTAGGAATAAGACAGTAGCACAAATATGAAATATTAGTATAGTCAAGGACAGAGTTAGAACTCGAATTTAGGAAGCGGAATTATAAACAAGAAGAAATTATTATAAAATTCCAAATAAGCATTCATTTAGTATTAAGTTATTAACAAACTATCATTGTTTCTCAAAAAAACAAACAAACTGTCATCAAAGATAAAGACACAAAATTATTGTTTTTTAATACATTACAATGCAATAATTTATGATAATAAAACTCGACGTTTCTTAAATCTTCAAAATCATCTTTGAATAAATTCATACTAATTGTCACATCAATGTCTTTTTCAATGAATAATATTTTAGCATACATGAAAACCTCATCTTTCATTTTGTTGAGAATATTAGTTTTGATGACATTCATAACTAACAATGCTTTCCATAGATTTTCACTCTCTCTTCTCTCGGTTAGGTTGCCTAGTCACTTATGGTTTTTGTGTGTGTGTGTGTGTGTGTGTAGAGAAAAAAAAAATTAAATTTTTTTTTTAAAGGTCTAGGATGCTTGTTTTAGGTAAAATTAATTGATTGAGCCTTTTTTTTTTTTTTTTAGTTTTTCTATTGGTAATTTTTGTTGTACTTTTTTTTTTTTTTTTTTGCTTGTTAATTTTGTTTTAAATTTTAGATCTATAAATGTTTTTATGACCTTTAAAAGAATTAATAATATATTGTTATAGGGGGCTAAGTGTAATTTTATTCAACCAAATTGCTAAAATTAATACATATATTAATATATATATATATATATATATGTAGTAGTATTTTTTTTATTTTAAAAAAAAATTGGGGGACCATTGCCCACAAGTGGCCAAAAAAAGAAATTACATAAACATGATGAATGTGAAAGTAAAGCTAACAAGTTAAATTTAAATTTTAAGTTAGAGAAGGAAAGTGAGTAAAAGAGAGGGAGAACATAGTTTTGGGTGGTCTTTCGTGATTTTAATGGGTTTTGGTTAAAAGGTTTTTATATTCATCTAGGAACAACTACCAATAACATAGCAGAATTATAAGTTGTTCGTTTTGGTTTAAATCTAGCTTGGAATTTGGGGTTTAAATATATTAATTTACAAATAGATTCTACCTTGGTTATGCAATGGTTAACACATAATGGTGCTTATGTGCCATATCTTTATGTTTTAATTAATGACTGAAGGTCCCATATCACTTGCGAGTAGATCGACTTTCTTGCTCACATATATCGGGAGACTAATGGAGTGGCTGATGGACTAGCTAAAAGGGGAAGCTTGCAAATGGATAGAATTTTTGTATATGAGTCTTGCCCAAGTTTTGTGTATGAAAAGTATCTTAGAGATGTTTGTCAAATGGGCACTCTTAGAAAGTACTATGTAACAAACTATGCACTCTCTTAAACTATCTGTTTGAATAAATAAAACTTTCCCTTTGTACCAAAAAAAAAAAAAAAGGAATTTAGGGAAGACGAGTGAAGAGGATTCAAAGCAAAGGTATATTTAGGAGCATGCACACTTGGGCTATGACATGGTTTTTATTCCCAAGCAAACATGGTCAAGGTACATGAAGTTCATAGGAGTAGTAAATAAAATATGACACAATGGCCCAACTTGTGTAGTTAAATAATTTGGGGTGAGAGCCCAATATATCATGAGGACAAATAAATGACCTCATGCTTGATTGTTTGGGCTGAACCTGTGCATTGTAGCCCAAGTCAAGGTTACCAAACAAAGAACCCAAAAAGGAGCCCTCAACTCTAATTTTTTTTTTTTTTTTAAAAAGAAAGTTTCAATTTATGGTGTTCGCTCATGATGATAACTCCTTATCATCAGATTAAGATATCAATCGATTTATGGTGTAAGTGAGGATTGAACCTCAATTCTTTTATTCAATCATTAGAATATTTACCAATTAAACTAACAAGACCTCACCCCTCATCTCTAACTTAATTGTCCCTTGGCTATTATTAAATGCTTGGAAGTATCTTTGTACTTTTAGAATCTTTTACCTTTTGTAACTAGCTGGGGATTTTGAGTGTGGAACTTGTAAACTATGGACATTTATTAGCTTTCGCTACAGTGAGTGACAATAATTTGTAACTGTTAAAGTAGGGTTAGGTTGTAAACCCACTACCTCTACCAGTAGTGACAATACTTGGACCATTACCTATAAGTCTTTGGATGTCACCTGCTAATGGAAAATTTTAATTCCATCAATCGTATTCGTAGAGTTTTTAGCAAAAATTGCTGTTACGGAAAGCGACTCCAATGAACATGTAGTTGACTACTGATATAATGTTGCCACCTGCCTAGTAACTTTTTCCAATTTTGCAGGTCGAAGTTTCATTAACGGTGCCGTACCTAACACTCGAGGACTCCAATTAGTTGTAGTTGTCAACTGAAAGCTTTTTCACAAATCTGGCATAAATCATATAATAACGTGTGTGTATAAATAACATAAATAAGTTTATTAACGCAGAGAATCTTGTAATTCGACCGACATTTACTGATATTTGAAGATATTAAATGTTAAATTCACTTTCTCCCATTATGATCATCGATCTATAAAAATAAACAATAAATTTAGAGCCGCAAAATAAACCACCCTCTCAAGAAAAACTATTGTATGTACTCTAGTTTTATTTTGTTATGTTTATTGAATATAATATATACAACGGTGCCGTATCTAACACTCGAGGACTCCAATTAGTTGTAGTTCTCAACTGAAAGACCTTTCACAAACCTTGCATAAATCATATAATAATGTGTGTATAAATAACATAAATAAGTTTATTAACACTGAGAATCTGGTAACTCAACCGACATTTACTGATATTTGGAGATGTTAAATGTTAAATTCGCTCTCTCCCATTATAATCATCGAATTATAAAAATAAACAATAAGTTTAGAGTCACATAATAAACCACCCTCCCAAGAAAAAAACAAAACAAAACCATACCAACTAGACTATTATAAAAATAAATTGGGATAATTACACATAACCCGCCTGTGGTTTGGGCAAAAATCACTTTGCCTAATTTTGGTTTGAAAAGTGTCACTTAATCCACTTGTGGTATGTTTCCTTCAATCTCCGTAACCCACCTCAAGCCCAGCTGTCACAAAAACACCTCTTAACCCTAAAACACAACATAATGCGAATTAAAACACCCAAAAATCAAAAACTTTTCGAGAGAGAGACTTGTGGTGAGATCAACGTGTTCTTCGTGGTTTGGAGTGTCTGGAGGGGGAGAAAACACAAGTTTTGCAACATTGAAGCTAGGGAAGGTAGTTTCAGTAAAGAAAATTAAGGTATTTGTGCCTATTCTCGATTTAGGATTTCAGATTTTGTTCAAGTGCCAACTTATTGTGTAAAACTCTAAATTTGTACTTCCCAGGAATCATGTTTTGTTGATATGCCTTCATCAAGTGGTAATTTCTTAGGTTCATGTGGGCATATGTGCAATGAGCAAACTTGTGTTTTGAGAACAAGTTTGAGTTTGTATAATTTTAGGAGAAGGTTCTTAGGTTGTGGCCATTATAAGGTTGGTCCTAAGTGTCCTTTCTTTATTTGGCTTGATAACCCAACCTGTCCTTGTGGGAATGAAACTGCACCTTTGGCTTTAGAGAGGATGTCTAGGCTTCAGAGTGCTCTCCAACTTGCCAATGAGAGGGAAAGGACAGCTCTGGAAACGGCGGATGCAGATGGCAGAAGAAGTTAGGCAAATAGCAAAAGAAGCTCTTGAAAAGGAAGCCAAAGCCAAGGAGAAGGAGAATGAGAGAAAGGTTCTAGCTGCCTGTGAAAAAGCCAAGGAAAAGGCCATGTTTGCTGAAGAGAAGCAGAGAATGTGGAAGTTTGCATGCATTTTGTCATGAATCTTTTTTGTTATTGTTATGTTGTTGTTGTGTTTTGGCTCAATTGAGTTCTCTGGAGTGAAGAGACTGAGGTTGTTGCCCTAAAGTAGTTAATTAGTTAGTAGAGATAGTTATAGAAATGGTGTTAATGAATTTGCATTGTAATAACACTAGCCTACTGATGTAATGTTTTGGTGTATCAATGAACGAAGAATTGGTCAATTATTAAATATTTTGTGCATGTCATAACAACCATTCAATGAAAGAAGTATTGGTCATGTCACTAGCCTCTGGGCATATAATGAAAGAAGTATTGGTCAATTATCAATGACCTACGCATACCATAACAACCATTCCACAATAACAATTTCCATACACTCTGTATTGGAAAAATCTACTTGGACACAATCTGTAGCAACAATAAATAAACTTCCATATAATCTGGTTTGGACGAATAATGTTCCATATAAACTGTTTTGGACAAATAATGTTCCATACAAACTAAATTGAATAAATACCACAACTTCCATACCATAATACCACAACTTCCAAATAATACCACAAAATTTCATACCATAATAACAACCTTGAGTGTATTGTACCTTAACTTCTAGTAAATTACAAAAAAGCACATTCCAAAGTTAGCTACATACACACACACACACACATACAAATAATTGCCCAAAACAAGGTGATTGTTTTTTACACTAATTGATAATTACAAAAAGCCCACAGTGGTCGTCACAAAAAACACTAGTTGTAGGCCCACATGTTCTCCTGCCCCTGCCTTTACTCCCAATGCTAAAATTGGTACCTATATATAGTATATACTATTTTTTTTTTTTTAATATTTAGGGGGGCTATTGCCCCACATTGCCCAAGTTTCCCTCTGTCCCTGCCCTCCATCTTCCGCTACTATTGGCACGAAGTTAGAGCAATCACATCAGTTCGGCCAAAATTTTTCGTCTATTTTACACTAACAACCTATTTTTTCTAATTTACAATACCACTTTTACAAAACACCCACATCAGAATATCTATTATATACTCTAACTTATTCAAATAATATTTTTATTATTATTTTATTTAATAAATATCTCTTCATTAATTTTTTTTTCCACCCCACAAGTCCCAATCATGTCTCTCTCTTTCAATTGTCCTTTGCCTTTACTTCTCCCTAAACTCTCTTCCTCACTCAAATCTCAAACCCAGATCGGCAGCAACCTGGCAACAGCAGATAGACGTGGCAAAACGGGCAAGTCTGGTCGGGTCAATCGGGTTTATGGGCCAAACAAGTTGCGGGTCAAAACAACTCATTTTTAAACGAGTCAACCGGGTTACAGGTCAATCGGGTTGCGGGTTGGGTCGGGTTTACCCGTATATTTAAAACAAGTTTTTTTTTTTTTTTTATTACAAAAACAAATCAATGACAACCGGTTTTGAGAGAATGAATAAAATCAATTAAGCAAATGAATTGCACTTAATTCCACTTGTTAATATCTTTCCAATTCTAATAGTTTTGAGCATGACAAAAATTATTTATAGTCAGAAATTCATGATGGAAAAAGTCTTCAATGTTAATATTTCACTGTCAAAATGCATAGAATTACAAGTTTACATCTTCAAAAGGAGATAGATCTTAAAACAAACAAAACAATTAAGCCAGCAAAGTAGCAAGTTATCGATCTTCTTAAGTGCACATGTTCCTGTTGCATTTAAAATAATAGTAAAGTTAGATTACTTAGAAAAATAAACTAAACAAAAAAAGATTTAAAAATAAACATAACATATTAAGTAAAGAAGAATAAGTAAATATTTTATAAGAATTACACCTCAATCTCAATCTACTCAACGTTGGTAGCAGATTCAACATTGCAAATATTCATACTTGCAAATTGTAACTCAAGTTGGCCAATTTCGTCAGTATCTTTATCTACAATACAATATTTTAATATAACTTAATGTACCATGAAAGCAAATCAATAAAGAATTAAAATTGTATAATTATGACTATAAAAAAATTAAATTACATTCAAATCCATAAAGTCAACTTTTAGTACACAACGTAGCTTCCACATTCTCAAGTAAAAGATGTGATCGATACGGAGTAAGAATTTTTTTCCCAGTGCTAAAACTTAATTCAGAAGCAACAATGGTTATCGAAATACTCATGAGATCCCGTGCCATTAAAGAGAGCTTTGGAAACCGATTGTAATGCTCTTTCCACCAAGAGAGAACTTCCAACTTTGAATTTTGCTTTTTGATAAGTCTAGGATCTTCTAAATACAAGTCCAACTGAGATTTTTTTGTTTTGGCACCACGACCACTTTCATAATGATCAAATTCCTAATCATTAAAAAAAATTGCAATGAAAAATAATACCACACAACATTACAATCTTTATTATTAAAAAAAATAGCACAACATATTCCAAACTGAATGAGATATTTGGTCCTTTGGAGTTTGGACAATGGATTACAGCTCAGCTGAATGAGATATATACATATTTTTTTAATGACTGTCTTGACTGATGACTCTTGATAGCCTTGGCCCTTGTGTAACATGTTGTAGGCAATTGGCAAGCACTGAAGTTAGGCTAGCTAGCTCTTATTGGTTTTGATGATTTTTTTTTTTTTTTTTTTGAGAAACGGTTTTGATGAATTAAATAATCATTCTCTATAATATATTTATTATTAGTTTTGATACTTTGTGCTTTATGCACTAAGTATCATGACGTAATTAAAACATTTTTTTAGCGAAATTTTTTAACAGGTTGGGTCACGAGTTATTCGAGTCGAGTTGGGTTACAGGTTAACCCATTTTTGTTTCAGGTCAAAAAAAATTGAGTTCGAGTCGGGTCGGGTCAGAAAATTCTGACCTGTATTGCCATCTCTAGCAACAGATCAAGGGCAAATCCAACAAGTTTTCCAGTAGGTTTTTCATGTGGGTTTCTGTTGGATTTTTCATATAGGTTTTCGTTGGATTGGATTTAGTTTTTATTGATTTTGATTTGGGTTTGGAATGATTTTTTCTTCGGGTTTGGGTTGATTATGGTTGGCGGTGCTGGGTTACAGTGGTGGTGTTTGGCGGTGTTGAGTTATGGTGATGCGGGTGGTGGTGCTGGGTCTGTGTGGTTGGCACTAAGGGGTTGTCGCTGTGTGGTTGGTGCTGGTGCTGAGTTGTGGTGTTTGAGTTGAAGAGAGAGAGAGAGAGAGAGAGAGAGAGAGAGAGAGTCAAGGGAAGAGAGAAATAATATTAAAATAATGAATAGAAAAGCTACAGTAATCGTGCATATATGTATAGTTACTGTAACTTTTGTGCATTTATGCACAATTTTACACTCACTGATGTGGGTGTTTTTTTCATCAAGAAGTGTAAAATTACTTACTTTTTGTATTTTGCAAGATTATGCAACCACTGATGCGACTACTCTTGGCTAGGGCTTCTTCCTCAAGTCCTTTCATGATTGTAACAAATCCCATCGTAATGACTGGCGTTAAGCGTCACAACCTTATGGGAGAGAATCTCGGGAGCAACTTGATTGGATAGCGCGGAAGCAACATCCAATCTGGCTAGCTTGGATTCCCTATAATCTCTTATTGTATTCGAATTCTCATTTATGTTGTCTTCCAAAAAAAAAAATTCTCATTCACTGCGCTGATGCATTGGCGAAGTTGGGAGCGACTTCTTTGTCTATCTTTACTGTTTATTTGAGCCCACCGCCTGTGGTGAATAGGCTATTAGCTTTTGATAAAGCCAATATGTGCTGTAATAGACTTGTTAACTTCTAATTCTAATGAAATTTCCATGGTTTACCAAAAAAAATATATAAGTTTATTCAACCTGGCCTGTTCATATTTAATCCAAATATTGTATTCGAATTCTCATTTATGTTGTCTTCAAAAAAAAAAATTTTCTCATTCATGTTTGCGTATATATAAGTTTATTCAACCTGGCCTGTTCATATTTAATCCAAATCTTGGATTCAAAATAAATTTCAGCAACACGTGTACAGGCTACGGAGTATATTGTATTGTATTGTCAACTAAATTTCTTTCTTTAAGCCCCATTGTGTGCCAGTGCCGCACCCACACTGTCAGTCAGAGGCCGATCTTTCTTTATCTTTTTCTTTTTTTTTTCTTTTTCTTTTTTATTCTTTGGGTGGAGCTCTTACAATGTGGCATGCTTTACAACTTTGTACTGAGGAAGGAATTTTCATTAATCGAATTATGAATTGAATACTGTCCCACGTTTGGACACCAAAAAAAAAAAAAAAAAAATGTTAACAGAATGTCCGATTTATTATGGAACTATTTAATAAAAAATTAATATAAATTGATAAAAAAACTAAACATAGTATTGAAATGATAAGTGACTTTATTGGCTTTATATCCTATAAAATTAGCCAAAAATCTAACAAAGAGTTGACTTTATTAATGTAAAGTTGTTTCTTAATGGATAATATTATCCATAAAAGAAATGAAAATTGGTGTTATTTAGTTGAATCTTTGTATATATTGATAAAATGACTAAAAATAGTATTGAAATAATAAGTGACTTTACTAGCTCTACATCTTATAAAATTAGTCAAAAATCTAATAAAAAGTTGATTTTATTTACACAAATTTGTTTACCAGGGAAAGGAAACACTACCCATTCAAGAAATGAAAATTGGTGTTATTCAGTTGACCTGTAAAAATGCGCACGTAAGTTACTGTATATATACTTTCTTTTCCACGAAGCTAGCTGGTTGAAAAGTTAACCTAAAAGACAAAAAGGAATTAGGCTACAGTATTATTGTATAAAAATAAGATTAAAAGAAAGAAGAAGAAGATGATAATGATGATAAGGATGGTGAAAAGAAATATTTGGAGACAGCTGCAACCACCGATGCTTTTTTATGTTGGCAAACAGAGAGAGAGAGGCAGGCAGTGGTGTCCAGTCTGCATGTGCAACTCGCACTCCACGCCAACTGCCAAGACATGTATTAGAGTAAACAGTAAGGGAAATTTCTAATTTGTACTCTCGCCCCATCCCATGCGGCACTTTCATAGAGGGGATATGATTGTGGCATCTTCACCAGTTTACCACAAAGGCAAAAAGATAGAAATAAAAATCACACCTTGAAATGCAAACTCACACATTCCCACACCAACTATTTCTTCCTTAATCCTTTTCGAGTAAGGCTAACGTTACAACAATTTTCATTATTTTTGTCTCAATTTACTTATATGGCGAGTTATAAGTGATAAAAATAAAATAATGGGTCTATGTGAGTTCATGATTTTACCGCTCATAGATCACTATGTAACAAAATTGTGGTAAAATTGTAAAATTAGTTATAGTACCAAACTTACTCATCCTTTTCAATTTTTTTTTTTTTTATTTGGATAAAAACTCACCCTTTTCAATTAACAAACCCAACATTACATTTTTTGCTCCCAATTTTTTTATTTTATCTAGGGAGCTCCCAAATTATATTAGGAGGCAAAGCTTAATTATTAATTATTTTGAAACTTCTTGCTTTCCGTCATTTCTTAATTTAGAATTGCAAAAGTGACCAAATCTTTAGGAAAATATATAGGCGAAAAGCACATTTTCGTCCCTACATTTTTACACGATTCCTATTTTGGTCCCTAACTTTTTTTTTCTACCGCTTTTAGTTTCTATCCTGAAAAACGCATCTCGTTTTAGTCTCTACCGTTACATCAGAGACGGAAAATGATGACGTGGCAAATGGATGGCACTGTTGACTGACGTGGCCATTAAAATAATAATAAAAAAATGTTATTTGGTATTAAAAAAATTAAAAAATTAATTTTAACTAAGTAAAAAATTAAAAACAGAAATAAAAACAAAAAATTACATCAATTGAGATCTAAGTGTGATTGTTTATTCATGTTCAACATGAATGAACAAGAACTTAAACCCAGATTACAACAACACTGCCCCAGATCACAAGAACGAAGAACATAGTACTCAAAGATTTTCTTTTCCAACATTTCTCATAACACAAATTCAACTAAATACATAGAATTTCGTCCCAAACATATCTCTAAAACCAGTAAATCAAAACCCAACCAAATAAACAACAAAACATCTAAATCATCCAACATAAAAAACAAAACAAAACCCAAACATCAAACCAAAATCCATAAATTCCAGACCACAAATCCTCAACAAAACCCAGAATCATCATCATCGATTCGTGTAGCGCCAGAGCCTCCGCCAGGCCGCATGGTTCCTCCGTCGAGCCAGCAGCCGCCGTGTGATGCGTGGGCCGTTGATGGTGGTTCGGGAGATCGCGGCGAAGTAGCTCGAGGAGCGCCAGAGCGACTGGGCCTACTCGAAGCCTGTGGTGATCCCCGAATCTCACCGATTCGTGCAACGCCAGAGCCTCCGCCAGGCCGCGCGGTTCCTCCGTCAAGCCAGCAGCCGCCGTGTGATGTGTGGGCCGTTGATGCTGGTTCGGGAGATCGCGGCGAAGCAGCTCGAGGAGCGCCAGAGCGACTGGGCCTACTTGAAGCCCGTGGTGATCCTCGAATCTCACCTTTGACAGATCCGAACATCCCATGACAGATCCGATCCTGTGGGTTTGTCACTTGTGGAACCCAAGAGCTGAAAGGATGAGAGAGTGGGAGGAACTCTTGAGATTCAGAGTCTGGCTGGGTTGATGTTTGGGTTGGCCGGATCTGTGATCTTATATTTAATTTTGTGTTTGGGTTGTGTTGGGCAGGGTTTGTGATCTGTGATCTATGATCTTATTTTTTGAGTTATTTGTGATTTTTGGTTTTCAATTTTGAGATCTTAAGTCTGAGTTGGTGTTTTTAGTGTTGTTCTTCAAGATACTTTTTTATCTTAATTCATATAAATTTTGATTTTGATTTTTGTTTTGATTTTTTTTTTACTTAGTTAAAATTAATAATTTAATTTTTTAATTTTTTTAATACCAAATAACATTTTTTATTATTATTTTAATGGCCACGTCAGCCAACAGTGCCATCCATTTGCCACGTCATCATTTTCCGTCTCTGATGTAACGGCAGGGACTAAAACGAGAGGCGTTTTCCAGGATAGGGACTAAAAGTGGTGGAAAAAAAAAGTTAGGGACTAAAATGAGAATCGTGTAAAAATATAAGGATGAAAATGTGTTTTTCGCCAAATATATATATATATATATATATATATGAATTTTAATCATTTTCTTTATGAATTTAAGATTGAGACTTTTTTCCCCTTTCTTCCTTCCTATCGGACGTCCCCGAAGGGACCCGCTTTCTTCCTTTGAATTGACTCAACGTCGACAAGATAGAGCCCAGAGGTGAAAGAAAAAGGTAAACGTAAAGTACTTTGAAAACGAAAGAGACATATTTTGAAATGATTATCAATAATATACAAAGAAAAATGCTAGAATAAAAACCATTTTACATGCTTTCTTACAAACTACTATTTAGTTAGTAATTATTAGAAAATAAAAAATTGATATCAATATTAGGTTTAGATGAGAACCAGCATAAATTTATTAAGTCAATAATTTATAAAAATATTATAAAAAAGTTTGTATTTGTGACATTACTCATATATAAATAAGTGGGACAAGTAAAACTTATTAGAGCATTCACAATAAGAATGTTAAAAGCTAAAAAAGCTATTTGTTAACAGCTTATTCCAAAAATACATGCTATAACAAGAGTGCTATTGTTAAAAATTTTGACAACTAAGCTACAGTAAAGTGTCATCTTTGACACTTTACTGAAGCTCCAAAGTTATAAAAAAAATTCTATTTTAATGTGTTGATGATTGTGGTTATTGTTTATTGTGTTAGATATATTATTTTAATGTGTTTAATGCTAAAATAAAATATTTGATGTTAGGTGTATTATAAAGTGGGGTATTAAAATAAATAAAGTAGTGTTTTAAGTTACTAAAAGCTATATTTTTTAGCAACCTTATTGTGAATGCTCTCTAGTCATTATTTTGAGAAGGGAAAAGTTTGCATGTGACTAGACAAGGCAAAGTGGGTCAAGATTCGCTGACCTAACCTGAACTCAAACTTTTTTTTCCCCAAAGTAAAAACTAGTTGACCCGATACAACCCAATAACCCGTGACCTAAACCATTTTTTTAAACCATTTTTTTTTTTTTTGTAAAAAAAAAAAAATTAATTAAATTAAGACATGATTGGTTTACTTGTTTGTTGTGGGCTTTATAGTGCACAACTCAAACTTAATTGAAAAATATAAAGCATGTGATTATTACATTTTTTTTATATATAAAAATAATTTTTTTAAACATTTTTGGGATAACATCATTCAAATATAATAGCCTCAAGAAAAAAAAAATTGAGACATTTATCTAGTTGCATGCAAAAAAATTGAAGATGAATGATTGGGGCATTCTTCTTGCTTGAATTAAGAACATGATAAGTAAAGATTTTTATATATCAAATGACAAAATACATGTCAAGATAACATGCTTACAATAGGGTTTTATATATATATATATATATATATATAGATATTTATATATATTTGAAATTATAGAGATGTATGAGAAACATTCATAATTAAGTGTGAAAGGAGTGAACCCGAAGTATATCAATCAATGAAATTTGATTAAATTATGGATGCTTAGGCCTATTTGTTGACAGTCCATAGTCAAAATAAACAACTTTTTAAAATAAAAAAATGTTATTTCCTTGAGTGTGTGTGGGTTAACAATGACATAATATTCATAAAAGAAACCATGTATAAATAAGTAAACAATTAAACTTTGAAGTATATTCTAAAATTGAAACAGGGTGCCAATCATAGTGCATCTAAAAGTAAACACAACTATCAAATTATTTTCCAAGATATTAAATTAGTTTTCAAGATTGTAAATTTCTTATATATATGTTTCTATTCTTTATGAAATTATTTATCCAATAGGGCATTTGTAATTTTGTTTTATGTTTTGGGCTATTGATAATGTGTAGAAGTGAAAATTGTGTGTTTGTTTTAATTAGACTTTCAAATGATAGACAAGATTCCTTTGTGTTTGTGCTATTTTGATTTGGTTAGCAATGTTGGAATTTGTATAATTTTATAATTATTGTACAAATATCAATTTGTTGAGTTGAACTATTTCTTGATATGAGTAATAAATTCAAAGTAATGAATTTCACACAAGGTAATTTGTTGCATGACTTACCAAGTGACAAATATATGTTTTTTTAATTAAAAAAATTATATTAAAAATACTGATTGACTCAACCCAACCTAACTTGATCCGTTTCTAACTCACTTAAAATGACCTTTTTTTTAATCCAAACCTGACCTGCCTGTTTTGTCACGTCTACGTGTGAGAGTAAAACAAGATAGATCAAGCAGGAAGGGAGATATTTACTATTTATATTTTTCCCAATATATAAGAATTCTCTCTCATATGGATAAATTGAAAAAAAAAAAAATGAATCCAACCTAGGCCTCCTTTCCTGATGGCTGTTGGTCAAAACTGAACCCATCTTTAAGCATATGTTTGGTTTTGGTGAAATGGGAGACGATAGAATTAAGGTCACTGATAGAGGGAATTCCTACTTATCATTTTCATTCACATTAGGGCATGCCGTTACTTAAGTACAAGTAGTTTGCATGAAAACTCTAAGAATGTCCTGTCAATGGTTCAATACTCCCACACATTTTGTATTCTCATTACGGCAGCCCTTGTAGTACTAAGTTTAAGTACAAGTAGTTTGTATGTAGGTGGAGACCACTCAAAGTTACACATGGGGGAAAAAATGAAAATATAAATAAATCTAGGGATATGTTAATTCCAGTGTCAATTAAGGATGAATTATTGTGGAGTTTACCTATTAAAAAATTAGTGTAAATTAATCAAATGACTGAAATAGTTCTAAAGTGACAAGTAAAACCTAAAATATTGGTTTTATTAACTCTACATCCTATAAAATTGGTCAAAAATTTGATAAAAAATTGACTTTACTGACATAAAGTTATTCCTTAACAGGTATCGCACAGTAATCGTTAACACTACCCATAAATCTAATATATGCATGATATTAAGGGTCCGTTTGGATACAGCTTATTGTTGCTGAAAGTTGCTGAAAACTGATTGTTGCTGAAAACACTGTAGCAAAATAATTTTTAAATGTGTAAATAGTATTGTGGGACCCACTTTTAATATTAAATATTGTGTGAATAGTGCGTGTACAGTGCGTGAACAGTGCATAAACAGTACACGCACAGTGATTTTTGTGCCCCCAAAGTCAAAAAAGCCGGCCAAAAAAAAAAAAAAAAAAAAAGTGAAAACGCAGTGCAGAAAACGTAATTCCACAAAACCCACTATCCAAACCCACACTAAGAGTCCGTTTAGATACAGCTGAAAACTGAAAACTGAAAAACACTATAGCAAATAATTTTTAAATATGTAAATAGTACCGTGAGATCTATTTTTAATGAAAAAATTGCTGAAAAGTAAAATTTGTGGGTCCATAAACAGTAAAATTTATATGAAAAAGTCAAATATTGCAGCTACTGCTGCAATAGTACTGAACAGTAAAAAATTTGGGCCAATGCGTGAAAAAAAAAAAAAAAAAAAAAAAAAAAGTTGAAACGCAAACGCACGTTTTAGCTTTCAGCCCAATCCAAATGTAGCCTACAACTAGTGAGTGAGTAGGGTGTATCTTGGTCTCGGATTAAATAAATCTCTCATGCGTCTGGCACATCTCCTCAGTCTCGATTTCCTCCCCCTCACTTCCAACAAAATTAATCAGCATTTTCAGCTACCGTTTAGACTTTAGACTTTAGAGTCAGAGGGTCTCACCCACTCATATCCCACTAATACTAGGCAAGTCTCTTTTTAAAGAAGTGGGGAAGAGTGGCACATGGGTTTTTTTTTTTTTTTTATGTATAATTTAGAGTTTGTTACACACAGAGAAAAAGGTGGGCATGGATGGGCCTGCGTCTGTCTTCATATAATGCCTTTTCCAATCTATGCTTCTAATTATTAGTGTCCATAGGATATAATCCTATGTGATATTTATTCGTATGGGATATATGGAACCACCTCATCGTACTAGTAACCAACCCATAACCTACTACAAAGAAAGTAGCCGTTATATGCAATATTTTGAAAAGGACTCGTGCCAATTGTAATAAATTCTTGTATTAGCTTTACCGGTTTTTAGACCTATTTTTATAATGTCAATTCATGAAAGTTCATTATCAATAATGTTGGTGGTAGTGGGAAGGTTTTATAATTTATAGTCCATAACGACCCCCCACCACCCCCCGGGGCAGATCCATTTTATCATTCAAATTTCAAAGTGGCATATCAATGAGTAAAGTTTTTCTTATACCAAATAAAAAAGAGATGGCAGAAAGAAGAAGAAGAGGAAGAAGAAAAAGTACTTTGCATTTGTTAGCATTGCACTTAAATATTAATGAATCCGTTTGGATATAACTTATTTTGCTGAAACTGAAAATTAAAAATACTGTGACAAAGTAATTTTTAAATGTATGAATAGTACTGTGAGACCTATTTTTAATATTTTTTTAACCTATGAATAGTGCTAAACAGTGCGTAAACAATACTTTTGTCCCCTAAAGCAAAAACACGTGCAAGAAAAAGAAAAAAAAAAAAAAACATGGCCACAGACGCACTACCCAAATACATGCATTATTTCCTTTTAACTGTTTGAGAGTTGCCTTACTTGCACAATTATTATCTCCTTCTTACTAATTCTTTCTTATTTTTGTTTGTAACTTAATTAATATCTCCTTGTATATAAAGTGTTTAAAGATATAAGAGATAATTATTTGAACTGCGAAATTAGCAACATATTATAACATTCTCAAAAATATATTTATATTTGTGTGTACACACATACCAGCCTATCGTGTATCTTTAAAACGTAGAACTATCTTGTAGTTTATTCTGTGACATTTAAATAACTCCCTTTTAGTTTGTTTTATAACTTCCTTTGTGGTTTGCTCTAGGTGGCATTTGGGCTAACTTTATTTGATGATATTGCAAGTGTTTAACATCACATAAAAAAATAAATTAAAAAAAAAAAACGAAGAAAAAGATCATTTGTATCTATAATTTTTCATCACTGCATATATTTATCTTGTTTGTATCTTCCCTGATACGGAAACCTTTTTGAATTTTGACCATTAATACATGATTGTTTATCTAATCATGTTATCAGTTATGATTTATTTTTGCCTTTTTAACCTAACAGGCCAACGCCCAGAAGACAAGAACTCTCTCTCTCTCTCTCTCTCTCTCTCTCTCTCTCTCTCTCTTGTTTTAAGAGAAGGGGATCGTAGAATTTCACGGGGGTGCCTTTTGGACTGACATAATAATCCAAAGGCCCCTGCCTTTTTATGGGCGTGCAGTTCTTGATTTCCATATTTCTTTCACTTTTGGTAGATGTCCATTTGCTTCTCAATCAATGATCAGGCCTAAATTCCATGACGGAGCTGCTAATGATAATGAAATATTATTTATATTTTTTGGACAATTTGTCAATTTTCTCTAGTGGAATAAACCAGATTTTCATATGAACTACTTTAGTTGCAATTTGATGAACTTGCACTCCTAAGCCAGTGTCGGTTACTAGTGTTGCTATGTGCACTGCATGTCTTCGGTTGCACCCCCCCTAAGATTGTGACGAACTGAACATCAGAATTAGTGGTAAGTTCCATATATATATATATATATATATATAGAGGGTTGGATTCAAGTTATACCTAGTGTAACTTTAATAATGTTATACCGCTTAATATTTTTTAATTAAATGTGAATTTTTTACAAATCTACCGTTAAATTACGTTATCTTCGTATATTCTTCATGCTTGCAAAATTTCAAGGTGATCAAAAATCAATAGTTATGTCATCAATCAATTGTCTAAATTCAAGTTTTTGTAGTTTAAAATAATACATAAAAGATGAGTTTATGAATCGAATGGTTAAATTACATCCGATTGGCATGAAAATTGGCATGCATATTCAAAACATATAAAACAAGAAATTCAACAATTGGATTTTCAAAATGTGAATTGAATAAGGGTGATATAATATTATTTAGAGTTAAACCAAGTGTAACTTAAACCCAACTCATGTATATATATATATATTCTCTCATCTTATGTTCACAAGCTCAAGATAGGGATTGGGAATTTGCTCAAAAAAAAAATATAGCAATAGGAAAAATTTGATGTTAGAATTATATGGTTAAATAATTAAATCTATAATCTCTTAATAATAACTTAAACTTTTGGAAGAATCTCAATAATTTAAGTATTTAACATAGTATTAGGGCAAAAGTCCTTTAACAAAATGATAGCTCTGGACTTTGTACTTAATACTTAAATTACTTATATACTTAAGTCGATTTAGAGCTATTAAGGACTTCTGCTATATATAGTAGTTAAAGGACTTCTGCTTTGGACTTTCTTTAAAAGTCATACTAGAAAACCTATAATGTAGTTTGCAATTGTATATATAGTAGTTTTAATAATTTGACTAACTATTTATATTTTTATAATAAAAATTGTGTTAAATTTTAAATGTATTTATGCATTTACATGAGTTACAAACTAGTATAGTTAAAGTTAAAACTCAAAGAAAGTCTAATTAGATTCTAAATTGTATTCTAATTTTGCACCATATGTCCAATCTAATTTTTAATTTTTTTGTGTAAAGGTAAATTATTAGGTGCAAAAATCAAAGAGTCTAAATCCAATTAGATTCTAAATTGAATTTTAATTGGAGTTTAATTTTGTCTTTTTTTTTTTTTAATTTTGGTAACAAGTGAGTTATTGGGTGCAAAAACCTAAGAGTCTGAATCCACTCAGATTCTAAATTTTAGTTAAAGCTAAAACTTAGAGACAGTCTAATTAGACTCTAAATTACAGTCCAATTTTGTGTCCAATCTAAATTTTAATTTTTTGTGTCAAGATAAATTATTAAGTGTAAAAGTCAAAAAATTTAAATCTAATTATATTCTAAATTGAATTTTAATTAGAGTTTAATTTTTTTTTTTTTAATTTTAGTATCAAGTAAGTTATTTGAGTGCATGAATCGAAGAGCGTGAATTTAATTAGATTTTAAATTTATATATATATATATATTTATATGTCAAACTTTTCTTTTTTTTAAAAAAAAATGTCAAACAAAAAAAAGCAATCCATACGTGATGAAAGAGAATAGTACAGTGTACAGAATGCAGGGTAGCAGTTATCTTAAAAAAAAGAAAATGTAGTCAAAAAAGTGAGAAAGAGAGAGGGGTGTAGCTTTCATAAAAATCTAGCCGTTAGCCCCTTTCTTAAATGGCGTGCAATACTCTCTGCCTGTTATGCAATTGCTAATTAGCTATCTCTCACTCACTCTCTCTCCACGATTTAAAAAGACAAAATTATACCGCATAATTAGCGTGTGACTCCGTCTCGATCATCGTGCCCATTTTTTCTTTTCCTTCAATACCCTTCTTTTTGGTTTCTGACTCATTTTCATGCCAACCCCGTCACCATCCCCCTCAATGTCGCCGTAATATGCGTTTGCGGCTTCCACTTTTATATATATATATATATATATATATGAGAAATGATATGTTCACAATATTTTCACAATAATTTCATAATAATTTTACAATAAATTTAACATGGTAAATTATTACTGGTTGTTATTGTTGGAACAAAAAAGTAATCTTAGTGTTAATTTCAAATTTGAACTAACAACAACTAACTACCTATGATCTGTTGTAAAAATGTTGTGAAAATGTTGTGAACGTAAATGGGATGACTTGGTTTCTTCTTCATTCTATATTTATTTTTATGATTAAATATTGGAAAAAATTTAGCTACAAAATTTGTTAGAATCTAAGATTACAACATTACTCAATAAAATAAACATTACTACATGTCAAATCTAACTGTTGAATTAAATGTTCTTTATGCTATTAATATACATGTCAAATTTTGTGTCAATCGGATATTATTTACTATATGATTTATAAAATTATATTTTATACATAATTTTAAATTACAAAACCCTACAATTTAAATAATTCATTAATGACATAGCTATTAATATTTAATTTTCTAAAAATTTTGCAAGTGTGGAGAATATAAGAAGAAGATATAATTCAATAGTAGATTTTTCAAAATTTACCTCCAATAAAAACATATTAAATAATGTTGTAGCCTAAAGCCACAACTAATAAACAAAGTTTAATTACAAAATTAGTTATAGTCTAAGGTTACAACCTTACTCAATAAAATAAAAATTACTATATATTTTGAAAATATAATCGTTGAATTTCATATTCTTTACATTCTTAATACACATGTCAAATTTTGTATCAATCAGATATTATTTACTCTATAATCAATAAACTTATATTTTATGCTTAATTTTAAACTATAAAAACTTGTAATTTAAACAATTTATTGATGACATAACTATCAATCTTTAATTTTCTATAAATTTTGCAAGCATAAAGGATATATGAAAAAGATGTAATCCAATAGTGGATTTGTCAAAATTCATTTCTAATAAAAAGATATTAAGGATATGTTTTGATATCGCTTATTGCTAAAAACTGAAAACACTGTAGCAAAATAATTTTTAAATGTGTAAATAGTACCGTGTGACCCGATTTTGAAGAAAAATTTGCTGAATTAGACAACTTATGGGTCCCGTGAACAGTGCATGGGACCCACTAACAGCACGGGTCCAATGCTAAAAACGCCAAAACGCAGACACATATAGGAAATCGGTGCAATCCAAATAGATACTAAGTAAGGTTGTAGCCTTATGTTACAACCAATTTTGTAACTAAACTTTATCCACAACTAATTTTGTAGCTAAACTTTGTCCTTTGTTTATTTAGTTTTTTTTTTTTTTTTTTTTTTTTAAAGACATGTCTTCTTCATTCTATATTTATTTTTACAATTAAATATTGGATAAAGTTTAGCTACATAATTGGTTATAATCTAAGACTACAACATTACTCAATAAAATAAACATTACTATATATTATAAAAATCTAACCGTTGAATTGTATGTTCTTTACATTTTTAATATACATGTCAAATTTTATGTCAATCGGATATTATTTACTATATGATTTATAAATTTATATTTTATGCATAATTTTAAATTACAAAACCTACCACTTAAACAATTTATTTATAACATACTTATTGATTTTTAATTTTCTAGAAAATTTTCAAACATGGAAGATATAAGAAAAAAATGTAATTTAATGGTGGATTTGTCAAAATTCACCTCTATTAAAAAGATATTGAGTAAGGTAGTAGCCATAGGTTATGGCCTATGGCTACAACGAATTTTATAACTAAATATTATCCATAAATATTTTCTAGCTATTAAAATTGGCATTACTTCCATTTTTTCCCCTTAAAATTGTAATGACAAGTTTACAACCAAGTTGATGAAGTTCTAATGTAATAAGGTTATACGCTAAGTTGATAGTCATGAATGATAAAACAATATTGTTACCTTTAAGGGTAAATTAAAATTGAGTAAATTATACTCACATCATTATTCTTATTGTATCTATTTTTTAAGAAATAATATTTGTCATTTTAAATGTCAAAATAATTAATGCTCTATCGGGTTGTAAATGATTCGAGTATCAAAGTTTAAAAAATTTTCATTTAATTATATTTCGGTCATGAGAAAAGTTTGAGCTAATCAACAAACTAAATTATATATTCAAACTTTGCCCATTCTTTTATCGATCAAGCTCTAACTTATTCATGAGTAACTTGATTAACTTATTCTTTTTCCTCGGATAATAGATTTCACTACTAAAATATTTTAGCCCCTTTACAAATAAATACAAATAATTAATAACTAAATTATTGTTAAAATTATATTATTTGAATTAATTAAATATAATAATTTTTATATATGAAATTATAAAAATAAAACTCACGAACTAAGAATTGTTTAAAATTATATATAATTTTTACCTCAAAATGGACTATTTTATTTTACTTATCAACAAATTACAAATAATAATTCAATATCTCATTAACTTATTTACAACTTACATTATCCAATATTAAGTCTATATAAGTATAATTTTATACATGCATGTATATCGAGCCTTATACTCATTAGCTTGTACACAGACATATTATGATGTCCAAGCTTTGCTCATTTAATAGTGGAGTATAAACATAGATTTGAGCTTGACTTGTTTACTAAATAAACAAACATAAAAATGAATTTTCTTAAGCTAGACATAGTTCATTTATGACCTTAATCTTATAAGTTTTAACTCCATGTAGGATGAGCAACATTAAAAGTTGACACAAAATATTAATTTTGAAATGAATATTCCCAAAAAATGAATTGTTGCCTTTTGTCATTTGTCATAGTGGTTACCAATATTATTATGGGTTTGGTTAATGTATGCCCTTAGAGCATATATTGATCATCAATTTTAAGAAACGTTTTTTGAAAAATTGAAAAAGTTATGAAAAAAATTAACCACTTTCACATTTTCCCATAAAAAGTTTTTCTAAACATACATTAGTAAAACTTTATTATTATTAACAATTTTACATTGGTATTGATGATAAGAGATATTGCCAAGAAAAAAATATGAGAATATAACAAATGTGTACTCCCTCCTCTTATACAATATTGAATTTCACTAATTTCTCTCTCTCTCTCTCTCTCTCTCTCTCTCTCTCTCTCTCTCTCTCTCTCTCTCTCTCTCTCTCTCTCTATATATATATATATATATAGAGAGAGATAGATAGATAGGTAAAGTTTGGAGAAAGTTTAATTATAATTTGAAACTATAATTTAATTATGCGTCATGTGTCTAAATTTATGTAGGGATCACACCATAATTATCCATTTAAGTTTGTGTCATGTGTCCACTTAAGTTTTTTAATCTTTATGCCAAGTGAGTTAATGAGTGCAAAATACTAAAAATTTAATATTAATGAACTATAAAATTAAAAAAAAAAAAAAAATCAATCACATATACTCAATAAAAATCACCACATATTCTATCTTATTAAAAATTAAAAAAAAAAAAAACAAAACAAAACAAAAGATCATAAGTAGTATTAAATTTAGGTAAGAATTTTAATATGTAACTAATTACGTTTTACTAATTTGAAAAAATAATTTGACTAATCATTTATATTTATATGATAAACATTGTGTTCACATGCTATTTTTTTTTTTAATAATTTGACTAATTATTTATATTTTTATAATAAAAACTGTGTTTAATTTCAAATGCATCCATGCATAAGAGTGACAATTCGTGATTGTGTATCGGGTTTGTGTCGTGTCAAATCATGAATATCCGACTATATGGGTCGACACTAACTTGAAATGTTTATTAAATGGATCAAAATTCCTCAACCCTAACTCGACCCATTTATTAAATGGGGCAGTCATGTCGACCTATTTATCAAATTTTATCAAAGTGGAAAAAAATTTATGAAAAAAATATATTTTTTTAATATAAAATTCAGAACTAACAAATAACTGCATCACAAATAATCATTCAAAACTAAAACATATATCAATATCATAAATAATCAATCACAATATGTCAAAGAAAGTAAACCACAACAACTAATAAGTTTATATACTTAGGGTTTGAATGGTGTATTAGTAAAATGTCATTTAATTAAATAGGTTAAACAGGTTTCATAGGTTGAATACTAACCTAACCCGTTTATTAAACTGATTAGTTGTGTCAACCTGAATATGACATGAACCTATTAAACCTCAACCCATAACATGCTAATTTTGTGTCATGTCGTGTCGGGCTCGCAGATCATGTCGAATTTTGCCACCCCTATCCATGCGTTCACATGGGTTACATGCTAGTATATATATATAAAAGCAAATACCTCATGTGAGAAAGCATGAGATTCTGCCAAATGGTGCATTGTTTGTAAAGAGAATTGAAATATTCTCAAATGCCACATCAAAGATAAAAACAACTTCCTTTCAAAAAAAAAAAAAAAAGAAACAAAACAAAAAGATAAAAACAACTTAGATATTGACTTTTTTGTCTCAATTAGTTCAATGTTTCAATACTATTCTAATTAAAAAAATAAATATTTTTTGTTTCCTGTGGTTCAATGCTCTAATATTGTCGACCTATCTAATCCTAACCCATATGAGTTGGCTACAAATAACGAAAGGGGCTTGCATTTTATATTTAGTAATAGCGATAATTATGATTTTGATGTTAAAGTCGGACATTGTGCACTTTTGGGTTTTGTAAAAGCTGTGATTAACTGTGAACGTTTGTGATGTGTATTTTGTTTTAGAACTAAGGAGAAAGAGAAAGTTACATGCATTTTATATCAGCTTTTATTCTACAATATTTCTTTAAAAATGTTTTTTTTTTTATTTCTCATTACTTGAACTAAATAATTATAATGGATACACGTGTAATTTTATAATGGTTGCTTCTTATGATGAACTTATTATTAACAAAGTTCTATAACAATTATGTTATAATATATGTACAATATTCTCTAAAACTATTTTATATAAAATATTACATCATTATCCATGCATTGCACTGCTATAATATATGTACAATATTCTCTGAAACTATTTTATATAAAATATTACAATATTATCTGTGGGGCCTAAGAATTTGGTAACCTCGGTCCATTTCATATTAAGCCCAAGGCCCACGCCGAAGAGGAAGTAGCGTCCGAGGATGAACAAGGAAGGCCTAAATTGCTAAGAAATATCGCCGAGGACGATCTTGTCCTCGGCTAGCCGAGATTATAGAAGGGAGGAATAGCACACCATCAAAGGCAGCCTCCCAGAGCATCCCAAGGAAAATGACAAGTACAATGGGACAGTCACAAGAGCATGGTGGAGGAGCAATTCAAGGAGAAGCTATCACCTCCACATTAAATGCCTACAGCTAACATTCTCGCCGCATTAATGGGGAAAAGACCCCTGAACAGTATTAGCTAGGCTGCCGCAGACCACAGAAAGCTGAGGAAGGTGGCTGATGGGACAAGTACTCAAGTAGTAGCCTGCATAATCAACAAATGGAGGGTCAAAATCAACTGAAAAGGGGTATATAATGTAAGAAATCTCTCAGGAGAGAAGGAGGCAATTAGAAGCAGAAAACACTGTAGTAGTTCATATCATCCTAGAAATCTTTGTAACCAGGCACTGAGAAAATAATAAGAACTGCAAACCCTTCAGTAGAGGGTCGAGGATAGACTTTCACATTTCAAATCCACTTCCTAGTTATTTAACCTACTCATAACCATGTTTAGTTATGGTAACCCTCACTAAGGCCTAGTTCTTAAACTCGTTCTTTACAAATTTATTGTATTGGGCGAGTTGGGCTTGAGTTTATTCACCCAACAGTAGCAGTGCTCAAACCCAGTCCCTACAATTGGCGCCGTCTGTGAGAAGAACTTGTGCATTAGTAAGGGCAACAATCAAGCATGGTAAGATCAGACCCTCATCAAGCAAGCTCCCATCAGCCTGAACCCAACAACAGGGCAACTTTCCCAACCCTGAGCATGATCGAAATGAAGAAAATGGAAGGTTTCGAGAAGGAAGTGTGCACACCACTGAAACTAGCGGAAGCCACTCTCGTGGGGGTAGTCATGTACCCAGGAGACAAAATAACAATCAGGCCATGCAATCAGAAGAAGTTAAGAGTCACGTATCCTAGAGACAGGATGATAAGCTGGCTATGTAACAAGAGATAGACGACTTGAAGAGAAAGTTGCGCCATACACAACAAAGGCGGCCTCATTCTAGCCCTGACACGCCCTCCGAGGATGAAAGCGATGATGACTATTGGCGAAGATCGAAAACTCCTCCAAGCGAGACCTTCTCCCACGAGGAAGAGTACTACCTGATGCACAAGCGCAATAGCCCATCTCCTAGGGGCTTGGGAAGTGATGTCATGAGCAGAGCACTGGATTAACTCTCCAAATCACCTTTCACACGCCACATAGAAGAGGCTACACTGCCTCGGCGATTCCAACAGCCAACCTTCATCATCTACAACGGCAAAACGGACCCTGTGGAACATGTGAGTCAGTTCAACAAAAGAATATGCAAGGTCTTCCCATCTAGCCTAGGACCAGTGGCAATGAGGTGGTTCAATGGTCTAAAGGCGAATTCCATAGGTTCGTACAGGCAGCTAACCCAAGCCTTTGGCTTCTGTTTTGTTACCAACAGCAGAGCTCCTCGGCCCTTGAGTGCGTTGTTATCCTTATCCATGCATGATGGAGAAACTCTAAAGGCCTACTCGGACCGATATTGGGAGATGTACAATCAATTGGAAGACAATTTTGATGATATTGCCATCAGCACCTTCAAAAATAGTCTCCCAACTGGGCACGGCTTAAGGAAGTCCCAGACTAGCAAGCCTGCCACCAGTATGCGCCAGCTAATGGATCGGATTGATAAATACAAACGAGTAAAGGAGGACCAGCTGCAAGGCAAGGGAAAAGAAAAGGTTATCCCTCAAGAGAGGAGGGATTTCAGGTTAGATCGGTATAACAACAACCGCTCGATGAGGGATTTTGCAGGGCAATCCGGAGCAACCAGCGCGCAGACAGTCAATGCTGTGTTCCAAGAACCAGCACACAGGGTGTTGGAGAAAATTAAGGACAAGCCATACTTTAAGCGGCCGAATAAGATGACGGGAGAGCCCACAAAACGCAATCAGAACCTTTATTGCCAATAACACCAGGACTACGGACATACCACAGAGAACTGTAGGAATCTCTAGAACTATCTGTACCAGTTGGTCCAAGAAGGAAAGCTGAAACACCTCCTGCATCATTCCAGTGGCCATCAAGGCCAAACCCATCAGGAGCCCCAAAAAGATACTGCCCTGAGGCCACCTGCAGGGACGATCAATGTAATCTTGGCTGCACCAGGAAGAACAGGCACATGCCCTTCACGAGTGTTGTTTGTGGCTCAGATGCCAGCCGAGGAGTCCCAGCCTGAACCGAAGAAGGCCAGAAGGAATTTCCACCCAACTTTGTGTTTCTTAGAAGAAGACAAGATCGGAATCACCCAGCCCCATGACGACGCGCTGGTGATCACTCTTAGAATCGGGGACTACGATGTGAAAAAAGTGATGGTGGATGATGGCAGTGGGGCCGAGATCATGTATCCCGACCTCTACAAAGGGCTGAAGTTGAAGTATGAGGATTTGATGCCCTATAGCTCTCCTTTGATGAGCTTCGACGAAAAACTCGTTATCCCAAAGGGCATGATTAGGTTACCCATCCAGACTGGCCCAGAGATAGTTGAGGTGAACTTCATTGTGGTGGACACCTACTCTCCGTACACGGCCATCGTCGGCAGGCCTTGGCTCCATACCTTGAGGGATGTCGCCTCCTCCTTGCACCAGAAGGTGAAATTCCCATCAGGGGACTAAGTTCTCAAGATCCGTGGTTGCCAATCCACAGCAAGGCAGTGCATGGTGGCTGCCATATCACATCGACTCGACGCAGAATTCTCGGCCATTGCTAAAAAGAGCTTATAGCAATCAAAGGCCCCGTAGCACCTCCTGATGTAGCTGCCGAGGAAGCAAAATGTAAAGATCTAGAGAAGGTGGTCATTGGTGATGACCCAGAGAAGTTCTTGCAGGTCGGGGCTTAACTGCCTCTTCAGGAGAAGGAGGAATTGATTGGATTCCTCATAAGAAATATTGATGTATTTGCATGAGATGCTTGTGATGCTCCGGGGATTGATCCATCCTTCATCTGTCACCATCTCAATGTCAATTCGTCCATCACTCCCAAGAAGCAGCCACCTCAGCGCCTATCAAGAGAGCATGCTGATGCGATCAGGGAAGAAGTGAAGAAGTTTAAACGCGCAAAGGCTATCAAGGAGGTTTTTTACCCTAAATGGTTGGCCAACACCGTAGTGGTCAAGAAGAAAAGTGGAAAGTGGAGGATTTGTGTGGACTTCAAGGACCTAAACAAGGCATGCCCAAAAGACCCATTCCCCATGCCTCGGATAGACCAGCTGATGGATGCAACTGCAGGCCATCTTCGGATGAGTTTCTTAGATGCCTTTCAAGGCTATCATCAAATACCACTAACCTTGGAGGATCAGGAGAAGACAGCTTTCGTGACACCTATTAGAAACTACCACTACAAGGTGATGTCGTTTGGCCTGAAGAACGCAGGGTCCACTTATCAAAGGATAATGACAAGAATGTTTGAGCCGTTGTTGGGCAAGAGTATTGAAATCTATGTTGACGATATGGTGGTAAAGAGTAAGGTGGTGTCCGAGCACCTAGGAGACCTCGGTCGTATCTTCGATACCTTGAGGAAGCACAAGCTGTGCCTAAATGCTTCCAAATGCTCATTTGGCATGGGATCTGGCAAGTTCTTAGGCTACATTATTACCCACAGGGGAATCGAGGTCTATCCTGACCAAATCGAGGCTATTCATAATCTAAAGCCTTCGCAAAAGCCCAAGGAGATCCAAAAGCTCACTGGAATGATCGTGGCCCTAAATCGATTCATTTCCAGGTCGGTTGATAGATGCAGGCCTTTCTATCTCCTGATCAACAAGTGGAAAGGATTTGAGTGGTCCGAGGATTGTGCCATGGCCTTCCAGCAGCTCAATGAATATCTATCTCGGCCACCTATCATGTCCAATCCTGAGGCCGATGAGGTCCTATATGCATATATTGTTGTGGCTCTTCATGCTGTAAGCCTGGTACTAATACGAGATGACAGCGGCATTCAAAAGCCAGTTTATTACGTGACCAAGTCGCTACACGAAGTTGAGGTCAAGTATTTACCCTTGGAGAAAGCCATACTAGCCATGGTCCACGCTACGCGAAAGCTTCCCCATTATTTCCAAGCCCACACAGTGGTTGTTCTAAGCCAACTGCCCTTGAGGTCTGTGCTTCGGACTGCTGATTACACTGGAAGGATCGCCAAGTGGAACACAATTCTGGGGGCTTTTCACATCAAGTACATGCCTCGAATCTCTATAAAAGGCTAGGTCTTGGCAGATCTGGTGGCCAAATTTGCTGAACCGATAGTGGAAGCAGTAGCAGAAGGGAGAAACATGGATGGAAAGTCAGTTGGGATGATCTCTGTACTAGGACCCCTATGTTGGAAGATGTACGTTGATGGCGTAGCGAATCAAAGGGGTTCCGGAGTGGGGCTGGTTCTAATATCCCCTGAAAAGGCTATCATAGAGAAATCTCTGAGATTGGGGTTCTCGACCACAGACAACAAAGCCGAGTATGAGGCCTTGTTGCAAAGGATGGCCATGGTGCAGAAAATGGGTGGAAAAGCAGTAAAGATGTTCTCGGACTCGAGATTAGTAGTAGGCCAAGTAAAAGGAGAGTTGGAAGCCAGAGATGTAAGGATGCAAGAGTACTTAAGCCAGGTCAAACATTTATGGTCAGGCTTCGATCTTTTTAGCCTGTCACATGTCTCCAGAAGCGGAAATACCCATGCAGACTCATTAGCCACGCTTGCTGCCTTCTCGGCAAGGAGTCTGCCTCGGATTATCCTTGTCGAGCATCTGGATAGGGCAAATGAGGTCGCAAAAGGCGTGGTTCATGCCCATCAAGTTAGAGCGAGTCCTAGTTGGATGGACCCTATAGTGAGATTCCTCAAAGATGATATTCTGCCCGAGGAAAAGTTAGAGGCTGAGAAAATACGAAGAAATGCTCCTCGGTTCTGGTTATCCAATGATCTCAAATTGTATAAGCGCTCCTACTCTGGGCCATACTTACTGTGTATTCACCCTGAGGCGTCAGAGCTATTACTTGAGGAGCTGCATGAGGGGATTTATGGGAGCCACATAGGGGGAAGATCTCTGTCACACTGAGCCATTACCCAGGGATATTGGTGGCCGGGAATGCAAAAAGAAGCCCTGGAATACGCTAAGAAATGTGACCAATGCCAAATGTTTGCCCCAAATATTCATCAACTAGGAAGGGTCCTCAATTCTTTGTCCAGTCCATAGCCGTTTGCCCAATAGGGCCTGGATATTGTAGGCCCTTTTCCCAAGGCGTCAAGAAATAAAAGATATCTGTTGGGCAACACAGATTATTTCACCAAATGGGTTGAGGCTGAGCCATTGGCCAACATCAGGGATGTGGATGCCATAAAATTCATCTGGAGGAACATTGTTACACGGTTCGAGGTCCCTTATACCCTCATTTCAGATAATGGACTCAAATTTGACAACAAAGCCTTCAGAAAATACTGTTGTGAACTAGGGATCACAAATAGGTACTCAACTCCAACTTACCCTCAGGGAAATGGACAGGCCGAGGCTGTCAATAAGGTCATAGTCAATGGGCTTAAGAAGAGGCTGGAGGACGCCAAGGGAAGATGGGTAGAGGAGCTGCCACACGTCCTATGGACTTATCGGACTACACCACGGCGGTCAACAGGGGAAACACCCTTCGCCATGACCTATGGTGCCGAGGCTGTTATCCCTCTAGAGGCAAGCTTCCCAACGCTGAGGACGAGCTCCTTCACTCCAAACAGTAATGATGAACTACTAGCGAAGAGCTTAGATCTGATTGATGAACGAAGGGAAAAGGCAATGATCTAGTTGGCCTATTACCACCAAAAGCTCAAGCAGGTGTATGATGCCAATGTGAAGCTGAGACCACTAGCACTAGGGGACCTAGTGTTAAGGAAAATTGTGGGTACTACCAAGAACCCCTTCTGGGGAAAGCTGGGACCCAATTGAAAGGGACCATACCGAATTGCTTCAGTAGCAGGGGTAGGTGCATACTACTTAGAAAACTTAGATGAAAAAGTTGTACGACGTCCATAGAATGTAAATAACCTGAGACGGTATTATTATTAATAAAAGCATTTCTCTATTTCAAATTCTAAGTCTCTTATGATTGCATGCCTTGTGTTTTGACGACCATCTAAGTACTAGACAGAATCAAGGTCTTGTATGGTCCTCGAACTCAAACCTATAGGGAAACTAACTACTTCAAGAAAAACCTAAGTGCTAGACAGAACCAAGGTCTTGCATGGTCTTCGGACTCAAACCTATGGGAAGACTAGCTACTTCAAGAAAAACCTAAGTGCTAGACAGAACCAAGGTCTTGTATGATCCTCGGATTCAAACCTATGAGGAAACTAACTCCTTCAAGAAGAACCTAAGTGCTAGACAGAACTAAGGTCTTGCATGGTCCTCGGATTCAAACCTATGGGAAAACTAACTACTTCAAGAAAAACCTAAGTGCTAGATAGAACCAAGGTCTTGCATGGTCCTCGAACTCAAACCTATGGGGAAACTAGCTACTTCAAGAAAAACCTAAGTGCTAGACAGAACCAAGGTATTGCATGGTCCTCGGACTCAAACCTGATCTATGCCTGGTCCTTGGATCATCTGCTTTGGTAAAATTAACATTGTGCAGAATTTGCCTAAGTATCAAACAAAGTCCATGAGCAAGTTAGCCTAATTTAGTTAACTACTTTGATGCTCGTTATGATCATCGCAGACGACGATGACCTTTCTTATAATAAAAATCTCAGAGTTAAGCCCATGATCGTCGCTTAAAGCGTTTTAGGGTGTCATAGACATGGTCTTTGTTTGTCCTACACCTGGAGGGTTGTTCTACATAAGTTTGAATGTCCATTAAAGAACCGAAGGATCTGGTGACTTTGATCTATTTTGGTTCTAAATCAAAAACAAAAGAAAGATAGGTCTCCATTTGTATAAACAGCTTTACGATTATTATAATTATTGCCATGGTCAGCCGAAGCACAATTAGAGTTAGGATTGTGTAAGTGAAAAGATAAACAGGGTAAGTAAGGGAAAATAGAACGCACACTTCATTAAGTTCATAGAAATTACATAGTAGTGATTGCATTACAATGTTAAAAAAAAAAAATGAGAGACAAAGCAAAAATGCAACTAGTGCTAGTCAAGGGGGGCTACTTCTTCAACTTTATTTTGAGCCCTTCCTTGGGGAGCTGGGCAGAAAGGGTCCCCGGATCCTTGGGGCCTTCAGGTGGGGGAGCAACTTGCAAAGGATCAGCTAAAAGAGGTGCCTCCTCGGCATCAGGGGCTTGGGCTTCAGAGGAGGGCCTTGCAGCATCCTGGAGCGCTTCCTGGTCAGGGCCCTCGTGTGTCTCATTTACCCTAGGATGCTCAGCTTCCTTGGCAGGCTCATCAGAAGTGGTAGTAACCAAAACAACTTCACTTAAAGTAGTACCAATTTCCTCAAAGACCACCTCAACCTCGGAGTTAGGTGAAGCATCCTCACGGATGGCCGGTGGGTAGTACACATTCTCCACCTTCCACAGGTCAGATGAGGCCTCAACTCTAGCTTGTCTGAGGGCCTCATTCCAAACCTAGGAGCAGTAGAGCCTGCATACCCTAAGGACTTGAGTTTTAAAGGCTATTTGGGTCTCGGCCACCCCCAAGGCAAAGGTCTCCTCCTCGGCCTTTTCCTTAGAAAATTGAGCCTCGGCCTTGGCAAACTCTGCCTCCTTGGGCCACTCAATAACGTTCTTGGTCCCCTCAGCCTCGGCCATCTTATGCTTCAGATCAACGATCTGCTCCTTAACGATCCTCAGCTAATCCTCTACCTCAAGCAAGCGCCTTGTCTAGTCCTGGGTCTGCTTCTGAGCGCCGGCCAGACCTGATTCAGCGCTATCCCTAGCCCTTGTCATCTCCTTAAGGTCCTCCCTGGCCTTCGCGAGATCGTACTCGAAGATCTTAAGGGTCCAGGTAGCTTCCAAGCGCTTATCACGCTCATTATCTAGGGCCCTACTCTGGTTGTTGGCCACCTCCTCCAACCTAAATGTGGCTTGAACAACCTGCCAATTGAAACAGGTGCATAGTAAGTAGGAAATCCAAAAAAAAAAAAAAAATCAATCAGAAGAGTCACAAGTGTTAGAAGTCTTACCATGCCCAAATACCTTTTAAGGTTTAGGAAAACCTCCTTACTCCTCAAGTTCCCCAATTCGGCCATGTCAGCGGGGAGTAGAAGAGACCTTTCCAACGCATCGGCCACGAATGTGCCTTCACCCTCTCTGAAGTCTCTGAGGGAAGCAGTATCCATCAGGGGCTCCTCATGGAGCATTGGGGCGGGGAGCCAGGCCTGGGGCTCGCCCTGTAGGGCCAATTCTTTCCCTTGGCCTTAATGCCCAGTTTTTTGTTGCATGAGGGCCGTCGAGCCTCATCCTCCTCCTGAGAAGAACGAGTCCTGTCTCCTCCCATGGGTCTCTTGCCCTTGAGGTCCTTCTTATTTTTTAGATTAGTAGGCTCAGACCTTTGTGGCAGACTTGGCTGAGGTGGAGGAGGTGGAAGCTTAGATTAAGCGGAGGACGACCTGGTCTGAGCAGGCTAGGACTTGGGTAGAGGAGGAGGAAGCTGGGATTGAGACTTCCTTGGCATATCCTTCCTGGGCTGGCCCTCAATTAAGTCGAACAAGCTGGTCTGGGGTTGTCTCTTAAAACCCATCTCGGCCCGAAAGGAAATTCCTACTGGCAGAAATCCTACTTCAGTTAAGTGAAGGTCACCCAAATCACCGGAGGGATCCTCGGACAGAAGAACTTGGTCGAATGCACCAAATTCGTCCTCAGATGGGCCCAAATCAACGACTTCTTCCTCTTCTAGTCTTCCTCCCTCGGCTTCTATAGCTGGAGGGGATGAAGAAAGACCTGCCAACGAAATGCCTTCTAGAACAGGGGACCCTTCAAGAAGCAAGAACCCTTGCTCCACTACGGTGATCCTCTGTAGCCGAGGATCTCTGGCTCTTATCACGCACTTTGGAGCCGAGAACGATTTTTGAATTGGATCGTAGCTGAGTATCTTGTGGGCAGCCCTAACTTGATTATCAGCTTCATTCACGAAGATCTCCGCCCTGAGTACAGTTTCCAAGTCTTCCTTGTTGACCAAATGAAAGTGTCGTTCGAAGGTGTGTGGATCTGCAAAAAAGGAGAGCATATTTGTATTAGCAATCAAATAACGCAAACTGCGATAACCAAAAATAAAAAAAATAAAAAGAGATCAAACCTTACTCCCACTCTAAATACCCTACCTAGTGTCCCCTCCACTGTCGGACAATGAAGGCCGTTGTGCCACTCCCCGGATACAATGAAAAAGTCCTTATTTAACCCCTTACTGGACTCAGGGAGGCATTTGATAAGCTGAACCTTATCCTCCCTCGTCTTCATGTAATAGGACTTACCCTTTAGGTGCTGGAGGTTGTAGCGCCAGTTTACATCGTGGTGGGTTAACCTTAGCCCCATCTTCTTGTTCAAGGTGTCCATACAACCTAGGATCCTGAACACATTGGTGGCGCACTAGATAGGAGCTAGTCTAAAGTGCCTAAAATAGTCCTTCATCACCGGCCCCATAGGAATTTTCATACTACCTTCGAGGAAGGCAATTATGGGAACCACTACTTCACCCTCTTCCCTCCTGATACGCCACTCACCTTCTTCACAATACCTCAGACCCACGTTACTAGATATCCTATAATCAGCTATGAATTTTTCCATCGCCTCCTCAAACTCAGCCAGCTTGTTAAACCTATCCATCCCTAGGAACGGCTAAAGGACTCAAGAAAGGACGAAAGAAAGGGAGAAATCAGAGAGAAAACTTGAGCTAGAGAGAGAAGAAGACTTACAGAATTGAGGAAAAGCTCCTCGGACAGGCTTTTATGCTGAAAAGAATCATGAGTATAGTTGGAAATTTGGCTGAACTCAGGATATGTGCGCAAGAACTCTTGATTGTAGAAGTAAAAAGGCAAATCAATTCAAATAGGTATTTATACCCCCAATTAAAGGTAAACATACGAGTTTTCCCGCCCATAAATGCAAGGAAATCCCTACTGTTAGATTACCATCACACTGTTGAACGTGGGGAGCACAGAGTCGCCAGAGTTTAATGAAGGCGCGCTCCATATACCGAAGCGCCAGAAATGTGCCCTGGACAGATGAAAAGACTTTGGCATTGATGGAGGAAAAGACTTGACAAGCCATAACAAGGGCCTGAGGACATCAAAATCCTCCTCCCCATCCGAGGAGACGAACAGCAAGATTTTGAGGGGCTATTGTGGGGCCTAAGAATTTGGTAACCCCAGCCCACTTCATCTTAAGCCCAAGGCCCACACCGAGGAGGAAGTAGCGTCCAAAGATGAACAAGGAAGACCCAAATTGCCAAGAAACATCGCCGAGGACGATCATGTCCTCGGCCAGCCAAGATTATAGAAGGGAGGAACAGCACACCATCAAAGGCAGCCTCCCAGAGCATCCCAAGGAAAAGGACAAGTACAATGGGACAGTCATAAAAGCATAGTGGAGGAGCAATTCAAGGAGAAGCTGTCACCTCCACATTAAATGACCACAGCTAACATTCCGACCGCATTAATAGGGAAAAGAACCCTGAACAGTGTTAGCTAGGCTGCTGCAGCCCACAGAAAGTTAAGGAAAGTGGCTGATGGGACAAGCACTCAAGTAGTAGCCTGCATGATCAACAAATGGAGGGCCAAGATCAACTGAAAGGGAGTATATAATGTAAGAAATCTCTCAGGAGTGGAGGAGGCAATTAGAAGCAGAAAACACTATAGTAATTCATATCATCCTAGAAATCTTTGTAACTAGGCACTAAGAAAATAATAAGAACTGCAAACCCTTCAGTAGAGGGCCGAGGATAGACTTTCACACTTTAAATCCACTTCCTAGTTATTTAACTCACTCATAACCATGTTTAGTTGTGGTAACCCTCACTAAGGCCTAGTTCTTAAACCCATTCTCTACAAATTTATTGTATTGAGCGAGTTGGGCTTGAGTTCATTCACCCAACAGTAGAAGTTCTCAAACCCAGTCCCTACATTATCCATATATATTAAATTAATGGTGAGGGCAGAAAATACACATTTAGGGTGGCATCAAAGTATTCCGTAATTTATTTGCCTATTGTGAAGGAGTGAATGTAGCCCATACCCAAAATCAAGCACACGATGATTGGTTTAGCAAAACAATTTCAAACTTTCAAAAGTGTGAAAAGGCTTGGTACAGGACAGGAGTTTCTCAGGATGGCAATGGAGTTCCTTACCTCATTCATCAAAAAAGAATGGGGAAGATTCAATTGGAAAGGAAAGTCTGGTGGAGGTAGATTGGTGGACCCTTGAAATGACGTTTCTCCAGCCATTAATTTGATTGACAAAAGACAAGAACACCATTGATAAAAAATATTTAAGCTCTCGTCCAACAGCAATTCACATGTTCACCAAAGTGCGGGAATAAACCAAAATCCCACAATAAAAAAGGATACAAAGAAATCCATTACGCACTTGCAATTCCTCAATGAAGATATGGAAAACTTTGGGACGATAGGATGAGCGTCAAATTTAGATGGGAGTCCATATAAAACATATTAATGCTCTTAAAACAATTTTTTGTCTGCAATACACTCCAAAAGTAATATGATGGTCCTTCTCTCTTGTTTTTTTTTAGGGCCCAAGCACAACTTGCAGGCATTATTGTTTTTAAAAGACCTACAATACTTTTAGAATAACCAATAAAATAAAGCCAAAATGGGAATATTAATCAACCATGGCCCCCAAAATTAGTGAACTTTTTTTCTTTTTATATTTTAATGTTATTGATCGAATTTCTTTTCCCTTCTTTTCCCTTTCTCTTTCTTTGTTTTTTTAATAGGTCTTAGAAGTCACGGATCTTGAACTTTATTCTTAGATCCTAGCGAGATAAATCCAAATCTTTTAGGCACTAAAATGCTTAGCACAAAAAAATAACACATTGGTCATTATTTAGGTGATTCATAAGTTTTTGAGTTCAAAATTTTATTATTAATAACATTTTAAGAATTTCCACTATTTGTTAAAGCAGTAATTTATAATTGAATGTAAATTATTTTACTTTTTTTTTTTTGATTTAAAACACACATACTATTATTATAATAACATCACAATACAAAAACATCTTGGATAAGAACTTGCTAAATACAGCAAGGAATCTCCTCAATCTAAATGGTATCATCGACAAGGTTTTGAGCTACTATTAACCTTATATTTCTTTTTTCTTTTCCTCTTTTTTTTATTAAAAAAAAAATCTCTTTACTTCAATGACTTAAAATAAAAAATAAAAATTGAACATATTATTTATAAAACGAAAAATAGCTAAAAATAATAAAGAGTCATTTGGTAAAATAATTTGAACAATATTTTTAATTTTTAAATAACATTACAGGTATTTTTAACCATTTTATCCCTTGCACATATTTTTAAAAAATACAATCTAACGGTTCTAGTAACCAAACGGCTCCAAGAAATGGAAATGTTTATAAAACCGACACGAGTCTTCCCCTCCTTCCTTTCTTTATAGTATTCTGTCTGAGTGACAGTCAGGCGTCAGCGACTGTCTTTCTCTCTTTCTTGCTTTCTTTCTTTTAACTCCTTTATAAATAACTGATTAAGTTAAACGCTTTTCTCTCTCACACAGACGCAGCCAACAAGCCAAGCCATTAGCCATGGCTTCCAATTGCAATGCCTTCTTGCTCAGCCTCTGCCTCACCATTGCTCTCCTTGTTCTACTACCACTCCTTTCTGTTTCAGAAATGGCTAAGCAAACTTACATAGTCCATATGAAACACCAAGACAAACCTTCTTCCTATTCCACCCACCATGATTGGTACTCCTCTCAACTCCAATCTGATTCCTCTCTTCTCTACACTTACACCGACGCTTACCATGGCTTCGCCGCCTCACTCGACTCCGACGAAGCCGACTCACTCCGCCGATCCGACTCTGTCCTCGGCGTTTACGAAGACACTCTCTACACTCTACACACCACTCGCACTCCCGAGTTCCTAGGCCTCAACACTGAGTCCGACAGCCACAACACTCAGGTCCATGACCAAGCCTCTAACGATGTCATCATCGGGGTTTTAGACACGGGTGTCTGGCCCGAATCCAAAAGCTTCGACGATTCGGGTTTACCCGAGATCCCGACCAAGTGGAAAGGCCAGTGCGAGTCTGGACCAGATTTCAAACCCACACTCTGCAACAAAAAACTCATCGGAGCACGAAGCTTTTCCAAAGGGTACCTCATGGCCTCCAGTGGAGGCTACGCGAAGAAACCAAAGGAAGCCGTGTCGCCACGCGACAATGACGGCCATGGGACCCACACGGCCAGCACCGCCGCCGGATCCCCCGTGGGGAACGCTTCTCTTCTCGGCTACGCGCAGGGCAAGGCGCGTGGGATGGCGACTCGGTCGCGCGTCGCAACTTATAAAGTTTGTTGGAGCGTTGGGTGCTTCGGATCCGATATTCTCGCGGGTATGGATCAGGCCATAAGCGACGGCGTGGACGTGCTTTCGCTCTCTCTCGGCGGTGGGTCCGCTCCGTATTACAGAGACACCATCGCAATCGGAGCTTTCACGGCGGTTGAGAAGGGCATTTTCGTCTCTTGTTCCGCCGGAAACAGTGGGCCCATCAGAGCCTCATTGGCCAACGTGGCTCCCTGGATCATGACCGTTGGAGCCGGCACTATAGACCGGGATTTCCCGGCTTTCGCTTTGCTCGGAAACAAAAACCGGTTCAACGGTGTGTCTCTATACAGCGGAAACGGAATGGGGGACAAACCGGTTGGGTTGGTTTACAACCAAGGGAACAGCAGTTCAAGCAACATGTGCTTACCCGGTTCGCTCGAACCGGACTTCGCACGTGGGAAAGTGGTGGTTTGCGATAGAGGAGTGAACCCACGTGTGGAGAAGGGAGCGGTTGTACGAGACGCGGGTGGGGTTGGGATGATACTCGCGAACACGGCGGCGAGTGGGGAAGAGTTGGTGGCTGACAGTCACTTGTTGCCGGCTGTGGCGGTGGGGAGGAAAGTAGGGGATATGATCAGAGAATATGTGCGGTCAGATTCGAATCCAACGGCTGTGCTGAGTTTTGGTGGGACGGTGTTGAATGTAAAGCCTTCACCAGTAGTTGCGGCGTTTAGTTCTCGAGGGCCGAATATGGTGAATCCGCAGATATTGAAGCCGGATGTGATTGGGCCTGGTGTTAATATCTTGGCTGCTTGGTCTGAGGCTCTTGGGCCCACTGGATTGGATACAGACACTAGGAAGACTCAATTCAACATCATGTCAGGTACTTTCATTTTCTTTTTCTTTTTTTTTTGGTGTTTGCATTAATTTTGAATTGCTTTCAGATGAAAGTTGGTCAATTTTGAACTGCATTCATTATCAGCTTTGAATGCACGTAATAAATGAAGTGGAAATGAATCCAAAAGCTTGCTTGTGAGGCTGAGTAATATTTACTAGTCTTACTTGTTTGTCAATCAATTTTTAAATGGAAAATTAAAAAGTTTATTTATGATGCAGCTAGAGCTAGGTGTGATTGTGTTATTCATATTTATATTCAAGAATGATTATTTATGCTTGTGATGATGTTGGAAAACTTATATAGGTACATCAATGTCTTGCCCACATATCAGTGGATTGGCAGCATTGCTAAAAGCAGCTCATCCAGAATGGAGTCCAAGTGCAGTCAAATCTGCACTAATGACTACTGCTTACACCCAGGACAACACCAATGCCCCTCTCCGGGATGCTGCAGGAGGGGGATTTTCCAACCCGTTGGCTCACGGGGCTGGTCATGTAGAACCACATAAAGCCCTCGATCCGGGCCTTGTATATGATATCTCAATTGAGGATTACATAACTTTCTTGTGCTCCTTGGACTACACCGTTGCTCAAGTCCAAACCATTGTCAAACGCCCCAATGTTACGTGTTCGAGGAAATTTTCCGACCCCGGTCAACTCAATTACCCATCATTCTCTGTCTTGTTTGCAAACAAGAGGGTTGTCCGATACACTCGTGTGTTGACGAATGTTGGGGCTGCTGGCTCTGTCTATGATGTAACCGTTGTTGGTGCACCAACAAAGGTGAATGTGGCAGTGAAGCCTACAAAGCTTGTTTTTAAAAGTGTAGGGGAGAAACAGAGGTACACGGTTACCTTTGTAGCCAAGAGAGGTGCACCCAAAACACCTATGTCTGAATTTGCTTCAATTGTCTGGAGCAACGCCCAACATCAAGTTAAGAGCCCAGTTGCCTTTGCATGGACACAGTAGTATTAGATTGCTTTTAATGTATTTGGGCCTCAGCAGCAGTTTACTAATAAAACAGCTATCAAAGCCCAGCTCTATCGGACATGACCAAAGTGGTTTGTCATAAAATTTGCAATTGGCTTGTTTAGTTAAGTTAATGTTACAGAATGACTGACATGCCAATGTTAAGTATAGCTTTTCCGTAACTTTTGACTATTTCCAGTTGATATTTTGAAGCTCTCTCTTCTGTTGGAGTGGAAGTGGGAAACAGAAACTTGTTACTTTTTTATTTAATGATATGATTTAGTTGATTACTGAACTGTCTGTCTATTATGTCTGTGCCAGCATCAAATTTAATTTAGTCATTCTATTACAAATAGATCCAAATTTGAGATTACAACACTACAACTTTGTTGTTATTGTTTATTTTTAATTAGTTACTACTTGGTCATGATTTGATTTGAGTTTGTGAGAACAAGTATCAAATTTAATCAGGTGTGGCTTACCTCTTCTAATACTTTTTTAACTAGACATATCCTTTTGTTTTAAATATACAATAACAAAGTAGTAGTGAGTTTTAATCCTCACATTTTATTCAGTTAGTGGATAATATGGCAATCTCTCATTAAAACAAAAAGAGACGCATTTTTTAAAAATACTTGAGGTAAGCCAAACTCAATTCAATCCTAGCAAAATCTTACAAACTGTAATCTTTGCACTGATCTGCAGCTAGAATTGCTGCTAGTATTTTTTTCACATATAAAGAATGCAGCGAGACTCTTCGCTTTGAGAAAATTTAATATAAGGGAAATATTAATGAATATGCCCTTAGAATAATTGTTAACAAACTATTTTAAGAAAGTTTTTATAGAAAAAAAAAATTAATATTTTGACAACTTTTTCTATTTTCCATAAAAGTAATGTCAAGACTTTCTTAAAATAGATTGTTAATTATTGCCCTAAAGGCACCTACTAACATTAATATAATCATCATCCCTCATGCCCTACCATTTTTTTTTTTTTTTAAATTCTGGTTTCGCATTAAACTCTATACATGTAGGTGTAGTGTAGCCAACCCAAGTGCATCTAATCTAGGCTTGGTTAAGTTGATTAGTTCCAACGGCCAAGAGTCCTCTTCTCCTACTTAATCCTTATTATTCCCAAGTCTTGCTATGTCAAACTAAACAGGGAATGAGAAATTGGGCTCATAACAAGTCTAGCCCAAGGGCAGAAAGGTTGTTTACACCTCCTAGGATCCTACCACTTAATTTGGGCCATTATGGTCACATATGCTCAATTATTTTTGGTGGAACATTTTCTAGTTTCCACTATTGTTCTCCCTAGACCGTCCAATGGCCATGCACCCAAATGGCTTTATGTCAGAGAACTGAATGAAATGAATGAACATCTGCAAATGTCCTGTGGTTGAAGTTTTTGCAGGAAAATAAATCTGACAGAACCCTGGATGATCCAAAGTATGGCATGCGCGCTTCAATAATTCATGTCAATTATGGGTTCAGTGTAGGGACACATATTTTGAATTATGGACGCAAAGGAAAACTCATTGCAATGGCACTCCTGCATAGTTGAGCTCCACCTAAGGCTGAGGTTTTTAAACATGCAAGCTTAACTTTGAAGTTTCGCCTTCATTAAATTTAATGGCCTCAAAAGAACTTTTTTAAAAGCAGAAACAAGAACCCTCAATCATCCAATAATAAAATTACTAATATATATCAATGGAAAATTTTCAAAGAAAAATCCATCAATCCAGGGCAGAGGGCACCAATTTCCTTCATAGATCTGTCTAATACCACCCATTTATAATGGCACTTGAAGATACTATCTTATATCCTTCCATATTTGCAAAGTTTATATTCCATTTAAAATAAAAGGCCATGTTAAGGAACAAAGCTTCCAAATGGAATTGCTTGAATATACTAGTAACATAGATAGCAAGGGTTACAACAGATGTCTGTACAACAGCAACGAGGGCGTACCTTTGGACATTTAGGACATGAGCATCTGCATATGCAGCAAGAGCAATCAGGGCATGAAGGAGATGGGAAATGGCAACAGTTTCTTCTGCATGAGACTTTTCTACAGCAATTTGAAAGGGGACAAGAGCAACACCACCTCCACTTTGGAAAATGACAACCGACACAGGAACAACAGTTACACGGATTACATGAACAGTACTTGCATGGATTGCAGTCACAGCTGCAGCAGCTGCAGCGCGGCCTTTTTAGATGAATTGAGCACCCGGTACAGCAGCAACAGCAGATCCATGAGAGGTTAAAACATGGCATTCCACTGCACAAAAAAGGACACTTGTCATTATATATGGGCATTAGTTTTCACAAGAGGCACAAGTTGAAAATTTCTGTTTCTGCGAGAGGCAGACCAGAAATCTTAATTTGTTCTAAGTTAATTGGTACTTCTTGCTTAGGTTTCCCGATCACCACACTCATAACTGCCAGATAAAATTGAGAGTTGAGGACAAGTTTTGCATTAGAGGCAAGTACCAGAATAAAGTTCCAGCTTTCAACTGTGATTTTCTGGGTCAGAATAGGTTCGTCTTGCATACCTTTGTTAATTGAAGTCAAGTTCAAATAAAGTCACAAAGCCAATGTTATGAGGGTCTGGTAGCAATACCATATAAGCTCTAGCTAATTTCTAAGATGACAATCAAATCTTTTCTTGTGTATTATGTTAGTAGAGAAAAGTAAATAAAACAGAGCTAAAAATAATTTTAATTGTTAATTTTTACACCTTTTATTTTAGAATATACAAAGTAAAGCAGGACCATGGCATTCACCACAGCAGCATGGTGGACACTGAGAATCAATTGATTTTAATTGAAAATCATAACCACATTTCCAAATGCTGGGAAACAGAACTCCTACAATCATGTGGTAGTAATGTTGGACAGCTTTTGCTTATTTAGTATTTAGTGCTCCAATAAATAGATATGTTACAAAGTGTGTAGTAAAACTTAGTTCGCAGATAATACAATTGTACATGTATAAAACATAATAAAAAAAGACAACAGAATGGTACCAGAGCCATTTCCAGAAGCGACATGGCCGACGGATCTTCCGATTCCTACTTTATAGAGAAAAACATAAGGATCATATTCCCCTTCCAAATTTCATAAAACAAGTTGATGATAATATTCTTACGTTGGTATAAAAGGATCCGAGTTTGCCACCACATAATCAGTAATCCTACAAAATGGTCATTTTCAAAATAATCCTTTAGGTGGGAAGGAAAAAATAATATATATCTATATATATCAAAAAGAAAATTCCATTAACGAAATCCCCCACATAATCAGTAATCCCACATAAAAATTTCTTGTAGACACTAGACAAGGAAGTTGCAAAAGTTAAGCATACTCTTTGCAGCATCTAGAAGCAGGTTGAAGGGATTGAGCAGATTTTAGTTCCTCCTGTGCAGAGCAAAATTATCAATCACATTTTTGCCAACCATAAGCATAATTAATAAAACGAAATTGTTACTTTATTAGCTCTGCCAAAACTGTTGTTGTGCAGACTTTATTATAGGAATACGAAACTTGAGAGTAGTTTCTAATATTGTTGGCCACATTATTTTTTATATAAGGTATCAGTAAGATATAATTGAGCCCAAACACCATTATAACAAACAGTGAAACATTTGTACAAAATCAATACAGCTCAACTACTCTGCCTACTGTCCTTTACACTCTTAAATTTGAAACAGGAATCTCTACATGCTACACAATTCACTTTAAAGTTTTTACAACAGCCAATCCTTGTCGTTACTTCCAACTTGATTGCTTGAAAAATGCTTTGTTCAGTCCTCATAGTGCCATTGAATATTCTAGCATTCCTTTTGAGTAAAAAGGTGATAGATTACAGCATCGATGGCCAAAATAAATCAAAATTATAGAATCGGTTACAGTGAGTCCGATTTTTGGACTGCTCTGTTATGAATGAACTAAACCCCCAACAATCTCACTGTTATCAAGAAGTCCAATTGGAATATGGACACAAGTACACCTAAGGTAAAGCCAGAGAAAATCTCGTAATATCATCTGAATGTATGGTATATACCACTTAATTGGAGCATAACATAGCTAAGTCTTACTAAATAGTCTCTGCTCTTCAAAGCATCAGTGGTTACAGAGTTTGAGGATGCTCATTAACTAGCTACAGAACTACTGCCACTAATAATGACCAATTTCAGACTTTTACTACTATAATATAACTTACAAAAGGAATAATATCCTGGACATTCTGATGGCATGCAAAACCAAATTTGGTACTAAATGTATCAGGGGAAAAGGTGATTCACCTCAAACTATCAGTTTCCATTTTTAGAAGAACATTCCAATCTATCCTTTTGGTCAATACATTCTCCCCCCACACACCCCCCCCCCCCTTCCCCTCCCCTAGTAGGTTGCTTTTTCAACCTAATATTCTTGTGTGTTACATCTATGAAGATTTTTAATGGCTTCAAATTGATATTCTATAAAAACTCTTTTTTTTTTTTACCTCTTGAGATTCAGTAACAAAAATCATTGTACTACACTACACGCATCTAATCATACACTTCCTTTGCTTGTTTTCACTTAATTTCCACATCATTATGCTCAAAGTATTAAAAGATCATAGTAAGAAAAAAAGATATCTTGAAAGTAAAGACATTTGAAATAATGCACTTACTAATTTACTATTATAACAATTAACAAGCAAAGTAATGCATTCACTAATTTGAAATAATCAAGATTAATTAAACAATAAAAATCAAACAAACTGACCTCAAGAAAGCCAATCTCTCTTTCAAGCATCTGAACCTTGGCCGTTTCACGACGCTTGCCGTACAAATCTGGATACGCCGGTGGTGACTTTGGACGTGGTGGCGGCAGAGACGGCACTGAAGAAGAAGAAGAAGAAGAACTACCCAACTGAGCAGGAGCAGCCATTAGCACACAAACTTTGTTGTTGGTGACAAGAAGTAACCAATTGTTTGTTTCTAACACTAAAAATTCTAAATCACTCCAAAACTTAAGCCATCGATTGGAGACAAAGACAGAACAAGAAAAACCAGTACTTGAAAGTGGTAATAACAGTATTAGTTGTAGTACTAGTAGTAGAAACAAGAACCAGGTAGCAGTAATATTGAAGTAGACAGACAAAACAAAGAAAAGGCAAAGGAAGTTAAGGTGTGAAACTGAAAGGCAAGCTGTAAAAAAACAAAGTTTGTGGCTTTGAGGCAGTAATTAGGCACTCTGACAAAAACTAATTACTACCCAGAAACAAGAAAAAAGAAAATGGAGAAGTGTTCTCTCTCTCTCTCTCTCTCTGCTTGTTTCTGCAAGAACAGAAAGGGACATAAATGTATGTATCAAACTGTGGATGCAGGGACTAAATGAGGGTTTTTAAGAGAAAAGAGTAATAATAAGGCTAAAAAGAGAGTCATTATTGTCACAGGCTATGAGTGAAAAGTAGAAGAGAGGGTCTGAGGTCTCTCGAGGCACATCTTTTGTGCATGGTAGTGCAGTAATAATAATAGTAAAGACGGCTGTGAAAAAGCCTGCAACTGCAACTCTCTGTACGAACCCATTTGGCAAAGTTGAGGGATTTCATAGAAATTTTGATTTTTGAAGTTTGTAACTGTGTGAATGAGTGAGTTTTTCTTTTCTTTTCTTTTCTTTTTTTTTTTTCTTTTTTTTTGGTTTGGTTTTTGGGTATTTTCATTTTCTCTGCTAAGTTGCAGACTGGGGAGAGCGAAAAGCACGATGGGGGAGTACCTCAGAGAGCGCACGTGACCGCTTGTTAGGAAAGAGAAGAAAAAAGGTCTTTGTATTCGTATTTTTGGTGGGGTTCGAGCTTTCAATTACGAATCAGCTCTGACTTTGAGATAAAAAAGAGTGACTACCAATGTTACCTCATGTCAATTGTCAATTTTACTAGATTTCCTTTTCCAAACATTACCAATTCCTTTCATAAGATTTAAATTTTTTTTTTTTTTGGTTAATGTGTGTACTTTTTTTTAATATAAATATTTATGTGTGTACTTGTGATAAGGAGACTTCGATCACACTTGTACTTGGAAAAAACAAAAAAAAATTTAATAAGAATATGAATTATTGATTAAAATGATTGGCTCTGGTAAAAAGTAAATCAACTGCATTATAAAATTTACTATAAGAACCAAGAGCTGCATAGAGAGAAAGACACCCATTACAGGAACAGGACCAAGCTTAAAAGAAATTACCCAAACCTCTCAGGTCTCAAATGTGAGACATTTTACAACCCTTAAGTACTTATAGCTCTGTTTAGATTGAAAAAAATGGAGAAAAAGTAAAGTAGAATTGATTCAAAATTAACTTATTTTTAGTCAATTTTACTTTACTGTTATTCACTCCCTCTACAATCCAAACGAGCCTTTACATTATTGGCACAATAATCATTCTTTATCCATTATGAAATGAAAACATTAACTTAGGTAAAAGAGAATGTCAAGAATATTTTATTCGTAAGCTCTCAGGTTTGAATCCTCACGGCTGTGTCCAAGAAAAAATCCTCACGTCACCAAAATTGTAAGCTAGACATTGCACTCACAAGTTCTTTTTTTAGCTCATTTTTTAAGAGTAGTGCACCACTAATAAACATTTTAGGGTAGAAAGCTAAATCCTAAGCCAAACGTGTCTGACTCACATCTTTTTAGTCAAAACCACTCAACCAATGACTCTCATTTCTAGGTGAAATTTTCCTTCTTTTGTGTGACAAGTTTGTTTGTTTTTTAATAATTTCAAATTTTACAATTGTTAGGATACTTTTTTTTCACCTAATTTTATTTAAATACCACCTATTTATTTTCTGTAGGGATGAAGGCCCAAAACCGTACGTTAGGCCTAAGGCCTTATCCATGAACGTTGGTATGTCCAAGGAGGAACAGCTGTCTAAGGAGCACCAGTTTAAAGTCTCACAAGCGAGGAAGGAGTGAAAAGCTATCTGAGGAGAAATTCTTCCTCAGCCATGACAAATATAACTCAAGTACGAGCTCCAAAAACAAAATTGACCTTCATCAAAGCTACAATGTTAGTGGCGTAGCTCATGAACACATGAGAAGGAAGGGAATCCAAAAAATATCTAAAAAAAAGATGCTACCTCCGCATTGAATGCTCCACAGCTACTTTTTTTGTTGCATTTATGTGGAGAAGACCCCTGAACAGTGTTTTCTTGACTACCGCAACTCACAGAGGGTCAGGAGGGGTATCTGATGGGACAAGCATTCAAGTGCGAGCTTACCTGATCGACAAGTGTAGGATCAAGATGGTCTGAAGGATGCTATATAACGTGAGAAGTCCTCCATGAGAAGAAAAAGAAAAAAGGAGAAAAATGATACTGTAGCAATCAGAGTTGCACTGATAATCATCCCTATTGATCCACGTCAAGGGTGGTCTCCTCAGACAACACATTCACCTAACCTTACATGTTTTTCTCTTGCAAGACTGTCTTACAAACCCATCCTAGCCATTGTAATACTAAATAGGGCCTAGTTCTTCAACTCACTTTCTACAAATTTATTATATTGGGCTTACTGACCCACAATCACATACTCTTTGGGCTTGGGCGGCAAAAGGTGGCCCTACATTTTCAAATACCACTAATAAGTTATTAGACTTTTGATGCGTCGTGTTTATGTTGTGTCAAAGTAGAGGTATTCTACTACACTCAACACTTATCCAAACTTTTTAGTAACTTTCAAAATTCCTCAATCTTAATATGACTCATTTATTAAATAGGCTGACTGGACATGACCCATGTAGCATGCTTAAAATACAATTTTTGTTGGATCACTAACATATAGAAAAGACCAATTTCAACCCATTTTATAGAATTTGACCAAAAATTATTAACATATTTTTATATTTTGTAGGCATATAAATTCTAATAAATAAATTATATGCAAATTGCATTTCATAATAACATCAATTAAAATACTAATATCTTAAAATCTAAAATACAATGAAGTTCCACCCAAATTTAAATATACATAATCTAAGTTGGGTTGTTTCGGTTGATTGCAAGTCAAGCAAATCAACACAAAATTGACTTATTTATTAATTGTGTCGAAACGTGTCAACCTATTTTGTCCCGAACTCATTTACTCCAAACATGAACCGAAATAAGTGACTTATTGACGTGCTTATATGAGTGAATTATATTTATTGTCGTAATTTCAAGTTTATTTACAATGAGAACTACAAATAAGTGACTTATTGATGTAGTTTTGAATTAAGTTTTTGTAATCTAAGATATGATGTGCTTTGTAAAATGAACTATTGTTTAATTACAATGACCGAAAAGCAAATTGTTAGTTTGTGACACCATTTATACCGATTGGTTTTTTTTTTCCCCTGGCAAGTTTGATTATGAATCACGAACATTCATATATGTGGAATTTTGTATCCAGAGAAAATCTAGGATATATATATATATATATGTATATCATATCATATCATATCATATTATATATAATAAAAGTTGGGCTTAGACGCCGTGGTTGCGCCATGTGGCTTCACCAAATTGCAAAAATTTTATTAAATTTTTAGATTTTTAAAGAACTAAAAAGAAATAGTATACTACCAGGACTCTAATTCATTCTTATCATTAAATAAAATTAGATTAACATTATTTTTTTTATTTGTTAGGATATATTTCTTAAATTAAGGGATAATATTTAACATACAAAAATTTAATTTAGATAATATTTATCATCTAATTAACATTATTTTTTTATTTGTTAGGATATATTTCTTAAATTAGGAGATAATATTTAACATACAAAAATTTAATTTAGATAATATTTATCATCTAAATTTTCACAATTTTAATATTATTAAATTAATATTATTTTATCAAGCTACAAAACTTGATTATTAAGGGATAAGTACAATCCAAATTCTTCAAGATGTGATTAATATAAATTTATCTCAAGAAACAATATATATCTCAAATAATTTGATAATATCTATCTATTCCAAAAAATAGTATATATCTCCATTAATTTGATAATTTCTACGTTAATATATATATATATATATATCAAAATTCCTTATAGCTATCAACCACGTTCTCTTTCTCTCTCTTTTTTTTAATTTTTTTTTGTATTTTTTTTATTAAATTGATTAGGTTTTGTGTATTGGTTGCCTTTTGTTTAAAATAATTTTCTTAGCTTTGATCTAATTTATATGCTTAGAGTTAGGGTCTTAGAATTAATGATTAAATATGGTTAGAATTAATAGATTAATTTTAACAACTTTCTTATTTAATTTTTATGCTACATCAAATTATCAAGATGTTCCACACATGTATTCTTGAATTATCAACTTTAATTTTAATTTATTATATTATCAATATTATATTAATTTTTGATTTATCACTTGTTTAGTATGTTTTTTTTAAATAATTATCAATTTAAAATTCAATTTGAAATTATCAATTTAATTTAGTTTTAGGAAGAAATCTTACCCCTTATTATAGTGAGATAATTATTTACACTTGATAATTTTTTTCTTTTATCTTTATTAAATCGATTAAAATATATAATTATTTATACATTTATTTTATAAGTTTTTCATAAAACCGTGCAACGCACGGGCCTATAACTAGTATATATATATATAGGTGAATTAAATTTAATGACACAAACTTTAAACGCCTGCAAATTTGGTGTTGTGCTTCTTTTAAATGACAATTCACAAGTTGCTGGGTTGGGCCTATTGGTGCGTTTGGGATAATGGGCTTCCCACTCTAAACCCTAAAACCTATATATATATATATATATATATAGAGCAAGACTTAGTTACAATACTTAATGTTGTTCCTTAAGTTTCACTGTTAAGATTTTGCCATGTAAATTTTTTCTTATGGGAGGAAAATGTATTTTTTAGTTAAGTAGTTATATGACTGAATTTTAAAAGAAGAACCTAAAGAATAGCGCCTAAAATACTGTATCTAAATTTTATATATATATATATATATATAATATGCACGGTCCAAAATGTATTGCTAGATTCTACTAGCAAAATTGCAGGAGTGATATTTCTACATATTGTAAATGGACAGTCTATTTAAAAATAAAAAGATCATCTTCCTTGATATAATTTAAGCGAAAACCATATTTTCGTCTCTACATTTTCAGGCGATTCTTACTTTAGTTCCTAAATTTTTCTTTTACTGCTTTTAGTTTCTGTTTAAAAAAACGCAATTCATTTTAATCCTTTTCATTAGTGTCCTATTAGCAAAGTTCTAGGTGGCAGACATAATTATTAAAATAATAATAAAAAATTTTATTTTGACATTAAAAAATGTGACGTCAACCTCTAAAATAAAAAAATTAATTATTAATTTTAACTAAATAAAAAAAATTAAAAAAAATAAAAAATAAAAAATTACATTAATTAAAATTTAAGTGTGTCTTAAACAAAAAAAATGAGCTCAAATACAAATTCATATATTCCAAATCTCACATTTTCTCAAACCCAACAAAATCATCAAAGACCCATAACAGGCCACTTCCAAAATCTTCGTTCCTTTCCTTGTCCCACTACTCTTTCTGAAAACTTTGAAACTTGAAACCCCATTTCTCAAAAACGACGTCGTCACTCTGAATCTTCTCTCTGATATCATATGGAAATGGGTTTGACAATCGACGTTGATGAAGACTCAAAGGGTACAAAAATGGACGGCTGATGTTCCCAGAAAGACCCAGAAGCGAAAGAGAGTGTGTGTAGTAGTAGTTCCAGCACTGTGGCGGTGTTGATGTAAGAGACTGAGCTTCCTTTGTTGAAGCTTGTGGAGGAGATTCATCAAAAGTTGAAAGATGGAATGAGTGCGGCGACTGTGAAGAATAGCGTGTTAAAGGTTGGGCAGAGAGTGATGTATGGAGTGCCTAATGTGGAGGCTGATGTGCTTGAGGATCAGTCTCAGACTTGTCTTTGGTGTTGGGAGGTAATGGCTTTTCCATTTTTCTTTATCTTTTCTGAAATGTTAATTTGATGTTCGGTTTTGATTTTGATTAATGGATCCTTTGGTTTTTCTTAAGCTCTATATTTCTTTTGTGAAATGGGTGGTTTCTGCGTTTTTTATTTTGGGTAAAATATCATTTTTGTCCTTAAACTACCTAAATTATCACAAAAGTTTGTTTTTAACCCTAAACTTTCAAAAGTTCGTTTTTTGTCCTTGAACTATTACAAAAATTCGTTTTTCGTCTCTAAACTTTCAAAAGTTCTATTTTCGTCCATAAACTTTTACAAACGTATTGATTTTCGTCCTTCACATCAGCACACTGTCAAAGCCACGTCAGCACTCCGTCAGACGAAGGGACGAAAATCAATACGTTTGAAAAAGTTTAGGGTCGAAAATAGAACTTTTGAAAGTTTAGGGACGAAAAACAAACTTTTGTGATAGTTCAAGGACGAAAAACGAACTTTTAAAAGTTTAGGGACGAAAAACGAACTTTTGTGATAGTTTAGAGACGAAAATGATATTTTGCCCTTTTATTTTTTATTTGTTTATTTGGGTGATGGGTTTATGCGGTTCATTTGTGATTGATTCTCGAAGCTATTTTTTTTTTTTTTTTTCTTGCAATTGATTTTGAATCTATTTATTTTTTATTGATGGTTGCGTGATAGATTTGAGTTTGTGTTCTTGTTATTGTTGTTCAAGACACAAATAAATCTCAATTTATATGATTTTTGCTTTATAATTTTTTTATTTTAGTTAAAATTAATAAATTTATTTTTTTATTTAAACGTTAACGTGATATTTTTTAATGATAAAATAAAATTTCATCTAGCACTTAGAACTTTGGCGTTAGAGCACCGACAAAAATGACTAAAATAAATAGCATTTTTTTAAATAATGACTAAAAGTAATAAAAATAAAATTTGGAGATCAAAGTGATAACTACCTGAAAATGTAAGCAAGAAAATGTAATTTTCACTTATATATGGCGAATGCATTGCACTCCACAGTTATTGTACTTGTGCATTAAACGCCTGCAAATTTGGTGTTGTGCTTCTTATGAATGACAATTCACAAGATGCTGGCTTGGGCCTATTGGTACGTTTGGGCCAATGGGCTTCCCACTCGTTGCAATTTACCAAGATGGGGGGCTCCTAAAACATTCTGGAAGTTTAAAATGAAATATCTTCATTATTCAACAGGATAGGACTAGGTCCTTGTGGGTTCTTTGCATCTTGGAACCAGTATCATATATTCTCAGAGTTGCTAAAAATTTGATTCGCACCTGATCCTTCCAAGTTTAATTAATTAAGTCCAAGTTAAACAAACTACAGCTCTCTCATCTTTTAATGCTCTGAAATATGTTTCTCATGGCAAATGAGTTGTCAATGGCTAGGTACAAAAACACCTGAAAAAGAACCTAGGCACCATTTCCTCGCTAATTTATGTGGTATACTGTATATATATTTGTTGTTGTGATTACAGTATAGGATATCACTTAACCTAAAATTTTAAACCTCATTGTTTGAGCCAAATTATGATATATGAACCATTCATTTTTCTTATTATTATGCAATGTAGGACTTTGCTTACACGTGTATATCCAATCATCTCTCTCTCATATGTGAGTCTTTGCCTTTTTATGAGCTTCTAGGCCTACTTGAGCCAACAAACAAGTCCTACTCGTTCCTCTTCACCTATAGACTTTCTTTCCTTCACTAGTGTGTTATCTATAGGCCTCTCATATGCTATTTATGAAAACCACGTGTCAATCTATAGGAATCACGTGTCAACCCCACACGCTTATTCATGAGAACCCAGCCCGCACTTCCTTGTGTATGGGAACACCTCATGCTACACCATGAATTAGCACCCATTAACAATACTCCTTTGATTGGCCTTTTTCTAGGATCGTTTGTGTGGACCTTTTAGGTTTGCTATGTCCCAACTCCAACTGTGAATGGGAGACCTTGAATACTTCGCCATCTTACCACACACCACCTACAAAAGGAGCCTAAACACCTCGCCACCTTGTTGCACACTACCTTGAGCTATGATATCACTTATTGGGTCTCAATCTAGCCTTGTGTGAATTAAGAAAAACAACCAACAATTTTAATCAATTCCCCAAAAATATTATCACTAAAATTACCAAGCCAAAATATCAATCTCTAGTAAGAACACAAAAATATATGTGCAAATATTTTATCTTTGAAATGAAAAATCATGAGACAAACTTCGAATAAATTACTATTATAAAATCAATTAAAATATATTCTTTCAAATTTATGCCTAACTTGAGATCCACACCAAATATAATAATATTTTCTTTGTGTGTATCTCACGGCTAAAAAAAAATCTCCGTATTTTCTTTACTCTTGCACACATTCACTGCGCTCATTGCAGTTTCTTCTTATTTCTTCACTTTGCAACATCACAAATAAGCCTCACAAATTCTCCTTAATTTTGTGTGTTTTATAAAATAACGTTGTTAACAAAACACAAACCTTATTATCTCTCTCCTTGCATTAGCTCCCAAGAAAAAATTCTCTCTCTCTCTCTCTCTCTCTCTCTCTCTCTCTCTCTCGTTTTCACACCCAATTCTATAATTCTCTCTCTCCTTGTAAGGAGAGCCCCTAGGCCAAGCCATTAAATTTTTTTTAGTATTGTCTATTTAAAGACTCAATTCCTATTCCTTTATGAATATGAAATACATTAATTCCTTAACAAGGATTAGGTTTTCCATCCACTCCAAAAAATAGCCTTTTCTTTCAAGATAAGGAAAAAAAAAAAAATAATAATCTTTCATTTTTCAACAAGGAAACCCAATTAACTTTCCCAGTCACAATTGGAATTTGAGACTATTTCCCAACAACTATTTAGGTGTGGTTTTTGGCCACTAGGGACATGGGTTAGTCGAATAAGTAGTTAATTTGAAGATATGGTGTTGGGGTGGGGGTAGGTTTTGGTGGCTTAATTTGGGTTGCTATTAGGTTTTGTGTTGTCTTAATGTGTTTGGGGGTGATAATTTCAAATAGTGTGAATGATTCCTTTAAATGGATTTTTTATTTTCATGAAATTTTTAAAAGTCTGTAAATTGCATGAGATTGCTTCTCGGTATAGTCGTGTTGTGAATTGAGAATTTTTAGAACTTCATTATTTAACTTCACCTTCAAGAAATTGGGGGGGGGGGGAATTAAGAGAATGATTCTAAGGATTAATTTTATATTGTTTCAAATTATTCTCTCTTTTCAAATCAAGCAACATAGGGAATATATTGATATTGTATATTTTTTAAAGAAATAGTTTGTGCTTTGAACTGGGATGATGATTCACTGGTAATAAATGGGTAAAACACAAAAACAATCCTTGGGGTTTAGGTTAATAATAGGCATTACCAAGACTTTTAAAAAATATCACATTTTCTTCCTAAGCACAAACAACACTTAACACTTAACACCGTTTGTGCTCAATTCCCAAGAAACTAATTGTGGCCAGGTTACGAGTTAATTTGCTTCTTGCACCATGACCTTTAAGCTCTCTAACCAGCATGATGGATAGGAAATTTGAAATCAAATGTGTTTAAATTTGATCTCAATTGTGGGTAGGAACTGAATCTCATCAAAGAAGTTGGACCCATTTGCATATATCCAACAATTGGTCTTGATTGCAAAAGTTCGATAATGACTAGATTGTTGCAACTATATGCACGAGGGACTTTCTGGGTAGCATATGGTGGATGGATAATAACTAGAGATGAAGGAGGCAACAAAGGACTTAGAGGAGCATGGAAACTTTCAAAAAGTGTTAGTGTTCATGCTTAAAAATCAAATTGGATTTTTTGAAAAATCTTGTGGTGCTTGGAATTAGCCCAAATGAATGCTTTTTTTTTCCCCTAAATAATTTTTTTCACCTAGCATAAATTTATAGTGTGTTTGTAAATTTCAAGGGAGAGGAGGAGTAGAGGGTAATAGGAAGGAGAGGAGAGGAGAGGGGAGATGAATGTCCATTCCTCCAAGAATAAATATCCCTCCCCTTTTTTTTGGATGTTTTAAAATTTAAGTGTGGGGAATAGATGGGAAGGGAATGGTCATCTTTTTTTTTTTTCTTTTTTTTTTCTTTTTTTGAGAAAAAAATCATCATGAATATCATTCCAAGGCTGGTAAATCAACCATAACAACATTATTAATATCTGGAGGAACAAACTCCTACATGACTACAAGCGAGAAAGAAAGCCTTGCTCTCTACTCTAAAACATAGTCATCTAAATTGACAATTATAAACCCTTATTTGCGAATTTTAAAGAAACTAATACAAATTGACATATAAGGTTAAATTTGAGAATTTATTTATTTATTTTTTTTAAAATATTTATAACTTGAACCCCACTCTTCTCCAACCAAATTTCCCTAATTTGGTTGAATCTTGATGTTTTCAACGCTAATATTCAAGGTTCATATCCCTTCTATTATAACTATCGAATTATTAAAAATTAAAAATTTAGGGTTTGGAGAAGTATTATACCCCCTCCAAATTCCTTCAAGCTATTTTCCCTTTAAAAACATCCAAATAAGATTAATTAAAACTTCACCAATTTCTGCCCTCTTCTGTCTACTCCCCATGACCTCATCTCCTCTCCCTCCACACACGCTCTTAATTTATTTTTACCCCTATTTGATTTGGATAGCAAAATTGTACATGGCTTAATGTTTATAAAAGGCTCAATGGACCACGAAAAATGAACAAATTACCCAAAAAAAAAAGTGTTATCATTTGAATGTAACGAAATATATTAGTGATAGAAGGAAATTTGCATATTAACAATTAAAAAAGAAGAAGATGATTTTCTTAAAATGGAGATTGAAGGGGGGGGGGGGGGTGATATTAATCCATATAATTTTGACCATAAGATAGATTCTTTACATTTCAATCAAAATAATAGAAATTTGAATGATGATTTTATAGGGGGCGAGGGAGGGGGTAGGAAATGCAATTAATCCATTTAATTTTGACCATAATATAGATTCTTTGCATTTCAATCGAAAAAAAAGAAATGAATAATGATTTTATATATAAAGAAGCTATCTCTAGAATCTTGAGGTGAGGTTGAAAAGTCTTAATCTTTTCCTTAAAAAAGGAAGGAAAAGAATTTCCAGCCCATCATTTCTCTGAAACCCCCCATCAAAGAGAAAAAGTTGTCTTCTTTTCGTATATAATAACCTTACTCTTTGTCTACTAGCTTAGCAAAATAAAAAACCTTTAGTATTCAGCGATATATATTATTTTTTGCCACGTGTCAGGATATACATCTTCCATGATAAATTTTAAACTAGATCATATGCATGCATTTTAAGGTGAGCCAAACATTACTCCGAAATCCACCTAACAAGATACCCTAGGAAAGGAAATCGTGTTCAAGTGTCCTCTGTTAAACTAAGACTTATATCTTTCAAATGATTCTCTTCCTGCTCACTAAGCTGCAAATTTCAAAAAGCTCAAAAAGCCTCTTTTGAATGTAAATTGTTTAGTTATAAGGAAACTTCATTTTGCTTTCAATCAACCAATGACTTGCATCTCAATCATTGGAATTTACTGGATAGTAGCTTCTTCTTTTTTTTTTTTTTTTAATCAATGTGATAGTGTATTTGGATGCTTTTTTTTTTTTTTTTTTTAAAGTTTATTTGCTTATTTAAATAAAGTTAGTTAAAACATAGTCTAGCAAATAAACTTTAAAAAAACTGCACAATCAAATTAACTAAAAAGTCCAATGAAAAAATCAATACCAAACAGACTCATGTGATTGATATAAAATCACTTTTATATTATTAACCAATTCTAATATGTCATTGAAGTTTTAAGGAATCGCTAAGTGATAATGACATTGTTTGTGATGTCTTATATTTGTAGTTCAAAGTTGAAATCATACCCATCTACTAATTAAAATAAAATAAATAAATTATAATATATCAAACTTTAATATTTATCCCTATGCACCCTTAGTAGGAAACTAATAAAAACAATCGCGGGGACTTTCCCATCTAGTTCGCTAGTGAGGTATCAATTCTCCTCTTCAACAAGCAATGTCCATGTATTCCACATATTCTCTTCACTTTCTAGACTCCAATGAATCGCATTGTCAAGTCTTGCCAAACCTTTTGAATTTAATAAAGAAACAAAGCAAGCTTCTTTCTTCTCCTCCCAAGTCCCAACATTATATATAAGAGTAGTATTAATTGTAGCATATATGAGAGCAATACGAAGCTTGAAAGAAGTATAGAGAAAGATGGGTACAAGGGCTAATATGATTCCAATCATAAACAAAACTTACTGTTCCTCTTCACAGGTCGTCCTTGTAGTTAGGAGGAGGCCACATGTGACAAATGGAGGAGGTTTTGTGGTAACAGATTGTAACCAGAAGGTGATTTTCAGGGTTGATGGGTGTGGTATTCTTGGCACCAAAGATGAGCTGATTCTGAGAGATGGAGATGGTGATGGAGATGCTTTGCTGCTGATCCGCCGAAAGGTACCTAATTAAATTTGTACCCCACAACCAAGTTTTATATACATATACACACACAAACATGCAGACATGCATTAATTTAAACGTCCTTGATATTTGGCATGGTAATTTGGATGGCCTCAAGGACTCAAAGTGATGGTGATGCTTTGATTCTGATCATTTTTTTTCAAATTTATATGTAGCTTAGCTAGTAAGTACCATTGGTCTATTTATTTCAAGTGAAATAAAAAGGTTATTTTTAAAATTTTAAATAACATGGTATGATACAGTTTTAAACCTGTAATATTTTATTTGAATTATGAAATAAATATGTTTGAAATGAAGAAGATTTTATTCTCTTGAAACTATGGATTAGAAGGGAGCATTGGGGAAAACCATTGTTGAGAAACATTAGTCTCCGGTACGAGAACATGATTCCCTAAAACAAGAAATGCTGGTGGGATTGTCAATCCATACATGGACTTAGAAATATAAGCCTGCTTATTGAAGCATTGCCTTAAAATGTTTGGGATTTTAAAAAAAAAAAAATCTTTTTTGGTTTCTAAAAAGAAAAATTCTTGAAAAAATAATCATATTACAAGTCTTCTTTTTCTGATGACTTCCTGAGCAAGCATTAAGGCATATACACAATATATTGAGGGTTTATTTAGATATCGTTTATTACTGAAAATTAAAAACAGTGTAGCAAAGTAATTTTTAAATGTGTAAATAGTGTTGTGAGACTCAATTTTAAAGTTAGATTTAAATTTTTCCGTACTTGCAGGTCCTATGAATAGTGCACGGGACCTAGCCAAAAAACGCACACGCCAGCACAAATGCAATCGTGTTGCTATCCAAACTAATACTAAGAAATATACACACGTTTAAATAACCAAAAAGATGAATTTATTCTTGTTGTTTGACTAATTTTGACATCTTTCTCTCTTTTTTTTTTCTTTATTCTTTTCTTTAATTTAAAAAAAAAAAAAAAAAAAAAAAAAAATAGAAGGGTGGAATGGTTGAGGCTCTAAGCATTTACAAGAAATGGAAAGGTTACACTTTTGATTATGAAGGGTCTCAAAAGTTAGTTTTCCGCTTAAAAGAACCCAACTCCTGTTTGGTAAGGAACAATGCAATGAAAATCTCCACGGAACCTAGGGTAAGCAACAAAGATTGGGACTTTACAATCAAAGGCTATTTCCCAGATAGAGATTGTAGCATCATCGACACCAAAGGCGACATTGTGGCGCAGGTAATTGAATTGATACTATTTTGGCTATAAACTTGTACACTGCGATGCTTAAATTAATATCAATGTTGTCTGCGGTTTTCTCATAAGGATTTGTTGTTTATGAAGTGCAGGTTGGAGTGAAGAAGGAGGTGCAGGAATTGATGGCAAGCAAGGATCTGTACCATGTGGTGGTGAAACCAGGCATTGATCAAGCCTTTGTTTTTGGTGTCATTGCTACTCTCGACTATATATATGGTGAATCTACGAGGTGCTAATTAATATAGCAGACGAAATAATTAATGTTTTTTGTCACATCAGAATATGAGAGAACAGAAGTAATTCTCCACATATAACTGATGCTATCATGTAATCGTGCCTTCAACCTACCCTAAAGTTTTAGGACTATGGTATTGCTTTATTGTTGATTTTTTTTTTCCAAGAAATATATTATTCTGTTTTCTATATTTGTAGTAATTATAAGAGTTTTGTACTTTAGTGGTATTGTTCGATTTTCTAAATAAAGAGAACTTGAGCTGAAATATATTTTAAAGTTCTGGAATGATTTGTTTGGGTATTTGGAGAAATTATTAATGAGTGACAGCTCCATTGATTACTTTTAAATAAATACATCAGGTAAACTACTATAATAATTCAATTGAGATTGTTCAGTAAAGTAAAAAGAAAATAAAAATCAATGGGGATTCCTTTTACATTAAAAAATTTTCCAATGTATTCCATTAAAAAGGGCATAAACTTTACATTTTTTTCAAGATTTAGAAGAGTGTCGGTAGACAATCTTACACTCCCCCACTTAATTTTTGGACTTGTGCTCACGGCATGCTAATTTAGATGAAACACGCTTGCTTTTGCACCAAGCCCAACTTTTCATACTCCACTATCTTGAAACAAAGAATCTTAGTGAATAGTGGACACAATGCAAAAATATTCTAATTATTAAGTATGATAGGTTACAATGCAAACATATTCTAATTAAAAATATAATGGGTCAGTCACTTGGATTTCCAAAGACAGAAAATAAAGAAAATTCAATTCCACCCCCATCACCGGGCCCCTTCCAAACAGTTTTCTTATTCAATGGTTTCAAGAGGCATCTCTCTTACAATATATGTGTGAGTTTCACATGTTGCAAGAGGAAGATCTCATAAAACCATCTTATCAAATATCATACTACTACGATGCATTAGTCATGCACTATTAGTTAATGCTAAGAACTAAAACTACCATAAGTAAATAGTGAAGCATCAGTAGTCTAATTGTAGTTGATTTCTAAGATCTGAATCAGTTCTAAAGCTTAGAGGAGTCCAAAAATTGAATTGACAATGATCACCAATAAAATTCTTTATAGTATAATTAGAATTTGATCCTAGATTCCTTATTCAACAATACAAAACTTAAATAAAAAAGAAAAACTTTACCAATTGAACTAAATGACTTCCACAACAAAAGTAATAAGGAATAGGTTATCATTTGAGCATATTCACGAGGAGCCAACTTAACCACCAAGCCAGGGAGATAAGGTTGATGTCTCCATGCTCTAGCATGGCCATCTTTGAGTTTGAGGGTGGAGTACCCTTTTGTTTTTGGGGTAAGAAAATCTTCTTTTGTTTTTGGTAATTGAACAAAAAAATCAATAGATCATCTAAATAATATGTAATGACTTGTATCCTTAGCATCCTTTCTTGTGAAGCTCATCAAAATTAAAGCTTCTGTTGTACACAATGCATGAAAGAAATTCAACGAAACAAATATTGGTTTATTGACAATTAGGTTTGCTTCCTAAGAAGTCTTTCTTGTCGATTCCCTTTTTCTTTTTCTTTTTTTATTTTATTTTATTTTATTTTATTTTATTTTATTTTATTACTATGCTTTGAAAGTGGATAAGCATTCAAAGAAAATGAAGAAAAAGAATGCACTAAATATTCTTATATAACGTGGTTTCAGTTAGCTTAACTGACAAGTTTTTTTATCATCAAATAAGGAACTTGTATTTGAATTCATGTTTACATTAAAAGGTCATGTTAATGAGCACCCTTAGGATTTGCTAATAAATTATATTAGAAAAGTTTTAACACCACTTTCATGAAAAATATAAAAAGTTGTCAAAAATATTAATTACTTTATTATTTTCCTATAAAATATTTCTAAAAGTAGTTCCTAAACTAATGTCTTTAGGGTATTCATTAACATTTCCCAACATTAAAAACCAATAGATTGTCTTTACTTTTTTTTTTTTTTTTTAAGTAACAATAGTGTCTTTACCTGATAATAAAGAGCAGTTATTATGAATTGAACGGTCTAGGTTGAACTTAAATCCATTCTAAAAGAGAGTGGAAAGATTATTATTGATTAGAATTGAAATTGACTACAGTAGATACAAATTTTGATTTTTAGAACCACGGTAGATACAAATTTTGATTTTTAGAAACAGTAATAAAGACGCATATATTAGGCCAAAATGGCCAAATACCACAATTTTTTGAAATTTTTAGCAAAAAATCACTGTTTCGGAAATAAGTGGGAATCTACCACTTTTTCTAGTACTCGAGTTTGGTGAATTCGAGTACCCTATTTTATAGTTCCACCGTGGCTGTTGAGTTGGAAATTGGCAATTAAAAAAAATAAAGTGGTACTCGAGCTTGGTAAACTCGAGTACCATGCAACACAATACTCGAGTATACCAGGCTCGAGTACCTTTTATAAAAAAAATACAAATTTTTTTTTTCTACAATACTCGAGTTTACGAAACTCGAGTACTGTGTAAATTTTTTTTTTGTTTTTTTTTTTTGTTTTTTTTGCTTGAGGATAATTGACAAATAAACATAAAGATAAAAATAAGTAGTTTTTTATGTTTTTATTTGTTTAAATAGAAGCATTGTAAGATATAGAGATTTTAATTTCGAAATATGAATTTAATTTCTACATTGATTAAAATTGTTCATTGTTTTCTCATAAAAATTGTTCACTATTTTTTGTATAAACTATTTCTACGATTTTACATAAAATTATTTTCTGTTCAGCATTATTTAAGAAATTGTTCGCTCTCTTTTTTGCATAAATTATTTTCTATTCACTATTTAAAAAATTATTCACCGTTTTCTCATAAAACACCTAGTGAAATTGTGTTTTCTAAATTTAAACGCCAAATCTGAATGCTTTTTCATGTTTGAATTTCACAATAATCGAATATATTTTTCTGTATTGATAAAATCTGTTTCTACATTTATGAAATTTTCTCTCAGCACATCATATTTACTGTATATTCAAATTTGCTTACTGCATTCATAAAATCTGTTTTTTGCATTAATTAAAACTGTTCACTGTTTTGTCAAAAAAATTATTCACTGTTTTTGCATTAACTATTTTTAGCATTGGCGCAATTATTGCACTTAAATGGTTTTTGTGTTTTTCTAAACTTGTAACCATATAAATAATGGACAAACTCCATGAAAGAAAAATGAATGATTCGTATAAATCACCTAATGGTAAATGCCTCGAAAAATTCGAATTAGTTGAATGTAGAAATTCGAGAAAAATCAATGGAAAATCAATTAACGTAGCAAATCGTGAATGTGTACATAAGATGTATAGATAGTCTAGACTTGTTGAGAAATTTGATTTCGTTGAAAGTACAAAATAATGAAAATTCAAAGGAAAAGTATGTACGTTAGATGTATAGATCGTATGAATTTGTTTAAAAATTTGAATTCATTGAATGTACAAAACTGTGAAAACTTAAGGAAAAATTGTGTACATTAGAGGTACAGATGGTACGAATATGTTGAAAAGTTTGAATTCGTTGAGTGTGTAAAATTGTGAAAATTCAAATGAAAATTGAAGAGCATACCAAATTGAGTAAACTTAATGGAAAATTAATTACATTAGATGTACAGATCATCTATTTTTTTGCATTGGTAAAATTTGTTTCTACATTAATAAAATTTGCTCTCTGCACACCATCTTCACTGTTTTCTCATAAAAATTGTTCACTATTTTCTGCATAAACTATTTCTAGCATTCTACATAAAATTATTTTCTGTTCAGCATTATTTAAAAAAATGTTCACTCTCTTTTCTGCGTAAATTATTTTCTGTTCACTATTTAAAAAAATTGTTCACTGTTTTCTAGTCAAAACACCTAATGAAATCGTGTTTTCTAAATTTAAACGTCAAATCTAAATGCTTTTTCATGTTTAAATTTGACAATAATTGAAAATCCAAATTTGTATGTTTTTTCATGTTCGAATTTCACAATAATTGAATCTGTTTTTCTGCATTGATAAAATCTATTTTGATACACACTTTGTCAAAATTATCCAACAATGATAGATTGTGATTGGTTGTTTATCACTTTCTAATAAACTCATTATTTTTTCTACTTCACCTACAGTCTACCATGTAGAAGTATAAAACAAGTGCGACAAAATGAGTAGAAATTAGAGATGATTTGAATACAATGAATCGTAATGTATTGAAAATTTCCCTTTATTACATATTATTATTATTATTATTATTATTATTATTATTATTATTATTATTACTCCTTATTTAGTTTATCTAAAAAGTTCAACATTTTTGTGTTTATCCAAAAATCTATGCCACGAAATACATTGCAGGAAATCTAGACCAAAGAACTGCCAAAATAAAAAATTGAGCAGCATTGTTGCTGTACTTAAATAAGTTGTCATAAGCAACATAAATTACCAACCAACCAAAAATAAATAAAAATAAAATAAAATAAAAACAGAAACTACATCCACCTGATCAAATAAAGGTGGTAGGTTGGGTTTTCAGTTTTCACATACAACTTCGAAGCAGGTTCTTGACCAAATATTTTGTTTCTTTAAAACCTTTCAATATCAGATTTGTTATATACTTTCCCTCTGTCTAGGGGCTGAGAGAGAATAGAATCTATATGTCTGGAAAAAAAAATGTTTGTAACAGAATCTGTGTTGGTTTAATGGCTGCAATCGTGCCTGAAAAATAAAATAAAATGTAGCTCAATAATCAATTTTCTATTATGACTTTTACCTCAGAGCATGTTTTGAGTGTCCATTTATGTGTGTGATTTTGAACTTGTTTCTGTGTTTTTTTTTTGGTGTTTGAAAGTAGTTGTGCCTGTTAAAAGTACTGAATGTTGATGTTGTGATCCATAACACTCAAAACTATTTGTAAGATGGATTTTGGCTAAAGTAGGACATGATATACTGTTCACTAATTTCTGCATAAACTATTTCTAGTATTCCGTAAAAAATTATTTTCTGTTCAGCATTATTTAAAAAATTGTTCACTCTCTTTTCTACGTAAATTATTCTCTGTTCACTGTTTAAATTTTTTTTTGCTGTTTTCTCATAAAACACCTAGTGAAATCATGTTTTCTAAATTTAAACGCCAAATCTAAATGCGTTTTCATTTTTGAATTTCACAATAATCGAATCTCTTTTTCTACATTGATAAAATCTATTTCAACATTAATAAAATTTGCTCTCTACACATCATGTTTATTGTATATTCGAATCTGCTTACTGCATTCATAAAATCTGTTTTTTGTATTAAGTAAAATTGTTCATTGTTTTCTCGTAAAAATTGTTCATTGTTTTCTGCATAAACTGTTTTTAGCATTGGCGCAGTTATTGCACTTAAATGGTTTTTGTGTTTTTTTAAATATGTAACCATATGAATAATGGACAAACTCCATGAAAGAAAAATGAATGATTCGTATAAATCACCTAATGGTAAATCCCTAAAAAAATTCGAATTTGTAAAAAAGTTTGAATTAGCTAAATGTAGAAATTCGAGAAAAATCGATGGAAAACCGATGAACGTACCAAGTCGTGAAGGTGTACATAAGATGTACAGTTAGTCTAGACTTGTTGAGAAATTTGATTTTGTTGAAAGTACAAAATAATGAAAATTCAATGAAAAAGTATGTACGTTAAACGTATAAATCGTATGAATTTGTTTAAAAATTTGAATTCGTTGAATGTACAAAACTGTGAAAACTCAAGGGAAAGATTGTGTACATTAGATGTACAGATAGTACAAATTTGTTGAAAAATTCGAATTTGTTGAGTGTGTAAAATCGTGAAAATTTAAATGAAAATTGAAGAACATACCAAATTGAGTAAACTTAATGGAAAATTAATTACATTAGATGTACAGATCATCCAAATTCATTTCCACTTTTAGCATCAATGTAATTAATTTTCCATTAACTTTACTCAATTTGGTATGCTCTTTAATTTTCATTTGAATTTTCACGATTTTACACACTCAACGAATTCAAAATTTTCAACATATTCGTACCATCTGTACCTCTAATGTACACAATTTTTCCTTGAGTTTTCACAGTTTTGTACATTCAATGAATTCAAATTTTTAAACAAATTCATACGATCTATACATCTAACATACATACTTTTCCTTTGAATTTTCATTATTTTGTACTTTCAACGAAATCAAATTTCTCAACAAGTCTAGACTATCTGTACATCTTATGTACACATTCACGATTTGCTACGTTTATTGATTTTCCATTGATTTTTCTCAAATTTCTACATTCAACTAATTCAAATTTTTCGAGGCATTTACCATTAGGTGATTTATACGAATTATTCATTTTTCTTTCATGGAGTTTATCCATAATTCATATGGTTACAAATTTAGAAAAACACAAAAACCATTTAAGTGCAATAACTGCGCCAATGCTAGAAATAGTTAATGCAAAAAAAAGTAAACAATTTTTATGACAAAACAGTGAACAGTTTTAATTAATGCAAAAAACAGATTTTATGAATGCAGTAAGCAGATTTGAATATACAGTAAATATGATGTGCAGAAAGAAAATTTCATAAATGTAGAAACAGATTTTATCAATGCAGAAAAACATATTCGATTATTGTGAAATTCAAACATGAAAAAGCATTCAGATTTGGCGTTTAAATTTAGAAAACACAATTTCACTAGGTGTTTTATGAGAAAACAGTGAACAATTTTTTAAATAGTGAATAGAAAATAATTTATGCAAAAAAGAGAGCGAACAATTTCTTAAATAATGCTGAACAGAAAATAATTTTATGTAAAATCGTGGAAATAGTTTATACAGAAAATAGTGAACAATTTTTATGAGAAAACAATGAACAATTTTAATCAATGTAGAAATTAAATTCATATTTCCAAATTAAAATCTCTATATCTTACAATGCTTCTATTTAAATAAATAAAAACATAGAAAAGCTACTTATTTTTATCTTTATGTTTATTTGTCAATTATCCTCAAAAAAAAAAAAAAAAATTTACACAGCACTCGAGTTTGGTAAACTTGAGTACTATAGAAAAAAAAAATTTCTGTATTTTTTTTATAAAAAGTACTCGAGCCTGGTATACTTGAGTATTGTGTTGCATGGTACTCGAGTTTACCAAGCTCGAGTACCACTTTATTTTTTTTTAATCGCACATTTCCAGCTCAGCAGCCACGGTGGAACTATAAAATAAGGTACTCGAGTTCACCAAACTCGAGTATTAGAAAAAGTGATAGATTCCCACTTATTTCCAAAACAGTGGTTTTTTGCTAAAAATTTCAAAAAATTGTGGTATTTGGCCATTTTGGCCGCATATATTATGGTCATAAAAATATAGACTTGGGCTTAAGTGGATTATATTCCATTTTCTTTGAAAAATTAATTCAAATCCTTCTTCTTCTTCTTCTTCTTCTTCTTTTTTTTTTTTTTTTTTTTTTTTTTTTTTTTTTTTAATTAATGATCTATCCAGTTGCCGATCCATCAACATAAACATTTTTTACTTGAGGTTTCAACTTTTTAAGAGTTTTTGTTCTTATATAGCTGCTATCTTTCATTTTTGAACTTCTATTAAGGGCTGTATCCAAAAACCAACTTTTGTAAGTCCATCCGTTTTGGAACTTAAGATGAAGCATGAGCTAATTCAAGCAGTGTAAATAGTTGTTGCCCTTGTGAAACTTTGTCCTTCAATGAGAAGCAATTTGGCATTGTCCAAAAGCAAATAACCGAAAGAAAAATGAAGATTCTTGGAGAATAATAATGCCAGTGATCATGCATTGATTCAGCTACATTTGACCCTCGTTCTATGAGTTTAGATCCAGAAATCGAATCCCTTTATTTAACAAGAAAACACATCATGGAATGCTAATACATTACAAACATGACAAAGAAAATGAAATTAAAATCTCAAGTATATATAGCACAAGGATTCAGGACTTGGGACATCAGTCATCTCTAGTCCTAAACAAGAAATACCCAAACGACAGCCCCAACACAATGGCCAAGAAAACCCCTCCATTACATGACATGATGGCCAGCATGAGGAGGTAGCCAAGAGCCGAGTTGACTCCAAAAAACAGGGAGGTAACCAACCGGTCTGGACTGACTCGACGAGCACGACCAAGTTTGGAGAGAAGTGGGGTGGCAATGGGAGGGGGATTGGAGGCAGAGGCTTTAAAGTGGAGGCGGCGGTCCTCCATGTACTGGTAGAAGGCAGAGAAGAGAAAGCAAACTAGTAAGGTGAGGATGTAACTGAGAAGCTATAAATGAGATTTTTGTGATCCTGTGCTACTATACCATACTTTCAGGAATAAATGGTCGGATTTTTACTATCAAGGCAAGCAAAGTACAATCAAGTAATTTTCGCAAGGATCCAAAAACTAAACATTTGATTTTCAAACAACCATGATCTAACCCATGATCAAACTTTCCACATGGACATTCAATGCAATTTCATCGTTGATATGCAACAAAACGTCTATAGCAAAGATAAAATCACCCCATGTGCAAATACCAAGCCTCAAGCAAAATGAGACTTCTTCCAAGAAAATCGCATAAAAACACTCAAATATGGTTCAGAGCCCATTGAATTGGTCATGAATGTGTGTCTGCAAGTTGTATCTTCATCTATGAGAGAAAACTAATAAAAAGAAAAGAAAATATACCAAAACTGGAGGGTTTAAATAGTTGGCCCATGTTCAAATTCAAACATTGCCTTCGACATATGTGCCATCATTCCAGAAGTTTGATTGTATCAATCTAATTATATCAGATGTCTGCCATTAACAATCAACAAATTAGAATAAATTGACTTCTAAATTCTGACATGCTCAATCGAGAGAGAGAGACAGAGAGAGAACGAGAAGGTGTGTGTTGGGGGGGGGGGGGGGGGGTGTGCATAACAAGAACACTCTCTAGTCATTCTATAACCGGCGAATGTACAATACAAGATTGTTTAATTGCTTCTTGTTATTGGATGGTTTCTATAAGTTACCAATGTATCATAAAATAAAACACAATTGAATAGAGACCAAGCAAGATTGTTTAATTGCTACTACATTAAGTCATAACATTGTTTGAAGTCACTTAAGCATAATATCAATGAAGCTTACTGATTATTAATGGCCTATCTGGACAAAAAATGTCTAAAGACCACTCGATATAGTCTAAAACAAAGACTTCAACATTAAGCATGGATATCATGTAGTTGCAGCCACACAGATACCAAAATTATTTTTTGCTGCAACAAGTTGGGTAGAATTTAAGCCTAAATGACCGAACAGATTACAGACAGCACTCCAGGTAATGCAAAAAATTTGAAACAGCCAACTCAGTTTCTCCACAGACTATTATACACTAATAAACAAATCTAAATTCAAGTGTACATTTTGGAGAGATAACGTCGAAAGTGTATGAGCAGGAAGCTAAAGCCTAAAACAACAATTGCCATATGAAGATTTCAGAGTTCAAAAGAATAAAAGAAATAGAAAATGACGCATCAATATTGTAAAAACTTGAGTTTCACAAATTTCAAGAGCAAAGAGAAATAATATATATATATATATATATACACCATCCATTTTGCAGCCATCATATCACATTTAATAATCATATAGCACTAAGTAGATCACAATGATCAAAACTGGATAAAGATGATGAAGGCACAAGAGGTTAGATAACAGATAGAGGATAAATTTCTTCTGGATCAACATGAAGTTTGTTATATATCATCAATGATATTTACTTTCATTTGCTATGAGACACAATTTATGGCATTAACTCTGCCATTCCAACTCGACGCTATACCCGGTTTGCATGAGTTTAATCTAATATAGGCACAAGGATGAACGGACCACCATCAAGAGGAGCTGTGCTCTCAGGTTCAGAAATCGTCAAATATCACCATGCTAGTGATGAATACACAAGTCGTCAATGGGCACCTATGACTGACACAACACCCATGGATGTGCCCATCCTATAAGCGAGAAATATCAGATAGATTACTATAAGGCCAACTCCTAACACCTTGTTAGGGCGCATATCATTTCTTTTTTTTCTTTTTTTTTTTGGAGAAACAACGCATATCATTTCTTGGTAACACAACAAGTGACCAAACAAGTCCTGCAGTTAGAAATCCCATAGTCAAAAACAAACTACCATCTTGGGGAACTATGTATGAGGCAGGTCTTTTAGACCAGGCTCCAAGCAGCATTGAGATCCCCAAACCAGCAAGCGTGTTGAACACAGGCCCTGCAAAGCATCCTGACATGGCTATCTGTACACCATCTCCACCATTCATTGCCAGTGCAACATTTGACATTAAATCACCCATTGAGTTTCCCCATGCCAATACAGTTACTCCAAGTATTGATGGGTTAATTCCAAAAATTACACCTGAGGCCACGAGCAAAGCAACAAGCTCATTTGCAACAATGTAGAACCAGATAATGCTCATGAAAAATCCTCCCAAAACCCACGGAAATAAAAATTTGCGAGGTGCTTCATCAGGTCTTGTGTATAGATATGCAAGAACACCAAATATACCACCCAAAACAACACCAATAAAATATGCTATTTGTCCACTCAAAGAACTCACATCATCCTCCACAAAATGCCAGAAGAATGGGTGCTAATGAAGCACTTGCAATAGCATACCCTTTTGACCAGCGCTCCTCCTCAACTATTGGTATTGTCAACCGTCTCGGGAGTATCAATGGCAGCTCCAGCAGTGCTAAAATTTTTGAAAATTTGCAGTAAGCACTTCCATTCCCCATGTCCTCATCATTCCAACCCCAATAGGACTTCGGACTCTCTGAACCAGCCTTCATGCCCTGGTTTGAATAGATTGCCACATTTGAAGCCCACATCTATTGAGGCAACTTACTTTGGAGATGTGATACCTCACTTTGAGAGTCAGATTCAAGCAGTGAGGCATATATAGAATCATCATTGAGATTGATCATATCACAATTTAGTCACATAAACTTTTCAAAGGTTAGATTTTAACCCTTTAAAATTTGAAATAAAATTAAATCATTAAGTTTATTTCGACATAACCCTAATGATTTCATTTTTGCTCAAACTTTTGGCAATCAAGTATAATAATTGAAAGTTTATGGTCTAAATTGTAATAGGGTCAAACCACATAGAGTTAAATTATAATTTATCATTGTTCTTTCCTAAGTAAAGGAATGACAAAAATAAGTGTACAAGTGACAATTCATGTTGATGCGTCGTGTTTATGTCATGTCAAAGTTGAGATATTCTACTACACTAGTCAACCCTTATCAAAACTTTTTAATAATTATTAAAATTTCTCAATCTTAATATGACTCATTTATTAAACAGGCTGACTGGTCATGACCCATGTAACATGCTTAAAATACAATTTTTGTTGGGTCACTGAAAGACCCATTTCAACCCATCTTATAGCATTTGACCAAAAATTATTAACATATTTTTATATTTTGTAGTCATATAAATTCTAATAAATAAAATAAATAAATTATACGCAAATTGCATTTTCATAATAACGTCAATTAAAATACTAATATCTTAAAATCTAAAATACAATGAAGTTCCACCCAAATTTAAAAATACATAATCTAAGTCGGGTTGTTTTGGTTGATTGCAAATCAAGCAAATCAATACAAAATTGACTTGTTTATTAATTGTGTCCAAACATGTCGAACTATTTTGTCACGAACCCATTTACACCAAACATAAACAGGTAAAAAATGTGTTTATTTGAGGGCGGTGTCAAATATTGTCACCCCTACATGAGTAAATTATATTTATTGTCTTAATTTCAAGTTTATTTTAAGATGAGCACTACACAAAAGAGACTTATTGGTGTAGTTCTGAATTAAATTTTTGTAATCTAACATATGATGTGCTTTATAAAATGAACTATTGTTTAATTACAATGACCGAAAAGCAAATTGTTAGTTTGTGACACCATTTATACCAATTGATTTTCTTTCCCCGGCAAGTTTGATTATTAATCATGACCATTTATACCAAAATGTATTGCTGGAGTCTACTAGCAAAATTGCAGGAGTACTGATATTTCTACATATTGTAAATGGACAGGCTATTTGAAAATGAAAGGATCATCTTCCTTGACGTAATTTATGGCAAATGCATTGCGCCCCACAGTTACTGCACGTTGTTCTTGTGCATTAATTTTAAACGCCTGCAAATTTGGTGTTGTGCTGCCTTTGAATGACAATTCACAAGATGCTTGCTTGGGCCTATTGGTACGTTTGGGCTAATGGGCTTCCCACTCGATTTAATTTACCAAGATGGGCGGCTCCTAAAACATTCTGGAAGTTTAAAATGAAATATCTTCATTATTCAACAGGATAGGACTAGGTCCTTCTGGGTTCTGTGCATCTTGGAACCAGTATCATATATTCTGGTGGTTGCTAAAAATTTGATTCGTATCTGATCCTTCCAGTTTAATTAATTAAGTCCAAGTTAAACAAACTACAATTCTCTCATCTTTTAATGCTCTGGAATATGTTTCTCGTGGCAAATGAGTTGTCAATGGCTAGGTACAAAAACAGCCGAAAAAGAATCTAGGCACCATTTCCTCGCTAATTTATGTAGTATACTGTATATGTATTTGTTGTTGTGATTACAATATAGGATATCACTTAACCTAAAATTTTAAACCTTTTACGTAACGTTTGGATAGCGGCTGCTTTTTAGCGTTTGCATTTTCAGCTCTCTCTCTCTTTTTTTTTTTTTTTTTTTTTTTTTTTTTTTTTTTTTTTTAACTGAGAAGTTCTCCATAACGTCTGTCAATGGGTCCTGTGCACTGTGCACAGGGACCCACTACCTCTTGACCAGCAAAATAAGCGGTGGACAGTACTTTCTAGTGGGTTCTATGCACTGTTCACGAGACTCACAACCCTCTTTTTTTACACAAACTTTCATTAAAAATGGGTCCCACGATACTATTCACATATTTAAAAATTATTTGGCTACAGTATTTTAGTTTTCAACAAAATAAGCGGTATCCAAACACACTCTTAGTTTGAGCCAAATTATGATATATGAACAATTCGTTTTTCTTATTATTATTATGTAATGTGGGGTTTCGCTCGCACGTGTATATTTAACCGTCTTTCCTTCATATGTGAATCTTTACCTCTCTATGAGCTTCCAGGCCTTTACTTGGACCAACGAGCAAGTCCTACTCATTCGTCTTTACCTATAAACTTTCTTTCCTTCACTAGCGCGTTATCTATAGCCCTCTCATATGCTATCTATGGGAACCACCTGTCAATCTATGAAAAGTTGAAAATCACATGTCAATATATGGGAACTATGTGTCAACTCTGCACACTCATTCATGAGAATCCACCCCAGTCCCACACTTCCTTGTGCACGGGAACACCTCGTGCTACACCATGAATTAGCACCCATTAACAATACTCCTTCAATTGGCCTTTTATTAGGATCGTTTGCGTGGACCTTTTAGGTTTGTTATGTCCCAGCTCCAACTATGAATGGGAGACCCTGAATACTTCGCCACCTTACTGCACACCGCCTACAAAAGGAGCCTGAACACCTCGCCACCTTGTTGCACACTACCTTGAGCTATGATACCACTTATTGGGTCTCAATCTAGCCCGGTGTGAATTAAGAAAAACAACCAACAATTTTAATCAATCCCCCAAAAATATTATCACTAAAATTACCAAGCCAAAATATCAATCTCTAGTAAGAACACAAAAATTTATGTGAAAAACATTTTCTCCTTGAAATGAAAAATCATGAGACAAACTTCGAATAATTTACTATTATAAAATCAATTAAAATATATTCTTTCAAGTTTATGCCTAACTTGAGATCCAAACCAAATACAATAATACATTCTTTTGTGTATGTCTTAAGGCTAAAGAAAATCTCCTTATTTTCTTTACTCTTGCACACACTCATTGTGCTCATTGCAGTTTCTTCTTATTTCTTCACTTTGTAACGTCACAAATAAGCCTCACAAATTCTCCTTGATTTGTTTGTTTTACAAAATAACGTTGTTAACAAAACACAAACCTTGTTATCTCTCTCCTTGCGTTACCTCCCAAGAAAAAATTCTTTTTTTCTCTCTCTTGATTTCATGCCCAATTCTATAATTCTTTCCCTCTCCTTCTAAGGAGAGCCCCTGGGCCAAGCCATTAAAATTTTTGTAGTATTGTCTATTTAACAAACTCAAATCATGTTCCTTAATAAATACAAAATACATTAATTCTTTAACAAGGATTAGGTTTTCCATCCACTCCAAAAAATAGCATTTTCTTTCACAATAAGGAAACCAAAATATAACCAAATTTAATTTTCATTTTCAATAAGGAAACCCAATTAACTTTTCAAGTCACAATTGGAATTTGAGACTATATCCCAACAACTGTTTGGGTGTGGTTTTCAGCCACTAAGGACATGGGATAGTCAAATAAGTAGTTAATTTATAGATATGGTGTGGGGTGGGGTAGTTTATGGTGGCTTAATTTGGGTTGCTATTAGGTTTTGTGGTGTCTTAATGTGTTTGGGATGATAATTTCAAATAGTGTGAATAATTCCTTTGAATGGATTTTTTTATTTCCATGAAATTTTTGGAAGATTGTAAATTGCATGGGATTGCTCCTTGGTATAGTCGGTTTGTGAATTGAGAATGTTTAGAACTTCATTATTTAACTTCACCTTCAAGGAATGGGGGGAATTGAGAGAATGGCTCTAAGGATTAATTTTATATTATTTAAAATTATTCTGTCTTTTCAAATCAAGCAACAAAGGGAATATATTAATATTGTATTTTTTTTTCTTTTAAAAGAAATAGTTTGTGATTTGAATTGGGATGATGATTCATTGGTAAATAAATGGGTAAACACAAAAAAAATCCTTGGGGTTTAGGCTAATGATAGGCATTACTATGACTTTTAAAAAATATCACATTTTCTTCTTAAGCACAAACAACACTCAACACCATTTGTGCTCAATTCCCAAAAAACTAATTGCGGCTAGGTTACAAGTTAATTTGCTTCTTGCACCATGACCTTTAAGCTCTCTATATAACCAGCATGATGGATGGGAAATTTGAAATCAAATGTGTTTAAATTTGATCTTAATTGTGGGTAGGAATTGAATCTCATCAAAGAAGTTGGACCCATTTTCATATATCCAACAATTGGTCTTGATTGCACAAATCCGGCAATGATTAGATTGTTGCAACTATATGCACAAGGGACTTTCTGGGTAGCATATGGTGGATGGATAATAACTAAAGATGAAGGAGGAAACAAAGGACTTGGAGGAGCATGGAAACTTTCAAAAAGTGTTCAGTGTTGTTCGTGCTTAAAAATCAAATTGGATTTTTTGAAAAAATCTTGATGGTGCTTGGAATTAGCCCGAATGAGAGCTTTTTTTTCCCCTAAATAATTTTTTTCACCCAACATAAATATATAGCGTGTTTGTAAGTTTTAAGCGAGAGAGGGAGTGGAGGGTAGGGGGAAGGAGAGGAGAGGGGAGATGAATGTTCATTCCTCTTCTTTGGATATTTTAAAATTAAGTAGGAGGAAAGGGAATAGATATCCCTCCCTTTTTTTGGATGTTTTAAAATTTAAGTATGGGGAGTAGAGGGCAAGAAAATGGTCATCTCATCTTTTTTTCTTTTTCTTTTTTTGGAGAATAAGATCATCATGAATATCATTCCATGGCTGGTAAATCAACCATAACAACATTATTAATAACTGCAAGAACAAACTCCTACATGACTAAAAACAAGAAAGAAAGCCTAGCTTTCTAGGCTAAACATTGGGCATCTAAATTGACAATTATAAACCCTTATTTGTGAATTTTAAAGAAAATAATACAAATTGACATATAAGATTAAATTTGAGAATTTAATTTTTTTTTAATATATATAACTCAAACCTCCCATTTCTCTAGCCAAATTTCCCTAATTTGGTTGAATCTTGATGTTTTCAAAGGTAATATTCTGAGTTCATATCGCTTCTCCTATTATAACTATCAAATTATTAAAAATAAAAATAAAAAATAAAAAATAAAAATTGAAGGTTTGGAGAAGTATTTTACCCCTCCAAATTCCTTCAAGCTCTTCCAATTTTAAAATATCCAAATAAGATTAATTAAAATTTCACCAACTTCTACCCTCTTCTCTTTACTCCCTATGACCCTATCTCCTCTCCCTCCACACACACACTCTTAGTTTTTTTTACCCCTATTTGATTTGGATGGAAAAAATTGTGGTTTAATGTTTATAAAGGGCTTAATGGACCACGAAAAATGAACAAATTACCCCCCCCCCCAACCAAAAAAAAGTGTTTTCATTTGAATATAACGAAATATATTAGTGATTGAAGGAAATTTGCATATTAATAATTAAAAAAAAAAAAGTGACTTTGTACTTAAAATGGAGATTGAAGGGGGGAGGGAGGGGGGGGGGGGGGTGATATTAATCCATTTAATTTTGAACATAAAATAGATTCTTTACATTTCAATCAAAACAAAAGAAATTTGAATGATGATTTTATTTATGGGGATGGGGAAGGGGAAGGGGAAGGGGAAGGGGGTGGGAAATAAAATTAGTCCATTTAATTTTGACCATAATATAGATTCTTTGCATTTCAATCGAAAAAAAAAATTGAAGAATGATTTTATATATAAAGAAGCTATCTTAAGAATCTTGAGGTGAGGTTGAAAAAAAAAAAAGCAATATCACGATATACATCTTCCATGATAAATTTTAAACTAGATCATATGCATGCATTTTAGGATGAGCCAAACGTAACTCCAAAATCCACCCTAACAAGATACCCTAGGAAAGGAAATCGTGGTCAAATGTCCTCTGTTAAAGTAAGTCTCCGTTTGGCCAGCGCGTTTTGCGTCTAGCGTTACGTTTTCAGCCTCTTTTTTTTTTTTTTTTTTTTTTTTTTTTTTCCACACGCGTTTCAGCTTTCCCAGACATTTTTGTTATTGTTCATCACTGTTGCGGCTACTGTTCATTGAACAGTAGCCACAACATGTGACTTTTTCCACAACTTTTACTGTTCACGGACCCACAATTTTCACTTTTCAACAACTTTTTCATTAAAAATGGGTCCCACGATACTATTTACACATTTAAATATTATTTTGCTATAGTGTTTTCAGTTTTTAGTTTTCAGCGGTATCCAAACGGACCCTAAGACTTTTATCTTTCATTTTGCTTTCAATCAACCAATGACTTTCATCTCAATCATTGGAATTTATTAGGATAGTAGCTTCTTTTTTCTTTTTTCTTTTTTTTTCTTTAATCAATGTGATAGTGTATTATTGGAATTTATTAGGATAGTAGCTTCTTTTTTCTTTTTTTTCTTTAATCAATGTGATAGTGTATTTGGAAGCATTTTTTTTTTAAAGTTTATTTGTTTATTTAAATAAAGTTAGTTAAAGCATAGTCTAGCAAATAAACTTTGAAAAAACTGCACAATCAAATTAACTAAAAAGTCCATTGAAAAAAATCAACACCAAACAGACTCATGTGATTATTCAGCAAAAAAAAAAAAAAAACTCATGTGATTGATATAAAATCACTCTTATATCATATATGTACCAAAAACTAATACTACTTTTATTATTCACCAATTCTAATACGTCATCAAAGTTTAAGTAATGGTATAGTGATAGTGACATTATTTGTGATGTCTTATGTATGTAGTTCAAACCAGACCCATCTACCAATTAAAATAAAATAAATAAATTATAATATATCAAACTTTAATATTTATCCTTATGCACCCTTAATAAGAAACTAATTAAAACAACCGTGGGGACTCTCCCATCTAGTTGGCTAGCTAGTGAGATATCAATTCTCCTCTTCAACAAGCAATGTCCACGTATTCCATATATATTCTCTTCACTTTCTAGACTCCAGTGAATCGTATTGTCAAGTCTTGTCAAACCTTTTGAATTTAATAAAGGAACAAAGCAAGCTTCCTTTTTCTCCTCCCAAGTCCCAACATTATATATAAGAGTATTAATTGTTGCATATATGAGAGCAATACGAAGCCTGAAAGAAGTATAGAGAAAGATGAGTACAAGGGCTAATATGATTCCAGTCATAAACAAGACTTATTGTTCCTCTTCACAAGTTGTCCTTGTAGTTAGGAGGAGGCCACATGTGACAAATGGAGGAGGTTTTGTGGTGACAGATTGCAATCAGAAGGTGATTTTCAGGGTTGATGGGTGTGGTATTCTTGGCACAAAAGATGAGCTGATTCTGAGAGATGGAGATGGTAATGGAGATGCTTTGCTGCTAATCTGCCGAAAGGTACCTAAACACACATATACATGCATGCATCACCAAAAACAAGTTTTATATGCATGCATTAATTTAAACGTCCTTGATATTTGACATGGTAATTTGGATGGCCTCAAGGACTCAAAGTGATGGTGATGCTTTGATTCTAATCATTTTTTTTCAAATTTATTCAAATTTATAGATAGCTAAGCTAGCAAATACCGTTGGTCTATCAATTTCAAGAAAAATAAAAAAGGTTATATTTAAAATTTTAAATAACACAGTATGATACAATTTTAAACCTGTAATATTTGATTTGAATTATGAAATAAATATGTTTGAAATGGAGAAGATCTTATTCTCTAAAAACTATGGATTAGAAAAGAGAATTGGGGAAAACCATTGTTGAGAAACATTACTCTCCAATAAGAGAACATGATTCACTAAAATAGGAAATGCTAGTGGGATTGTCAATCCAAACATGGACTTATTGTAGCATTTCCTTAAAATGTTTGGGATTTTTTAAAAATCTATTTTGGTTTCTTAAAAGTAATATTCTTGAAAAAATAAACATGTTACAAGTCTTCCTTTTTTGATGACTTCTAGAGCAAGCATTAAGGTATATACACAACATATTGAGAAATATGTACACGTTTATTTAAATAAATACACGTATATGCATAACCAAAAAATGAATTTATTCTTGTCGTTTGACTCTTGGCATCTTGTCCCTTTTTTTCTTTTTTCTTTTTTCTTTTTTCTTATTCTTTTCTTTAATTAAAAAAAAATAGAAGGGTGGAATGGTTGAGGCTCTAAGCATTTACAAGAAATGGAAAGGCTACACTTTTGATTATGAAGGGTCTCAAAAGTTGGTTTTCAGCTTAAAAGAACCCAACTCCTGTTTGGTAAGGAACAATGCAATGAAAATCTCCACGGAACCCAGGGTAAGCAACAAAGATTGGGACTTTACGATCAAAGGCTATTTCCCAGATAGAGATTGTAGTATCATCGACACCAAAGGCAACATTGTGGCGCAGGTAATTGATTTGATACTATTCTGGCTATAAACTGTACACTGAGATGCTTAAATTAATTAATATCAATGTTGTCTGAGGTTTTTTTTATAAGGATTTGTTATTTATGAAGTGCAGGTTGGAGTGCAAAATGAGGTACAGGAATTGATGGCAAGCAAGGATCTGTACCATGTGGTGGTGAAACCAGGCATTGATCAAGCTTTTGTTTTTGGTGTCATTGCTACTCTCGACTATATATATGGTGAATGTACGAGGTGCTAATTAATATAGTAGACGAAATATTTAATGTTTTTGTCACATCAGAATATGAGAGAACGGAAGTAATTCTCCACATACAACTGATACTATCATGTACTCATGTTTTGTACCTACCCTAAAGTTTTAGGACTATCACTTTGTTGTTGATGTTGTTGATTTTTTTTTCCAAGTAATATATTATTTTGTTTCTTATTTTGTAGTAATAATCAAGAGTTTTGTACTTTAGTGGTATTATTTGATTTTCTAAACAAAGAGAACTTGAGTTTAAATCCCCATCAACTTGTTGAAAGAAAAAGAAACTATTTTAAAGTTTTAGAATGATTTGTTTGTGTATTTGGAAAAACTATTAATGAGTGACAGCTCAATTGATTACATTTTAATAAAAACTTCAGGTAAACTACTATAATAATTCAATTGAGATTGTTCAGCAAAGTAAAAAGGAAAAAAGGAAAAAAAAAAAATTAATGGAGATTCCTTTTACATTAAAAAATTTTCCAATGTTCTTATCAAAAATATATATATATTTCCAATGTATTCCACTAAAAAAGGCATAAACTTTACATTTTTTTTCAAGATTTAGAAGAGTGTTGGTAGACAATCTTACACTCCCCCACTTTTTTTTGAAAAGATTAATTTTTGGACTTGTCCTCTCGACATGCTGATTTAGATGGAAGACTCTTGTTTTTGCACCAAGCCTAACTTTTCATACTCCACTATTTTGAAACAAAGAATCTTTGTGAATGCAAACATATTCTAATTAAAAATATAATGGGTCTGTCACTTGGATTTCCAAAGACAAAAAATAAAGAAAATTCATTTCCACTCCCATCCCCCGGCCCCTTCCAAAAACTTTTCTTATTCAATGGTTTCAAGAGGCATCTCTCTTACAATATATATATATATATATATATGTGTGTGTGTGTGTTTCACATGTAATGACTAATGAGAGGAAGTTCTCATAAAACCATCTTATCAAATATCATACTATTACCATGCATTAGTCATGCACTATTAGTTAATGCTAATATCTAAAACTTCCATAATTAAATAGTGAAGCATCAGTAGTCTAATTGCAGTTAATTTCTAAGATCTGAATCAGTTTTAAAACTTAGAGAAGTCCAAAAATTAAATTGGCAATAATATATATACATATGAGATATCGTATTTGAACTTATGACGTCTTCTTTACTGTTAAGTCAAGTCATCAACTGTTTCCCAAAAAAAAAAAAAAAAGTCACCAATAAAATTCTTTATAGTATAATCAGAATTTGATCCTAAATTCCTTATTCAACAATAAAAAAATTTAAAATAAAATAAAAATTTTACCAATTAAGCTAAATGACTTCCACAACAAAAGTAACAAGGAATAGGTAATCATTTAAGCATATTCACGAGGAGCCAACTTAACCACCAAGCCAGGGAGATAAGGTTGATGTCCCCATGCTCTAGCATGGCCATCTTTGAGTTTGAGGGTGGAGTACCCTTTTGTTTTTGGGGTAATAAACTCTTTTGTTTTTGGCAATTGAACAAAAAAAATCAATAGATCATCTAAATAATATGCAATGACTTGTGTCCTTTGCATCCTTCCTTGTGAAGCTCATCAAAATTAAAGCTTCTATTGTACACAATGCATGAAAGAAATTCAACGAAACAATTATTGGTTTATTGACAATTAGGTTTGCTTCCTAAGAAGTCTTTCTAGTCGATTTCTTTTTTTTCTTTTGATGCTTTGAAAGTGGATAAGCATTCAAAGAACATAAAGAAAAAGAATGCACTAAAGATTCTTATATAACACGGTTTCAATTAGCTCAACTGACAAATTTTTTTATCATCAAATAAGGAACTTGTATTTGAATTTTTGTTTATATTAAAGAGTCATGTTAACTAATGCCCTTAAGGCAATTGTTAATAAACTATATTAGGAAAGTTTTAACAACACTTTCATAGAAAATATAAAAACCTATTGAACGGCCTAGGTTGAAATTCTATCCATTCTAGAAAAGAGTGGAAAGATTATTATTGATTATAAGGTAGCAAGTAGGGAGCTTCCTTTTATTGTGGGTTCATCCTTTAGAGTCCCACATCGAAAGAATCTAAGAATCTCCCCCCATGTGAGGAACCCACAATAAAAGGAATAACTGATGGTACACTACTCCCTTCAGCTTAGGCTAATAAAGCAGCAAGTAGGGGAGATTCTTTCGATGTGGGACTCCAAAGGATGCAGTGTAAAAGGTTACAAGGAAAAAAGCCCTTGGCCTGAAGATCCATCCATCCATCCGAGGAACCCACACAACTATTTAAGACTTTTTTTTATTTTTTTTTTATGAACTATTTAAGACTTTTTGTTCTTATATAGCTGCTATCTTTCATTTTTGAAATTCTATTAAGGGCTGTATCCAAAAACCAACTTTTGTTAAGCCCATCCATTTTGAACTTAAGCATAAACTAAAACAAGCAGTGTAAAGAGTTGTGGCCCTTGTGAAACTTTTTCCTTCAATCAGAAGCAATTTGGCATTGTCCAAAAGCAAAAAGCCGAAAGAAAAAATGAAGATTCTTGGAGAATAATAATGCCAGTGATGTATTGATTCGGCTACATTGGACCCTAGCTCGTTCAATAGAGTTTAGATCCAGAAATTGAATCCCTTTATTTAACAAGAAAACACATCATGGAATAGTAATACATTACAAACATGACAAAGAAAATGAAATTATAATCTCAAGCATAGCACAAGGGTTCAGGACTTAGGACATCAGTCATCTCTAGTCCTAAACAAGTAATACCCAAACGACAGCCCCAACACAATGGCCAAGAAAACCCCTCCATTACATGACATGATGGCCAGCATGAGGAGGTAGCCAAGAGCCGAGTTGACTCCAAAAAACAGGGAGGTAACCAGCCGGGCTGGACTGACTCGTCGAGCACGACCAAGTTTGGAGAGAAGTGGGGTGGCAATGGGAGGGGGATTGGAGGCGGAGGCTTTGAAGTGGAGGCGGCGGTCCTCCATGTACTGGTAGAAGGCAGAGAAGAGAAAGCAAACTAGTAAGGTGAGGATGTAACTCACCCATGTCCTGGTCTTCCACCAGTGCACCAAGAGGGTCACCTTCTTCCCCCAGTATATGGTCATGTGCATCATCTTCGTTATTTTGCCATCCAACACACACACACACACATGCACAGCTATATAAAGAGTTGGGTTTTGGTTGGTTGGGTTAGACGTATGTGTTAAGCAGAAAAGATAAAAGAAGAAGCTTCGTGTATGTATGACACTGTCATTTTATCATGTTCAGAATCATTCTTGGCTAAAAGATAAACATGCACTTGTTCATTTTCAATATTACCAGTATACCAAGTACCAACAACTAACCAGGGCAGTTTTATTACTTTTTAAGTTTTAACATAGGTAAAAACGAAACAACATTGTTGTACAGAAAAAGGGGGAGAAGCTTAGAGTGAGATTTTTGTGATTCTGTGTAACTATACCATACTTTCAGGAATAAATGGTCGGATTTTGACCATCAATTAAAGGCAAGCAAAGTACAATCAAGTAATTTTCGCAAGGATCCAAAAACTAAAACATTTGATTTTCAAAGAACCATGATCTAACCCATGATCAAACTTTCTACATGGACATTCAATGCAAATTCATTGTTGATATGCAACAAAACGTCTATAGCAAAGATAAAATCACCCCATGTGCAAATACCAAGCGTCAAGCAAAATGAAACTTCTTCCAAAAAAATTGCATAAAAACACTCAAATATGGTGCACTAATCCAGCTTCAGAGCCCATTGAATTGGTATGAACGTGTGTCTGCAAGCTGTATCTTCATCTATGAAAGAAAACTAATAAAAAGAAGATAAAATATACCAAAACTGGAGGATTTAAATAGTTGGCCCATGTTCAAATTCTAACATTGCCTTAGACATATGTGCCATCATTCCAGAAGTTTGATTGTATCAATCTAATTATATCAGATGTCTGCCATTAACAATCAACAAATGAGAATAAATTCCAAATTCTGACATGATCATTCGAGAGAGACAGACAGAGAGAGAAGAGGGGGGGGGGGGGGGGGGGGGGGCGGCGGCGCTGCATTACAAGAACACTCTCAACTCATTCTATACCCGACGAATGTACAATACAAGATTCTTTAATTGCTTATTGCTATTGGATGGTTTCTATAAGTTACCAACGTATCATAAAATAAAACACAATTGAATAGAGACCAAGCAAGATTGTTTAACTGCTACTACATTAAGTCATAACATTGTTTGAAGTCACTTCAGCATATTATCAATGAAGCTTACTGATTATTAATGGCCTATCTGGACATAAAATGTCTGAAGACCACGAGCTATAGTCTAAAACAAAGACTTCAACATTAAGCATGGATATCATGTAGTTGCAGCTAGACAGATGCCGATAATTATTTTTTCCTGCAACAAGTTGGGTAGAATTTAAGCCTATATGACTGAACAGATTACAGACAGCACTCCAGGTAATGCAACAAAATTGAAACAGCTAACTCAGTTTCTCCACAGACTGTATTATACACTAATAAACAAATCTAAATTCAAGTGTCCATTTTGGAGAGGTAATATCCAAAGTGTATGAGCAGGAAGCCAAAGCCTAAAACAACAAATGCCATATGAAGATTTAAATGTTCAAAAGAATAAAAGAAATAGAAAATGACGCATCAATATTGTAAAAACTTGAGTTTCACAAATTTCAAGAGCAAAGAGAAATAATATATATATATATATATACACACCATCCATTTTGCAGCCATCATATCACATTTAATAATCATATAGCACTAAGCAGATCACAATGATCAAAACTGGATAAAGATGAAGAAGGTACAAGAGTTTAGATAACAGATAGAGGATAAATTTCTTCTGGATCAACATGAAATTTGTTATACATCATCAATGATATTTACTTTCATTTGCTATGAGACACAATTTATAGCATTGACACTGCCATTCCAACTCGATGCTATACCCGGTTTGCATGAGTTTAGTCTAATATAGGCACAAGGATGAACCGACCACCATCAAGAGGAGCTGTGCTCTCAGGTTCAGAAATCGTCAAATATCACCATGCTAGTGATGAATGCACAAGTCGTCAATGGGCACCTATGACTGACACAACACGCATGGATGTGCTCATCCTATAAGTGAGAAATATCAGATAGATTACTATAAGGCCTACTCCTAACACCTTGTTAGGGCGCATATCATTTCTTGGTAACACAACAAGTGACCAAATAAGTCCTGCAGTTAGAAATCCCATAGTCAAAAACAAACTACTATCTTGGGGAACTATGTATGAGGCAGGTCTCTTAGACCAGGCTCCAAGCAGCATTGAGATCCCCAAACCAGCAAGCGTGTTGAACATAGGCCCTGCAAAGCATCCTGACATGGCTATCTGTACACCATCTCCACCATTCATTGCCAGTGCAACATTTGACATTAAATCACCCATTGAGTTTCCCCATGCCAATACAGTTACTCCAAGTATTGATGGGTTAATTCCAAAAATTACACCTAATGCCACCAGCAAAGCAACAAGCTCATTTGCAACAATGTAGAACCAGATAATGCTCATGAAAAATCCTCCCAAAACCCATGGAAATAAAAATTTGCGAGGTGCTTCATCAGGTCTTGTGTATAGATATGCAAGAACACCAAATATACCACCCAAAACAACACCAATAAAATATGCTATTTGTCCACTCAGAGAACTCACATCATCCTGGGTGCTCCACAAAAATGCCAGAAGAATGGGTGCTAATGAAGCACTTGCAATAGCATACCCTTTTGACCAGCGCTCCTCCTCAACTATTGGTATTGTCAACCGTCTCGGGAGTATCAATGGCAGCTCCAGCAGTGCTAAAATTTTTGAAAATGTGCAGTAAGCACTTCCATTCTCCATGTCCTCATCATTCCAACCCCAATAGGACTTCGGACTCTCTGAACCAGACTTCATGCCCTGGTTTGAATAGATTGCCACATTTGAAGCCCACATCCATTGAGGCAACTTACTTTGGAGATGTGGTACCTCACTTTGAGAGTCAGACTCAAGCAGTGAGGCATATATAGAATCATCCTCCTCACTCCCCTGAGAAAAGACACTTCCTCTAACAGGAAGTAATGGTGTTACAGCATCCAACCTTAACTTCCGAGCATGTTTCCTCAGAATCTCATTTGCAGCAACTGCAAACCCATAAACCACATAAATAGACACAAATGCCATGGCACCAGCAGCAGTCACCTTACCAACAGTCAAAATGATGGCCAGTGACATGATGCTGAAGAGGAAGAAACATATGTCTCTGATGAAGCATTTCCTATCAATCTGAACCCTCTTCTCGGCCACACACAGCGATATCGTCCCCACAACAATACAAGTAACAAAAACAGCTCCTCCCAGTACACTATTAAGACCCACTTCGCCTGCGTCCTTTCCCACAAACGCAGCAATGCTGGAGAACACATCAGGAGCTCCATTCCCCAAAGGAAGCAGGGAAACTCCTGCAACAGTCGCGGGCAACTTCAAAAGATTCGAAAGCTTCTCCAAAGAACAACAAAAGTAATCGGCGGCAGTATTCCCCAATAGATAGAACAAAGCAGCCAACCATATGAACAACACTAAATACCCCAAAACGCTAACGTTCTCACAATCACAATAAAAGAACATGTTGTAATCAATATACCCGCCCGACGAACACTCCGGATTGGCAATCAAAAACTCACATTTGCTCCGATAGCCTGCGTGTTCATACAATCCGGCACACAGTTTCGGATCCCTGACGGCCAAATCATCGGTAGCCGACCCATTAACAACACCACTAGTATAATTCAAAGAACTCGCATTAACTTCAGAAATTCTTCTTCGACTAATAACCTCAAACGAATCAGCTCTACCACCCCAATTATGCGAATTCCAAACCCTTCTCGTCAGAAAACCATGGCGATTGTAGAAGAAGAAAAACAACAACACCAAAGCACAAATCCCATTGAAACCCCCACGAAAGCGGGCATTTCTGGGACCCAAAAACCCTTTGGGTTGTTGTATCATATTATTAATCAAATCAAAACCCCTAATCTTAAGTTTGCAATTGCGATCAAAGGAAAAGAAGGGGGTGGCGGGGTCTAGGGTTTCAGACAAAAACCCTAGATAAGGAATTGATTAACTAAATAAAAAAAATAAAAAATAAAAAATAAAAGGAAATTGAATTGAAGTACAACAAACGAGGTAGGAATTAAATTATATAAATGTATGGGGACAAAATTTACAAAGGTTATGTTTTGTTTTTGTTTTGGTTCCTAATTTTGCATACAAGAACAAGAATTAGGGGTACCTGAGAGAGAGAGGGAACGAGAAAGAGGAAGGAAAAGCAGCTTCTACGTAATTTCGTTTACTTCTTGTGACGACGCTGGGAAGGAAGGAAGGAAGGAAAGGATATTTGATATTGATTTTGATTTATTTATTTAGAAATTTTCTTGTCTGAGCGCGTTCTGTACAATCTCAATCTGGTCTCTTCTATCAATGCATGTTGATGTTGTAAGTTGTACCCAAACCTCACCATTCGATGCACTTTCTCTTCTCACTAACCACCGGTCAGACTAACTGTTTGTATTCGTAATTTTCTGACTCTATATATGTCTTTTACGGGATAATGTTTTTACACAACTTTTTTTTACAATGTTTCATCAAAAAATTTAAATAAAAAAAAAAAAGTTGATATTAATGCTAATTTCAATCTATTTTAGCCTAATAACTTACTCTTTTTTCTTTTTCTTTTTTTTATACTCACTTTCAAAAATACCCCATCATCAAATTATTTATTTATTTTATACAATATTTTATTAAAATTTTAATTTTCTTACTTTTTTTTAATTTTTTATCTTTCTTTACAAGTAACAATTATTATCTACTACTATTTCTCTTCATTCTCAAAGAATAAAAAATAAATGTAAAATAAATAGTGTCAGTATAAATTTACACAATTTTACACTCACTAATTTAGGTTATTTTTAGGAAAAAAATTTACAAAATTTTCTATTATAAAACCACTTGTGTGACTTGTGAGTACTCTAATGTACTACATGAATTCACCCAAAAAAAGAAAAAGAAGAAAGAACATAGTGTATGCATTGAGGTTAGAGGTATTGCGCATTTGCACCTGATGCATGCAATTATCTACTTCCCTCTCATAAAATTTTTTATCTTTTTAACTTTTTTACTTATTTTAATATTTTTTTTATTTAATGGCTGAAATTAGAAGTTGTTTTTTTCAATTCTCAATTTCAAACATTGATTACATTGCATCAAGTGCAAAGCCCTAACTATTACACTTAATATCAATCCATAGTGTATTGAAAGTGATTTTTTTTAAATCAAAACAAACTATATTAGTAATTTTGAATTTTACATATATATTTATATATTAAATGTGTAGTTGTGAATAATATTTATAAGGTGTGCATCTCTCTCTCTCTTCAAACCAATCCACTTGCCATCATGGCCAACCTCGCCCTGGGCAGTGGAGTGTGGTGTGCGTGGGTATGGGTCACAGTAGGTTTGGTTTGTTGTGGAGCTCATAGGTTCCAGTGGTTCGTTCAAGGCTGGCCAGTGGTTATGGGCTGTGGATTTGCAATGAGTCATAGTGGTAGTGGTGGTAGTTTGACCGATTTGTGTTTGGGTTGGGTTAATTTGTTTTGGGTTACAACCTAGTGGTGGTGGATTATTTTGATCTGTAGTTGTGACAGTGCATTGAGACTGTGGCTACAAATTCTAATTCTAATTATATTAAGGTTTAAAAAATTAATCTATTAATAATCACATTAGAAGCACACACAAAAATTGGATAATATTTATGGAATACTAGTTTTATCACATGCGCTCCGAGTATGCATGAGGCCTTTTATTTATTTATTGGTTTAGTGCAATTTTCAATTAATCACAATTTGATATTTGGCCTCTGTTTGGATTCGGCGTCTGCGTCTACGTCTTTCAATTTCGCGTTTTGTCCTTTTTTTTTTTTTTTAGGCGTGTGAGGGGCTACTGTGCGCTACTGTGCGGCTACTGTTCAAATGAACAGTAGCCGCAGTTGTTGACTTTTTGTCTCTAAACAGTGCATTTGTGCACTGTTCACGGACCCACAAATTTCACTTTTTATCAACTTTTTCTTTAAAAATGGGTCCCACAGCACTATTCACACATTTAAAAATTATTTTGCTACAGTGTTTTCAGTTTTCAGTTTTCAGTTGTATCCAAACGGACCCTTAGTATATGTTTGATCATTTTATGCATTTGAGAACTATTGATACAACCAAGAGTGTTATGAGGCTAACTTCAATTCATTTTTTGAAACTAACCTCATGATACTCCTCACTGTATCAGTAGTTCTCAAATGCATAATATAATAAAACATATACTTAAATCTCAAATTCTGATAAATAGAAAATTATGACACTAAAAAAAAAAAAAAATGACCTCATCAAAAGTGGAGCACATGTGACAAAACTAATTATGTTTAGGTGACATCAAATATACATTAGTCACATAGTAAAATTTATAGTTACTCACTAACTCTTAAGGCAATAAACGAGCCGAATTTTGTTGAATAGTGCATGTTCAAGCTTGGCTCATTAAGAAAAATCAAAAGTTCAAGCTTGGCTTGAGCTTGTGGGAAAGCCAAAGAGCTTGTGGGAAAGCCAAAAAGCTTGAGCTTGGCTTGACTTAATTAATTAATTAGTCAAGCCAAGCTTAAGCTTAATAACAAGTTCAAATTTGAGCTTGGGTCAAGCTTTTGAGCTTGAGATCTAAAAAAATTACATTATCAAATGCTTAAATATCTAAAATTAAGAAAAAAGAAAAAGAAAATAGTATATTCAATTTATCGTGCATCTAGTCCTACTTATGATTAGCCATTATTCAAATTAAAAATTTACATAATTAAATTCATTCATTCATCATTTCTTGTATATAGCTTTAGCAATTGTTCAAAATACAATTTTTACATTCACGTTAGATGGTGAAGAACTAAAAAAATACCTGTGGGGCCAGAGAATTTGGCAGCCCCGGCCCACTCTACGCTAAGCCCAAGGCCCATGCCGAGGATAAGAATGCGTCCGAGGACGAGTCCTTCCACCCTAGTACTGCCGAGGACAACCACGTCCTTGGCATGCACTGATCATTGTAAGGAAGAACAAGGTGTTCTCGGTGATAAACTTTCATAGCCGTCCAAGACAGAAGCAGGTACAGCGGATTGGACATAGGAGCATGGTGGAGGAGCAATCTCAGGAGGAACTGTCACCTCCACATTAAATGCCCACAACTGACGTTCTGGCCGTATTAAATGGAGAAATGACCCCTGAACAGTGCCACCTCAGCTGTTACCACCCACAGAAAAGATGGAATGTGGCTGATGGGACAGGCACTGGCATAATAACCTAGAGAAGCGACACATGGAGGGCCGAGATTAACTAGACTGCGGATATAAAATGTAACAAGTCCTTCAGAATGGAGGACGGGACTTTGGGGAGAGGAAGGATAAAGTTTGTATAATCTTTGCAACTCAACCCCAAGGGAAAGAAAAAGAGAGAAGTGATATAAGAAAGTGGCCGAGGAGCCTAATTCGATACTTTTTAGTCTGAGTTCTTATCAACCGACCCTGAGATTACCATGCTTAATTGTACAACCCTCGCTAGGTCCTAGTTCTTTAACCTGTTCTCTATAAATTCATTGTACTGGGCCAGCTGGGCTTGAGTTCACTCGTTCCCAAGGAATAGTGCTCGAATCTGGTCCCTACAATACCTATTTGTAACTATTATGAATGAGAAAATACTAACATGTTTCATAACTTTACTTTAGATGATTGATAGTGAAAGATTATATGTGTCTTACTTAATTATTTATTTATTTTTAAATGTAACTATAGTCCAAAGTGGTTCTTGATCAATTTAGAGGGAAGGAAAAAATTAAAGTAATATAGGTAGTGGTCCCATGTTGATAATGCCATTATTAAAATATGTATAATGAGTATATTTAGTTAATACATATAAACTTATAAATGAGTCTATGCTTAAATTGTTATATATCAAGCTTAATAACTCACGAGCTTGTTTTTTGCTTGAGCTTGGCTTGTTTATTAAACAAGCAAGTTTGGCTTATTTATAAACAAACAAATATAAACGAACTTTTTATCGAGTCAAACTTGAATTGTTCATCATCAACTTGGCTCATTTACAACCCTACTAACTCTACTGTCTACCATAGAAATAATACTGTTGGCCTAAATAAAAACTAATAAGCAGTAACGTCTTGCAAGAGCACACGTCTCTCTTGACACAATGACCGGTCTTTTGACCATCCGCACCACGGCACCAGTAGGCCCAATCAGCCAAAAGACACGTAAAAACTTGAAGAATTGATTAGGATACTCTCTTTCACTCTCATGCTTTTTCTTTGTTATTTTTTAAACCGAAATAAACTTTTATATAATACATTCCTTTACCTTTACAAATCTAAAAAGTAAAATATGTATTTAGGTATTAGGAAATTCTTGTGATTTATTATAGAGTATAGTTAGTATTTTGATCTCCACCATTTATTCATCATGAATTTATATAATAATTTCTTCTCAATTTTTTTATATTATAATAATTAAAATAAATTATTATATTATAATGATAATAATCCACCCTTAAAATTATTATATTTATTTCATAATTAAATCTCATTTTTTATTTTTTTTTATAAAAAAATCTCATTTTTTATTTTTTTTTATAAAAAAATATCATTTCTAACTTTTTTTTTTTTTTGATCCCTCATTTCTAACTTTTTAATTTAAATTGGATTAAAGTTTCACATGATTATGAATAAAATCGATTAGTATCACTGTCACATAATAACTCATTAATAGTCATCAAAACTACATTGATTGATTGATCTTCTCAAAAAAAAAAAAAAAACTAAATTGATTGAATTACTCCGTAATAGATAAATTGTATAATTAAAACCACTGCTTAAAATTTTGTCATTCTAAAATGATTTTTTCTGTGGAAAATATTCAGTTTTTGCAAAAAATATTACTGAAAAACTTCTATCCGGAGTTATATGGTTCTGTAGTTCATTTTGGAACTCAAGTTTGTTAAAATGAGTTCCAAGTATATATAGACCGTCCAATCTAGTATTTATTATTGTGGGGCCAGTGGCCCAAAAAGATAAACGGAGAGTTCATGGGAAGTGGGCTAGCGGCCCAGTTCGAGAACACTCACATGTCTGAGGATAAGATTTATTACTCAAACTACGTCCGAGGTGGGTGTAATTCTTTTAATAATCAAGGAACTTCACAGAATTGCATGCAAACTAACTAATGAACATTGAGCAAAGAAGGAACCGGGAAAAGTAACAAATATTCCCTAAAAGCTGCTACCTCCACATTAAATGCTTCCCAGCTAACTCTCTGGCCGCATTAATGTGGAGGTGATACCTGAATAGTAATCAAGCAGCCTTTTAACCACTAGACGGAAAATCCAGGAAGTTCTGGATGGGATAGAAAGAAGTTCTCAGAATGGAACCTACACGTGTACGGTGGAAGCAGAATGAAGAAGGTAGTATATAACATAAAATCGGAGTACAATACAGAGGGAGGACATTTTGGAAAGAAGAAAGAAAGAGTAAGAAGAGAGAGAATCCAGAGACATAAACATTAAAAATCTAGCCGAGGAGAAGAAGAAGAGGGTTTTTCCTTAATTTAGTTTGAATTTCCTTAATTTAGTTTGAAGTTCCTTTTGCTGCAGAAGAACGATGTCTTTTTCCTCTCACTGGAGCTAGTTCTTACGCCCACTCTCTATAAATTTTATTGTTTGGACTTGTTGGGCTCGAATCTCATCCTTCTTTTGAGTCCAATACATTTTGAGTCCTTACAATTGATGCTGTCTATGGGAAGAGCTTGATCCGATTGTAGGAAAAGACAAGTGCAACAGCTGATGGCAGAAGGAGCACCACAGCAGATGGATGCTAATCCACACCAAGCAGAGTCCAGGGGGCCTCAACATGGCGACCCGTTGGTAATCCACGAATAGAGGGGGGATCACGAGGGAAATGCGCGAACCACCCGCACGGAGAGGAGCCAATCTCGGGGGAAGAGCCATGTCTCCCATGTTAAGAAAGATGGGGACATGCAGCGTAAGATTAATAGATTAAAAAGGGAATTACGCTACGAGCGACGGAAGCATACAACTCAAAACTCAGGGCAGTCCTCAGAGGAGTCCAATGATACCAGTTATAGACAAAGGTCTAGAACTCCACCCAGTGAGCTTTTTTCACGAGATGAGGAGCAGCACCGTAGGCGAACATATAAGAGTCCACCTCGTCAGGGCTTAGGAAACGACGCTTTGAACAAAGCACTGAGCCAAGTTTCCAAATCGCCGTTCACTCGACGCATAGAGGATGCAAGTCTTCCTCGGCGGTTCCATCAACCTACGTTCACCATTTATAATGGTCAGACGGACCCGGTGGAGCATATTAGTCATTTTAGTCAGAGAATGGCCATCCATTCTAAGGACGAGGCCCTAATGTGCAAGGTTTTTCCCTCAAGCCTAGGTCCAGTGGCGATGAGGTGGTTCAACAGCTTAGAAGCGAATACTATTGACTCCTTTGAGAGGCTCATCCAAGCCTTTGGTGCTCGCTTTATTACTTGCAGAAGGGTTGTCCAACCCTTGGGGTCGTTATTATCAATGTCTATGCGAGAGGGGGAAACACTAAAAGCCTATTCTGACAGATATTGGGAAATGTTTAACGAGGTAGATGGGGCCAATGACAACGTGGCCATTAACACCTTCAAGGAGGGCCTTCCAACCGAGCATGATCTGAGGAGTTCATTGACTGGCAAACCTGTTACTAGCATGCGACAGCTTATGGATCGAATTGACAAATATAGAAGGGTAGAAGAGGACTAGATACGGGGTAGAGGAAAGTCCAAGGTGATCCCTCAGGAGAGGAGGGATTTTAGATCGGACTGATACAATAACAATCGACCTTGGAAAGACTTTGGAGGGCAGTCAGGATCTGCTAACTACCAGGCAGTTAATGTTGTATTCCGAGAACCAGTGCAACGGGTTCTAGAGAAGATAAAAAACGAGCCCTACTTCAGACTGCCTAATAGAATGGCAGGGGATCATATGAAACGCAACCAAAACCTTTACTGTCAATATCATTAGGATCACGGACACATTACTGAAGATTGCAGAAACCTGTGGGATTACTTGGAGGAGCTTGTCCGAGAGGGAAAGTTGACACACCTGCTGCATCATTCTAGTGGCCGAGGAGGTCAGTCAGGATCAACATTTCGGGGGAATGCCTCATCAGGAGCCCCCCTAGGCACAATAAATGTTATATTTGCTGCCCCAGGAAGAACGGGATCCTGTCCCTCCAGGTTAATGTCCATATCTCAATGTGTGGATGGGGGCTCCAGTTCGATGCCGAAAAAAGCAAAACTGAACGCCTCGCTGGTGTTGGGTTTTTCGGAGGAGGATAAGAGAGGAACAATACAACCACATGACGACAGCCTGGTGGTTATGCTTAGAATTGGGGGGTATGATGTGAGAAAGGTGATGATAGATGAAGGGAGCGCTGCCGAGGTGATGTATCTTGACCTGTACAGGAGGTTGAATTTGACACCCCAGGACTTAACAGCTTATAGTTCCCCGTTGGTGAGCTTCAAAGGAAAGTTAGTCATTCCGATGGGTATGATTAGATTACTGGTGCAAGCAGGCTCGGATGTGGTGGAGGTGGATTTTATTGTGGTAGACGTTTATTCTCTGTATACGGCGATTTTGGGTAAACCTTGGTTGCATACCCTAGGGGCTGTTTCTTCCACTCTACATCAGAAGGTGAAGTACCCATCAGGAGGCCAAGTGTTAGAAATATTGGGGAATCAAAATATGGCGAGGCAGTGCATGATAGCAGCCATTCAACATCGGCCAGAAGTAGGCACATCGACCAAGGCAGAGAATGACTTATAGCAGTCAAAGAATCTGAATACCATTGGCACGTCCACCGAGGAAGCTAAGTGTGAGAATCTGGAAAGAGTAAGTGTTGGCGATGATCCGACAGGTACTTTCAGGTTGGAGCACTGTTACCTTTGTTGGAAAAAGAGCAATTGGTTGAGGTTCTAAGGAGAAACGTTGATGTGTTTGCATGGAATGCCTACGAAGCTCCAGGGGTTAATCCAGACTTCATTTGTCATCATTTGAATGTCAATCCCTATGTTACACCAAAGAAGCAGCCACCTCGGCGTCCTTCTAAATTACATGCCGAGGCTATCAAAGATGAGGTGACTAAGCTTAAGGAGGCAGGGGCTATTAAGGAAGTGTTTTACCTTCAGTGGTTGGCCAATACGGTCGTGGTAAGGAAGAAAAATGGAAAATGGCGAGTATGTGTTGATTTCACAGATCTGAATAGAGCTTGCCCGAAGGATCCTTTTCCTATGCCCCGTATAGATCAACTGGTGGACGCAACAGTGGGTCATCCTCGGATGAGCTTTCTTGATGCATTTCAGGGCTATCATCAGATCCCACTAGCCCTGGATGACCAGGAGAAAACCGCTATCCTCACCCCTAATGGGAACTTTCATTACAAAGTGATGCCCTTCGGCTTGAAAAACGCAAGATCTACTTATCAACGGATGATGACGAAGATGTTTGAGCCACAACTAGGCAAAAACATAGAGGTCTATATTGATGATATGGTTGTAAAGAGTAAGGTAGTGGCCGAGCATGTGACGGACCTCACCAGCACATTTGAGATTCTGAGGAAGCATAAGTTACGACTAAACACTTCCAAGTGCTCCTTTAGGGTTTGCTCTGGAAAGTTTTTGAGCTACATGGTGACTCACCGGGGAATTGAAGTGAACGCCGACCAAATTAAGGCTATAAACAGCTTGCAACCACCTCGGAATCCAAAGGAAGTTCAGAGGTTGACTGGGATAACCGCTACGCTGAACAGATTCATATCCAGGTTGGCAGATAGGTGCAGACCATTTTTCCTTTTACTCCACAAATGGAAAGAGTTCGAGTGGACTGAGGAGTGTGCTCTAACATTTTAACAACTCAAGGAGTATTTATCTCGGCCACCCATTATGTCCAGCCCTAAGGTGGACGAGGTTCTTTTTGCCTACTTGGCGATAGCCCCTTATGCGATCAGCTTTGTTATGATACGAGTGGACAATGGTGTACAACGACCAGTTTACTACGTGAGCAAATCGCTTCATGAGGCTGAGGTGCGTTATTTACCGTTGGAAAAGGCCATTCTGGCAGTGGTGCATGCAACGAGGAAACTTTCCTATTACTTTCAAGCACACACTGTAGTCATTCTGACTCAGTATCCAATCAAAGTAGTTCTTCGGAGTGCAGATTACACTGGCAGAGTTGCCAAGTGGGGCATAATTCTAGGGGCTTTTGATATTAAGTATATGCCTCGTACTTCTGTGAAAGGTCAGGTTCTGGCCGACTTGGTGGCTGAATTTGCTGAAGGCCCTGAAGAAATTGAAGCAAGCCTACAGGGCATGGATGAAAAATCAGTTGCCTTTATCTCCACAGAACGTTCCTCCCCCTGGAAGGTGTATGTAGATGGAGCAGCAAACCAAAGGGGGTCAGGAGTGGGGCTAGTTCTAATATCTCCTGAACAGACCATCATTGAGAAGTCTTTAAGGTTGGGATTCTCAGCTACCAACAATGAGGCCGAGTATGAAGCTCTACTAATGGGAATGGGGATGGTTAAGAAATTGGGAGGAAAGATAGTGGAAATGTTCTCGGATTCAGCGCTGATTGTGGGCCAAGTAAAAGGGGAGTTGGAAGCTCGTGATACAAGAATGCAGGTTTACTTGAGCTAGGTTAGGCGTATGGAAGGGGATTTTGAATTCTTTGAGTTGTCCCATATCCCTAGATGCGGGAATGCCTATGCAGACTCTTTGGCCACCCTAGCAACATCCTCGGCAACGAACTTACCTCGGATGGTTATGGTTGAAGACCTAAGTGCACCTACCCCAGTGTCGGAGAGCACACTTCAAATCAATCTAATTAGCTCGGTACCTAGCTGGATGGATCCTATAATGCTCTACCTTGAGAAAGACATATTGCTCGAGGATGGTTCAGAAGCTGAAAAGATACGAAGAAAAGCTCCTTGGTTCTGGTTGTCCGAGGATAAAAAATTGTACAAGCAATCTTTCTATGGGCCTTTCCTGCTTTATGTGCACCCTGAAGTCTCGGAGGCACTCTTAGAAGAGCTCCATGAAGGGATTTGTGGAAGTCATACTAGAGGAAGATCTTTATCTCACCGAGCAATCACCCAAGGGTATTGGTGGCCAGGCATGCAGAAGGAGGCCCAGGAATACGTTAGGAAGTGTGATCAGTGTCAAAGATTTGCCCCGAACATCCATCAACGAAGAGGAGTTCTTAACCCTCTATCTAGCCCTTGGCCTTTTGCTCAGTGGGGTCTGGATATTGTTGGTCCTTTCCCTAGGGCAATAGGAAATAAACGGTATCTGCTAGTTGGCACGGATTACTTTACGAAGTGGGTCGAAGCTGAACCTCTGGCTAATATCAAAGATGTGGATGTAAAAAGGTTTGTTTGGAAGAATATCATCACACGATTTGGTGTGCCTCAAGCTCTCATCTCGGATAATAGTCTTCAATTTGATAGCAAGGCTTTCAGGAAGTATTGTTCCGAGCGGGGGATAAAGAATAGATACTCCACTCCGGCTTATCCACAGGGAAATAGGCAAGCCGAGGCTGTCAACAAAGTCATAGTGAGTGGACTTAAGAAGAGGCTAGATGATGCAAAGGGAAAATAGGTGGAAAAGCTGCCACATGTTCTTTGGACGTATCGAACGACACCCAGACGGTCAACAAGAGAAACCTCATTTTCAATGACGTATGGGGTTGAGGCCATAATTCCCCTTGAAACAGGCTTTCCCATACTAAGGACTAGCACTTTCACTTTGGATGGCAATGATGAGCTTTTGAGTAAGAACTTAGATCTGTTAGACGAAGGACGAGAGAATGCGATGGTTCAGTTGGCTTACTATCAATATAAGCTAAAATAAGGCTATAATACAAACGTGAAGCTGAGGCCATTAACTCCAGGGGACTTGGTATTGAGAAAAGTCTTGGGAGCTACCAAAAATCCAGTATGGGGAAAGTTAGGGCCTAATTGGGAAGGAGCGTATCGTATTACATCTGTAGCAGGAATAGGGGCTTACTACTTAGAAGATTTAGACGAAAAAACTGTACTTCATCCTTGGAATGTAAATAACTTAAAGAGGTATTACTATTAATATGAACAGTTCTGTCTTATTTCCCTCTTATAGCTTACCCCTAATTCTATTGCTTGTGTCTCTCAAATTATAGAAGTATTAAACAGAAACTAAGTCATGTCAAGTCCTCGGACCACAGCTTAGTGGAAATTAATACACTCAAATTATAGAAGTATTAAACAGAAACTAAGTCATGTCAGATCCTCTGACCACAGCTTGGTGGAAATTAATACACTCAAATTATTGAAGTATTAAACAGAAACTAAGTCATGTAAGGTCCTCGGACCACAACTTGGTGGAAATTAATACACTCAAATTGTTGAAATATTGAGCAGAACTTAAGTTAGGTAAGATTCTTGGTCCACAGCCTGGTAAAAATTAATGCCCACTTTAACCTTAATTGTAGTGTTACTATTAAGTTTTTCCTCATCAGGTCCGAATTTACTCTTCCAGAGTTTGGGATAATATGAAAGTAAAAGAATAGTCATGCAGGAAATTACACAAGTAACATATAAAATCACAATGTTTTATATAAATCTGGGAAGGGAAATGTACACCACACTTGAGAATATCCTCAAAAAAGAAAATAAAAAAGTTAAACTAAAATTAAAAAGTTATATCAACTATTGGCTAAGCTTTATTTATAGTTTGGGAGGTGAAACTTTAGCGGTTTCCTGAGGAGGAACGTCTTTCTCCTTTTCCTTTGAAACCTCCCCAGCAAGCAGGATGGTGGAAGCTAAATCCTTTTCAAAGCTCTGAGAGGTTTTTCCATCCTTAGGCTTCTCTGCGGCCTTGGCCTGGGAGACCTCTGTGACTTCTTCAAACCCTTTAAGCTGCTTCTGCTGATTGGATGGGAGAGGGTTTTGTTTCTGAGCTTCTTTAGCCGAGCCAACAACAGTAGAAGAAACCTCTTGTTGTTGGGAAGAAGGAATTGGGGCTCATATGGCTGGGGGGAAATAAGTGTTCTCAAGCTTTCTCAGCTCTGATAGTGGTTCAATCCCAGCGCGATTAAGAGCTTCCTCCCAGGTTTGTGCACAATACGTTCGGCACACAACTGGGACCTCAACTCGGAATCTGTTCTTGGTCTCAACCACGCCGACGTCATATCCTCGCTGTTCGGCCTCATTCTTCTCCTTCTCAGCCTCAGCTTTCGCTTTTTCAGCCTCATCCCTTCCCTTTTCAGCCTGACCTCTCAGCCTTTGAGCTTCTTCAAGCTGCTTCATCAAAGTTGATATCTGTCCTTTAGAAGTTGCCAGCTGCTCACTAACATCACAAAGGCTTTTCCTCTGAGTTTCAACTTGCTTTTGAAAGTCAGTCAAAGCAGAATCAGCACTCTTTCGAGCACGCTCTTCCTCGGCCAGCTTCTTCTTCAGCTCTTCAACATTTTTCTCGCTGGTAGAAAGGGTCTGAACAACAGTATTTCGCAACTTCCTCTCCTCATCTAACTGCTGATAGGAGGCATTGACCATCTGCTCTAGCCTGAAAGTGGCTTGAATAACCTTTAAAAAAAAAAAAAAAAAGTCAGAGGTGCAATAAACTAAAAGTAACAAGTAAAGCAGTAAGGATACCATACCATGCCCAGGTGCCTTTTTGTATTCATAAAGATCTCATTTTTCTTCATGCCTCTGAGCTCGGTTATGTCCTTGGGAAGAAGGAATGTCTCTTCTAGGGCCGAGACAACATGGCATCCAATTCCACCGTTGTAGTCCCTGATTGAGGCATCTTCCCTCAGAGGCTCTCCACCAAGCATGGGAGCAGGAAGCCAGGCCTCGGGCTCCAATGGCCGTGTAGTCTGTTTGGCCGCAACTTGTTGAGATCCATGGGTTGTCTTTTGTTGCTTCGGAACCCTTTGGACCTCGTCTTCAAGAGTTAGGTGAGGCCTCCCAGTCTCCACCACCTCTTTACCCTTTTGTTCCTTCCTCCTCTTGGGATCAGTGGGTTCAACCCTCTGTGTTTGAGTTGGTTGAGGGGGAGGAGGAGGAGGAAGACTAGTCTGAGCAGGCTTCACTGGCGCCCCCTTTTCAGATTTGCCTTCAATTACGTCCAGTAGGCTCCTTTGACTTTTTCTTTGGATACCCATGTTATCAGAAGGCACCTCGGGAGATGGAGGTTGGTTAAAAACTTCGAATTTGTTGGCAAAATCCGACAACTTTTTCTTCTTCTTCTTCTTCTTTCTCTTCCTCCTTCGCTTCCTGTTGAACAGAACGAGACGAGGAAGCAGCTACAGAGACCGTGGCCACAGGTAACAGCTGGGTAAAAGGGGTGCCTTCAGGGATTGGAACACCCTCAAGAACTATAAATCCGTCAAAGGCTACATTGATTCGAGGCAGTCTAGGATCTTTAGCCTTTATCACACACTTGGGCGCTTGAAATGCTGTGGAAATTGGCTTGTACTGGAGGATGATGTGCACTGCCCTCAACTGACCGTCGGATGGGTTCACGTATACCTCGGATCGTAGAATTTTGTCCAAGCTTTCTCTGTTAACTAGTCCGAATTGAGGCTTGGTGGCGCGCTTGTCTGCAAAATCAGTAAGACAACAAAGAAATTACCGTCAGAAATAAAGATAACTTAAAGTAAAGATCACAAATTAAGATTTAGAGGCACTCAGCCTAAGAATCCCACCTGGAGTCGAACAGGGTAAACTGTCGTGCCATTCCCCAAAAAAAATGAGGAAATCATCTTTCAGGCCCTTGTTCGATTGAGAGAGATATTGGATTAATCTTACCTCAGAGTACCTAGACTTAAGATAGTATCCCTTGCCCTTCAAACGATGAAGGTTGTATACCTAGTTTATATCGTGATGGGTAAGACCTAGATTCATCCTATTGTTAAGGGCTTCTATACTCCTTAACACCCTGAACATGTTAGGGGCGCACTGTGTGGGGGGACAATCTAAAGAACCTGAGATAACTCCTAGTGAGATTACCCATCGGAATAGTCATCCCTCCCTCTATGAAAGTAATCATAGGGATGACTACTTCCCCTGTTTTTCTATCATACCACATTTCTGTTGAAGCATATCTCATGCCCACTGTGGAGGGAATCCTATACTTAACTCTGAATTCCTCTATTTGCTCCTCGGAATCAACTAGATACTTAAACCTACCAATTTCTTAGGAATTGTAAAGAAAAATTAACGAAGAGGATTTAAGATTGAAGAAGGATAAAGAAACTTACAGGTGTGAAGAATGAGCTCCTCGGACAGACTTCAAGTATTTATGAAAGTGTTGAGAAGAAAGAAAGAGGGACAGGTGCAAAGAATACTCGCTAAGAAGGTTGAGATTTTTTGCAACTGAAAAGAGATTTGATTTGAAAAACTCTTTATAGGGGCACAGAAATAGTAAGCGGGAAAAATCCCACTCATAAATTTCAATAGCCCTCCGCTGTTGATTCGCATCTTGCTGAAACGTGGCGAACAAAAAAAAAAAAAAAAAAAAAAACTGCCATCATTTAATAATGGCGTGCTCCAGACGCCGAAATGTCAGGAACGTGCCTTGGGCAGGTGAAAAGTCGTTCTAAAATTTAGAAAAGCCCACCAAAGGGAGTAGGGGCGTGATATCAAAATCTCCCTTTTTTTGAGGTGACAAAAAGTGAGATTTTGAGGGGCTATTGTGGGGCCAGTGACCTAAAAAGATAAACGGAGAGTTCATGGGAAGTGGGCTAGCAGCCCAGTCCGAGGACACTCACATGTCCGAGGATAAGATTTATTACTCAAACTACGTCCAAGGTGGGTGTAATTCTTTTAATAATCAAGGAACTTCACAGAATTGCATGCAAACTAACTAATGAACATTGAGCAAAGAAGGAACCAGAAAAAGTAACAAATATCCCTTAAAAGCTGCTACCTCCACATTAAATGCTTCCCAGCTAACTCTCTGGCCGCATTAATGTGGAGATGATACCTGAACAGTAATCAAGCAGTCTTCTAATCACTAGACGAAAAATCCAGGAAGTTCTGGATGGGACAGAAAGAAGTTCTTAGAATGGAACCTACACGTGTACGGTGGAAGCAGAATGAAGAAGGTAGTATATAACGTAAAATCGGAGTGCACTACAGAGGGAGGACATTTTGGAAAGAAGAAAGAAAGAGTAAGAAGAGAGAGAATCCAGAGACATAAACACTAAAAATGTAGCAAGGAGAAGAAGAAGAGGGTTTTTCCTTAATTTAGTTTGAGGTTCCTTTTGCTACAGAAGAACGATGTCTTTTTCCTTTCATTGGAGCTAGTTCTTACGCCTACTCTCTATAAATTTTATTGTTTGGACTTGTTGGACTCGAATCTCATCCCTCTTTTGAGTCCAATACATTTTGAGTTCTTACAATTATCAATAAAACAACCCACATGAACGATTATCTACTTGAAATTCAAATTTCAAAATGGGCTACATAACAAATTTTATTGTTTGGACTTGTTGGGCTTGAATCCCATTCCCCTTACAATTATCAATAAAACAACCCACATGAACGATTATCTACTTGAAATTCAAATTTCAAAATGGGCTACATAACAAAATAATTTCAAACAAAATTGAACTCAAGTTTGCCAAAATTGAGTTCCAAGCATATATAAACCGTCCAATCTAGTATTTATTATCAATAAAACAACTCATGTGAGCGATTATCTACTTGAAATTCAAATTTCAAAATGGGCTACATAACAAAATAATTTCAAACAAAAACTTTTCAGTAATATTTTCTACAAAAGCTGAATATTTGGCCCAAAAAAAAAAAAAAAAAGCCTTCCAGAACTAAAGAGGAGGATTAAACTTAGAAGCATGACGCCATAGTAATCCTTTTTTTTTTTTTTTTTTTTGGAGAATGACGCCATAGCAATCCTCAATGCTCAAAATGATGAGGACGGGAAACTTAGAGCCCGTTTGGTTGGCCTGTTTCCATGACTCAATTCTCTGTTTCCATAACTCAATTCTCAAAAATGATGGGACCCATACAAAAAGTTTGTTTGGCTGCATCAATTCTCTGTTTCCATAACTCTGTTTTCATCTCTCAATTCTCTATTTTTTGAGTTACGAGTTGTGGAAACTGAAAACAACTTTTAGCTGTTTTCAGTTTCCAATTCTTTGTTTTCAATGGCAAACTCGTAAATAACATTACACACCCGGTCCCACTTGTCATAACTCAGCCGCAACTTTTTGAAAAATCTACTTTTTTTTTTTCCTTTCTTCTGATCAGCTTGTCTTCTCCTTCAGTTCTTCATTTTTTTTTTCTTTTTTTCCTTTCTTCTTTCTTCAGTGGGTTCGGTCCTGGGTTTTTTTTTTTTTTTTTTTTTTTTTTTTTTTTTTTTTTTTTTTCTGATCAGCTCGTCTTCCTCTTCAGTTCTTCCTTTTTTTCTTTTTCTTTTTTTCCTTTCTTCTTTCTTCAGTGGTTCGGTCTTCTCCTGGGTTTGTTCGTTTTTGTTTTGTTTTTTTTTTTTTTCACTGGATTCGGGTTTCTGGGTACTGAAGAAAAAAAAAAAAAAAAAGCAGCACCAAGTGGCAGAGGTGGGGTCCATGAATAGTGTGAAAAAAATTGAGTTATTGAAATAAAGTGATGGTGCCAAACAAGTATATAATTTAGAGTGATGAGTGATGGAAATTAAGTGAGCAAAAAAGAGTGGCTAAACAGGCTCTTAGCGCTTGAGTGGAAATGTGATGATGTGATTGAGGATACAATTAACAAGCAACTAAAGTGATGCCGCGTACGCTATTGCTACGTAAAGACAATTTTATTGCTTATGCTTTTAGCTAGAAGACAAACTCCTTTTCAAGAAAAAAAAAATTCACTCAAACTTTTTTAGCTTAAATAATTAATCAGAACAAAACTAAGCTGTATAGCCTGTATACAATTTCTATCATTATTACAAAAAGAATTGTATAATAATTAAAATAAGACTTTAAAAAAGTGCCTGTAATTGTCTAACGAAAAATAAACATGTGACGTGATTAAAAAAATATAAGGATAAAATATGTGTGTTGTGTTATTAAATAACCATATATTTTTTAGTCCCCATTTATTTTGGTTTTGTAAAGAACGGCGAGAGTTTAATCAAGACCAACAACAACATTTATTTTTTTATTCTACTCTATTCCAACTGAAATTATAGTCTATATTGCTTTATTTATTGACATATATATTTTTTATAGTTTTAATTATGAGAGTACATCACTGCATACTTTTAGTGCGATGATCACTTCACAAGTATAAATGCTTGTGGAGTGTGGAGAGCAAGGATCAAGATTTAAGTTTTCAAGAAGGAGTTTCATACACATATACTTTTAAATTAGACTTAAAAAAGTTATAAGAGTTCGAATTTGACAAGAATGTGGTGTAAAACTCATGTTTTATATCATTCAATTAGAGATTGTCACATTAGCTTTTTACTTAAAACTCAATACATCTTACCACACATAATAACATTTCAATAAACTCACAATTAAGTTAGATTTTCAATAGGTATTAAATTTTTTTTTTAACGAGTAATAAGTATTGAAATTGATTAAGTGAATTGTATCTATTCTTTAATATATAATATGATAATATAACATATTAGGATTAAAAAGGTAAAACTTTAATTTTACATCACGTCCTTATTAAATTTAACCTCTTTAACTGCTTCTGTTAAAATTATTTTTGGCCTTGACTTTTTCAATTCCCTCTATTAGAATCAATAGAATAATTTAGTAATTTTACACGCACAAAATTTCCTGACAATAAATTTAACAAACGATTGAGTTGTCAAATTATTATTGGTTATCGCCTTATCCCACCAATGACATTATTTATTTTCAATTATTTATAATTTACCACAGTTTTTATTTCCAAAAAAATTGGGAGAAAGATTTGCAGTTTTGACTACTAGTTTCCAATTAGGTACCTTTTGGATAATGTTGAGCCATATTGCACATCATTAGATATTAATTTTCCACTTACGTGCATAACGTTACAATATATATATTACTACTTACTTGGCAACCAGAACCACAAACCATTTCCATATATTTTCATCTTCTTTTGCTAATCTAATCTGTGACTGTGAGTGCTCTGATCTTCTTCTTCTTCTTTTCCTTTCTGCACTGCATTGGTTTTTGTGGGAAGAGAAACTTTTGTTCTTTTTCACTGTCTTTATATTAATCTGAACCAGAGAGATGGGGTTCACTAAGAAAGAGCACGAATTTCTGGGTGAGATCGGTGTGGCACCCGACAACCTCGGTGGTTATGTCGATGGTAAATGGAAAGCAACTGGGCCTGTCATCTCCTCTGTTAATCCTTCAAACAATCAGGTTTTGCCTTACTCATCAGATTTTAGAGAATTTTTTTTTTTTCATTATAAATATTGCATATTTAAGGAAAATTATAGTGATGGATTTGAATTCTGGCTGAATATGATATATATAGATTTTTATTAGTTACAGTTTTTTTAGTCCTATGGGTTATTGTCTTATTGACCTGTGGGAATCAGTGAGTTTAAGGTTCAGTGGATTGACCTCATGGAAACATCATAATTTTACCTAATCATTACTGGGTCATGCTTATTTTTGTTGTAGCAGTTTTGTTAAAGGAACACTTGGGCTGAAGTTTTTGTTTTCAGCTTGGGAGGAGGAAATTTTTGGTTTTTTTGTATTATTGAATAGAATAGAATTGAGTTTGAGCTTGATTGTCAAACCCGCAATCTCATTGTATTTGTTTGATCATTCAAAAAATGTTCCAAATTAAGAGATAATCCGTGAGAATTTTTGTGTTTTTCTTTATGCTTTGTGGGTTATTAGCTATTTCTGTACCATGTTCTGATTCTTTTGCATTTGGATCTAGGAAATTGCTAGAGTCACTGAAGCATCTATTCAAGATTATGAGGAGGGAATGAAAGCTTGCAATGAAGCAGCCAAGAAATGGATGAGTGTCAGTTGATTATGTTCTTTGCTAATGACATCAAAACACCTGAAATTGCAGCGTTAAGTTAGGATGCCTGGATATGTTTTGTTTGACAGTTGATGTTTTCTTTCCGCAGATTCCTGCACCAAAGAGAGGTGAAATAGTTAGACAGATAGGAGATGCACTAAGAGCTAAATTGGAGTTTCTGGGTAGGCTTGTGTCGCTTGAGATGGGAAAGATACTTCCTGAGGGAATAGGGGAGGTTCAAGTATGATACTATACTATTCTTTGGCTAATTTTATTCATTCTGTAGTGTTTTGTTGGACAATGCTGTTACTCTTATTGTTTTAAGGGCAGGAGGCAAAGGTTGGGGTTGTGCCCTGAGGCATCTTTCTTGAATGTCACTTTTAAGCAGGCCTTGGCTGCTTTTAGGGCTTTATGTTACTATCTAAATTTTATAGATCTGGGGTTGGAAATAGCAATGCCTTATTCTTATTTTGAGTTGTTCTACACCCAACAACTTCCGATGAGGTGGTTTATTTAGTAGTTACTTACCCTCTGGTTATTGAAGAGGATTTGCTTACTACTATTGACAGCTTTATATATCTACATGGTTCATAATTTTCTATCTCAATTGTATACATGATCAGGATGAGTAGAGGAACCATGAAGAGTAACTGGGATCAATTCAATAATATGTGTGTGTGTGTGTGTGTGTTTTCATTTGGGATGTGCATTTGTCTGCTTCATTTTTATTTACTTGTTTTTATTATATTATATCTCTCACCCTCTTTCTCTGTTTTTTAAACTCTATACCTATACAATTAATTGTGTCAATTTCCTCCGTCAACTTTCAAAATCAAGTCAATTTTATTGTTAATCAAGTTAATAATCAAGGATAAAATTGACTTGATTTTGAAGCTTGAGAGATGGAATTGACTTGATTTTGAAACTTGAGAGATGAAATTGACTTGATTTTAAAAGCTGAAGGATGAAATTGACACAATTAATAATTGATGGACTATGCTTTGAAAGTTGAAGAATGAAACTAACACTATTAAATGTATAAGGAAGAAATTTAAACTGTGAAAAATGTACAGGTGCCAAATTTGTAGTTTGGCTTTTTAAAAATTCTCTTATTGGTGGGCATTCCATGGTCATATGGTGCATAGAGGGTTGAGCTTTTGAGAAAATTTAGTGATCTTCAAGATATGTTTATATGAACTTATCAGTTAGTGTTTCTTGATCTTTTTTTAACCTTTTTCAGTGACTCTAAAGCTGTATTCCTTAAACAGGAAATTATTGATATGTGCGACTATGCTGTTGGTTTAAGCCGGCAACTGAATGGATCTATCATACCTTCCGAACGTAAGCTCATACATCTTCTGATTCCTAATTTGAATGGTTCCATCAATTATAAGACTCTTTGTGATAGCCGAATAAAACTTTTAATAGCTGAGCTTAAATGTTAATTTACCTTTAATGGAGTCTGCAGTTCAAGAATGGATTTGTTTTAGTATTGTTGTCTCTCTTGAGCTGGTTTCTTTCAAAGATTCTAACTCATATTCTCTGTTTTGCTTTTTCCAGGACCAGATCATATGATGTTTGAGGTGCAGTACTAAATCAGGCATTGGAATGTGATTATATTGAATATTATGTTAAATTTGACTTTGTTACTCCAAATTAAGGTGAGCATGCTCTAACTGCAGGTGTGGAATCCACTGGGGATAGTGGGTGTAATCACTGCTTTCAACTTCCCATGTGCTGTTCTTGGTGTGTTCTTCTTCTGTCACTGTCACTGAAAAAGTTATCTTAATTTTGTCAATTCATGAAATGATAAGGATCATTTAGAGCTACTCTGTTTAAATAGTTTGACTAATATGGGTCTAGCATCACCATTGGTTCTCTTTGTGTATATTTACTGCCTTTGAGGTATGCTATGAGTATAGCATGAGACTGAATAAACTTTGCTGGATCTGAATATTTACTTGTCCAGGTTAGCCATGAATGCAGGGCAATTAGCTACTAGTTTACATTGAAAGGAGTCTTTTAAAGTATAGTTTTCTATATTCCTGACGAATAAAAAAATAGTTTGGATCCTTTTTGCTTATGTGAAAATTTAGTTTTACCTTGATTTTCGAGTTTGCATATCTAGCTATTCTTTGGGTCAGTTTGTCTTGACCTCTATCATTCACGCAAAACAATACTTTTGCCTAGATTTTGGGTTTATTTTTTATCAGGCTATTGGTTGGGTGCGTTTGTCTAGCTTTCCTTTTTATTTAGTACACTGAGTAGATGTAAACTGGCAATGCCTGTCTGCTATAATATGCCATGTTATTTGTTTCAATGTTTTTACAACATAATACAAGATTAACATGTAGATGGATGGATGGGGAATTTTTTTATTGATTAGACATATACTATTTGTGATTGTAAAATTCCATGTCTGTTTAGATGTGAAATTTTTATTCAGGTGCCTATGTTGTGACACTTGTTTACTGCCTGCCTTTAAGCCATTAATAGTTTTTTTTTTCTCTGATGCTTTAGGGTGGAATGCCTGCATTGCTTTAGTCTCTGGTAACTGTGTTGTGTGGTAAGTTATATGTCCATTTCCTGACTTTAATTTTTTATTTGTAGGTTACTTGCACCCAGTGGGTTTTGATTTTTGAACCCATGAGTGCCATTGAGCCAGAGCTCATTGATGTATCTCCTGATTTAAAGGCTTACTTACATTCGTTTCACTTATTCTTTCAGCCATGATTTTCTATAATACCAACATATTTTCTTCTGAAATTCAATTGAGAAGATAAATGTTTAGACCGCTTTTCTTAGTTTATTCTATTGCATCTTCTGCACTTGAATAATGGCTCAAACTATTTACAATGTTTTATAAGAAAAAAGTTCAGTTAATGATCCTTGTATCATAATTCTAACATGATATCCAAATTTTCCATTGTTGAGTTTTTTTTACTTCCTTCATTCTTCAAGATATCACACAGTTTGAATTCCCAACCCCCACCATAAGTGTGTGCTATTGCTACTATTTTTGCATGTGCTCCTCCTATTATTGTTGAATCAGCCCTTCCAAAAAAAAAAAAAAAAAAAACCAAACATGACCAACTTAAATATGATGTTAAGGGTTTTTTTTTGCCTTTATTTTCTTGAGAAAGGAAGCGCCTGTATTAAACAGGTAGATTGATTGATATATCTAGTACCCTAGTAGTTTATCATAACATTATTTCTAAAAAAAATCACTTTTCAATATCTTCAGTTCCTTGCCATTGAGTACAGAAGTATGTTTGATTACATTCCTATTTTGCATAGATTACAGGAGTAGTTACTTACCATGCTATGCATGTCAGGAAGGGTGCTCCAACGACTCCATTGATAACTATTGCTGTGACTAAGCTTGTGGCAGAGGTTTTTGAGAAGAACAATTTGCCAGGTGCAATATTCACATCTTTCTGTGGAGGTTATGAAATTGGTCAGGCAATAGCGAAAGATACACGTATAGCACTGGTCTCATTCACTGGAAGCTCAAAGGTAAATTTATGATTTGTTTGTGCCACTGCCATTAGCATCACTCTTTTATGAATATATTCAAAATAGACATAAAGTTCATCGATTCTTGAAAGTGAAAACATGAGTTTTCTGTGTGAGATGTGTTAAATTGTATATAAAAGTTTTGAACCAAGAAACATATTCTCAGTGGTTGGTACCCATTATGATTTACTAATGCATTTTTTTTTAACAACTGTTGGTGTAAAAGAGCTATTCCTTGCAAAGTCTGATGCATATTAAAACACAAAGGCACGTGTAATTTATTTATACACACACACACACACAGTCCTATCTTTGATAAATTGCTATTACATAAAAGTGTAACAAGCATATAGTCAAACCCTTGCTCCCAGGTGCCAATATATGCCACTTATTTAGGGAAATTTTATTATATGTTTAAACCAGTTTTTGGTCAGTTTTTATCCACATCTTCTTCATCTAAGCGTGTCTCCTGCCTTCTGAATAATAGGTAGGTTCAATAGTCCAGAAAATGGTAAATGAAAGGTTTGGCAAATGCTTGCTTGAATTAAGTGGGAACAATGCGATAATTGTCATGGATGATGCCGACATCGACCTAGCTGCGCGTTCTATTTTGTTTGCAGCTGTTGGTACAGCTGGTCAGCGCTGCACAACATGCCGCAGACTGGTAATATATTTCTGTTTACAATTTAATGACGGTTCCAATGTGGTCATAGTTAGCCCTTACAGCAATTATTTTTTTGGTAAGTGTCCCTTACAGTAATTTCTTTGCTTACTTTGGGTGTAGTATCTTCATGAAAGCATATACCAGAAGGTATTAGATCAACTAATTGGAAGTTACAAGCAAGTCAAAGTTGGGGACCCCTTGGAGAAAGGAACTCTGGTTGGACCAGTACATACTCGTGCCTCAAGGGACAACTTTGAGAAAGGGATTTCAAGCATAAAATCCCAGGCAAGTATTCTGTCTCTTGTAATTGACTATTGCTAGCATCTTCAATTATTTGACCTTATATGATGTACTAAAGTATTTATGTTCACATAACTACTTGATACTTGTATAATCAGGGAGGGAAAATCCTGGTAGGTGGATCAGTTATAGAATCAGATGGAAATTTTGTGCAGCCGACCATTGTTGAGATCTCCCCAGATGCCTCCATAGTGAAAGAAGAATTGTTTGGTCCTGTTCTGTATGTTATGAAATTCAAGGTAATTTTTCTTCATGCTATTACATCCATTTTCATGTATGGTTTTGATTGAGATTCTCATCAGATCAAAGTTCTCATTTTGCATTTGAAAACTTGCACAGACTCTAGATGAAGCAATTGAAATGAACAATTCTGTACCACAAGGATTGAGTAGTTCAATCTTCACACGCAAGCCTGAGATTATATTTAAATGGATAGGGTGAGTGCTCATAAAATCAATCTTTACTTTCTGTTTGAAAGACTTGTATACTTATACGTTTGAGCTTTGCATGTTTTTATTTATATTGTAGACCCCAACAGGTATGTTAACTAAATTAGTTAGTAAAAGATTGTAACTTTTGTTTTGAAGTTCTAATTGCTGATTACTGTTGGAAACTAGAGATGTGTAAGGTTTAATGTTACAAGTTACTTTTCTACTGATATATTCAATGACAATTATAACCTCATTAAATAGTGTAAGAGAGCATTTTGCATCCAATTCAAAAAATTTCTATGAAATGTAAAAATCTGAAAATATGTACTTATTCTATAATATCTATATATCTCTCTTCTGTGTATTATGTATCAATTGTTGATGAATTTAGAGTATTATTGTAGGCCACATGGCAGTGATTGTGGTATAGTGAATGTAAACATACCTACGAATGGAGCTGAAATTGGTGGTGCTTTTGGTGGAGAAAAGGCAACTGGTGGTGGTCGTGAAGCAGGAAGCGACTCTTGGAAGCAATACATGCGACGATCAACATGGTAATATTTTACTGATTGATTTGCTTGGATGTTTGTGCACAACCATTCTCATTCTTCAGTTCAATCTTTTTGTATTTTTCACAATGACTTAACCATTCTTGTCCTTCACAGTACAATCAATTATGGAAGTGAACTACCATTGGCTCAGGGAATTAATTTTGGCTAATAAGTCGGCCTTGCAGTGAGGTATGCTTGCTCTGTCTTCATGATCTAAGTTCAACATGAAGGGTCAGGATACATTCAACAAAATCTGCTGTTGAGGTTATGCCTCTCTTGCCAATTTTAATGTATTACAAAAAAGAAAAAAAGAAAAAAAGAAAAAGAAGAAGAAGGAGATTTCGGATGCCTTATATACTATGTAGAACTGGTCTTATTTCCATTTACAACAAATAAAAGCATTTTAAAATAAATTATCTGATATTTGAGCTGTATTGTTTTGCATAAGTTTCCTATTGATCTCTACTGCGTTTCCAAAAGGTCTATGTGGGAAATAAACCAAACATGAAAATGGCCTAGCAGCTGTTTGGGATCCAAATTATATCACTCTTATTAGTTAGTCTCAGATAAGATAGCTTTGGTTAACCTCAAGAGTCTTCTCCAATTTTTATTTTATTTTATTTTTTGATCAGTTTTCATTTAATTTTTATTTATTTTTATGGTGAGGGTAAAAGTCAATATTTTCGTATTAAGCATCTAAATTCTGAAGTATATGTATATACATCCATCTGCAACAGTTAACGTGACTTATAAGGGGTTATCATTGAATTGAAATAAGTAAGCAAAAAAAATAACTTGAGAAAGAGAGAGAGAGAGAGTGAAAAAAAAAAAAAAAAAGCTCTGACTAACTTGGAGAATAAAGCGAGAGGACAAAGATTTATATATATATATATATATATATATATAAAACTGTTAAAATTTGAATATGACAAAGAAAAGACGAGGAAAAAAAACTACTTTTCATATTTATCTAAATTTTAGGTGTTTTTCAATCTGAAGAAGTTATGTTGGGATGGAGCAGCTTTTTGTTGTGAAGGAACAAAACCAAACTCAAACTCAAATATGCTCTTTGCTAATAACTCTAATGGCAAATCTGCAGCCTGATCTTGTCCACTGTCAAACAGAAGACAACTTGGAGAAGAATCATAGCACTATAATCCTAGTGTATTTTACTAACCATACAGTTAGGCTACAACTGATGGACAAAGAAAGTGCCTACTAACGTAATTAACGACTATGTTAGGATTCAGGTTAAAATCGGAAATTTTCGATGCTAAAACATGTTTTTTTTTTTTTTTTTTTTTTTTTTTTACAAGATAAAAATTCTACTCTAGTTTAATTTAAGTGTATATATGTGTGAAACTCTCCCCTGTAGACTTGAATTCCGACCCTTACTCCCCACACCTCACAAGCATTTATATTTCTGAAGTGACTATTGCGTCAAGAGTACGTGGTGGTATGCTAAAACATGTTTAAAAACAAGGTTTAGTGTTTCTTATAAAAGAAGGTCTATGGTTCAAATTCCCTCAATTGCATCCATCGAATAAAAAAAAAAGTTGTGTTTATTCATTGTGAATTAAGTAAAGTAAGATAATGAACCACGCATCTATTTGAAAATTGCGAGATTTATGAAGACTCTTTCAAGCAATCATCCAAATCAGACAAAAACGTTGCTTGATCATCGGCTTGAGTGAATATACATAATTTGTAAGCTTGACTTTCAAACACTTGTGGGCATAATTGATTGTTTGGAATTTGTTGTTTTGATTATTATTATGTATTTATGTATGTGTTATTTGGCTAATTATTACATTAATAATATGCCTTAATTTGATAGTTAGCTTAAAACAAACATTAGCTGTAATATCGGGATCTAAATTGGGAACTCCCACAAGCAGTGCCTAATTTACAACAGAATATTTCAAGTATTCGGCGGCGTTCTTCTGATATTTCTTTCTACACATACAAATTCTGCATTCTCTTGCGTCCATAAGCAACTTGTATTGTATTGTGTGATACTTGAATGTTTCTCCAATATTAGAGGAAGAAGATCACAATTGTGCGTACTAAATTATGACCCTCTTTGCAATATGGGATAAACTGTTATCTTTGGATTAGAAATACTATGGTCTCAAGTCTTTGAATATTCCAAAATCTCTAAACCTCTTTTGCAAGTTTTTCCGCCAATAATGGCCCACCATGTCCATTATTCACAAATCAAAGTTTATGATGTACTATACACAAGGACTCTTGGATTAAAAAAGACCACAGAGAGCAGAACAGAGTATAGAACCAAGATTTCTAGTCTGTTTTCTTAGCACTAATGGTTTTTCCACCTGGACTACATGACGGCATCCCTTCATGACAGTAAAAAAAGCAATTTCTCAACATCTCAAGACGCATATATACACACACACAACACAAGTCATCGAAAGAAACTTGTCCCTAAGATAAAGAAGAAAAAAAAACATGTCTGAAAATACCTTTCTAGTATTAGGAATAGATTAATAATGAGTTAGTTTTACCATTTACCCAATTGTTGTACCGAGCTTGATTGAACATTCTAGAAATTTTATCATTCCAAACCAAGTAATTTTAGGTATTTTCGAAGCACAGAGAGCAGTATTTCCTCTTCTCAAATTTATAGTAGGTTCCAGCATAAATGTGAAAAGAATAAGTACAATTTTTTCATATTTCGAGAATACCTAAGAATTTTCCTTTCAAATCACGAAAGGTTATAAACATAAGAACTAGCACTAGAAAAAATCGGAATAATAGTATACATGCATTGGTGAAGGAAGGAGTTAAAATTGTACCAAACTAAAGGGATAGATTTCCACCAGATGTGTCTTTGGGCCTACTACAGAATTATGAGAGAACCACTACGATGAATGTGACTTTTGTAATTTTGTATCCATCCTGAGAGAACCACAAAGAAAGTTGCCTAATTTGTACGATGAATGTGGCTTTTGTAATTTTGTATCCATCCTGAGAGAACCACAAAGAAAGTTGCCTAATTTGTACGATGAATGTGGCTTTTGTAATTTTGTATCCATCCTTTTAGTTTTAGGCCCATGTGGGGGGGTCACTGAAATAATATAAATTTCTGTAAGCGAAAAAAGAAATCATATAAATTTCTTATAAAAACCAATCATGGAATCTAAAACATAATCTGACTCATTGGAGAATGGGAATTGTTTTTTGCGCATACCACGGAAGCATAAGATAGTGGAATATCTTTGAAGAATGGTACAGATAATGCCTTGTAAGCATCCACACAGCAGTGGGTCAAATTTTTAGTTCTTAGTACTATAAACAATTGCTTTATTTATTTTATCTTTTCACGTTTAACAACAGTAATTTTATTTTAACCTCTAACATAATAAAATAATATAAACACTATAAGAAAATAATATTTCATTCAACTACCAAAACACAACCACAACTACCATCAAATCACTGCATAGAGACACAGAGAGAGGAAAAGTAGTGTGAATACAAAATAAAATCACAAGAAAGAATAAAAAATAAGAAAAATTATGTGAACACAAAATTTTTTTTTTTTTTTTTAACCTTTCAGCTACAGTGCACAGCTATTAAAAATAGCTATGCACGGTAGATGTGGAGCAAAAAAATATTGCTTTGGCTCTACTATTGCAGAGTACATTTTGATTTTTAGTAATACTAAAAATAGCTATTTAACACCACTATTACTAGTGCTATAAGAGCATTATCATCATGTTCTATAAATATGCCATTTTAACACACTAAAAATGCTACTTTATTATTTTAATACACCATTTTACAATTCACCGTACATCACATCTTTTATTCTTCAATTTTATACATTAAAATAATATATACAAATATTAAAATAACATTAAAAAACTAACAATATAAAAAAAAAATACAAAAATGTGTGGCAGTGAAGCAGTTAATGTGTGGCTAAAAGTGTAAATGAAAAGATATTTTATTTAAGAAGAGAGAGAAAGATGAATAAAAAATAATAAAAACCAAATGTCATTTTCATCCGTAGCATGCCAAAGATGAGATTATACTGTAGCATATCTCAAAATTTTTTGGTATTTAACACACCTCATTATGGCTGTTTTTGGTGTGCCAAATGCCATTTGGCATTTGGCACACCTGATGGCCAAATGCCATTTGGCATTTGGCACACCTGATGGGAATACTCTAAAGCTCTGAACCATTGGCTCAAATTGCTAGTTCTTCTTCCAATGCTATACACAAAAAGAAAAAGAGAAAAAAAAAATTAATAATCAAGTTAGTAAGTTTTTAGTAGTTTTCATTTTAAACTCATAGTTAATATTACTTTTTTTTTTACCTACCATCTAAGAAGCATGGACACAAGTATATGAATAGGTATGACAAAGTAACATGACAATTTTTTAAAAAATAGAACAGGATATGGAGTAATTATTAAGTATAGTTTTATTTATAGTTTACATATATTATTACGTGTTTATTTTTAATATAATTTTAAATATGTATCAAATTAAAAGTAATAATGAACAATAAAGCAAATTCATAACTATTAAAAGATATTTAGAAATTAGAATATAATCCAAGAACTCTTCTAAAAAAAGAATATAGTTCATAAAAAAAAAAGTTTATAAAAAAAAAAAAGAATACAAACCAAGAATAAATATATTTTATTAATTTTCAAATACATTATTACTATTTAGTACATGAATGCTCTATTTGTTTTGTGAAAGGGTGTTCAATACCTCTTATTTTCGAATTTTGATCGTGTTTTTCTTTTAATGATATAATTAGGACACAAATGCAAAAGTGTCAAGGCGTGTCAAATGTCTAACCACTAACAATCAATCCTGTCAGAGTGTGAATTCTCTTTTTTTTTTTGGTTTCTATAAACTTCTTAGGGTAAAATATCATTTTCGTCCCTAAACTATTTTAAAAGTTCGTTTTTCATTCCTAAACTTTTAAAAGTTCGTTTTTCGTTCCTAAACTATCACAAAAGTTTGTTTTTCGTCTCTAAACTTTCAAAAGTTCTATTTTCGTCCCTAAACATTTCTAGAGTGCTGACGTGGCTTTGATTGAGTGCTGATGTGGGAGGGACGAAAATCAATACATTTGGAAAAGTTTAGGGACGAAAATAGAACTTTTGTGATAGTTTAGGGACGAAAAACGAACTTTTAAAAGTTTAGAGACGAAAAACAAACTTTTATGATAGTTTAAAGACGAAAATGATATTTTACCCAACTTTTTATTTTCTTCCAAGTGGACTTTCATTACAGTTTTATCATTTATGCACGAAATACGAGTCATAGTCTCATAGAGACCTGTTTATTGGATAGATAAACGACGGAAAATACTTGTACTACTACTACTATTGTAGTGATGGACTTGCATTTCAAGCCGAACAGCTGACTAGTCAGAATAAGAAAAGGCTGATAGAAACGGGTAAAAAGCAGGACTGGTAATAATTTTGCCACAGGGAAACATCACTCTCAGAGCCCGTAACACTAAACAGTTAAACTTCATTTTAGATATTTTCTAATTGTCTTTGCCCTTTTGGATGAGAATTTTTTTTTTTTAATTTTTAAAAAGGATTAAAATGTTTTTCCCCCTTTCTTTCAGTTTAGTTCTTAGATTTTCCAGCATCAAATTGAGACGTTTTTGGTTCTCAAAAAATCTCAATGTTTGCTTTAGCGTATGGAGTTTTTTTTTTTTTTTTTTTTTTTCAAGAGAGAATTTCAAACTATAGCATCCGTTTTTTATTATAGTTCTTTATCATCGAATTAAGACACCAATCAATTTTTGGTGTAGACAGGAATTAAATTCTAGATTTCTATTCAACCATCAAAGACTTTACCAGTTGAACTAACTGAAACTCTTTTAAGACGTGTACATAAAAAAACAAAAATTTAAGTGTGAACGTAATTAATATCAAGAAATGCGATGGAGTTGAGGTAGACTTGGAACTAGCACGTGATTTGTTTTTTTTTCTTTTGCTAATAAAGGATACTGATATTAACTAACTGAAAAAGAACAAGGACAAAACCTCTCAAAATACATGGTTATAGAGTCATAAAACAACAGCTAGGTGATATCTGATGGAGTATGATATTCTTCAAGACACTAACACATGCGACCCTTATATATAGAACAGATGTAAGATGAGTAAAGATAAAAATGTGTGTAACTTTTGAAGAGATAAATTTTCAGGTTCTAACATGAAACACATCGTTTGGGCAAAGCACTTTTTTCTTCGCTGCACTAAGATTTTATCTCTAATTTGACACAAATTTTAAATGCTGATAGATAAATAAAGGTTGGCATTGTTTACTAATTAATACTAAAAAAAAGAAGAAGAAGAAGATAAAATCAGGTAGAATGTAAGGCTAAACATGATTGAACTATTAGAATTGAATCAGTTGGTCCCGCGGGTAAATCTCCAGATGAATCAAAAAAAGACCTTGGATCTAATCTAAAACCGACTAGATTCTCTATCAAAAAATGTGTCACATTCGTGGTCAGATTAGAAATATTCTAGGAGTCCTGAGTTCACACTAGCCAAAATTTTTTAACTAGACATGTCAAGAAGCTTCTGTCTAGCAGAGACAGTCATGTCATTGTCTTGAAGAACAGTTTGTCACATGGTCTTAAACTCGCATGATTAACTACTCCATTCACTATTTAGTCTCCGTGAATTAGAGTGTGAGGGCAGTATTAGCTAGTTCTAGATTAGTTGTAGGAATTGAGATATCTTGAGATTTTGATAACTTTAAAATGTGAGAAGAAAAGAAAATCTAGTAACACAGACCATTGCAAAACTTTTTTGCCACAATTTTAACATGGTAGAGTGTGAGTAATGAAGAAAAATTGATCGGTCTTTGTGTAAGTAATAAGCAATCACTCACAATCTGCGGTGTCAAAATTGTGAGAAAAAGTTATTAAACAGTGGATGTGGAAATTTAGATATGGGAATTTAGATATCTGGAGATTTCAACATCTCACAATTTTTATAAAAAAAAAATTGGCATCTCTAAAAAATTTTGAATTCTCACCTTAATAAATTTCTACCAACCCAACACAAATCAGTAATAAGTACCATGCTCAAAACTGCCTAAGCCTTCTCTCTTTTAGGGAACTTTCTCTGAAATTGCAGTATGTGTCAGCATTTGGTTGCGGTTACAAATTGTGCACTTACCAAAGCCTTATCTGAATACCTTCCATATAATCCATTTCACACAACTGGCCACGCTGAAAATTGACTCAGAACCAACTAATCACACCAAAAATCATGAAAATGATATGCTGTAAGATTCCTTTATTCCGTCTTTCAATCAACACATACAGCCAAGCTCCAAGACAATCAAAATTTAATTCAGTCCTAGACCATTTTCTTCTACACAGATTTGGATTGATAGCAAAATAACTTCTTACTAGAATCTCATTCTTTCTTTGTATGAAACGAAAAGAGGCTAAAAGATTGAAATTAATCCAATCAGATGTCATGCAAATTTAAAAAGGCAATGGAGCAATTCAATTGCTTTGTCATTGATATAATTTAACCATACAAGGATTACTCCCTTAGGCCTTAGGCAAGCCAAATTTGTAGACTTGTAGAATTTGAGAAACAGAGAACACGAAGAGACTATAACTCGGAAATTTAGTTTAGAACTGGTCTGTCAATTATATTATATACAAAATGATGAGTCCAGCAATTTTTTTTTTCTTCTCGAAAACACATCTCATGAGAATCAGCATACATGTTCCCAAAACCATACGACTTCGACCAAGAAGCCATTCAAAAATGAAAAAACAGAGGAAATCTGTTTTTCATATTTACCAAAAGAAGTTTCAATTATGAATTACCCAATTAACGGGACAGATAAGGGACACAACTTTCAGAGCGTACCAACCCAGAATTACGAACTCCTTCAACAGCATGCAAATCAGAACTTGAACTAGAGTAAAGACGTCTTGGCGAGTCCAGGCTTCGCCTGAGAACCCTGCCCATAGCAGAGATGGGGTGCTCTGCTCCTTGTTTTAAAGAGCTAGAACGTAAGGATCTGAATTTCTTGTAGAAACTTATGTGGCGGTTAAGAGCTTCTTCAGTAGAGATAAGCATGTCTGATCTTATCACCTCATCCTTCACCGCCTCCACACATAACCCGCATATCCAGCGGCCTTGGTACCGCTCTTTGATGCGATGAATGTATGCAGGGGTACACTCCTCTGTGAATCCACAAGACTCACATTTTACTGATAAGACTTCAATTGGAGGAGGCCCTGAAGGGACTTTGGTGGTGGGTGAGTGACTCTCTGAACTTGTGATAGCCATGGCTCAAGACAGAACATTGAACTTTCTATCTCTCCGTTTCTCTCTGTTTCTCAGAGTGTGATATGTTGTGAGGGGGCAGAGGAGAGGAAAGAGAGAAACTATCATATTTATATTGTTCATTTGTGTTGTGTGGTTTGTGTCCTGTATGGTAGAAAATAAAATTATTACCATATAGGGTTTTGTGTCATGGATTTCTTACCATCAAACAAGATTTTTACTTGGCTTTTGGATGGAATTTTCTTAAATTCATTGATGGTTCATGAGAGCGCATTAAATTATACGAGTGATATGACTATTAAATAAGTCGTGTGACTAAAAGTTTATATAAATACTTGTTTGAGCCATCACGTAGTGAGTTGAAGAACTTGTGATAACAAAAATTTGACATATATATATATATATATATATTTTTTTTTTAACTTTTGAGGTGACATGTTGTAACGGGTGCACATAAAAATAATATCAGTGGTAAGTTACAAAAAAACTGTGAAAAAAATTATATCCCAAACGTTGTTACATGAAGAATCTACCATGGTATTAGAATCCTCTGTCTTTTGGTATGATGCTAGAACCCTAATTAGGGATGGAGGTACCCTTACACCGGGGGAATTTTTGGTTAAAACATTCGTATGGCCCCTTCAAAATTGAAAATAAATTTTAAAAGAAAAATTAAAAATGGTCATCTACCAGCGCCCCCCCCCCCCCCCCCCAAAAAAAAAAAAAAAAACTTGCAATTAATTACGGTTATTAGTCCGTATTTGTGGTTGATGGTCCCTTAAAAAAAAAAAAAAAAAAACTTCACTTTTTACTAATTCCTTAAAAAAATAAAGCTGATATGAAAAATAAAAATATATTGGTATGACACTTTGGTTGTTTGCTTATTTGGGACTCAAAATTAAAAGTTTGGGAATTTGAGATTTAGGTATGATTCAATTGGCTAGTTCCAGCTAGTGAATTTTTTCTTTCTCATTAGTAAATTGACTTCACAATTGAGCACTACTATCGATTAAATATATTTTATGCTAAAGTAATTTTTAACAAGAAGATTCATAAATCATGAAAAATTACTATTGAAAATAAAATTTCATTGTTATGAACATGATGTATTTCGACATTGGACTTCTAAAAATTGTTAAATATTTTTTTATTGTGTTGATGACTAGGTGTCAGTTGTTTTTAAAGTGGTTGTACAGTTGTATTTATACTTGTTAATCTTCCAATTTTCACTACAACTATGGAATGATTATTTTGATTATTTTCAACTATGAATATTATCAAAACTAGGTTTCACAATAAAATGGAAGTTGATATTTTAATGGACTCTATGATTTTGTACATTAATATTGAAGATGATTTTTTAACCCACTCTGATTTTATACTTTGAAGTAGAAATTATAGCGACATTTAGTACGGAATTAATCATTTATGATTTCTAAGATTTTAAAGAATTTTGAATTTCATTTTGATAGATAATTGCATTTCAATGTATTGAGAAATAGCTATTTTGTGTTTTTTTTTTTTTATTTGTTGATATTTTGTTAATAAATGGGTGCTAACTTGGATTTTCATTTAAAGAAAAATTGGATTTTGGTTCATACTTTGGCCCTACTTAATAGAAATCCTGACTTCGTCTCTGAACCCCAATCCTGGTTGAGTTATGTAAATTGACAATGAAGGGTTTGGTATGGAAAACCTGTTGTCAATAAATTTTGTGGACTGTCCCTAACAAGAATGTGACAATTTTTACATTGGTTAAGAAGAGAGCTAAATATAACAAACTTTTCGAACGAGTTTTTCTAAGTGACTTTGTTAGGCATGAACGTGGATTTCACATTGTATTTGCCGATTCGCAAATTATAAAAAGCCCATACACATGGTTATATGCTACTGGCACTTAAAAATCGCAATTGCATTAAACGATTATCTTTTTTTTTTTTTTTTTTGAGAAGAAATGATTATCTTATTTGTCTATGAAAAATGACTACACCATCATTCTTCTTTGAGAAATGTTACGTTCATAATATTTTTATAACATTTTCATAACAAATCATAGATGGTTGATTGTCATTGGTTCTAATTTGAATATATCACTGAAATTAATTTTTTATCTCACCAATAACAACCCGTAATAACTTGCCATTTAGAATTTATTGTGAAAATATTCGCGAAAATATTGTAGATATATTATTTCTCTTCTTTCTTGTTTTGGTAAAAAATGATTCATTAAATTAATTAGAGAGGTGCTACGTTCACAATATATTTACAACATTTTCACAACAAATTATAAATAGTTAGTTGTTATTGGTTCAAATTTGAACCTAACACTTAGATTACTTTTTTTCCCTAACAATAACAACCAATAACAATTTGTCACTTAGGATTTGTTGTAAAAATGTTGTAAACATATCATTTATTAATTAATTAATGAACCGGGTAAAGTTAGGATAAAGCCAATCAAAGTACAAATCTAGAGTCATAATAGCACTAAACAAACATCAACAGGGGGAAATAAAAAAATTCACAAAATCTTGCTGGGTTGTCCCTTTTCTAGCAAGAGCACTAGCACATTGATTGGCTTCTTGAGAGTAATCCCTAAGCTTCACATGGGGTGTTTGCCTCAGTAGGTCCTTGGAATCCATAATAAAGGAAGAGTGGGAGATGTATGGTTTTAAAAATCGGAACGGGGTAAAACTAGATCTACCTCCGGTTCTCAGTTTCTACTGGTTTTTGACAGGTTTTGTGCATTTTTACCAGACCGGACAGGTGCTCAATTCCCGATTGAACCAATTGGTCAGGTCGATTCAGTCCAATTTTCAAAACCATGGGGAGATGTTAAAGCAAAGAGGGTCATCAATTAAATGAAAAATACTTAGATACTTATGAAGTATAGCGAAATTGTGCTTCATTCTCTTATATTTACAGTGTACCCCCACTATGAATTTAATGAATGTGGCCTCATTATGAATGTGAGAGAAATGAGCACTATTCATCATGTTTCAAGAGCACCTAAGAATTACTTCAACCATCACGCACCCTTGGTGCGGTAGTCACTCCACAAGTATAAGTGTATGTGGGGTGTGAGGGGTAAGAACTGGGGTTTAAGTCTCCAGGGAGCAGCTTCACATACATATACAAGATTAGATTAGAGTAGAAATTCTATCTTGTAAAAAAAAAAAAAGAAAAAAAGAAAAGAAAAGAAAAGATTACTTCAACCCAATACACAATTACCTTAGTATTAATAACCTTGCTTAAAATAAGACACTCCACTAAAGGAGGGATCCATGACACAGGTTCCTGAAAAAGGAGTTTGTCTTTAACCAAACAATTAAATCTACAAAATTTTTTTTTTTCACAAGGATGATAAACCTCGCAAACAACCAAAAATCTCTTGCATAAGCACAACAAGAACATGCAGCATGGTCTCTAAGTGTCCACAGAATAGTCCACACATATTACCAGTTTACCACTAGGAAAACCATTGGCCTCAAGCATGGCTTTAACTGGAATACTATTAAGGAAACACTTCTAAATAAATAATTGAATTTTTGGCATGGTATCCACCTTCTAAATCCATTTTCCTATAAAGTTTGATGGCGGATTAGAGCAACCATTCGTTAGTCTGTAAGCATTCCTTGGATCAAAAGCCCTAGTAGGAGAAGAATCCAAACACAATCTATTATCACTAGATGGAGGCAAATGTTGGGATTTATGCCATAAAATTCAATTTGTATGTGCTTTATCTTATGAGATTATATGAACATTGAATATTATGAATTTATTTGATAAATAGTCATGAGTTGTATTACATATGATTTAGGTATGTTGATGAGATTAACACAAAAGATCTAAATTACAATTTCTTATGACTTATAAATTTCAATTCATAGTTGGTGATGAAATTGGACATTTCATATGATAAGACTATAACATATAATGATGATTTGTCTTGATTGGGGAAGTGGAGATTTTTGATTGATATGCTAATGTATTTGGAGTATAGTGAACTAGACCGTTGTGAGTCGTTGATCTATAAAGTACAATAACTTGAACAAATGACCCCATAACTGCTAAATGTTTTAACTCAAAATCCTAAGAAGGAGGTGGACTCAAATGTAAAGTGTATGTTACTTTGACATATAGAGGAATGAGATCTTATACGTTAGTACCTCTATATGGGTAATCACATGTGGCATTGTGGGAACATTATTCCTCCGAATGAAATCCATAATTTTGATAATAGATAAGAAATGTTGCATTGAAATGGATTTAATAGGAATTGATTATTCAGAGTATCAAGCCAAATAATTTCAGTGAGAAGTTTCTAAAATTATATTCTATGGAATTAGATTCTCAAAATATAAGAATAATCAAGAAAACCTTAAGATATAGTGTTAATAGAGTGACAACAACTAAATGACTTTTTTTTTCGCTATGGATATTTCATGGAGGGGTTAAATGCAATTTTAATTAGTCAAAACATCTTGTTTAATTAAATACTCTAAATCCTTTAGTGAAATTATATTTTTATAGTGGAATAAAATATAATTAATGATAACTTTAGATTAGTTACAAGATAACAAGAGTTCAAGGCCCATTGAAGCTAAGTGTTATTTTTTCCCTTGATCTCATCTCAAGTTATGTATATAAACCCTCATAGTGGCCGATCACGTGTAGCACTTTACATAGAAAAAATTGTTGAAAGAAAAAAAAAATCTCCTATGGTTTCTACTACACAAGGAAAGAAAGAAAAATAAGATTTTTCTCATCTTTAGTTTGAATGGGTCTATGAATTTTTCAACAAATGAAGTCTACTCTCTTGGCCATCGACACTATCATTGAGGTGAAGATCAAGTTGGTACAAGGATTTTATTAAATGTTGTACAAAGATCTTTTCTTTGGTTTTCAAGTTTAAGCATGAAAGTATGTGTTTTCTTGTTACAAAATTTAGGTTCATGGTTGTATGTAGTCATGTAAAATTAGGAGATGCATATGGTTTTCCAAAAAAAAAAAAAAACTAGTTATATGAATAGCCTTTATTCTAAGAAAAAAAAATATTTAGGAACCATAAAAAGAGAAACAATTGAGATTCTAGTGCCCATTAGAGACCACTTCTCCAACCAGTAAAGAATCCTTTCCTTGAGGAAGATGACCGGCAATTAAAATTCTTAAAGTCCCTAAAAGAGATCCATTTATCAAACGAAAAAATTCAAAGAACTGTTAGAACAAACTAGTCATTTAGTACCCTTGTTGAAGATGCTCTCAAACCAAGTTCTTGTTGTTGGAAAAGTACATATTAAATAAATTCAAAGAATCCTCTCTTTCTTCTTGTTGGAAAAGTACAAGATTTTGATATGTTATGATAATATACCCAAGAATATGTAGTATTATGTTATGAAAAATTAATTTTAGTGATAATAAGTGAAATGGTTATGTTGAAATATGGATTTATGATTACAATGAAATGGTAATATCTCATGAAAGAATTTAATCATGAATGTTTTGTTTTTCTTTCATGAGATTTAATTTTCTTAATGAGAAGTGCATATTTGTTTTCAAGAGTAGAATAAAGACTTTCTATGAAATATGTATTCCTTTTTACATATTCACAGTGTGAAATGTTTCCGTTTATATACATTCTTACTAAATTCTTATGTCATTTAATCTTTATTGAGTTATATAGCCTCACCACCCCCCCCCCCCCCAAAAAATATTTATTCTATCAATAAGCAAGGTTCATCCATTGTGGTAGCAATAGCCTTAGTTGAGTTTTGGAGGAGCTAGTTTTGGTTTTAAATAGTACAACTTCATGTTTTGTTAGTTTTGTGCTTAATTTTGTAGTGATATTGTATTTAAGATTTTATTGTTGAGAGTTAGAAATTTAATGAAATTGGAGAATTTATTTTGTGAACTTGTGGTATTTTCCTAACTTATGGGTTTTTTAACCCTTTGGAGAAAAGTTTTAGATGCTTTGAATATAAAGTCTATAGATAGAAAATGTTTGTTTACAAGTTTAGTTTGGTTTCTATTAATATTAGGCAGTGGCAGAGGCAGGGTTTCACTTTAAGGGGGCAAGATTTAAAAATAATTTTGATAATCATGTAAAGTTGTATATACACTACTTTAATTGCTTTCAAAACATATGTAGAATTTATCATTTTTCTTCTCTATTCTATAAATGGTTCAAATTTGGGTTCATAACAGAAAGTCAAAATTTAAACCAATTGTCATCTCATCCTACCATTGACATATCTTTTTATTTAGCAATATCAGTTCGTCACTTAGCTTTGTGATGAATTTATTGTAAAAATATTGAGACTGCAGCTTTATTGTTGTATATAAAATATAAGAGCCACAAATATTTGAAATTCCATGAACAAAAAAAAAAAGGGATAAACTTTCAAAATGCCCTTAATAAACATGCTGAAATTCAGGTACAAGATAAAAAAATTTTAAAACAAAAGTGATATTAGTTTTTATTTAAAAAGTGTTGAATCTCTCAATTGTTTTCTTTGGTGTCAAAGTGTATTAAGTAGGGGCTACCTTTTGTTCTATCATAGGACAAAGCATTTAAGAGGTCTATACATAATACTACTACTAGACTTAAGATCTTGCTTTTCTAGGTGGAGTCAGGGGGGACAATTGCCCCCTCTCGACCCCCCTTGCTCCACCCCTGATATCAGGTTTAGGCTTAGTATTAACATGTCAATCTTGGTTCTAAATCCATATCTAGGATTTGGGTTGTGATAAAATAGTGGATTGTTGTTTTTGTCTAGCTTTTTAGGTTACAAACAAGGTTCATTCTTGGAGGAGATTCATGTGAAGGATTTTATTGGTTCTAAAGCCATTGTGGATAGAAGGCAAACATAGCATTTACAGAGGTTACAATAGAAAATCTATATATGTTAAGTTTTTATATTTAAACTGTTGTAACTGTTATTTTTAATGATTTTTATAAGATTGAATGCCCAAAGTGGCCTTTCCATGAAGAGGTTTTTCACCAGTTTTCCACTTCATTGCCAAAGGGTTTTCACCGGTTTTTCACTTCGTTGCCAAATCAATGCGTCTTTTCCTTGCTTTCATTATTATTTCTTTTTGATTTAATGATTATAATTGTGGTTGAAACACTTGTTTGGATTATTTATTTATGTTATTAATTAATTAATTCACAGCATAAGTTGTTTTCGGGTCAAAATTTTTTTTTTTTTCCTAAATTGGTGTAAGAGCATTTAGAACACAATAAGCCATTAATTGAAAAGTCTAATACAGGGAGAGATTATAATTTGGACCAATAGGAAAAAAATAATGTGGTCCATCATGAGTATCATATAATTTCTCCAAGATAGGGGTTATTTGGCCATAACATACAAGATTTAAGGAGTGAAGGCAATTGATGGATTGATTATTATTTAAATAGTAATTAATGGGGGTAAAACTAAGATAAAAAATAGTCACTTTTATTTTTACGTCAGCTTAGTTGTTGATGTAATAAGTATTAGATGACAATCTATATTTGAGCATTGTATGCACAACATTTGAATTTTGAAAACTATATATATATATATATATATCTAAAAGCTGAAACATAGCATTTGAAATCTATATATATATAGATATCTAAAAGCTGAAGCATTGCATTTATTATTGCTATGCTTCTGTTGAGCCACATCAACAACTATATCATTCACCTATTTTCAACCATTTCTCTCTTATTTTTAACTATTTTTCTTCTTATTAATTTCTCAACTTATTTTTACACATTCTCCAACCTTTTTCTCTCCCTTTTACCTTTTCGTATCCCCACTACTATCTATCTTAATATCACTATTCCTCTATCATTTTATCTTTTTTATTTTATTTTTAGCTCTTCTTATTCTTATCCTCTTACTATAAATTTACAATTCTCTCTCTTATTCTATGCATAGTTTTCCCACACACAAAAGGTTATCTCTCTCTCTCTCTCTCTCTCTCAAATTGTTTCTTTCATTTTTGGAGGAATTTTTTTCCCGCATCTCTACTTTAGGTTGATGAATTTTTGTGTTATTTATAACTTTACTTTAGATTGATGTGATTTAGTTTTGTAATTTTAAGTTATTATCTTTGTTCTTTTCTAAGATTTCATAGATGTTATCTTATTGAATTACAAAGATAGCATATAAGAATATAATGTTATTCTATTACATAGTATGACTAGGATAATTTGGTGTTTGTTATCGTATTTTTTATTTTTTACTCTTTTCCTCTCATCTTATTTATTCTCTCTCTCTCTCTCTCTCTCTCTCGATTTTATACTCTTCCTTGCAACTCTATTTCAAGTTGATGAATCATTGTGTTTTTAAAAGCCCTATTTTGGATTAATAGTTTAATATGTATTGGTGTTGTATTTTTTTAGTTCCCCATCACAAGTAGTCTCTCCCTCTTATAGCTTTGGTTTGATTTTTGTTTGAGTTAATATTTAGTTATTTTGGAAGTGATAATTGAATTTATATCAAAATACAATATTGATTATGCATTTGAGTGTGCCTATATTTGTGTAATATTAAGCACAATTTTGTTATGATTTTTAATTTTTTATTATCATGATAATCACCTTTAAGAGGATGAAGAATTTGAACAATTATTTGAAACTCAAAAAATATAACATAATTTTGAAAAATGTGTACCACCTTGTAAAGGAATAATACAAATTAAAAACACCCAAAATAATAGTATGATATACTGGTAGAGATAGAAAGATGAAATAATTTTAGAAAATGTATAATTTTTAGGGAGAACAAATTATTTTTAATAGATTTTAGAGAAAAAATTACATTATTCTACAATTACAAAATAATGATCTATTCTCATGTATCGTGTGGGTCTATTGGTATTAAAATTGGTATTTAATAGACTTTTAGCATTTGCAATTTGCTTTACTAGTGGTGTTGAACTAGCCTTGTTGTATTAGCAACAATATGTAAGGGATTGAAAGTTTGAAACTTATAAGAGTAAAAATGTAGAATGGGTAAATAGGAGGGATAGGAGAGTAGAGGGAAAAATGAAATCTCTACTTCTATGTCAAGTTGTTTGATTGGAGGGAAGGATATGACAATAGACAAAAGACAAAAGACAAAAGGTTGATCATGTGTAGGATATTTTTTAAAATTAATTATTACTTGTCCTTAAAATTTAAAGTATTAAAAAATAGTAAATTTAATTATTTAACTATTATTTTAACCATTTTTATCTCTGCTATTGCCATCTTGCATTATGTAACTTGACGACCACAGTTTTGTTTGGATATAGGTACTGGAGCTATATCAACGCCAAATCCGTACCTTCAAAGTTCTATCCAATTTAGACCACACTAATTTTGTCCAGTGTTTACCTTATAAAAAATAGAGTTTTTTTATTGACAATCATATTATCCTTATCAATATTTTCCCATATCTTTTCAAGTCCCATTGAAGCAGGATTGACTACAAATGGATCCAAAACCTAACACAGTGGCCAATGCTAGAACCTCAAAACCTTTCATCCCAGCATTTTTAAGCTTCCTGCTGGTTTGTTTGGTTGCTTTCATGTTTCAAATCCTATTCTTCTCACCCATATCCCCCAGAAATCTTGAATTGCCACCTTTATCTTCTTCTTCTTTTCCAACAAACAACCAATTACAGGTAAAGAACTACACACATTATTTGTCTTTTGACTTCATGCTTACCCTTTAAAGCTTACAAGCGTCCTGTCTTTTTGGTTCCAATAGAGAGTTACCAAACTTGGAGAAGGATTGAAGGATCCAGAAGATATTTGTTTCGATAAAGAGGGTACATTATATACAGCTACCAGAGATGGTTGGATCAAAAGAATGTATAGAAATGGGTCATGGGAAAATTGGAAAATGACAAACAGTCAAACTTTACTTGGAATAACAATAACAAAGGAAGGTGATCTTATTGCATGTGATTCTGAAGAGGTAAGAAACTGGCATTTTGCATAGAGTAAAGAAACTGGCCTTTCTATAATCTAAGATATAGAAGGAGGATTTGGTTATTATGTCATTTTCATTAAATTCCTAGCTATAGCTCATGTCTAGGTTTGAAGGGGACTAAGCCTTGGCATTGAACCTATGTATTATGTAAGCTTTTAAACTGATTGAAAGATATGTGTAGGGTTTGCTTAAGGTTGGTGAAGATGGCATCGTAGTCCTTGCATCACATGTCAATGGGTCCAAAATAAGGTAATTGCTTGTATCATATGATTTATAAACATGTGTGTGGGTTTGTTTTGTTATCCCAGAAATATATGTGATGCAAGCAGAAGTATGGTGTTAATGCCTAATACTTGGTGAGACAGGTTAACCCTTTGGTGAACATTACCTAGCTACAATGGTAGACTCAGGAATCAAGAATTGCGTAGAAAAGTAAGAAACGCGCATGATCACTTCAATTAAATCATGTGCGAACCAAATAATTTCTCTTGAGTGACACCTTCCTCACTAAGTTTGAGACTATAGTATGGTATAAAGTAGTTTATGCACGAGGTGATGTAATAGATTGATTTTATATACATGTGGCCGAAAACTGATCTTGCATATACCCATCATATAAGATACCAGTATACCAAATCGAATGGTAGCTCAAAGGAATATTTTTGGGTTTAGACTAGTACTAGTATGTGAGAACATTAGTGCCAAAATCAAATTTCTTGTTCTTTTTTTTACTTGTTTGGATATTCTACCTAAGATTTTTCTTTGAAGCAGTCTACTTATAAGCAGCCTACAATAGTCTTATTCAATTAAATTTTCCAAGAGGGATGGAAAATCCAAAATGTTGTCTTGATCGACTAAGACAACGCTTTTTTGGGTTGCCCTTTTTTCAGGTTAGTAAGGTGGCTCATCATCAGGGGCAAAACTTAGGGTTCAAAATTAGAGAGAAAAAAAAAAAAAAGCTACTATTTGTAATGAAATATTATGGGATTATATATGTGTAATAGATAAATTTTATAAGCATCTATATATTTCATCTAAAACTTGAGCTTGACTGTAAGGAAATTTTAAAATATTTCAAGTTCTTCAACAGAATCATGGTCCCCTGGAACTCCAACACAGTAAATGCACATAATAACACCACTAATGCTTTTTTTTAAGGGACTACGTGATATCAAGATGAACTAAACTTGTGTTGAAACCTTAAAAGAGATCACTTTGCCACAAAATTCAACATGATACATCTTTTAGTTGATGCATATCCAAAATGGCCCCATCACTGTACGCATTTAGAGAGTTGGGCTAAAAACCTATAGGACCAAACCATTACTTATTTTTCTATAAGAACATTCATTAATATGTACATTCATGATTGAATTAGGTTTGCTGATGATGTTATCGAAGCATCAGATGGTAGTCTATACTTCAGTGTTGCAAGCACCAAATTTGACCTCCACAGTTGGTATCTAGATGTGATTGAAGCAAAACCACACGGGCAGCTGCTAAAGTATGATCCATCATCAAGTGAGACATCCATTCTACTTGAAGACTTGGCTTTCGCTAATGGGGTTGCACTCTCAAGAGACCAAGATTATTTGGTGGTCTGTGAAACATGGAAGTAAGTACTTAATATAAAGTATGTACTATCCTATGGGACAAATGGTATTTCCTAGTGTTTCTAACGAGATATTTTGAATTTGAATCCCCCCTCCCCAACTTAACACGTATACCGAAAAAAAAAGGTGATATGGGACAAGAAAGAAAGGGGAAAAGCTAATGACTTGTGTTAATCATCCAACAATAGCATTGACAATATGCACATTCAGTTGGGTAACTGTCCTCCTCTACCAAAGTATATGTGGAATAATGGACTTTGTCTTCCCTTTATGGCAAGCCTCATAGGCATGTGTAGTGCCTAGTGTACGTTTGGATATGGCTAAAAACTTAAAATTATTTTACTATTCAGCATATTTTTCTTATTATTTATGGACCTTACTATATTTTTTGATACTATTCATGGGCTCCACTGTACTATTTCAACTAACTTTTACTTTTATCTACAATACTTTCAGTAATAAGTTTTCAATTTCAACAAAATAAACGGTATCCAAACATACCTTCGTCTTTCATAGGACATCATGCTCTCTATATTGTTTATAGATTTATGTTTCGCACAACAAAAATGAGGATTTACTCTCACTTTACAGCAGCTAATTCTCTCTTATGTGGGTCAGGTTTAGATGCCTCAAGTATTGGTTGAAAGGGGAGGACAAAGGAAAAACTGAGATTTTTGTTGAAAACCTTCCAGGTGGTCCTGATAACATCAAACTAGCCCCAGATGGATCTTTTTGGATTGCTCTACTTCAGGTACAAATTCTTGTCAAATGTGTATTGAACAAGATTTGATATACAAATTAAGGAACGTGAGTTGATTCAAGTAAGGGAACAAAAAGAAGGTAGAAAGACCTAAAACAATATTTGTGGAAATATTTAAAAATGACATGTTAGTTGAGGAAGTGATAAATATTATAATGTTGAATAAGATAGAATAACATAAAAGAATACATGTCGCCGATCCTAATTAATCTATTTGAGAATTCATAATTAACTCCATAAGTGTTGGAAATATAACTTAGTTGTTGTTGTTGTTGATTAGCTACACACAACCTCATGGTTAGATGTCGTGATTAGTTTTCCTTTTTTCTGTAAATAACAACAATGATCTGTACATTGCAGTTAACTTCTGATGGTTTGGAGTTTGTGCACAGCTCCAAGGTATCCAAACACATAATAGCGGCATTTCCCAAGCTGATTAAGCGGGTAAATGGTGTATTCAGGAAAGCAATGGTTGTAAATGTGGCAACTGATGGCAAGATAATCAAGAAATTTGATGACCCAGAAGGAAAGGTGATGACCTTTGTAACATCAGCCTTGGAATTTGAGGATCATTTGTATTTGGGAAGTCTCAACTCCAATTTTGTTGGAAAGTTACCACTGGAAGACAAAATAAGCAAAAGTGCTGAGTGAATAAATTACAAAGCGCAAGGGCGTGTCCTTAATATTCAATAAGCAAACTATTTTACTTATCAAAAAGCAATAAGCAAAATATTTAGAAGGAGCATTGGATGATGTTGAATAAAATTTTATTTTCTAATGCACCAAAAAAAAAGGAAAAAAAGGAGAAAATTTTTTGTAGTTTGTTCTTGATCTTGGCAGTTCTTGACCTGCTAACCTTGTTAATTGAATTAATAACTGAATCTAGGGAGATTGGTGAAAAAGCTATAAATAGGTTGTAATATGTGTGGTAATCCCACTTTGAAAGTGGAAGAATGAAGATGATTTAGATTAATACCAAAAAAGAATAAAAGAACTATCAATCCACCAAAGCAAAATCCAAAATGCAATTCTTTTCCTCTCATTCTTAATTTCATGTGTGTCACGTCTCTAATAACCAATTCCTAAACACCGCGTCAAATAAAAGACGCACATATATATTAATTTACCTTGGGAGTATTCAGGCCATTCTTCTCTTCTCTTCTGTCTCCATGTTCCCCATCACCAAATTTACTTTTAAGGAACAGTTGCAATAAAAAATTATGACTCAACAAAACTATAAAGTTCACGACTGGAAACAAAAGCAGAATTATATTAAGATTGTGTATAGCCATTGAAAAATAAACAATATATCATGGAAAAAGAGAAGACCCTAAAATTTCCACCTATTGCAGCCTCATCCTCTTCTCTAGGTTCTTCTGAACTCTTTTAGGTGAGTGCTTTTGTGAAGTATTAGGCCGGTTGTCTGTTGCCTTTCTGCTGCTAACAAAATTTGAGAATGATGGAATTTCTGGAAGCTTTGCACTGGAAGAAGCACTTTGTATTGGGGAAGTACATGCAGAACTTTCTGGTCTAGCTCTGCCATTGAGATCTTTGCTTGTGCTTTCAGTTGGTCCCTGATCCAATGAAAGCAATGGTGTTGTAGAAGGCTCTGCTTTAGAAGCAACGTCCTCCGACTGGGCATTGGTAGTGGTGCCAAGCCGATTTGTTAATTCTGAAGAATTTGTGGTTGATAGCCACCTCACAGTACTCGCCACTTGTGAATAATAAAATGATTTCCCAGTCTTCCCATATTTCTTGTAGCACTCATTTTCAAGGAAACAAGCAGATACTTCCACTTCAAGCCTGAACAAAGAGATTTGAGACAATAAGGATCTCCCAGGGCAAATTACTAAACATGGGTGGTTCCAAGAATAGTTAACAATTCGACTAGCTAACATGATTTATAAAAACATGAACACTGGGAGCTCAGTGAGACGATCTTTACTGTTGACCTCTGAAGAAGTTTCAGTTATTGGCACAACAATTGACTGACCAAGTGCAACATCTGTGCTTTCCCTTTAAATATGATGGCCTATCAAAAGCATCTCATGTATGCCAATAATTTACAAATAAACAAATCTATATATATATATATATATATATCTAAAAGCTGGAGCGTGCTACGCTCATGTTGAGTCTCATTAGCGGTCATGTCATTATTTTCTTTCCATAAATAAAAAAATTATGTTATTTTCATTCTCTTTCTATTAGTGTTTTAACGATTCCACAATTTCTACTTCAGCTTCCATAACTTCCCTAACTCCCTCCCTTTTCTGTTTTCAACTTCCCATGTAAACTCTTTAATGCTTGAGACTCTACATCTCCTCCTTTCTTACCTCTTCCTCTCCTCATTTAACCTAACCAATTTATACAGGTTTAGGTGCCAGCACCCCTATAAAATCAAAGAGACGATATATAAACCGATAGGCATTCTATGTCTCTCTTACCTGGAAGAGGAACGGTTTTGGATTTAACTCCAACCAAAAAAGAGCTCATTTCAGAGCAACAAGCCTATATTCTTGAGTGGGGCTATCGCTCTATGCCTTAAAATCATATGGTATAACAAGCATGTTTTATATATTGGAGTATTGTATGTTTTTATTTTTTACTTTTATGTCTCTTTTACAATGACTTGTTGCCAAGCAAAATAGTTTCCTCTCTATTTCAATGCTAAAGGTAATCTCAATATTTACAGTTCTATGTTTCAACGTGTTTGATAAAATGACTATAAGAAGGATTAAAAAAAGAAGAAGATGGTCATGTTCATTTAGAAGAACAAATGGGAAGAACGAATGTTGAAAAATACTATTATGTTAGTAAACTTCATTCATAAATGGGTTTTCAACACTCAAAAAAATTCCTAAGAGTGTGTTTCATTGAATTTATTGCAACAATAAAGATAGTAAAAAGAACATTAGGCAACAATAATTTTAATTCATTATCCTCTTCTCCATTAACATGTTGTAACCTCACTTTTGCAACCATTTATGTCCTAAGCATCTAGTTCAATGAAAAAGTTACAATATCCCTAAAATTAGGAGCCCAAATTCTTTGCCAATCTGCTCCAATGAAAAGAAAACAAAGAACCAATATTTGATTGAAAATTCAAAGGGAGGTGCTACGTCCACAACATTTTCACAACAAATCATAAGTAGTTAATTGTTATTGGTTCAAATTTGAACTTAACACTAAGATTATATTTTTGCCCCAATATTAACAACTAGTAATAACTTACCACTTAAGATTTATTGTAAAAATGTTGTGGACATATCATTTCTCAAATTCAAATGTTCTAACTGTCTGATATACTTATATTGGAATGCATCATACAAAAAATGACAAGACATTTGATCTACCTATATTACTAATAAATTTTATTTTCATTATCCACATCATATCTGAATAAACTATCTAAAAGTTTTGTGACCCTAATGCATTATAATAATCAAAATCAAAATCAAAATCCTTTCTATAATAGTTCACCAAATATAGAAGTCATCAAACATTATAAGAATGACTCTTTATTTGCCTAGGTAATAATACAAACATATGACTATATGAGTATGCTCTATATTATTTTAATTACTTTAAAATGACAATCAATTGCCTCCTCCATTATATTAGGGAAAAAAAAACCGTTTTAGGTTTTAATTATTTTTTATTAATTATTATCAATAAATTACAATAATCATTCAAATAATAGTTACATTCTTACTCACCTATATATATATAGACCATAACATGGAGTCCACAAGTACGAAAGTAATATTCAACTACACAAAAATTTACATCAAGATTTGTCTTCTTTTCATTTTTCTACTTCTTTTTATTATTATTCTTCTTGTTATGTCAATTTGAATTCATTATTTTTGTAAAATCCATGTTTACTCTACACTATATTTAATTATGAAGTTTCTAGGGTATGCCACATATTTGATGGTTGATGATTTCTTGACAAAATTTTGTTTGAATAATTTGATAAGTGTTATACATATATATATATATATATATATTTTTTTTTTTTTTTTAATTTTTTAATTTTTTTTTTTTTTTTTTTTTAAGAAATGGTAGTTTATTAACTTATATGGTAAGAATTTTCTTTTGGTGATTCACAAAATAATCCTTAAAGAATTATATAAAATTTTTACTTTTAAATAAGTTTAACCACAAAATGATTATTGATAATATTCTCATGCATCATGTGGGTTTGTGACTAATAAATAAATAAAAATGAAAGCAAAACGGTCCATACTTAAAGTTGCCAAGCCGCTGTTGAGCCTGCTTTAGAGCATTTAGTAATCTTTGCTTGCTTGATTCCCTCAGAGTCTCGGATATAACATTCTTATCAAGTTTATCAACCTGTCATCAAACTAGAAATAAGTAGTTTTGCAGGGGACAAACAAAATATAAAGCAGGTTAAATTTTAAAAGCTGTTGGGTTGAAGTAAAACATTGATCAGGCAGAATTGTTCTAATTAGTTAGGCTAAGTTTCCCCTTTGGATAACAAGGCATGCCACGTTTCCATTATAGTTGCTAAGTTTTAGCAAGAAAGTGACAGTGCAGAAGGCAGCAGGCTGCACATGCAATTCAGAACTATAACTGCAAATATTAAGGCACAGAGCGTTTCAGATTCACCTTTCTATTAGAGAAATTATTCTGGTAATATCTTTCTTCTGCATGCTGCAAAAACTCAATCTTTTCATTTAGCCCTGACTTTGATGGTAACTTCGACTTGGCTAGGCTCTTGACAACCTCAGTAGCATCTGGTAGTTTAGGGGCTGAATGAGTGAGATAATAAACTGAAAGTATGACACTCCCCCCACCCCAACAAAAAAAAAAAAAAAAAAAAAGACAAAAAAAATATACCATCAGAATCAGATATATCTTCATCAGATCCACTTGCGTCATCATCACGATTCCAGAATTCAGAAGATTGTTCTCCATCCATCATATCTGAGGAGCTGAACTAGGAAAAAAAATGATAATTAGTTACACTTTGATATAACTCATATAAATAACTAAATTCAATCACAAAGCAAACCAGTAGATTAGTTAAAATTCAACAGTTGGAAAGATCTATGATAAACTTAAGCAAAATGTTTACAAAACATGTGATGTGATGCACTACAACAATTCCCAAAAATGTGGATAAAAAATTTGAATCACTAGTTTGCAATCTGGGAGTACAGCAAACGAAGAAGACTGGAATATTTACAAAGTAAATTTGAATCACTAGTTTGTAATCTGGGAGTACAGCAAACGAAGAAGACTGGAATATTTACAAAGTTTTAAGTCATTCGGTAACTAGAAAAATTTATGAAGATATCACACCATAAAACTGTTACGACCAAATGTTACAACAGAAGAACCTGGATGGCTAAAATTCAGGTATATCATTAATTACTTTGAAATGGTTTTCTCCATGGAGCTACCTTGCAATGTAATTTTCTGGAAATTTCCAGTGTATTTTAAAAGAAGAAAATAAAGAGCATGGGTCGGGCAGGAGTTGCGTTCTGTTTGTCTGTCTGTCTGTCTATCTGTCTCTCTTTTGGAGGAGGGGGGTGGGGGGTTTGAATACGTAGGAGTTGCCCTTCTTAAAAGACCAATTTTTATCAATATTGATTCAAGAAACCTTTATACCAGCCAAAAGTGGAGCTATTTTTATATCTACCACTTCTGTGTTTCAACAAATCTTAGACCTTTACATCTTTTCTCACAACCTCAACTTAGTTTCTTTGTTGTCCACTTATTTTTTCTGAAATTTAATTCAAACCTCAACTTAGTTTCTTTGTTGTCCAGACTGTAGTATCTAATTAGAATCATATGACGATATAAGTAGCTACACAGAACAATAATATCCAACATGTTTAATGTATCTCTAATTTGAGGTCAAGTTTCCAAGGCACACAAAAATTTCAAAAGCAGTTAAAAAATATTAAAGCACCTGCTTATAAAAATTCGAGAAAAACTACTCTTCTGCCTAACAGCACAAGTAGTTGTAAGCTCCTCCAGATACTTAGCTACTAGGTTTGGATGTTTGCAGGCATCACATGATTTTCTACAAAGCGATGCGGGTACCTATGTTGGATAATGAAATTAATTAACTTTACTTGAGCACTGATTTAAAAAAAAAAAAAAAAAAAAAAAAAACCCCATTTTATAGCACATACGGACGCAAATTAGCCTACATTAGAATACCTGCTCACCAAAACTCTCAAGAATTTTTTTCCTTCGGCATCCAGAACCTTCACAATACTCAACCATCTGTATATTTTTGTATTCAGCCACCATAAAACATTAATGATATAGAGATACGGTTCAGACATCACCTGAGTAAAGTCAGTCAGGGACTTTTTTGGCAAATCTTCCTGTGAACCCAAGGACGGTAGCTTGTTCTTGGCATTGCTAAGAATAAATTCCTACCGCAAAACTCTAATTAATTACATCACTAATCCAGGAAAAACTAAGTTAATTTAAAAGAAAAAAGGGATGGCAGAGTTGAAGTCAGTGAAGCAACCATTCTTTTGCGATCATCCATTCCATAGTACAACAAACTTCTTGAAGGTAATTGATCACGGCCAGCTCTACCTGACTCTTGATAGAAGGCTTCCATTGACTTTGGAATATTGAAGTGGCAAACAATTCTGACATCCTTTCTATCTATACCCTAAAAAATTACCAACCCCAGGATTAGTGGCAGATGGCATCTGCTTTACATTGGCCTCCTAGACCAACACTAGAATTATAATGTGTCCAGAGTTCATTAAAATGAATGGTGATTTAGTTGCATACCATCCTGAAGCAATATCAATAGCTCAGTAACTGTGCAACCACCAGTAGTAGCTCCAAGCCGAAGTACAGAAAGAGTACCAAAAGAAACACGGAGACACATCACAATCTCAGTTAAGTCATGAGTCAAAGACTCAAAGCAATAAGAATATAAAAAAGACTTCCCTCAAATAAATTACAGTATTCATATATTGCCCCTTCCCAAATAGAGAGTTTTTACAAAGTTAACATTCCCATTTTTTTTTAATAAGTACAAAGTTACCATTCCCATTGAAAATCTTCCGATAAAATCTTCCTATTTATAGCAACCAACAGATCATATGAGCATTGTGCTTAAGGAGCTTGGGACTAAGAGATATATATACTCCCTGCTTGAGACTTTTTACAAAGATTTTTTTTTCTGAGTGTTTTTTATTTGTTTTGATTGTTTCATAGAAATCAAGAGTAAAGAAGTATATTTTGAGAAATATCAACCTCCTAGCCACTTGTTTAACTAGAACTTCAAAAATAAAATCTCACATAGTAGGAAAATAAAGGAAATGGCATCCTGAAAATTATTTTGGAAGGCATTTTCCTGCAAACAGTTACAAACTTGCCTTAGATAATATAGGAAACAAATCTTTCATATGTTGACAGCATCAGTACCTCCATTGTTTAAGATTCTTGTATTTATGAACTATTTGGTTTAAAGTTCAATTCAAATCCCAAATAAACTCTATAGTTAATAAGACCAGATAGTTTACTGGCAAAAATTTAACTAACAATCGAAACAAAAACAGCATAGGCGAAAAAAGTGATGCTATGCTAATTTACTAATTATATAATTGTATTTGTTTCCATCAAAAAAGAAATTAAGTTATTGTATTGTAAGTTTGAAACACAATACCCAAATCATTGTATTTTGTTAGACTCAATTTAACAATGAGAAGAATCAGTGAACAATAGATATTGCAGTTGTGAAATAGCGCACCAGGGTCAAAGGATATGCAAATGCAAGAAGAGAGTGAAAAGAACAAAAAAGGGACCTATTACTGTAGAGTTCAAGAGACATCATACCCAAAAGCTACCGTGGCCACAACAACTTGTATCTTAGAAGAAATCCAATTATCTAAAACAGATGTCCGCACCTTATTATTCAGTCCTGCATGATACGCTGACAAGCGGCAGAACACACATATGTCAACCTCATGAAAAACTAAAATTTTGAGGGCAGAAACTATCACTTACCAGCACAGGAAATGCCACTTTTTGATAGATGAGCAGATAAGTCATCACAAGTTGTCCGTTCAAGGCAGTATACTATTCCACAAACATCTCCATAAGATTTGAGAAGATCAGACAAATCAACATAGGCATCAACTAGAAGGTCTTTGTAACGAACTGCATCATTTAGATTTCTAGTCAAATTTACATCCACCTACATGGCAACCATATCTCACAGATCTGGCAAATCACACTGTCAAACTCATGCAGGGTAATAATGAAGATTACATATTAACTCTAAATTTTGTACTTCTGAGATTTCCTAATTATGGGCAATCAACAAAAATTTTCCTATCTATGTTGAAATTTGTAAAAGAGAGGGCTACTATAATTATAAAAATAAAAATAAAAAGCTTTGCTGCTTTCTTCTTCTCTAATCCCCACAACTCCCCTTCCCCCACCTCATCCCCCAAAAACAAACAAAAAAAAGAATGCAACATAATGTAAGTCATAACCCTACTTATCAAAAAAATTGCAAGTCATAACCCTAATTGAGCACTTATATGCACCAATTCTTGGCGCATGCTTCACATGCATAAAATGAGTCTAGAATTGGATTGATACATGATTCGTATACATCAATCCAGTCTGGAATCTAGAGATCTTACAGTTGATTCACCCAATCAATAAGTTGATGCATGTAGTTTAGCACTCTGTATCTAGTGTTTGATATCACAGTAGCACACTGATAATGAGAAAATAACAATGGAGAAAACAGTATTACACAAATTAAAACACGTAGCTGAAGGACATAATAATCCTCTTCAACAATCCACAGTAGCCATTACTTCAGCAACCTTGGTTTCACTTCAAAAGCTAATTTCCAGGTTTCATCTTTTGAACTTTTCTTCTTCTTCTTCTTTTTTTTAGGTAAGTGTTTTACTTCCCATGAAAAGTTGAAGTTTCATGAGAATCTTGCAGCAAGAAAATTGGGTGCAGGATGCAAAAACATGGATATATGAACTGTCATGTAACACCATACGACAATAAGCAAGAAAGCTGTCACATCATCATGTATGTAATTGAGGTAAGACATCAGGAAACACATTAAAAAGAAACGTAGGGAAGTGGCAATCAAACAATATTGTCTAAATTTTCCACATCTGAATAATTTAATCGAGGAACATGAAACAAATTGGATGTCATCAAATTAAACTTGCAGGACCCACCTTCATAATATATATTAGGACGATTGAATGAAGATTTTAGGACTAAAGGGTTTTGCAGGCATAAGGACTCCATCACATCCTGCTGAACTCTGTAGAACAAGAAAACAATCAATGAATTAATATTGCTCTGTGATTTTTATAAAAAAATAATAACAAAAGAATATTTTAATCTTTCTGCCATACTGCAATTGCAAGTTTGAGGAGAACAAGGATTGGATACACATATCAATTATTCTAGTACCAAAATTAAAGGATTTGTATTAAAATGCAAGGAATCCAAAGATGCTCAAAAGGAATGAAGCCAAGTGGAGAGCATCTTGAAGACTCACTTAGGAACAGCCGTAGCTGTCAAAGCCAATATTGGTACATTTGGAAGGCGGCTCCTCAGAGATGAAAGCTTAAGGTAGCTAGGCCTGTTCAAATAGACAAGTAAGAAAGTAGATGACAGTAGTCATTCTATATATGCTTATATGTACAAAGGCACACACATAAAGGTTGTTAAGTTTGGAGGTCGTCGTCTGGTTTTCATCATTTTGGATAAAACACAACAAGGTAACTAGAAATTTTGGGTATATCAAACAAATAAAAGAATGCGTTTATTGAAAAAACAAATGAAAGAATGTGACATGGATACCCAAAATGATCAATAAGAGGAACTACCCTCTTCTTCTGGATTAAAGGACCATCAATTGTTACTCATTGCAGAATATGTTACGAACCTGAAATCGTGGCCCCAACTTGAGATGCAATGTGCCTGAATTTACAAAAAAGGTGCAAATTATACACAAACACCTGAAACTTCCAGCTGAAACACTCAAATTCCAAATACACAAAAAGTAAATAGGCCAAGTCAGTTCACACCTCATCTATGGCAATGAGATTCAACAACCCTCTAGTGTAAATCTTAGTCAGCTTTGACATAAATCCCAGTGTTGAAATCAATTCTGGTGTTACATATAGCAGCCTAACTGATGGTTTGCCAGAATCAAGGTCCTCATGGATCTATAAAGTAAACCAGAACTGTCAAATATTCCAAATTACAATAACATACACAAAATCCAAAACACTGAAAGACTTTATTTTTGTAAAACAAATAGTCTCCAACAATAAATCCAGAATAAGGTGATCACCCAATGCAACTAACAATCTTCTCTATTCCAGAAAAGCTCAAGCCTTGAACTTCGTTACAATTTATGTTAATTAATTCCCAAGGTTCAGGACAACACAAGTGATTTATTAAGCAAAGCGACATATCAAAAGCTGAATAATTGAATTCACCTTGTTTTTAACATCCGATGTTTGGGTTGAAGAGAGATATTCAGCTGCAATTCCTTTCTCCTTCAATGCCATCACTTGGTTCTCCTGATCATAAGATAATGCTAGAAATCTTTAACATCTGAAACCTCATAACACATAAGATAATAACTAGTAGAACAGAACAAAAGTCAACAAAATATAAACTTATTACTTACCATCAAGGCTGCAATGAAAGTCGAATAACCATTGCCAATGAAAGAAGTTAGAGTGATGTCCCTAGCATTCAAAAATACCAACTTAAAAAAAAAACGTTATGGAGCTCTAAGCTTAGCTTCCTCAGCTCTAACACACAAATTAAATTATGGCTGAAACACATATATTTTGTCCCTAAAACTCAACCCAAGTTCAAATTTCACCCCTCAAATTTAAAAAATTGCAATTTCCTCATAAATGTTTATAAGGTATCAATTTCTTTTACAGAATAATGAAAGTCTCTTTTTTTTTTTAAGGAGAACAGCATGTGATTGAAGTTATTTTGTTACGTAGACTCCTTTTGTAACTCATGTTTGACAAACTCCAGTTCCTACCCAAAATCGAGTTTAGCTAACTCAAGTTCCAACTTGTTATAGTTTGATAAACTCGATTTTGAGTTAGAACTCGAGTTTGACAAACTCAAGTTCCAGAAAGAGTCTAAATAACTAAATAACTTCCCCTCGTACTATCCAACTAAAATTTTCCTCAAAAAAATACTATTCAGCAAATTTTGCGGGGATTTGAAATTTGGACATCTTTGTTCAAAATATTCAGTCGATGCCATTTGAGCTACAAAACTCTTCACAGAATAAAGAAAGTACTAAATTGTAAATTTAAAAAAAAAAAATTAGAGCAATGAAAATCAAATTTACAAAAGAAAAAAGGAAAAAGGAATGGCATTGAATGAATGACCTATTAAAGGAGAAACAACAAGAACAATTCCAGGTTTAGCTAATGCAGGAATCTGATAACACATTGACTTCCCAGCTCCAGTTGGCATCAAACAAAAACAATCTCTCCCAGAGAGAACAGCTTGGATAGCATCCAATTGCGTGCCTCTGAAATCAGCATAGCCAAAATGCCACCTCAGAAGCTTCACCAATCCTTCCTTTCCGCAAACCTGTTTATCGGAGCCGCGTATTGTCTGCACCGGTAACGGCGACTTCTTCATTTCCTTTCTTATCCCTGCAACCAAACACCACCCAATTTCTTTTCTAATTCTCAGTTTTTTTTCAAAAAATTTTTTAATCGGAAAATGAAGAAGCAAAGAAAGAAAAATTGTATTTGTATGTCACCTCGATTGGGTTGATCGGTTTTTCTTTGCTTTCTCAGGAAGTGGTACCGGGAAGGAACTAGGAATCAAAACAACCACCGCTTTTACGCTTTAGCTCACTCAACACGATGTCGTTTTGAAAATAAGCTGTCATTTTATTGCGGCGTTTTTTTTTTTTTTAAAGAAAAAATGAGAACGGGTTATTTTTTTTTTGCTGAAAATCTAAAAGTGTGCTAAAATGTATTTATATTAGAAAAAAATTTGAAAAAATGAGAAAATATTGGAAAATGTGAGGTTTAAAAAAAACTGTGCTCTTAATCTTATTTAAATTAAGCCTTAAATTTTGATTTTTTTTTATTAAAATTCCTTAATTTTGTCTTTTTAAAATTTTCATCCTTCAAGTTCAATTTCATTTTTAAAACAGTTTGTCTTCCATCAATATTTATGAAATCTTGATGAAAAAGGAAAAAGAATTGTTTTTTTTTTTAAAATCTATGTTGTTTTGGTTCGATTGACAATATTTTCCAATTGTCAGAAAATAATTTTTAATTGTCAAAAAATAAATTATTTTCAAATGTTTGGTTGCATTCTTGAAAATACTATGAAAAACATATTTTCTACTACTTTCTCACATTTTTTCATCTCCCAAAAACATATGGCATCAAATAGCCATTGGAGACCAAGGATGTTTGTAGGGGGTGGAGATTCGATGGTAAGTTTTGAGTGAAACGAAAAATGGTTTACTGAAAATAAAAGTATAAATAAATTTTTGTCATAAATGCTTTTATTTTATGGTCAACCAAAAAACAATTTCCAATTAAACAACATTTTCCGACTCCCTAAACATCTGTAAATGTGGAAAATATTTTTCAAAAATCAATTTCCGTTGAACCAAACACAGCATAACAATCATTATGGTCATAAAAGTAGATAAAAGGATCTTGTTGAAAATAAAATAAAACTTGATGGATCAAAATGAAAAATCTCTAACTTAATGAATCAAAATAAAAACAACCACAACCTTAAAAGATAAAAAAATATAATTTGGTCTTTAAATGGACAGGTTTTTAATTAATTAATATAATTTGGTATCTCCCCAAGCACCAAGAGGATGGGGGGTCTTAAGTTCGGACTGTCGGGACAACATATTGGTAAAGAGCAACTGGTGAAGAACAGAAACTGTGCACTACAGTATGAAAAGAGGTTGACTGAAGGGTTAATAAATAAGAATACAATAAAAGAGCAATATAAAATTTCTTTTAAATAAGAAGTCAAATATAAGATTTTTTGCTTTTCAAATATTAAAAAACATCGCAGCAACTCATAGACAAATCCAATCCAAACACGATTGTTATTCATTTGTTAACACATTTGAATTGGGTGGAAGGATCAGACTGACTCTTTTTGACAAAACGAGGAGCTAAAGTGACAAAAATTCAAAACAAGACTGCCCCTCAGCTTTGCTAGAATGAAAGGATAGGCATGCAGCATGCCACATTTGAGTTTTTAGAACATTCTCATTTTCAAGCCATAACAAAGCTCCATTCACAACATCTCACATTAGCGGACACCACAGCATAAATTACAGCCATTTCCGGGTTTCCTTTCGGCCGTTCCTGTACCATGCTAGATGCGGATGAAACCAACAAAGAGAATATTATAAATATCCCATTTCTTATGATGTATTGTAAGATTTGCAGCAATCACCAGAACTTCAAATGCAAGATACAAATTTGACATAAAAAAATTCTTGTAAAATGGCAAAAACAGTTATTTGAGTTTCGCCGCAGTGCCTTGGTCTGTTGGTCACCTTCAAATACTAGATAAAATTTTCATTTATAATTTTTGGCAGCCTTGAGAACCAGCCAGCTATTATTCTTAAAATTAATACCCAATAGAATGACATGCTTACAGCTAACAGATGGTGAATCCCTTAGAACATGACTGATCACCTAATTTCTCTTATCAAGTACAAAGTTTTTCAAATCAAGAACCAAGTTCTATGTGAATGCTCTGGTTTAACAAGGGGGTACACTTCCCATAAGCCATGCCTCCACCTTACACAAGCCTACTTGCTTGCCTTTTGTATGAAATGTTTAATTTCAAAAGCATCTGTGCCCATCTTTGTGATGACACCCTGCTCAAAGAATACAAGCATCATCAAACAGATGTACAACCAACTCAGTTAATCTTTCTTTACATTCACAAAAATGCATGTCTCAGAGAGAGAGAGAGAGAGAGAAGAGAGACCTTTTCTGTAACGATGCCAGTTATCAGATTAGCAGGGGTGACATCAAAAGCTGGGTTCCAGACAGAGATTCCAGATGCAGCAACTTGTTCCCCAAGTCCCCCACGTGTGTGTGTCAATTCCTTTGGGGATCTTTCCTCTATAACAATCTCTTTTCCAGAAGAAAGGAATAAATCTATGGATGTCAAAGGTGCAGCCACATAAAATGGAATGTTATGATACATTGCACACAAGGCAAGACTGTAGGTTCCAATCTTGTTAGCGGTATCACCTGCAAATAGATTAAAACACATCAGTTGAACATACTCCAAGAAACAAAAGACAAAAACTAGTTGAATGATTGACTGCATTGAATCACCATTTGCAGCCACACGATCAGCTCCAACAATGACAGCATCTACTCGTCCATCTTTCATCAATGCAGCTGCAGCCGAATCTGCTACAAGAGTAGCAGGTATGTTATCGTGCACCAGCTCAAAAGCTGTGAGTCTGGATCCCTGGAGATGGTGAAAGAAATAAACATTCAAACAATGGAATTCAACATACAAGGGGAAAAAATGCACCATAAGTAGGTGGGTTGATAAATTCAACTCTATATCACAATAACCTGCCTTTTATGACAGACCAATTTTATACAACAAACCTTTCATTGCTATCATAAGTTCAGACACAAGAAAATTCCAAACAAATACTTTGACACAACTCTGTTTGCAACTTTGCATCAACCACTTCAAAAATCCCTCCCCCACATTCACTCCATGCAGAAATAGTTCACCCTCTTTTTGTTGAATGGACTTCTCTTTTTTAGAGGCAACAAGAAAACTTCGCCGCTTGTGGGCTTTACTTAGCATTTTATTGTTAAGTAGAGTAACGTTTGTTTCAGCTAATCTGTCCGTTCAACAGTTGTATCTATCAACATGTATGGTCTTGGACCATCAAAAAATACTTTTTAAGTCATTTATTCCTGTGTTGGGGGGGGGGGGGGGGTGGGTTAAATGAAAAGTCAGCCCGTAGACCAAAATCCTGAGAAGTTAATCTCAAGGGTGGGCTCAGCCCGAGGTATGATTATCACTAAAATGGCCTGAATGAAAGGAAGACATCTAGACCTGTAACCGTGGAGATCCGAGCTAACTACCTTTGCAAAGGCTACTAGCCAAGGTGATAATGAGGGTCCACTGTCCCCAAGGTAGTAAGTGGACATCAGGTAGTGTCATCACCTAGCAACCGGGGTCTCCTACTCTCCAATTATGCCCCGAGGTACACAACAGAGAAAATGTAAAACCCGATAAAACAGTCACATCCGCATTAATGGCACCCCTCACCTAATGTCAGCCACATTCAATGCTAAATGACTGGTCTGAACAGTGGAAGCACCCCCCAAAAGTCCTCCATGATCACTATGTGACAATGTAGAGGGATGATCAAATCCAGCTGGGAACTAGACAGCTGAAGGAAGAGGAGAAGAGGAGTGGCTATAAAAGGAGGAAGGTGGCAACAAAGGAGGGGATTCAGAAAATTAGGAAGAGAAAATCTAGGCAAGAACATGAGAGAGAAAGAGAAACTAGAAAGATTACTTTAAGAATTTTTAACCTTTGAAACCTATCCCTGTACCTCGGGAACTTTGTTCCTAGATATACAAAAGCTTGACTTGTTATTTTACATCTTTAATTTACTACTTAAACTTTCCAATGTGGATTTCCTTTCAATCTTTTAGAAATTAGTTATGTAGATCAAAAAGATTTCTCACTGTTTTGAAGAGAGCTGTTTTTGACCCCCACAATACCCATTTCTAGTTTCTTAAAATTGAAAAGCAAAACCACCGTTTGTCTGAATGAAACAGATCCCTGCACTAGTAGACAAACCAGTCAAACTCTGCATAATCATCATGTATAATAATTCTCTCCATCCTCAAAAGCATTTCTCTAGGATGTTAAATTTTTTTTATTTTTAAAAGGATGCTAAAAATTTCCTTTTATATGTTCCTTCATTTTCATTTTTCAATTGGTAAGTTCTATCTAAATGATTCTAAATCCACAAGGACCACAACTTCATCTTCCAACCCATTCTTATAAGGGGAATGAAGGTCAAATGCTGAAGGCAAAACATTGGCAGTTCTATTTACATCTTCCATAACATAACCAAGTGAAGACTAATTAGTTGTGTTCACATTCACAATATTCTGATTTTGATAACCACAGCCTTCATATAGAAGGGACACAAATCTATGCATTTCAAGCATCCAAGCTATTCTGTGATTGCCAACCTCAGTTGTAATACAGAACATGAGCAATAACATGTTTTTGATTGTTTGTATCAATCCCAGTTTTGTTGTTTGCATCAATCGAGGATTGTTTGGTTGGAACTGCAAGATAGACATCCCTGGTTTCTATTGATGTGTCACTAAACAATTACCTGATCAATCTAAGTTTAAGCCACACTGTGGTAAGAAGCTTCTCCTCTACCTAATTTTATGATCAGATCATGGAAATAATCCATAATTTACAAATATATAATTATCCAAGTCACCACACTTCCAGAGATTTTGAAGAACTAATTTCAACATTCCAATAGTGTTATTCTTTCAAAAGCAGATTCTTTAGGCAAGTTTGTGAATGCTTATACGGATGAAAGGGTCCTGCAGGGAATGCTAATGAAGATTATATAAACAACTTCAAACTAAACAATCACCTGATTGAATGGACGGGTTTCAGTGCAATACGCCCTTTCTAAGAATCCTTCAGTATGAACAGCACGGATCACACCAAGGGCAGTGCCATATCCAGCTGTTGCAAGACTGGAAAAATAAAATGATACTATATAATCAAAAAAATGTTGGACAAGGAGAGAGAGTTATTTTATTAATATGATAATAACAAAAAGAAGAAGACAGAAAGAAGGGGAAGTACCTGCCCGTGTTGCAATGAGTCAAAATAGAAAGCCTCTTAGAGTCCTTCAGCAGGTGCTGAAGAACACTCGCCCCATAAGACCCAATTGCTTTGTTTGAAGCAACGTCATCCTTGAGCATAATTTCAGCAGCTTCTATATAAGCCTAAAAAATTAGAAGAAATAAAGTATCATGGAAGATTAGAAACAAAACATTTTTCAAGGTCCAATCACACTAGCTAAAAGTTAAGGGAGTAAACAATCAGAAATTATTTTTGGACTTTATCTACTATGTATAGCACGGTGGATATTTACTACCTGAAAAACACTCTGGGCTTCTGAGGTGGTAGCAGCAGCATTTGATATAACTTCTTTGAGCTTTGTTGCGGCATCTGAGAGGTTCACTGCAGTTGGCCGGCTAAAGAAGCATGAAAGATGAGTATATAATCGGCTATTGCTCAGTAGTTGCAAAAGCGTTTAGTTAATTACAAACTCAATAGCCTCAAGCAGACTATTTAGTTCAATAATACAGAGTACATTCAGACATGAGGAAATTGATTAATGATAATTTGAACACTTTTTTTTTTTTCTTTACTACTTAAGTGAAGAAGGAGATTAGTGGATGTCATTAACAAGATAGGCTTGCGATTCATAACAAAATACCTTGAGACAAGATATTCCAACTTCTTGATAAGAAAGGAAGCAGCATTATCAGGTGTCCCGTCAAAAGCCTGTAAATTGGATACTTCAACTGCCAGGGAGAGTGCTGCTGCAATAGCAATGGCAGGCGCACCACGGACCACCATATCCCGTATTGCAGACCTGAGAAGTAGAGCAGGATATAGCTCACATACTTTATAATATTCTGGTCGACTGGCATAGCATGATAAAGGAAGCAACAGATATAAACAGATCATTCAAAGAGAAATGTCAAGAAGAGCATTAACCTGCCACATAGCGTCCTATAAAATCACATTGTTGACTTAGATTTGTTAGCCAACATGAACTGTTAAGCAATAATGGCACGTCTCACAATTAATCACCCAATAGAAATTATGTCCTTGTTACAATCATGTAGTTGGTGATAAACGTTAGGACTTAAGCTGATCATATCTTTTTTTTTGAAGATAGGTGAGAGTATTGTTAATTGGCCTTATTATATCAAATATTAATGGGTTTACCACGCCATAAGCTACCTCAACTTAAGACCTACCGTATGCAAACTTAGATCACACAACCTTTCATATATCTTTTTCAACATCTATTGGGAAGGCAATGCCATATTTGAATAAAGGACAAAACTTCGGTACAGTTTCTTCGACGTTTAAATTCAATCATGTAACTTATTGGCCAATGCACTTCCTTGAGGTATAGTTATAGATTCCAAGACCACATGGAGTATATGATTGGGACCTAAGATAAGAATTATTCCTAAGGTTGCATTTGCCACTGGCTTAAAAGCCAGTTTTTTTTTTACTATTTAGCTACCTTTTGGTTTTATTTACCATAATTTCAACAAAAAGTTTGCAGTTTCAGCTAAATAACCGTTACCAAACGGACTCTAAAGTGTGTGCTTTTTTTTTTTTTTTGTGTCTCGGCCAGCTTTTAGGATTTTTGTCACATTTAGCATAAAAGCTACCAAAAACCATATATTTTGTATTACAATATGCAAATAAGCTACAGGAAACAGCGAATCGGACAATAACAAGTAACTAAGACAAATTCAGAGGTCTCTTACTCTCAAGTGTGAAAAAGAGCATTAATTAATAAATTTTGAAGTTTAAAAAAAAAATAAGATGATATTATTATTACCATCCATCTTTTGCGTCCTTGATATCCAAGTAAATAGCTTCCAGAGGGAGCTTTCTCTGTTCAACAACAACAACAAAATCAAGATTTAGCAAACTGATGGTCGCCTTTTGGCTATTATATAAGCCGAAAATGAAAACAAAACAGAAACTTTTTTTTTTTTTTTTAAATTGATTTAAATTGGGAGAGAGAGACCTGATCGAGTAGCTGGAGCGAACCAGGGTTGTAGCAGATAGACTGAAGAGAGTTGCTGTTGCGTTCCATTGAATACAAAAGACAAGACAACCCGGCCGACTCGGAGTTTTTGCACGACGACGTTTCACTGAAATTCGCAACTAAACTCTGGTTTTTATTATTTCTATTTCTATGCATTTGGTGGGGAATTGAGTTCTATTCCAAAGAGGAGATGCGATTCGGGTCGCTTTTCTTTCTGTCACCGTCCGACAGGTGACTGATTAGACACCACCAACGACTTCGGCCAGAAACATGTTGGAAATTTTTTCTTAAGCTAAATTGCAAAATTTTCATCTGGCTTTTCATTTAACTTTACTTTTATTTATTTCAATCTTATAAGTTTTAAATTTATTCAATTAAAGTCTTTTAGTTAACTTTTTATTAAAATTTTATGAAAAAAAAAAATCTGAAAAATATTTTTCAATCATTAATTAAATTTTTTTAATTTAAAAAATTTGAAGAAAAATTTAAAAAATTGAAAAATTAACCACAACATATAACAAAAATTAATAAAAAAGTCTTAATTGAATAAACTTGAAAATTAGAAAACTAAAATGAATAAAAGCAAAATTAGACGACTAAAATAAAATCTGAAGAAACTTTAAAGGGTCAGTTTTGCATTTTACTCTTTTTCATATTATAAAATATTGCCCCTTAAGGATAATTTAAACTAAAGAAGTGACCCAACAATTTACTACATTTTTTTATTTTTGCATTAGACAGAACTGATCAAAAACCAATCTAATCAGTCTGGTTCCTGGTTTAGCCCAATGAACCAGTGATTTTTGGGTTTTTTTTTCACTTATTTTTTTAAATATATTTTCGGTTTATAGAGAGAATTAGATCGAATTTAAGCCCCATTCACAATCAAACCAGTTGAATAATCCATTTGGTTTTTTATACAACGGGAAAAAAAAAATTATCCAAAATTAAAAATAAAATTTTAATCTAGCTCAATCCATAAAAACCAACTTGAGGCATCGGGTTAAGTTGGGTTTTATATATTTTGTCAAGTTGGTAGGTTTGATGCACATCCTTAATTGGAAGTATAGAAAATATTTATATTTTTAACTATGGTAGATAAAGTACTATTATGTCCTATTTTTGGATGAATAACTATTATGTTTTTGTTATTAAATGTAGAAGGGTGGAAAATTAGGCTCCGTTTGGTTGGGTGGATTTTAGGGAAGATGGAAAAAAAATGGAGAGGAAATAGAGAGGAAAAAAAATTTATTAAGGTGTTTGGTTGGGTCATGGGTGGATTTATGGAAGGAAAACTAGTGGGGCTTAAGTGTTTTCTCCCTCGACCCATCAAAATGTTTCTCCCCAAATTGGGAAGAAAACTAGAAAGAAAAAAAGTAACACAAATGATCCGTTTGGATACAGCTTATTTTGCTGAAAACTGAAAACACTGTTGCAAAATAATTTTTAAATGTGTGAATAATGCCGTGGGACCCATTTTTAATATTTTTTTCCTGAATAGAGTGGTTGTAGGTCCCATGAAAATTGCGTAAACAGTACGTGAACAGTGCACTTTGTCTCCTAAAACTGAAACGCGTGCAACAACCAAAAAAAAAAAAAAAAAAAACCGCCATGCTGGTTCATCCAAATCCAAATACATACAAAAATGTGTTGCTTTTTGGACCACAATGCTGTTATGTGCAACATAGCTAGCCAAATAGAGCCTTAGGGACAATTTTCCACTTTCCTTCCCATTGCTTCTTTTCTCCTAATTTCTTTTCTCTTTTTTGGTAAACTGGGAATTTCATTCAACTAAAAAGAACCTGAAACATTTGAAAGTGGGCAGAGCCTCAATTGAGACAGCCCATACAAATCTGAAAGAAAAGCATTCAAAATACAATGGAGAGGGGAGTTGAGGTACATAAAATCAGGGACTTGGGAGCAACCTAGTCTAGCTAGAGCATCGGCGCATCGGTTAGCTTCGCGATAGCAGTGGGACACTTTGACTTGAGGAAATTGGGAGAGGGGAAGCCTGCAATCAACTACAATAGCAGCATTATCATTCTTCAAGGTTTCGGCATTACACATCAAATCAGCAACTACTTTTGCATCCAAATCAATTTCAAGAGCACTAATCTGCATATTCAGACACATGTTGAGCCCATCTCTAAGAGCCCAAAGCTCCGCAACAAAGCTTGTGGCTATCTCAATTTTCCTTGTAAAGGCTTTAATCTAGGTACCCGACTCACTGCGAAGAATGTCGCCTCCACTAGCCATACCAGAGTTACCTAATGAAGAGCCATCTGTGTTTAGTTTATGCCAACCCCTATTTGGCCTTTCCCATCAAATATTCCTTTCAATCTATGGCTGTCTGGTTATGGTATTCTGAGCAACAAAAGCATACTCCATTGCCCTATGAATTACATCTTTGTGAATGGCTTGACTAGCAGGCATATTCTTAAAAACCACCTTGTTACAATGGTTCCAAAGAGGCCATATTCCAATGGCAAAAATGACACTCCAAGAGATCTTGAGGTGGTTTGAGGCTGAAATTGTTTTACAGTTGTTTTCCAGCCAATTGCGAAGGTCCAAAGAGTAAAAATCAGTACTTAGGCTCCCTATTCCGAGGCTCTGCCAACAATTTGCAACTATATGGCAGTCCCTCAGCAAGTGGAGAATAGTCTCTGGATGGAGGTTGCATATCGGGCAAACTGTGTCCACTTGCATCCCTCTAGAAGCTAGCCTTTCTCGGGTTGCTATACTGTTATGAAAACACATCCAAATAAAGGATTGAATTCTTGGCAGCACCTTTAGCTTCCATATCCATTTACCATTAAAAAACTGAGGAGCTTCCCCATTAGCAAAGATATAAGCAGAGCTGAGATTAAAATTCCCATTAGCTGTTGTGTTCCAAATGATTTTGTCTTCCTCATTTGCAAAATGAGAACGAGGCATCACCTGAATTTCCAGGCAAATTTTCGGAGGAAGAATCAGAGAAAGCTTTCCCTAATCCCCAGCCTTCAAGTGAAGCAAGATCTTTAACCTTTATCTCCTCCTCTTCCCTAGTAAGGGGGCCGTGAATAATAGACCTGAGAGGGCCATTCGAAGTCCAAGAATCATACCAAAACCTTAAGGTGCTATCTCGGCCAAAACTCCATCTTGTGCCCCTATTGAAAACATCCATTCCTTTTTTCATTGCCTTCCAAGTTTAGGAGCTAGGGAGAGAGTTTTCATTAATAGAAGACATTCTTCTTTGGGTTATATATTTTTTTCCTTAAAACTCAGGCCCAAAGCGAGTCTTTTTCTACATGGAACCTCCAATTCAGTTTTGAAAGATAGGCCAGATTTCTTCCTTTGGCAGTTTGGAGGCCAAGGCCACCCTTATCCAAAGGTTGGGTAATTTTTTCCCATCCAATCCAGTGCATTCTTCTCTTTGGTTCACTAGATCCCCATAGAAAATTCCTGTTGAGTCTATCCAAATTATCTAGAATTTTGCTAGGAAGAAAATTGGTTTGCATCACATAGGAGGGAATAGCAGAAGTAGTTGCTTGGATGAGCATTTTTAGGCCAGCAAATGACAAAAGGTTGGCTTTCCAGCCAGCAAGTTTCTGGTTAACACAGTCAAGAATGAAATTCAGGTCCTGGTTCGATGCTCCAGCATGCCTTAGAGGAAATCCAAGGTAAGAACCCAGCTTGGGAGTAGAATTAAAACCAAGGATCTCGCAAAAATCAGCCCCTTGCTCACTGCTAACGTTGGGAGAGAAAAACACTTTAGATTTGGCAGCGTTAATTTTCTGACCCGAGATCATATAGAACTCCTCAACTGCATCCCTAACACTTTCACAGTTCAGAGAATTAGCCTTTGCAAATAGTAGGAGGTCGTCAGCAAAGAAAAGGTGGGAGAATGCCGGGCCACCAACAGAAGCTTTAACCGGGTTCTAGAGGTTGTTAGTGCATTTGTCATCAATAATTCTACCAAGCACTTCCATACAAAGAATGAAGAGATAGGGAGAAAGGGGATCCCCATGCCGAATACCCCTTGATAGGTGAAAAGGATCTAGGACACCCCTATTAAAGAGAATGGAGGTAAAAACTGTAGAAACATAACTCATTATGAGCTGGATAAGGTCAGTAGTGAAATTTGCTGCAACAAGCACTTCCTTGATGAAGGACCACTCCAATCTATCATAATCTTTTTCTAGGTCGATCTTAATAACCATGTATCCCACATTACCTCTTTTCCTACTTATAGTATGAATTAGCTCCTGCGCAATAATAACATTATCCACACCTTTTCTATCCAGAACAAAGGCTGCTTGATACGGTGATGTGAGCTTATCAAGGAGTGGTCTAATTCTAGCTACAATAATTTTTGTTATTATCTTGTAAATAGAATTACAGAGGCTAATAGGTCTGAAATTCCCAATGGATTCCAGACCCTTAATTTTGGGAATAAGAGCAATATGCATTTGATTCAGGCCCGAAGGAATCTTTCTATCCCTAAAGATCTTCTTAATCTCTTTTGACACTGATTTGCCAACCACCAGCCAGAACCGTTGAAAAAATCCTGTGTGCAACCCATCAGGCCCAGGGGATTTGAAAGCTTTTAGAGACCACAAAGCATGTTTTATTTCCTCATCAGTCACTGGTAAGGAGATGTTGTGACTTTCAGAGTAAGATAATTGAGGAAATGTTATATCAACAAAGGGAGAAGAGAGAGGAGAGGACATGAGTTTAGTTGAGAAGAGCTTAGCGAAGCTATTCCGAACATGCTCCATAATGGCAGTTAGATCATTAATCCATTCGCCTTAAGAATCTTCGAGATTGAGAATCTTATTTCGCTTCCTTCTGATAAGCGTAGAAACATGGTAGAAAGAGGTGTTCCTATCCCCCTACACCATCCAGTTAACACAAGATTTGAGGGACCACAATTCCTCTTCCTGATTCATCACGTTTACTAGATCCGCTTGAAGTTTTTTTTCAAGAATAATGAAGAAACTCGAGGGTCTCTCTACCATAGCTCGCTGAATCCCACCAAGCCGAGCCAGAATTCATTTCTTTTTTACAATAATGTTCCCGAAGTGGACCCAGTTCCATTCTAAGTCCTCCATTCTGAATTTTGTGATAGAATCGTATAGACCAGATTCAATAGACCAAGCATTTTGAACAATTTTAAGGAATGAGGTATCTGAGAGCCAAAAACTATGAAATCTAAAAGGCCTATTAAGTTTGAAACTGGGTTGGGGCTCAAGCTCCATCAAAACAGGACAATGGTCTGATGAACACCTTGGAAAATGAGTAACTTGGGCTTCGGGGTAGAGGACACACCAATCCGGATTAGTAAAGAACCTATCAAGTCTTTCTTGAATGAGAGAGCATAAATCATTCTTATTTGTCCACGTGTACCTAGGCCTATGAAAACTGAGGTTGGCCATGTTGCAAGCATCAAGACATTCTTTGAAGATATTAGCTCTGTACAGGCTAATTGGCCTACCACCTAGCTTATCATCACTAGACAACAATTCATTAAAATCACCAGCAATAATCTAAGGCAAGTTATGAGAGTTTGCAACAATAGCTAAATTATTCCAGAGCATACACCTTTCCCTATGTCTCGGACTAGCATATACAACAGTTAGAATCCAGTTTAGAGAAGTAGATTTTACCTTCACCAGTGCATGGATTTCCTGCTCCGTGCTAGTGAGATACGTGATATCAACTCTATTAGGATCCCAAAGAAACTAGAGGCCACCAGCGAAGCCAATTGTGTCAGTGTGAATCTCTCCCTGGAATGGGAGCCTATCTATGATTTGCTTCGCTTTATCCTTACCAAAGCGAGTCTCTATTATGACTAAAATAGATGGGTCGTGGCTAGAAACCAGATCATAAACATTGGATTGAAAAGAGAGCTTCAGGGCTCCCCGACAATTCCAAATAATGATGTTCATCATTATTGTTTGATCAAAAGAAGAGTGGACATTAAAAGGTATCAGAAGCCTCACCTCCTCCCTCAAATTCCATCTGGTCCGCGACATCAGAATTACACAGAGCTGAACCACTCCTAACAACAACTCCCTCACCCTCGAAATTTGACTGAGCTTGCACTTGGGGTGAACCATCTGAATCGGCTTCATGATATTGACATTCCCCATCACAAGAGTTAATATCGGTTTGACTTGTGGTACCCTTTTCTCCATCAGTTGAGGTCTGAGTTCGAATCCGCATGAGAGTGGTGTTGGATATGGCTGCAATAGCTTTCTCCATGTTACTACTCTGGTCTCCACTCCTTCCTGGATGTCCGACTTGAATGCCCACCATGGTTGCTCCTTCTGATGCCATGCTAGATCGGACACTACTTTTGCTAGGATCGAACTGAAAAATCCCATCTCTACTATCGCAAATTGTAGGGTCACGATTATGCTGCCCTCCACTGTGCTCGCCCACTGTCTTGCTAGATTCACTAGAGAACTTGAAGCTTCCATTAGAGATAGGGAGTTGATCACTAAAACTGAAGTTTGAGGATTTGGGAACAAGGAAAGAGCTTGGTTAAGCAGTGGCAGGTTTGTGTTTGTGGTCCTGAGCATTTGCTTTAGGTAATATCTTACAAGAATGACCTTTCTATCCTCGAGAATGTCTAGTATTTCCTAAGCCTTGGTCACAAAAATTTTTTTGCCCAGAACTTGAAGATTCTACTTTATTGGGCTCCAAAGGCCCACTATATTTCCTCTTACCTTCATTGGTGAGGCCCACAATAGTTTTGTGAAAAGGATTGTTAAGATCTTTCGTGTTTCTGGACTCATTTGGCGCTGTGCTGGGTATGCCATCCCCACTACTCCTCTTGTTGTACCTGGTCCCTTGCTTTTTGCGTGTCACTACAAGCCAAAGGTCGTAACCGTCTGTGACCTGCTGTCCCACTTGGGAATTGTCTCCATTCACTGATGTGTGACCATTATCTGTACTATTTGTACTGTCATCCTGCACATTCTCATCGTCCTCCCTTAAAGGTACGATATTTTCCGGCTTGCCACCCCTTAGAGTTTGAATCGTATAGTGACAAGCCTCCCGCCGGTGACCAAGTCAGCCATATGAGAAACAGAGTTTGTTAATTCCCTCGTAGACCACAACTTGATGGAAGCCGCCAATCAGAATGGTATAGATTAACGATTTGTTGACGTCAACTTGAACACAATACCTAGCGTAACGACATCTAGTCTCCAACACTGTGTAAGTGTCTATGCGAAGGACTGTGCCGATGGCTTGTCCAATTTCCTTAAGAGCTTCTACATCATAATATTCAATAGGAAGTTTAAGAAGCCTCACCCAAACAGCTACTGAAGATATATTAGCAGTATCTGGCCTAAAATCAGGAACCCATGGTCTTATTGAAAGAAAGTGCTCCCCTATAAACCAGGGGCCTTTCTTCAAAACCGTATCATGGTCTTCTCTACAAGAAAAACAAATGAGGAAGAAATTGCATTCCAGGTCTACATAGTCAATCCTCCCTATGGGCTTCCACAATGTATGTAGCTTGGACTGAAGATAGTTGAATCCATCATTCTTCCAAAAACCTTAATGATAAGAGTATTTGTCCACGGAGCTCGGATACGTTGTTTAGTTTCTCTGGAGAGGTTGACAACAGCAAAACCTTCTCGTATAACCTCAACTGATGACTCCGATTCCATCTCATTTTCAATATATTCAGAAAAATCAAATACCTGGATATAAGCTCCAGGTATTTCACCTATCAACTTTTCCTTGAAGGATAATTTAGACACATTACCTCCAGGAGGAGTGACGGCACCATTCCTTTGTTGTCTCAGATCAGCGAAAGGTTCATTTGCGTGGTATTCCTTGACTTTCTTAGTACTACGGCTTAGTTATGCTTCTTCTTCACAAGAGAGCTCTAGAGAGCTCTTGAGGGGTAGCATTCTTTCTTATGAGCAAAATCTTTTTTTTTTTTTTTTAAGAACTCTCCTTCTTTTCTCTTCAATTTGGGAGGAAAAGAAAAAAAGAGTGGGTCCTAATTGAAAACTTCATCCATCTCATTTTATTTTCTCTTTTTTCACTCCAACCAAATAACAAAAAATTACATTTCCCCATTCCTTTTCCTTCATGTATTTTTCACTCTCCATTTTTACTCCAGCCAAACATAGTGTGAGAGAAAAAGAAAAAGGGAAGACAAATGCTTAGGTTATATTTTGTAACAGTTTTTGTTTTCTATTTTCAAAATTTTTTTTTTGGGAATATAAAGAAAAAACAATTTTCCTGTATTTTTGAACTCAAAAACATGTTTGGTTAGTTGAAATTAAAAAAAAAAAAAGTTTTTTGAAAAAAAAAAGGAAAATACTTAGATATGTTGTTACGAGGATTTGAACTCTAGTACTAACTCATTAAATAGGACAGATTCATTAAATCAGACGCGTGTTTTCATTGACTTTTGAAAACTAGAAACTGAAAACAGCTTTTACATGTTTTTAGTTTCCTTCACAAATTGAGTTTTGAGAACAGTTTTCGTTTTCTATCCATTTTGGGTTGCCAAATAAATTTTTTTGTCTTAAAAATAGAAATTGTTTTTGGAAATAGAAAATAAGGGAAAAAAACTATTACCAAACATACCCTTAGTCGTTACCCTTATTTGGATATTTTAAGAATTAAGTAAAGGACAGAGGTGAGAGGAGTGGTAATATAAATTGCCAATTTTTGTTTTTGTTACTATATTATGAAAACTCACAAACTAATTCGCACCACTAGTCATGTGACTCTCACATGATTACTTTCGTCCATAAGAGTTAACAAAAAATTGTCACAAGGGTTAATTTGGTGGATATATATGAAAGCCCCATGGAGTTAAAGGAGTAATTGAAACTTCAAGGGGTGATTTTGCAACTAACCCAAACCGCCTAGGCTGTTTTTGCATTTATGCCTAAAATTAATGCATATATGTGTTTGAGTTTGAGAATTTAATATATTATATTTAAGGAATTGTACCTAAGTGCGTAGGAGTATATATGAAACAAGGATTAGTTATTCCTCATAAGGAGAGTGCATATGTGTGTAAATGATTCAAGCTATTTAGGAGCATTTTGAGCTCGGTCTGAAATGATTTTTTATATAATTTATGTAACAAATGAGCCAAGTTCAAATGCAAATTTAGGGTATTAAAAAAACATAGATCAAAGATAATAATATGCTCGTTAATAAGCTTGTTAATAAGCTCATAAGTATGAGACTCGATTTAATATATATATATATATACGCACACACATATAAATGTTTAAAATATACTTATATAGACTTGAGATTATATTATGTAAGTTTATAAAAAAAGTTCATAAGATTCCAAATTATTACTTATCATTCATTGATGATATAATAGTCTATTTTGTAGCAAAATTATATAAAATTTTATTAGTTGAGGTGTACACTATTACATAGCCGACTCAATATATTATGAGGTATAAGGTGACAAATTTTTAGTGAGCTTTTTAGATACTAAATAAGTAAATATCAATTAAATATTATACATTTGACTTTCTATTATATACATATATATATATATATATATATAACTATCATTGTTTTTTGAGCCGTAGAGTTGTTAATTAAGTTTTGGGTAAAATACTATTTTAGTCCTTAAACTTTACCAAAAATTTGTTTTTCATTTCTAAACTTTAAGAAGTTTATTTTCCGTCCATAAATTATTAAAAAGTTCATATTTTGTTTCTAAACTATTAAAAATGTTTTATTTATGTCCTTAAACTTTATTAAAAGTTTAGTTTTCATCCCTAAACTATTAAAAATGTTCGTTTTTCATCCTTATTTTTGTCTTTATACTATTCAAAAAACTCTTTACAAAGTTTAGGGATGAAAAACAAATTTTTAGTAAAGTTTAGGGACCAAAATAGTATTTTACCCTTAAGTTTTTGTGTTTAGATTTTATTTGCATTTCTTTTGCATGTTAGAAAAATTTTGTCAATGAATTGACACACTCATAATAATTTTTTTTGGTGAAATAGTTTATAGTTTTAATTGAGTTTGATTTTGATTGAGTTTGATTTTGATTGAGTTTGATTGAGTCAATATTTTGGGAGATTTTTTTTAAAAGCGGGGAAAAAAAAATGCAAATTCCAACTATATTTTTTCTTTAAAAAAATGATCATTTTACAATTTTAAAGGCCTTTTACTTATGCAATTGGAGCACTCTTAAAACATTTTTTTGGTACAAGTGGATTCTTAAGCCTACACCTAGCAGGTGGTATACCATGCATATGATGCATGGTGTATTTTCTCCTACGCCTTAAGCCGGCCGTTCACTATCATAATTTTTTGTGTGTCTTATTTTCTTTTAGACCAAAAAAAAGCTTGTCCTCAAAGCTACACGTCGTTTATGGGGGAAAAACTGTGGCAGGCAGGGTATGTCATTATTTGTCACCATCCACACATGTCATATGGTCTTCATATTAATCATGTTTGTTAATCTGTGACTTTGATTTATGAAATTTTTAAACACGAAAAGAATGGAATGAAAATGACAAAGTGATATTTTAATATGCAACTCTATTTGTGCCTTGCTTTTTTGCACCGAACAGCTCCTCCAAAGCGTGTCGTGTCGTGCCCATCTCCTTCACTTTGAAAGACTTTTCCGCGTTTTTCGCTTCTCTCTTCTTCTTCTTCTTCTTTCTTCTCCTTCACGGGGTCCTCTCTCTCTCACAAAAAGTCCTCCATTTCCAAACTCTGTAAACCCCATTTCAACATACAACTTTCTTCTTTTGGTAACTATATTCATAAATATTTTCCTCAGAGCTCAACGTGTTAAAAGTACATCATACCTGGAGTTCTGATTTCCGTTAATTCTCGGTAAATTTCTTTCCTTTATTGCCTTTTGCATTCCAATTGTGGAAACCCAATTCTTGTTTTTCCTTTTTTATATATAATTATGGTCCTTTCTGAGTCATAATTTGCCAACCCGTGATTTCAATGTTTCTAAATTTGCTTTACTTAAATGATAGTAATAGTAATATTCTGATAAAAAAAAAAAAACACGATAGTAATATTATTATTATATCGTCACCTTTTGTTTTGTGTCTGATCTCTCTTTGGTTTGCATGCTAATAATTATTATTACAAAATAATGATGGTGAACTATAGATATGGTTTCCGATCCGAAATGGGTCTATTAAACCATGACCGCTTGCATTGAATGATCTAAATTTCTTAATTTTTTTGTGTTGCTGTTTTGTAATGTGCATATAGGAATATGATGAAAGGAAGTTTGTATGGATTGAAGGCTAGAGAGCTCGCTATGGTAACCATTGTGCTTATGTGCACAACTTTTCTTATATGGGCATGGGAGAAAACCCCGCTTCTTACCGCCTTCATGCCACCGCAAACTCATTTGCAGTTGACTACTCCAGGTTAGCCTTCACTTCTATATATGTTCAGTTTTCTATATAAACACATTTGTTAATTGTTATTATTACAATGAGTTTTATTTAATTCAACCGTTAAAGTCTCAAATAAGAAACCGGGGTTTAAATCCATCCAATTGGTGGCTTGTCTTTGTGGTAATTAGTAGGTATATTTGAACCTGAAGCATCTTTTCTGATTGGTTTCCTTTTACTGTGGACAGGATCTGATCCCACGACACTTATTTATTATATGAGACTTTATTGGTTGAGCTAACTAGAACCTACAGGATTGAGAGCGATACTAAAAGAATAGAAATCTTCTAGCTGTTTAAATTGAGGATTTGTTGGTTTATGTTGCGTGTTAAAGAATGATAAAACTGAAACCTGAATCTGGATTTTGGATAATTTTCTGGAAAGGATGGGTGATAATTGTGAAAATGAGGAGTCTCTCAGTATGGTTATTCTTTGAATGAAATACTATTATTGACTATTAATTTTGCTATTTTAGTATTTCTTTTTTGTTCACTGTTTGTTTTATGCAGATATTATTGTGAGCAAACCTGTAGCTGGTGTGGTATTTTCAGAATCACAAATTATTGTGGGCAAAGATGTGTCATCATTTCCAGAAAAATTGACTGAAAATGATGAAGAACTGAATTTGGATTTAGCAGATCCAGAGAATTCTGTGCAAAGCTCTCCTACAAGGCAAGAGATAAACAGCGATTTACTAACCACCACTGATCAGAATGGGGGTAAGATTTGCATCTCTTTTGTTTTTTTAGTATAAAAAAGTTTGATGCAAGTTCTAAAGTATACCATTGTTTTGCTGATTGGATACCCTACATGTCCCTCCTTTTGTTTTTCAAACTTTTTATGTCATTAGATCAAATTACCAAAATCTCTTTTTGCTCAAGTTCTTTCTGGCTTATGATGGTAGTATTTCAAAATGATTTTCACAAATCCCGTATGTTCAAATTGGTATATTGAAAAATCGATTGGAGAATTGTTCTTCTTGATGTCAATATTCCTGTCCATACATTATAGACATCTTGATAAATTTGGGACTTAATTTTTGTGTTTTATTGTGCTCATGTAGAAATCCGCACAAATGTATCAGAAGAAGAAGAAGAAGCAAAAGACAAACAGATCCAGGAAGCAGAAAAAAAGAGCAGTGTAGAAGGCCCTACAAGTCCAACAAAAGTAGAAGGAAAACCTCTTAAAATGGTAGATCAACATTCGAAACAAGTAGAACAAATTTTGGATATGGTAACAAGAACGAGTTCCCCTTCTAGTAGCTCTATAGTTGGGGGGAAAGATGATAGGAATTTGACAATACTTAAGGAAAATCAAGGTAGAGTATTGTTTTTATTTTTTTAATTGGTTGTGTCTTATCGATTCTAGTTCCCAAACTCTTCAAACTTACAGAAGACTTGGGGAAGAATATCTATGAAGAGTAGCTTGTTTGTCTCTAGGAGAAAATGGTGTGCATGCTCCTCAATGTAGACTTTAATTTGAGTTTCTGTTAACCACAGCTTAGTGAAATGTCCCTTAATCTTAGCTAGAAATTCTGACAAAGATGACCCCATTTTGGACAGTCTATTGTTAGCTGCCTCTTTTTGAGAAGTGGCCTTATCATTCGATTACAGTATAACAAGTTATTAACAACAGCATCTTGTGAGGGAAGCACAGATTACGTTAGTGCACTGAAATGTAATAAACATTGAGGTGTTTACATGGTTCTCTTTGACAAATTGGCGTAATGGTTTTGAAAACATGTATGACATGATTGTATTATTCTCAGATTTTATACCTTATGATTGCTGTTTTAAAACCTTGATGATATTGATTCATTTGTTCTGTGTTCTACATATATTCATGGTTGTTTCTTTTCTGAACTTTCTCCAGCTTGTAACTATGCAAAAGGAAAATGGGTTCCGGACAATAATCGGCCTTTATATACTGGGTTTGATTGTAAGCAATGGCTGTCAGGGATGTGGGCCTGCCGGTTGACACAGCGAACAGATTTTGCCTATGAGAAGCTTCGGTGGCAGCCTAAATATTGTCAGATGGAAGAATTTGAAGGGTCTAAATTCTTGAGGAAGTATGTTATAATTTTTTATTTAAAATTTGAATTAAAATAGTTAAGACTTATTACTATTTTTTTTTTTTTTTTGATGAGAAGACTTGTTACTATTTTATTGGGTTAATAGTTATAGTTCAATGAACCATTTAATTTTCAAGGTGTGCTCTTTGTTCATTGCACAAAGTTTTCCTCCAAACTAGGTTGGAGGAATCTCCAACCCATTTTATGGCGGTTCATAAGACCATTCACATCTATCGCATGATTATATCACATGAGTCATTAATTCATTTAAACAAGTCACATAGTCATGTGACTAAAAGTAGTCATTGGTGGTCTTATGAACTGTCACATAGTGGGTTGGAAGAAATTTCCTTCAAACTGATTTGGAGGACAATTCTCTCCTTTGTTTTGGCCTGGCCAAATTAAGCTATGCTAGGAGAAACTGATTTTTATAATCTTTTCCTTTTAGATTCAATCCATGCTTGGCCCAAATGACTGTTTTTTTAAGTGTGGGGTTTTCCTAGATAGATCTCTTCCTTATGACTTGCAGTGGGTAGCATTTGGTTGAGAGATATGGTAACTTAATCTTCCTAGAAATTTAGTTTTAGTGATATCACTACTGCTGGTTCTTAAACTATGGTTCTTAAACTACCCAATCCTGCCAACACATGATTATCACCATTTCCTTTCTTCGCCTGGGTTGGCATGACAGAGTGATTTTCTCCACCTCATACTCCACCTTTCTTCTGCACATCAAAATACTGCTTTAATTGTGTCAGGCTATTGGGTCACAGCTCAGTGCTGGAGGGCACACTGGTCAGCCCATGTTGCAGATTCTTAGGCTGGGCATACCAGAACCTAAAACTCCCCCTTCCCCCCATTCTGTTCTCCACTGTCTTCTCCCACTCTCAGGAAATTCGGATCACTTATGTTTATGTACTTGTTTGCTTTGGTTCAAGGTTTACAGGAATTGTTGCTTTACTTTTTGCTTTGTTTATGTATAGCCTAAATATGTATGCCGATGTGATGATTGTATTAATGCATTCAGGATGCAAGGAAAAACTCTAGCTTTTGTTGGAGATTCATTGGGCCGGCAGCAGTACCAGTCTTTAATGTGCATGATCACTGGTGGTAAGGAGAGACATGATGTCATAGACGTCGGAAATGAATATGGAATAATCCAAGCTCGTGGTGATGCTCGTCCAAATGGCTGGGCATATCGGTTCCCAAGCACCAACACCACCATACTCTACTACTGGTCAGCAAGCCTCTGTGATGTGGAACCCATTGATAAGACAAACCCCACCACTGATTATGCCATGCACCTTGATCGGCCACCAGCATTCTTGCGTCAATTTCTTCACAAATTTGATGTTCTAGTACTCAACACAGGACACCATTGGAATCGAGGAAAGCTTAAAGCCAACAAATGGGTAATGTATGTTGGGGGTGTACCAAATACCAACAAGGATTTAGCAATGATTTGGAAGGCCAAGAATTTGACAATTTATAGCATTGTGGATTGGGTGAACTCACAACTGCCAAAATATCCAGGGTTGAAAGCCTTTTACAGGACCATCTCACCTAGGCATTTTGTTGGTGGGGACTGGAACACAGGTGGGAGTTGTGACAAGACTACCCCTATGTCAGTGGGAATAGAAGTATTACAAGATAAGTCCAGTGATGAAAGTGCTGCAGGTGCAGCGAAGGGAACCAGGGTTAAGCTCTTGGACATAACAGCTCTTTCCCAGCTCAGAGATGAGGGTCATATATCCCGGTTTAGCCAAAGTGCCAGATCAGGAGTGCAAGATTGTCTGCATTGGTGTCTACCTGGTGTTCCTGATACATGGAACGAAATCCTTTTTGCACAAATTTAGTCCATTGTAATAGGTGGTTAATGAAGAATACTAGAGTGTGGCTTTAGCAGGTTTTGCTCTTCCTTTCCACAGCTTGGGTAAAGATCACCATCCGAAGATTCTGAACAACATGCTATTCCACAAGATGCAGTGACACGGGATGAGACTAAGTTCTATAGTGGAGTTTATTTGCCGACCAATCTGTTGACAAAATTGCATCCAAATGGTTAATAGGTTTGTTCTTTGTAGTCATGTGGACTATTAGAAGTCCCTGCAGTCCACATGTTTGTAGATGCAGCCCCTTCTGTTTGTAGGTTAATTTTTTTTGCCTTTTGATGGTGCACTTCACTTCCTAAATTGGGGTTTGTGGGCAAAACGCCACTATAGAAGTGTGAGAAGGCCTTTCCTTCAAATGAATTTTGGATTATATTCAGATTAGTTGATGCTAAATGCTAGTAGTGTGAATAGAAATAAAAGGCTATAGTGGGGCAACGAACAGATGCAAAATTGGGCTTGAAATCATGGCAAAAACTGTATGCAAAATTGTACCCTATTTGAGTTTTATTGGTCAAAACAACTAGGTGTTTGACTTCGATTGGAGAACTTAATATATTTAAGTTTTTCCCAATTTTATATATTAGTAACATTTTTGTACCTAAGAAAAAATGTTGCTATTAGCAAGCAAAGTGTTCTGAAGCATTTACAACTGGCAACCTGAACAGAAAATCTGTAACTTGAGGTTAGAGAGCTATTCACAGTTGTGCCTAGTGCCAACCCATTCATATTTCAAACTCCAACATAAAACAAAACATTTTTACATGAAGTATACATGCAGATAAGAATTGGGGCCACGGTCTCTGTAGAGGAGCAGACAACAGCCATAAACACACAAAAAAAAAAAAAATGCCTAAAAAGATGCGCCTTGACTAGTGGCTACCCTGTGAGTCTCCATAAATCCCTGTGGAGATGATGAGCTGGTCAAGTTGACTTTTCTTATATTGGGTCTTTGGAGCTTGAGTTTTGGAGTTTGGACACCTTCAAAGTTACCTTCATCATCAATACAGGGAATGTGGATTGGAGATATATATAATTTTATTCATATGATTGGAGCACAAGCTGTTGGGAAACCATGACTCATTAATAAATGAATTGCCTGCTCAATTGTTATTGGCCATGCCTCACAAGATATCCATCAATCATCATCATCATCATCATCATCATCATGCTTTCTTTATTTGCTAATTAGATCATTTCGTGTCAAATTCAAACTAGTGATATGGCAGCACTAGATTGTCTGTCTATGGCACAATTGTCCCACAATTGATGCGCCATATTTCCCTTGGCACAATGGTAGATTGTCTAAATGTTACAACCAGCAGATAAATTATTTGAATTTTTAGTTATTTATTATTTTATAGAAAATTACAATATGTTGTTAATCTCACAATTAGAACCCTTCTCCTCTAAACCCCCAAGCAATAAAAAGGTGCCAATTCAACTGCAAGGCCCTTGGCAAGTTCTTGATGACCTAATTAGGAGAAAGAAAAGGAAAAGATAAAAATATAATTTAGAATTTATTTTGTTATTAATATGCTATTAATGACATTCATTATCAAGTCTTGAATAATAAAATTGGTAAGGGCAATATTTACCTACATTTTCTTAGGTAAGAGTAAGACTATTACACGGATCAAAATCTGCTTCATTATCAAAGAACTTTAATAGTATTACATCCTAAAATAAAATAAAAAAATTTACATTACCCAACAATGTAATATCACTTTCAGCCAAAAAGGAAAAAGAAAAAGAAAAAGGAAGAAGAGAGACAATGTTAGAGCATTAGTTCTTTTGATTGTAATATTGTTCTTTTCAATCAATAAAACACTTATTCAGCAAAAAGAAAAAATCTCTCAAAATCCTATTTTAGCACTCCAAACACCAAAATATTATCTACATCCAGGTTCTTATACTTAAAAAAAATTTAAAACTTTGCTATAGTAACTTCTTACCTTTAGCATTTGCATTTAGGTATCTACAAAAATACTTATTTTACACACTCAAAAACTACTTTATCTATTTTATCATCCCATTTTATAACTCACCTAACATCCCAATTCTTATTTTTAAACCCTATTAATTTTTTTATTCATCTCTCTCTCTTCCTCCCTAACTCTTTCTCTCCCTTCCACTCCTTTTCTATCTCCTCCTCTAAAACAAGCCAAATAAAATCATATATATTTGATTTACAACCATGCTATTGTAGTTTGTATATATACAAGCTTATTGTTTATAGTTGCTAAAATTTTTTAGCAATAGCAACTCGAATAAAAGCATGTTTTGGGCATTTGAAAATGTAAAATTGCAATTTGGAGGGTTTTATACCCCCCCCCCCCTCAATGCTAATGCTTTACAACTTATTGTGGCTTAGTTTCTAAACTTCAAATCGTTTAGTTTATTCAACTTTGTTACCCTCTCTCTCTTTCTCTCCCTGGTGGACGACAATAGCTTCGAGGACGAAAAGCGATGGTGAAGATGGTGGATTGACATTGGTTGTTGGGGTTTGCTTGCGATTGTTGAGTTTTGGCAGTTCCAATTACTATGGTGGTGGGTTGTTTGTGATGGTGGTTATGGGTCATTTTTATTTATTGATGCTCATGGGATTGAATTGGTTCAGTGGTGTTGGGTGGCAGTGTGAGTTGGTTTCGATTTTGATGGTTGCTTTCAGCTTCAATTGCTGCATGGTTAGGTTTGAATTGGTTGGTGGTGCTAGAGAGAGAAAGAGTAGAAGAGGCATTGAGAGAAGAGAGAGATGGGTTGTTTATTTATATTACTATATTATTGGGTAATCTTTATATATTAAGAAAATTTAGGAAGTTAGTTATGACTTTAGAAAATGTCAAAAAATGCCCATGATCTAATTATATAGTCCTTATTCCTAAAAAAAAAAAAGAAAAAAAGAAAAGAAATAAGATTAACATCATAATTCAACAAAATTCAAAAACAAAAAACCACTGGAAAATATCTCAATTTAACTTCCCACTTGAAAGATTCAAGTCTTTTTTTTTTTTTTTTTTTTTTAGTTGCCTAAAAATTAGCACACACTTTTTATTTAGATATATCTCAAATGTGTTTGATATATTTTTTCGGAAATTTTTTAGGTACTCTTAGGCCTCGTTTGGGAGGAGGGAATGGAATGAAAATGAATGAAAAGAATAATTTTAGAATATTCTTCCATTTCCTTGTTTGAGAGTTTTAATAGAGAGAATGAACTTTTCATTCTCTTGTTTGAGAGTTTTAAGTAAGAGGGAATGAAATGGGTAGAAGGGAACACTCATTCCTCTTTATTTCCTTAAAACCTCAAATTTTCATTCCTCTCGAAATTGAGAGGAATGAGAGAGAATGAAATTAAATTTAATGATTTTTTTTTATTAAAATTTCCAAAATACCCCTATATATTTAACACTTTATTTTAAAATAGGGGCCTAATAGTAATATTGTCATAAAATGATTCTATTCCGTTCACTCTATATTACTCCCAAACAAGATTACTTATATTCAATTCATTTTCATTCCTTAATTTTAAAACATCCAATCAATGGTTACTTAATTCCATTCCATTCCATTCCATTCTTTTTTCTTACTTAAATATATTCTATTCTATTTCATTCATTTCCAATTCTTTATAATCATTTCATTTCATTCTCTTATGAAATCCCAAACGAAGCTTTAGATTACGATGAAATGGTGTTCTCTTTTCTCATATTCATGGTAAACCTTATCATAAATATGAGAGAAAAAAAATCATTCTATGTGCACTGAAAGTATCTCAAAAACTCCATTTTAATATAAAGAGTTGTAAAAAACAAAAAAAAAAAAAAGTAATTGGTTATCCAATAACCTTTCCCTTTAACAATACATCTTACACCTTATCTCTTTATTTTCTATTGAAAAAAAAATCACTTTTATTGTTCCATAATCCGTACTACTTTGATCCTATCACAAAACCAACATCATTAACCAATAAATTAAGTCCCAAAGCAAATCATAAACCCAAAAGATAAGAAACCAGTGATATTCATCATTCCAAATTCCAACTACTGCACTCAACACCTACTCCCTTATTATTCTTTTCCTATAAACCAAATCAATTCCATCATCATCATCCCATTGGCATTAATTAAATTAAATTAAATTAAATTAAGTTAATGGTGATTACAAACTTATCAAATCAATCAAAAAGTAAACTTTGGCCAAAAAATGAAGCATCTGAGATCTGAGAGAATCTCTCTTGCATTCCCTACATGTCACGTAAACCTTAACCTTTAACGTACGTGTCACAAAAAACACAAAAAAGACAATTGAATACTAATAAATAAGTTAATAATAATAATTTAAGAATAACAACAACAAAGCACCGTCCGTCACTTTCTCCCATAAATCAAATTCAAATATTTGAACAAAGCTCACAAATGGTCGGTCACTCCAATTGCTAAAAAAACCAAATCCCACTCCAAAAAAAAAAAAAAAAAATTACTATTTATATTTTAGTACTTAAAATTATATTGTTAATCATTTTGTGAGAGAAAAAAAAAAGTGGTTTCAGTTTTATAATTTTTAATAATTTAATTGATGGCTGAGGATTTTGTGAAAGCTGTGGATGACGGGTTGAAGCTAGCGAAGCGCGTGTACGGAGGGAAGGCGCCGCCGAGGCCGGTGGCTCCAATGGGCAAGTCTCCGGCGGAGACGGAGGGTCTGCCGACGGCGGTGATGGTTTACGCGGTGATATTTGACCCGGCGATGGTGGACAATCCGGACATACCGACCTACCAGCCGCACGTGCATGGGCGGAGGGACCCGCCGGCGCTGATTCCGTTGCAGATGAACGGGGTTGAGTTGGAGGTTGATTGTTATCTGGACACTGCGTTCGTTAGAGTTTGTGGGTCGTGGAGACTGCACTGTGTTATGGGAAGCAAAAGCTGTGATTGTCTCATAGCTATCCCCATGGGAGAACAGGTGTGTGTGTTTTTTCAATTCAAGTTTTGGTTTTTCTCTTTATTTTTGAATCTGGGTTTTGTTGGGATTTTAGTTTGAGTTTCTGAATGAAGTTTTGAATTTGGGTTTTTTGGGTTACAAACAAACAGTGTGTTTCTTTTATTAGTATGAGCAGAGCAGGTGCATTTCTGAATTGAAGTTTGAATTTTTTTGTTGTTGGGGCCAGTTTGTGAAATTGAAGTTTTTTTTTAGGGGATTGTGCTAAAAATTATGGGTTACAAACAGTGCGATTCTTTTGTTTGTTACGAGGTGAAGCATTTTCTGAGTTGAAGTTTGAATCTTTTTTGGGGCCCAGTTTGTGAATTTGAATTCATTTTGGTGTGTGGTTGCTGTAGGGGGATGCTTGTACTTTTAGGTTAGAAGCAGTGTACTTATTTCTTTTGTAAGTGCAAAAAGTCTAGATACATAATATATCTCCAAAAAAATTTACAATTGTTGAGGTGACATGTTGTGATTAGTGTACAATAAAAGTGATATGTTTCATGTGAAAGTAATCACAATATGCAATCTCATGAGCTTAAGCGTTTTTTTTAGTTAAAATTTGAAAGTTGGTTTTTTGGGGTTGCTAATGCTTTGCACTTTCAGGTCAACAATGAACTTATTTCTTTTGTTTGTACAATTAGTCCAGATACATAATAAATCTCAATTATTTATTTATTTTATCTTTACAATTGTTGAGATGATGGGCTGTGATTGTTGTAAAATAAAAGTGATGTCAATATTGGTCCCATTGTGAAAGTAACATTAAACTAATCACATGCTGCAACATAAACCTCTTATGTTGTGAAGAGAGTCGTGAAATTTGTTGTGTTTGTAACGGATGAAATGTTGAGAGCTTTGTGAATTTAAATTCTTTATTGTGGATGTATAATATAGAAGTTGAAGGGTTGTATTTGGAGAGACCACTTGTTAGACAATGTACGATCCCTAAGTTTAGAAAGAAGTAAAGAACAAGTGTCAATTTGAGTTTTAGAAAGAACGAAGAAATGGACTTGGAAATTGTTTACAATTCGGAGAAAAGGAAGCTATTTTTTACCCTATTTAGAATCTTTGTCCACACACGCACACACACATAAGAGAGAGAGAGTTACACATGGTTTAACTTATAGTAATATTAAATCATTTAATAATTTTTTATTGGAGGTGCATCTTGACATACCCATTGTTGGATTACATTTCTTGTTATTCTCTATGCTTACGAAATTTGAAGATAATCATTAATCAATAGCTATCTAATTTATAATTTTTTTTAATAATAATCTATAAATTTTTTAAATTTCAATGGTTGTTTGTTTTGTTTTATTTTATATATATATATATATATTTTTTTTTTTTTTGTACTTTAGAATTATGCATAAAAGATGAGTTTATGGATCAAATAGTAAGTAACAATCAATTGGCATGAAATTCTATGTACTTGTTAAGAACATAAAGAAAATGTAATTTCACTGTGAGATTTCTAAAATTTTAATCCAATAAAGAATTATTTGGCGATGTAACATTAAAGAAAAGTTGCACAAAGTGTAACTTGATCCTGATCCATGGCATTGCCTTCTCTCCCTTATCATGAGAACCTGGTTTCAAAAACCCCCTCTCCTATAGTTTTAACTATCTAACTGTCAAAAATATTCTTCTTGGTTTAAATTATAATCCTTTGGATGTGTACTACTTGTGGAACTCTTGTTGCTATATCATTACTTCACAGGTGCTGGAATTTGATTTTATGTTCTCAATTAATATATTATTTGGCTAACAGGGTTCAATTCTAGGTGTTGTGGCTGATGTGCTTGGAAAGTCATACCATACTCAACTCGTTACAACGGAAGACATAGATGGGACAGCAAAAACAGCTCGAGCTGGTGATTGTGGCTTTTTAAAACCCCACATATTTACCCTAACAATTCCACAGGTAACTAATTATTTAATAGAACAAACTTTGAAATTTTTGTTGTGTGTAAGCACTTTGAGTTATTTATTGTCTAAATTTATTTGGTTTGATTCATTTTCAACTAAAATTTTCTTTTCCTATCTTCCAAGGTTGATGGGGGTTCCAATCTATCAATAAAAATTAGTTGGTCTCAGAAACTTTTATATAGTGACGGGGAGTTATTCTTGAATGTACCATTTACTTTCCCCGAGTTTGTCACTCCTCTTCTAAAGAAACTTCCAAAAAAAGAGAAGATACAACTAAATGTGAATGCTGGTACTGGAACTCAAGTTTTGTGCAAGAAAATTAGTCATCCTTTAAAGGTGCATATTAACACTTCCATGGTAGTATGGTACTTTAAATTCATTATATTCTTAATAACTGATGTGGTTCTTTCACCCTGGCTTTTAGGAAATAAGGCGCCAGGTAGGAAACTTGGGCTTCTTATATGAATCAGAAGTTCTCTCATGGTCAAGTACTGATTTTAGTTTCTCCTACACTGTAAGATACAGATTACTTTTTTCTCTTTTTGGTCACCATATCTTGATCCTGGACAGTTGAATGCTTATCAAAAGATGGTTTCTTAGAATGTGAATGTAAATAAAAAAATCTGATCATGTTAGAGATGCATGGGTATTTTCGTGAAAAGCCCTTTCGCTGTGATATGTACAGATTCTATAGAAGCTTATCGTTCTAGCTCATCTTCTTGCTTTTCAGGTCTCTTCAAGTCATATATTTGGCAGTGTGCTCTTGCAATCTCCGTCTTTGGATGACAATGATCAAAGAGAGATATTTTGTTTCTATCTTTTTCCGGGAAATCGGAAAAGTAGGAAGGTTGGTCTAGTACTTCATCATTTAATGGGTACGTTTTGTATTTTGATTTTCTTTTATTATAATTTTTTTCCCATTTAATCTAATCTGATAGGTGTTCAGAAAGGATATAGTTTTTATTGTTGATATAAGTGGAAGCATACGGGGAAAGCCAATTGATGATACAAAGGAAGCACTATTTGCGGCCCTGTCTAAGCTTGATCCAGAGGATTCATTTAGCATTATAGCTTTTAATGGAGAGACTTATCTGTTTTCAACATCACTGAAATTGGCAACCAAGGAAGCTGTTGAAAGGGCCATTCAATGGATAAGTGTGAACTTTGTAGCTGGGGGTGCTACAAACATTTTACTTCCCCTGACCACAGTATGATTTTGCAGTTGGTTCAGTATCTTTTTATCTAGACTTTACTTATCATATGCACTTCTAGTTTTGACTTTTTTTTTTTTTGACATTGATGCCACTTGGGAAGTATCAAAAGATTAGTTGCTCTTCTCTTTCAGGCAATGGAGATGCTATCCAATGTCCGGGATTCAGTTCCCATCATTTTTCTAGTTACTGATGGGGCTGTAGAGGATGAGAGACATATTTGTGATACAATGAAAAATTATCTAAGAGATGGAAGACCAATATGTCCACGAATTTTCACTTTTGGAATAGGTAATGGTTTTTGTTTTATTTTTATTTTGTGCTTGGAAGCCTTGTGCTGGTTAGCTGCCTCAAGACTGTTTAGAAGTATTTCTGATATTTTCACATGTGATGTAAACAAATCTTTGCTTCTGCTGAGTATCAGTGACATTTTTTTTTCCTGATTAATTAGAAGTTTAGAACATGTTTGGTATTTATGCACTTGCACCTATTGGAATTATGATTTCTTATTTTATGTAGTACTTCTAGTTGACTAGTTATCTGGATGTATTCCAGGTTCATTCTGCAACCATTATTTCCTGCGAACGCTTGCAACAATTGGCAGGGGCCAATATGATGCTGCTTATGATATAGGTCAGTCCTGTAAATTGAATTTGCAAAACTAAATTCGAATTAGTTAATTCTTGGGAGCTTGTTGATATGGTTAAGATGACATAATTTTGGATGTCGATATGAATGCTATATGTTACACTAAGCAATTGGAAAATTTTGAACTCTCTAGAATTTAGTGTGATAAGTTATGTTAGAATTATGTCGTTAAATGATTAAACTAACCATGTTCTAAGAGCTTAAGCTTTTGGGAGAATTGTTAATTTTACATGGTATCAGTGCAGGAGGTCTTGAGTTTGATCCTTATCTCTCTCCACTCCACCTCTCATTTAAAATCCCACGTGTTGGGCCTCACGGATTAAAAAGGAATTTGAGCACACACTGGGGGGGGGGGGGGGGTGTTAGAATTATGTGGTTAAATGATTAAGTTAACTTTTTCCTATGAGCTTAAGCTTTTGGGAGAATTGGTAATTTAACAAGTTAAATGAGTACAGTTTTTAGGTCTGGTTGTTGGGTACTGTTCCTCCATTTTCTGGCAATGTCCATTCACTTTGTGGCAAATTCTACAAGAGATTTGAGTGCTCAATTTTTTTTTTTTTGGGGATAAATTTGACATACTCAGTGAGCGTGGCTGTAAGTCTTACAGCTTATATGTGAACTTTGAGCCCTTATTACATTATAATTAGACTGTGCATATACATGGATTAAATCTGAAGCCATGAAGTGCAAGTGCATGGGTTTTATTCCAAAACGCTCAAGTTTAGGACTCTAAGAACATCAGCCTCCAAGACCCTGGCTTAATGGGACCAGCAATAGGTCATGGCCTTTATTTGCAACGGTACACAACCCAGTAGTTTGCCAATTATGTGATGTTAAGAATGATGGGAATTGAAATGAGTTGTGTTTATGTTTAGGATTAAGATATATATTCCTATTTGTCTACATTAGGAAGTACTCTTTTAATTAGATAGTATTCATTAATAAGAAACATTTGTAAATTTATGAATTTCTCTTATATCAATAAAACCCAAGCTTATTGATTCGTTCTTCTTCTTGTTTTAACTGTCAGATTCTGTTGAATTCCGAATGCAAAAATTGTTTACCAGAGCTTTGTCTCCCATTTTTGCAAATATAACTGTGGACATTTTGGATGATCTCAATGAAGTTGAGGTAACTCCCTCTCTCGTCTTTAAGTGTTCTCAAACATGCCTCATAGTTTTTACCATGAAACTACATTATTCCAATAGTTTCTCATGCATATAGTTAAAATTGTCTCTTCCTTTGTGCCTTGACCTTTATATCTCTAGGGACCAACTTAGGCTCTGCCTTTCTATGCTAATGATAAATTAGGATTTATGTTTGAGAATAACTTCTGTCATCACAATGAGGAAGATCTATCATCATGCTTTCTATAGTTCTATAACTTTGAGCACTAAAGTTCTAGATTTTCTTTCCCTGAGGTAGTTTCTTGAATATACATCTTTCTTACTTATCAAAAAAAAAAAAGATTTTCTTTCCCTGATGTGTGAGGTTTATTTTCCAACTGTCTGTATTTCTTTATCTCTATTTACTAATTATCCAAGGGATGATATAAAATTATATTTTCTATGCATTTATTATGGAATCAGTCTTAGACATAATACATCTGCTGAAAGTTGACAAATATATCCAAAATTTATTAAATATGGTATTCTATTCTTACCTGATATATCTGCAAATATTGTGACAGGTGTACCCTTTTCATATTCCGGATCTTTCGTCTGAGAGTCCATTGACTGTATCCGGAAGATACCGGGGAAATTTTCCTGACACTATTAAAGCTAAGGGTGTCTTGGCTGATTTGAGTAATTATACGATAGACTTGAAAGTAGAAAAAGCAAAAGACATACCTATTGACAGGGTAAGAAACCAACTTGTCAGTCTGCTCACCTTTACTTATTTATGCTGTATCTTTTGGTCAAGTATGGTGATTCCAGATGTTCTTACATATACATATACATACATGCCTTTGTGTGGTTAGCTTAATTTTAATACTCTGTCAATAGAAGCATTACCTGATTTGGAATTTAGGCTAATTACATGATGGCAAAGATTTGACCCATGTCAGAGCTGCCACCTCTTAAATACATCTCTTAACTTGTCAACATGCTTATTCATTTTCCATTTAGTTTTTAAATATATGTCATGGGTGATTTTCTGAAAGTTACATGATGGCAAAGATTTGATCCATGTTGGAGCTGCCACCTCTTAAAAACAATCTTTTAACTTGTCAACATTCTTATTCATTTGCAATCCATTTTCTTTTTAGTTTAAAATATGTCATGGGTGATTTGTCGAAAAAGAAGCTTATATCCCTTGTATTTCTTGTGTGACTTGTGTATTGTTTAAGGCAGTGGCGCTTTCATATTATTACTACAAGGCTTGTTTTGTTGTCACTCATTTGTCTTTCTGTAACAGGTATTTGCAAAAGAACAGATAGAACTACTTACAGCTCAGGCGTGGCTTTCAGAAAATACACAGCTTGAGGAAAAGGTATGTAGTTTAGTGTTCAATTATCCCCTCTGTTCAACAACCCCCCCCCCCAAAAAAAAAAAAAACCAAAAAGCAAAAAAAAAAAAGGTATGTAGATACAAAATGGCTTGATTTGAGCTAGTTCAAATTGAATGCTTTTTAGAAAGTTCAATTCTAAACTAGGATCGAATCTTCCTAGAAAATTTACAATAGCTAGTTTTCTGAATAATAGAATTCTGATCGCTTACAACCTTCATTTGGATTTTTTCCCATATGCTTGATTGTTTAGAAATGTTTCTAACTGATTAAGTATGTGTTTGGATACAGATTAAAAAACCAGTTTATTTTACTATTCAGCTTATTTTTGCTATTATTCATGGATACCACTGCACTTTTTGGTATTATTCATGGATCTTACTGTACTATTTCATCTAACTTTTACCTTTATTTTCAGTACTTTCAGCAAAAAGTTTTTAGTTTCAGCAAAATAAGCGGATTCCAAAAAGATCCTAAAGCTCTTTATCTCTACCCTTAACAAGATACCATATGTTGAGTACATCACTAGCAAGGCTTTTTTTTTTTTTTTGATAAGTACATGACTAGTTAAGTCCCTGACAGATATATGTTTATAGTGCATGACATGACTAGGAAGGTCATTGATCATTTCTGCTTATCCTTAGGGTTTGTTTGTGATCTATTTATTTTGCTGAAATTGAAATTTTTTTGCTGAAAGTACTATAGATAAAGGTAAAAGTCAGCTGAAATAGTATAGTGGGACTCATGAATAGTATCAAAAAGTGCAGTGGAGTCCATAAATAGTAGCAAAAATAAGTTAAATAATAAAATAAGTTGGCTTATTAATTTTTGCCATACACACACTCACTTTAAAGTTTCTGATTCCTGGTAATGAAAAGAATTTCTGGTCCCATACCCATTTTTTTTTTTGCAGGTTGCGAAAATGAGCATACAGACTGCTGTTGCGTCTGAATATACCCATATGGTCCTATGTGAGATAGTAGGAGGAAAGACAGCCAAAGAATCATTTGGGGTAAAAGAGGTATGCATTCATGATTTGACTAGATATTTCAATATATTGTCATATTTATGCCATAAAATTTGTTGGACATTCTTGTGAGCATTACCTATCAAAGTTCTAATGTTGGCTAACCTTCCCCCACTCTTATATTTCATTCCCTGTGAAATTGAAGTAAATCATCTAATCAGGAAAATCCAATTTTGAGATTACTCTTGAAAAAAAGAAGACTACTTATGTTAAGATCAAATGATTTCTGATGTTGTTTATAGATGCATTAGCTGAACCAATAATTTGTCTATTTTCACACATCGACTTGTTTAAAAGGGTTACTTTTGTTAGTCCAAACCATTTTTTATTGTCTAATTTTGTGTACTTGCCTGTTTATATAATGGCTTATGGACTGTTTTCTGAACATTTTGAACCATTCTCAGAAAACTGTAGACCCTAAAGGACAGAAAATGATAATCCTGGGAAGCCTTTGCATTGGCTTTGGCAACTTGACTGCAACTGCTGAAAATATACCTCCAGGATCTGAAGAACCAAAATTACCTGAAGCAGCCGAAATATTCATCAAGGCAACTTCAAATTGTTGTGCCAGTTTGTGTAATCGCTGCTGTTGCATGTGGGGCATCCAGTTTTGTTCCCAGATGAATAACCAATGTGCAATCTTGACAACGCAGCTTTGTACTGCTCTAGCGTGTATTGGCTGCTTTGAGTGTTGTGCAAATGTTTGCTGTTCTGGAAGTGATGGACGATAAGAAATTCACCCTCTCTTCCCCTTTTGGGGCTGAGAGGAGCTCATAAGTATTTCATACTTTGCTTTATACTAACCTCATTAGTATTTAATACTTTAGGGTTATGTATAGTAATACATGTTTTTTTATTATAACTTAGATACTCATAGACTGGCGCGAAATACATGGGAGTTTTAACACCTGTACTATTGAGCACACTTAGATTACTTCAAGTCAACAGATTTGCAGAAGACCTTTTTTGGCTTACTCTTGTGATAGTCACCACAAGTTCAAAATATATTTGATACTGAAGATACTGTTTTTCGTTTCTCAAAAAAGAAAAAAAAAAAGAAAAGAAGATACTGTTTTTCATGGATAGGTTTTTTAAATTTAGCTGGCTGCATTTGATTTAATTTGCAGTTGCTGTGCCCCACCCAATCTGAAATGTGGCTTGAAGTTTTGGGTAGAAAGTGCTGTAAATTAATGTTAGCTAAACATGCATCAGGCTTCAGAAAGTTGGAGGGCCATGATGCGAACTCGATTAGGATGCCTGGCATTGAATTTCCGGTATATTTTTGTGTTACACCCAAGCTTTATAAATTGGGTTAAGAACTTCATTCTAACCAGGTCTAAATATTAGGAAATCTCATTCTAACTAGGTCTAAATGGTAGGAATTCTAATTGAGTAGAAGGGAATTCTACTTCCCTAGATTTAAGAGAGAGAAATACTGCCTTAAAAACACTATTAGTTAATAAGATAGTAGACAGTGAAAACTTGAAAACTATGGCCTTAAATAAGATAAAATAGCAAGAATGGCTCAAACTTATATAAATGGAATCATGGAGACATGGAGACAATCCCAACAATGGATCATACTTAAATGTCTCAAGATCCTCTCAACAAAACATTGCAATTTGCACGTGGTATGTTTTTCTTTGTTCACTGTCATAACCATTATTTTATGTGTCCACGTCTCTTCCATAGTTTACATGAGATTCACTTTCACTATGATTTTCTTCTACATGTTGCTCTACTTTTAGCTCTACTTTTTCTTCTTGGTCATCTGAATCCTCTGCCTCTGATTTGTGGTAGAAGGTCTCCTGGATTTTTGTCACACCCTTTTCCACAGGCCCTATAGCTTGATTAATGGTCAACACAACATCCTGGACAACCTGATCACAGTGTGTAGTATCTAGAAAGTTAAAACTTAAATATTGAATATCTTGTACGGGATGGCTCATAAGCAGGGACAGAACTTACATGTTGACCACCTTCAACAACAATATCTTGAACACTCTCAGTGACACTTGTTCCAGGAGCCTCTACATTAGTTTCCGTCTTTTCAAGCACGGCTGATTTCTCCTTGTCACCTTCCTCCAATTTCAGTGCTTCTTTGGTTGTTTCAGTAGTGACCTTCCCATACTCAGCGACTGGGAGGAAACGATATGGTTCCACCGGAAAAACGTACACATGAGCAACAGCTGCAATGGCCATCTGCCAAGAGAGAGAGAGAGAGAGAGAGACATATATGATCATGGCTATAAAAATAAACAGGTTAATGTGACGCTTTATAGTCTTCATGGTTTAATGAAAAATATTCTGCATTGGATCTACATGTAGTAACTGAAAAGCGCTTCTAGATAATTACTTGTAATCAACTACAATTAGGCAAAGAGTTGAAATGAAAAGAAACCGAACAGAAACTGATTAAAAGTGTGAAAGATGCCTAACCAGAACTTCATTTAATGACTCACAATTAGACTAGAAGCACTTCGATTCCATTCCCTTGGATATCCTTTTTTTTTTTTTTTTTTTTTTCTTCTGTAACATGTAGAAGGGGACTGATATTTCTACATAAGCACGTGAGACCATCCTTTGTGGGACTCTGGACTGTGATTATCACATTCTACAAGTCTGATATTTCTCTGCATTGTTAATCTCCCTTTCTAGTTGATTTGGATATTACATATTGTCAATTACCATTTGAGGCTTCTTGAAAGTATGTATTAAAGTGATATAATATAAAGAAGAAAGGTATCTTAGAATGAAAGGAAGTTTTAAAACCACAACAACAGAAACAACTTACTTCTATACAAATCAAGAAATCCTGCAGTCCAGTTTGTAGTTTTCCCTCCGGCAGAACTCCAATTGTATGCAATAGTGCGATACCCACACCTTGCCACCAAGTAGCAAACACAATGGCCTTAAAGCTGATGAACTTTGCAAGTGGCTTTATTGATTGAAGTCTTTCATGGGTTACATTGTAGAACTTCACGAGGCAATACAAAGCCCACATCTGGCTGAAGTTCAATACAACCGCTATATATGGATAACTGCAGGATATGAGAGTGCCGCAGAAATTAGCATTAAAAAAGATAATAAAAAAAAAGGGGAGGTCACATTGTCTTCTCACTAGCTATTATCTACCATTGCCATATATAGATATCAGGAAGAGATGACAGTACAGCTGCATTTACAGTGAAAATAAAGGGTGCGCATAAGAATGTTTTCAGCACTGCTAAGATTGCTTGGATCCACAATATAACTGAGAAAACCAAAGAAAATAATAATGTAGCTATTGTTGGGGCTTGTCCACTGTTGCTTATGAAGGGCAATAAAGAATGAAGAAAAATTAACTAATATGTAGCCCAACCATATAAATACAAACTTAATGACAGATGTTTCCTACAGCATAATCAAGAAGAAGAAATTTCAGTGGAAACCACTAATGAGAAAATCAAAATGAGTCAAGGGAAATTGACAAACTCCAAACATGACAACAGAATCAAATAGGGATATAAAAGCATGCATGAAGGACACTGGATAATGGCCCAAAAGAAAATGCATATCTGAGTTATATCATTATGTGATGTAAGTACTATGTTATAATGAAACATGTACAAATGTTGGACTTGCATGTAAGATACATACCCATAGTTCCACTTGAATTCCCCATCACCATAAACACCAAAGAGTTCTAACAATAATGCTAAGAAAGCACAAACTGTCTTCAAAATCATCTGGGCTATCCAGAAAACATTAGTCTAAAAGAGAAATTCAAACTGCACATAGAGAAAGTTCAGTGACTTACATATTGTACAAGACCAAAATTTTCTATTGCAAGCAAATCTTTCCCAAGAGTACAAGGTCGAAAGAAGAAATTGCTGAACGACCTTTCCTGCACTGTACGATTCTCATCTTCCCCTTCTAACAATGGTTCGCCAAGCTGTTTCCGTGATTTATTTTCTAGCAGTTCAATGACTCTGCTTTCGCCACCTACCATAGTTTTTATTTTAAGAAAGAACTTCATGAAAACACTATAGCAACATTATAACCTCTTGAAGTGTGATCTTGTCTAACAAACATAACAGAGATTAATGCAAATATGTGAGTATGGAGACAATTTGAGTTGTAGAAAGTTAAAGATGTTAATGTTTGATAAAAGAAAGGTAACAATCTCTTATGGAGACACCACTTTTCATAATTTTCTTTCCTATTAACTTTCATGGAGGTACTATATTTCATTAGGCTTTCTTTAAGCACTTAGTCAAGAATATTTATCAATTTACTCTCATTGAGTGTAAAACACTTCCAAAGATAAATGGTTAGTCTTAATCTCCCAAGTGTTTCCCAACAGTTTGTGAAATAACCTAAACGATTATCAAATTAGCCAAGGAAAATGGCAAAATTGCATGGAAGTAAAATTAGTGAATGTTGCTTATGAAGATCCGGTCAGTAGTAGCTTACCCAGGCAAGCAATCAAATAGCTCCCAAAAGAATACAAGGCAAATGCTTCATAGCAGTTTCTTAAAATGTCGCATGCAAGGGATGCTTTTGGAAACCACAATGATATGATCTGGGTAAGAACAAAACATTAATTTACCACCACTGTTAAATGATCAATCATCAAAATCTCAGAGCTGAACAAGATATCTGGGCAATTACATTTTCTTTATTTCTTTCTTTGTCTTCCTCTATCTCCCATTTTTTTTCCTGGAGAGAGAGAGAGAGAGAGAGAGAGAGAGAGAGAGAGGGGGGGGGGGGGGGTGGGGAAGGGGGGTAAAGCCATTTGTTATTTGATTTTCTTAGTTAAAATCAATACAATTTTGTGAAGTAAAAATACATATGAGATTTCCGGAACATATGCTTTTCAGAGAGATAGAACCTCACTGACTCAGTGGCATAAACGGGAACCATGAAAAGAACAGCAACAATCCATTTTTGTTCCTGGATAGAAATCAATTAAGATTAGATTAAGTTAGTCATCATTTTTGTACCATTTGCTATATAGAATTATGAATGCAAGTTTACATAAGCATTAAGGATATGTTTGTGTGGATAGGGGAAATGACACACAATAGTTATAAAATGTTCAAATTTTAGAGCCATAGCAGGCAAGATTCAAGTTGAAAGACCATTATCCCCATCAATTACAAGCTTAAAACAGAAATAAAAGAAAAAAAAATCTGATCCAAAACCACTGTCCTAAAGTTCTGTGGATAAAAAAGCTGATGCCGTTGAGCCCCATCTGTGCCAATGGAACCATCAATACATAAAACCTATCTTTGGCAGGCTTGGAAATTTTTTTAATGGGTAATAAATTTCACTGAAAAAGCACAATGAGGGTTGCAACCCTGGTACACAGGTGGTGTAAAAGAGAAAGCACCCTCAAGCAAATCTAGTGTCTAAGATTCTGCAGGCATGAAAGTTAAAAAGGTGCTATTAACAATATTCATAAATGCTTAACAAGTTATGCTCTTTAGGAGAGGCTTTTAGTCCTACATGACTGAGTTTACCCATATGCTACATTGGCTTAAGCAACACCCAATCGGTCAAACACCATAAAAATTTAAGTTTGGCTAATAGGGAATGAGAAGAAACACAAATTAATACAAAGTATGGCATTCATAGAACGGTCAGGGTGCTTATTAGGGAAATGAATTTACTGTAGGATTGGTGTAATATCTGAGATGTTGGAGAATGAGAAAGATGGAGAGGATCAATGCTACAACTACAAAGCATCCTGCAGTGATGAGGGCCGGTTGATGAAGCCTTTGGTATGTGTCTGCATAGGCTGAGCTAGAATTTGATGCCATTATCTGCACATCTTCCACTCACAACTGTCTATAACTTTGAATAGAAGCTCTATGCTATGACTTACCACCTATGGTTATGCAACCTGAGATATATTACAACATTAGATGATAAAGTAAGTATCTAGTAAGAAAGAATATACATTCAACAATTCGGGATAGTAACTTGAATGCAATGTTGGCGAAAAATGTAAAAAATGCACGACACTGTTCCACTATGATTGGCACATATATATTTTTCATTAACTTCCAAGTATTATAGAAGTCATGTAAATTGTAGGACTCATATCCTTCTACTACAGTACTGTAATTGTATTTATTGGATTCTGTTTCAATTGAATTTTTCATTGTTGTTACTGATAGTTCAGCTTCCTTATTGGAAACCATTATCATTCTAGTCCAAACAGTAACACCCATAAGCAATTGCAAGAATTAACTAATTGCACAAGAATTAAGCCACAAAATTTTTCACTTTAAACAGATTCTATAATTTTTCGAAAAAAGAAAAAGTAACAACCAGAAATGTTTCTCTTTCCAACAAGAATAACAAACGCTTTCTCTTTTCCAAATTGTAAATTGAAAGTGACCCATCGGAGCAACTTCAGCACTTAAAATATTACAATTAGCTTCAGTTATTAGAAAGCTTAAAATATCTAATATTGAACCCCCAAAGAGAGAGAGAGAGAGAGAGAGAGAGAGAGAGAGCCAAATAAAGAACTAATAAAAGTAAAAAGAATGATTGAAGTCCATGAAAAGTGAATATTGCTGACCTCTGAAAAGGGTTTGTTGCAGAAGAATGTAGCTTCTTCGAAATCCAAAGAATTAATACGAAACAACAACGGTCGTATATCCATGTAAGTTATGAGAGAATGCATGCCTATTCCTTGTGTATTGGGCCACGGAGTAAAGTTTGCGTCCGAGGTTGACACGTTCCACTATTGGGACTTGTAGCAGTTCAAACACTGACACGTACAACTCTACTTTTCAACACTAACTGCTCTGTACATGATACATGCATCAATCAGATCAGCCACTACTATTTTTTTTTATTAAAAAATGTGTCATTTTAAATTATGTAGTAATTTTAAATTATAATAGATTTAAATTATTAATATATTTTTTTTTAAAATAGAAGAGTTTCTTAGCATGCACGTTTGGATAAGAATTTTATTACCTTTTGATTGTTAGAAGTGATAATTCAAGATATGTTCATTTCAAGGACGGTCTTTTTTAGATTCTTTTTTTAATGAATGACTATATTTTTTAGATAAATCATCCCCTCTTCCTTTGAATGTAATTCTTATATCTAAAACCAAGTGAGACTTTAAATATTGTATAAAACCAATAAACTAAAAAACTAAAAGAAAATGTGTTTACAATATAGACACTTTTATTATGTTGTACAAATGCATATTATCACCTTTTCCTCTCTCAAATTTTCCATTGGGAATTTTGAAGAACAAGATCTATTATGCACAAAAATTTTTTTAGGTATTTTTTTTTTTCATATCATAAATAAAATCTTCACTTTTAATTAATTACTTCAACTATCGCTCCTATTGTTACTATTTATCTATTACTCTTTTTTTTTTTTTTTTTGAGAATCAAGTCAATACTTTTTATTAATCAATGAATGCAATCATGAATTACAAGTTGTTGCACATCACTAGGATGTCATTTGACCAAAAATGGGGACAAGGAATACATTTAGATGCCTTAGCCAATTTATCAGCCACAACATTTCCTTATATAAGCAAACAAGACTTCGTCCACCTCGGGCCTGGACATGACAGGTAGCTGAGAAATGTATTCCTTAAGCTGTTGAAAAGCCAATACACACTCCTCAGTCCACTTATATTCCTTATACTTATTCAACAACTAAAAGAAGGGTTTGCATCTGTCCGTTGACTGAGAAATAAATTGGTTTAAGGCAGCGGTCATTCCTGTTAGCTTTTGGATCTCTTTGGGATTCTGAGGTGGTTGCAAACTGTTAATTGCCTAAACCTGATCAGGGTTGATCTCAATTCCGCGATGAGTGACCATATATCCCAGAAACTTGCCTGATCCCACACTAAATGAGCATTTGGAAGCATTAAGGCGCAGTTTGTACCTCCTCAATATTTCAAAAATATCCCCAAGGTCCCCCACATGCTTGGACACCCTCTTACTCTTCACTACCATATCATCTATATAGAGTTCAATATTCTTGCCCAATTGTGCCTCGAACATCTTAGTCATCATCCTCTGATAGGTAGACCTTGCGTTCTTTAAACCAAAGGGTATAACTTTGTAGTGGTAATTTCCTATAGGAGTGACAAAAGCTGTCTTTTCCTGATCACCCAAAGCCAATGGTATTTGATGGTATCCCTAGAAGGCATTTAAAAAGCTCATCCAAGGATGGCCTACAGTTGCATCCGCTAGCTGGTCTATCTGAGGTATAGGGAAAGGGTCTTTCGGACAGACCTTATTTAGATCTGTGAAGTCCACATACACTGGCCATTTTCCATTCTTTTTCTTCATCACTACAGTATTGACTAGCCATTCAGGATAAAACACTTCTTTAATAGCCCCAGCCTGCTTAAGCTTTACCACCTCGTCTTTGACAGCATCAGAATGGTCCTTAGATGAGCGCCGAGGTGGTTGCTTTTTAGGGGTGATAGATGGATTGACATTCAAATGATGACAGATGAATCTCGGATCCACCCCCAGAGCCTCGTAAGCACTCCATGCGAACACGTCAATGTTCCTTTTGAGAAATTCTACCAGCTTTTCCTTCTCCTGAGGAAGAGCATTGTCTAGCCACGGACTGGCTTTCTACTAGCTCCTCGATCCGATCCCCAGACGAATACTTCACTTTCAAATGGAGGGTGGAAGAAACAGCCCCTAGGGCATGGAGCCAAGGCCATGCTACAATGGTTGTGTATGGAGAATAAGCATCCACCACAATAAAATCCACCTCCACCACCTCTGAGCCTACCTGCATGGGTAATCTAATCTGACCATTTGGAATAGCAACCTTTCCATCAAAGCCCACCAGAGGTGAATCATAACTCGTAAAATCTTTTGGTTTTAAATTTAGCCCATTGTACAAATCAGGATACATAATCTCCACCCCACTACCCTGATCCACTAGCACCCTTTTCACATCATACCCCCTATCCTAAGGGTGACCACCAGGGCATCATCATGTGGTTTTATGGTCCCAGTTTTATCGTCGTTCGAGAAGCTCAACGCTGGTAGAATTTCTACCCTAGCCCTCTTCGGCTTATGTCCAGAATCCTCGGCAGGCAGCCGAGCCATAGACATCACCCTGGATGGATGAGGACCAGTCCTTCCTGGAGCAGCGAGGATGACATTGATTGTGCCCAAAGGGGCTCTCGATGAAGCATCCCTTTGAGATTCTGATCTTGCCTGGCCCCCTTGACTAGTGGGATGATACATAGATTGCTACAACCTTCCCTCTCGGACCAGCTGATCCAAATGATTCCACAAAGTTCTGTAATCCTCTGTGGTGTGCCCTCGGTCTTAGTGGTATTGGCAGTGAAGGTTTTGATTGCACTTCGTTGGGTCGCCACCCATCTTATTTGGCCATTTAAAGAATGACTCGTTCTTGATTTTCTTTAAAATTTGATGTACTGATTTTCGGAACACCGCATTAACCATTTGAGTATTGGTGGACCCTGATTGCCCAACATAGTCTTTCTGGGGCCGATTATTATTGTATCAGTCTGACTTGAAATCCCTCCTCTCCTGAGGGATAACCTTAGCCTTCCCTTCCCTTTCCCCTTCCCTGCTGTTGGTCTTCCTCGACCCTCTTATACTTATCAATCCGGTTCATGAGCTGGCGTACAGTGATAGCGGGTTTCCCAGTCAAAGACTTCCTCAAACCATGCTCAGCAGGTAGGCATACCTTGAAAGTTCTGATGGCCACATCGTCAAAGTCACAATCTATCTTATTGAACATTTTTCAGTATCTATCCGAGTATGTTTTTAGGGTCTCCCCTTCTCGCATGGTCATAGATAGCAGAGAATCTAAGGGCCGAGGCACCCTACTGCATGTGATAAAGTGAGATGCAAATGCCTGAGTGAGTTCCTTAAAGGAATCAATGGATCTTGCTCCTAAGCCATCAAAGCACCTCATGACCACAGACCTTAAATTGGAGGGGAACACCTTACACATCAAGGCCTCATTCTTAGAGTGCACTGCCATTCTCTGGTTGAAATCGCTTGTATGCTCCATAGGGTCTGTTCAACCATTGTACATGGTAAATGTTGGCTGAATGAACTGTCGAGGAAGTCTTCCTTCCTCAATTCTGCGCATGAAAGGTGACCTGGAAATCTGGTTGAGTGCTTTGCTCATCTTATCATTTTCCAAACCTTTGGAAGATGAGCCCCTGTTCCTGCACTCATGGTGGTTGTCCTCATCATACGAGAGAGACTCATTGGGGGGGGGGGGGGGGGGAGGAGTCCTTGACCTGGGTCTATAACTACCATCCTCCACATCACCAGAAGAGAAGTCAGTATTGGAGGGAGTTCGCCTTCGCCGTTCGTGGCGTAACTTCCTTTTCAGGTGGTCGATCTCCAGTTGCATGGCTTTGGTATTCTCTTCATGAGAAAGGTGGCTCCCACCTCGACACTGGCTCCCACTAGTATGGGTGGTATGTACACTAACTTCCCGGTCCCTCTTTCACTCAAGATTAACAAAATGATTTTGATGTTGGGACCCCATAGATTCCTCCAGATTCAGACCTGAACCTACCATAGTTGGACGTTAATTTCACTATAGCACCATAAATTCCCATAGACGGCGCCAATTGTAAAGACGAAATTTGGCTCCTAAGCCCAAAGAATGTATGAACTTAGGCCCAAAAAGCCTAATACAATGAATTTGTAGAGAGTGGGTTGGAAAACTGGGCTTTAATGAGTCAGACAACAAGTAAAGTGAATCTAGATGACAAGAAAATGAAGATAGACTAGTTCAATCTAAAGAAGGTCGTCCTCAGCACAATTCGAGAAGATCAGTTCTTATATATTTCTTCTCAAGTTTGATCACAAGTTTAATTTTTGATTGCTACAGTATTTTCCTCTCAATTTCTCGATCCCCTACCTTCATTGCCTTCTTCCTATTTTATACTATCCCTTTGCCTTCATCTCTGCCCTCCATGTGTAGATTAGATTGTTGGTGTTGATTCCTGTCACATCAACACATTCCTGAAGTCTCTAAAGAGTAGCTGTAAGGATGAAAATTATTGTTCAGGTATCACTTCCTTATTAATGTGGCCAGAGAGTTAGCTGTAGAGTATTCAATGCGGTGGTAGCAGCTTTTCCTCAGATATTTTCCACCTCCTAGTTGTCCTGTATGTTCATAACGTATATCGTTATCACTAGAATTTCCCGGAAGGTCACCCTGGATGATAGGACACTCTTTCTGGCCTCTGTTTCGCTTAGCCGAGGAGATACTCCTCCTTGGCTTACCTTCCTCAGCATTCTCAACCATAGCTCGCTCATGGAACCCTAAGTCTTACATACTCATTACTGTTTATCTGTCCTCGGACAAGGCCCAAGGCCCAGCATATGTTCTTGGGCCCTTTATCCCTACATCCTTTATTCTGATTTTTTAGTTGGTATTTTATTTATTTCATGATTCCCATTCTTCTGCTTGAAGTTATTTTCATTTTTTTATTCTCTCTTATATATTTAATTTGAATGTCGTAGATTAGATTTAATAAGAAGGCGCAATAACTTTACCCTCGTTGTCCATCAGCGATTATACTTTTTAATTATTTAACACTATGGAAGTTGCCTTCTAGATTATGCTACCGCTACTTTGATTAGATTTATCACTCAAGCTAATTAAAAAGTCTTAATTCAATGATTGCGTAATTGCTAACCTTTGAACATTTAGTGAAAATAAGGGAATAGTGATTGGAAAATGTAGCACCCCCAAATTGAGATGAATAAAAAATTATAACACTAAACTTAAAAAAAAACCCTTATCACATGCACAAAATGCTTGTGATGAGACTAGTATAAATAATGTAACTTGTTCATATGTGCACCTAATTCCAAACCCAAAAAATTAAAAATTAAAAAAATAAGGAAAAAAAAGAAGAAGCTTTGAGAACCAAAAACAAATATAAACATTGAGATGGAAAAATGATTAATCAATGAATATGACAATTCAAGAAAAATTTAACTTTGAGAAGATGCAAAAATCAAACAATTTGAAACACGTTTAATTTGAATTTATCAGAAACACTCAACATTATACGCTCACCAAAAATACATACCAAAAAAAAAAAACATGATTTTCAAAACATTATATGTTCTCGATTCTCTTCGTTATATACTTATATCAACATACAAACATATATACATATTTAGCCTATTTTTGAATCTAAAAGTTTAAGCATTTTGTAGTCATAAAAATCAAAATCATTAATAAGATTGATCCCCCCCCCCCCCCCCCCCCTCCCAAAAAAAAAAAAAAATCAAAATTAATTCCAAAGAAAAAAAATTAGGAACAAGGGTGAAAACCCTTGACCCAGTTGATATTATTGATAGCATTGAGAATCTCAAGGTACTAGTGGTCCGTGGATAAGTTGACAACACTACTCATCAGTATCACTTGAGTTTAGGTATTTATTGCACCAATTAAGTAGGTAATTACTTATTAATCTCTTTCACTCTACCATTCCTTTTAACAATTGTTTAATTAAATAACAAAATGTATTGTTTTGATGTTGGGGAAGACAAAAGCTTATGGTGAACGGTTGTTCCCATGATAATTAGATTGAAAGTGGGTTTCCAAGATGACATGGATCTATGTGAACAAGTCTAGGGAGTAGGGAGAGCCTTCTCCGAGTGTTACAATTTCCTTTAGAAACCAATTGGGAAGGTAAATACCCTGTCTCCTTTATTAGAATAAATGTTTTGTTTAGATGTTGAGGAAGTAGAGAATTTAAAAAATTACTTTCTATTTGCTGTTTTGTTTATAAAACCAGTATTAATTTGTTTGATTAATGAGAAGTGTACTTAAGCATGCGTTTGGATTGAAATGAAAGGTTAAAATTATTTTATTATTCAGTTTATTTTTGCTACTATTTATGGGCCTCACTGCACTTTTTGATACTATTCATGGACCTCACTGTATTATTTCAACTAATTTTTACATTTATCTACAATACTTTCAACAATAAGTTTCAGTTTCAGTAAAATAAGCGGTATCCAAACAGAGGCCGATGAAAAGAAAATTTTAAGATTTTATGAATTTTAGGACAACATGTTTCTTTAATTCTTGATTAGGAACTTTAATTACTATTTTTTAAATAAATATATTAAATTATTTTTATTACATCACAAAGAATATTTTATGAGAATAAAAATTGAAATTGTTTCATAGTTTAATTGAATTCCTTAAATAAACTTTCTTTAATTTAACGATAGGGTCATGTTAACAGGTGCTTTTAGGGTAATTGTTAATAACCATATTAGGAAAGTTTTAACATCATTTTCATGGGAAATATTAGCAGTCAATATAATTAATTGTTTTATCATTTTCCCATAAAATGTTTCCAAAAATAGTTACTAAACCAATGCTCTTAAGATGTTCGTTAACATTTCCCTTAATGATATTATCAACAAGCTTTGTCTTATATTAGTTTTCTACTTAACTTTGTAGAGGTTTAATGCGTAATTGATTAGGCTCTATTTCATTTGTTAGTAGGTGTGAATGTTGGGGGCTGCTTACAAAAGTTCAATACTGACAAAAATGTGGCTATAGACCAAATGAACCTATAGTCACGTTTTTAGGAGCTAAAGCCGTGTTTTAAAAATGCGGCTATAGCCTTCATTTTTTGTAGTGAGTTATTGATGTTGTGAAAGACCGTGACCTCGATCATCTTTTTACAATTTTATTGGGCTAAACCAATGTGATTGGGTGAGATTGAGTTAATGCTTCTCAAGGTGGTGATTTAACTTATTATAATTTTCCTTCTAGATTGATGGTTTACATGGAGTCGATACTTATTTTATTTAAATTGCAAAAAAGAAAAAGGAAATTCAAAGGGAATAAAACATAATTTTATTGAATAATTGAATTTTAAATCAAGTAGAAAATTACAAGGCCTTGATCCTAAATACAATCTAAGAATTATGTAGCTTCGGTCTTAGTTACATTCTAAAAAATGCACAATTGCATAAATAAAACCTTATTCTATGAACTTTTGATCTAAGTTTGGAGGCTAAGTTATAAAAAAAGAAGGTGTTTAGGCGCCCACCTTGCCCAATAAAATCGGTCTTTTAGAGTATGGTGACCAATTGACATGTCACATCATTCAATCAAACAATATGTTGTAAACACATAAAGCATATCATTAATTTGAAAGTACGGATGAAATAGAAATATGAAATTATGATCATGAATTGAAAGGAAGAATATATATGAACATGTGATTGCATGCATTGATTGACAATTGTCAATCCATCATAATGCGTTTGATAAGGATTATGGATCTAACATATGAACGTGACAATGTAATTAAAGAACACGTTATTGCATGCATGAGAATTTTAGAATATGGAAAGAACAAACATGATTTTTTCATGGATTTTTTAACAAACTAAGATCTAAACTCTCCTATAAACAATGAAGGATATTCATGCATGATAACACCTAAATCATAACTATTGTCCACGCCAGATATTGGATGGTCTACCCCCTTAACCGATTCGTTACTGGGAGTGGGAGTTTGTTTGGCTAGACACGTCGTGAAAATGTGTGTGATGAGTGGACACTTGAGTGTAGATGAGTTTTAGTGAGTCCATTTTTATCTTTACATTTTATTAGAGTCGCCACTAACCATTGGTTTTTAAGCTGTGATTAGTTACCTATGTCTAATCCATTTTTATACCTAATTAACTAAGGATTTCCCTCAAGTTTCCTAAGTTAAGGGGTAACACAGATGTCTTGAACCAAAGACATGAACTCGAAAGTTTGATTATGTGAGAGGAAGGTGTTAGGCGCCCCACACACCCATTTTAAAATAGTACCATGTTTTGATTAATCCTTAATTTTAATTCTTTGCAAAATAACCCTTATATTTGATTTTTTGAAAAGGGTGTGAATTTATACTACCAAATTCATTTAAATATATATGTAGCATGTGAGAATATATATACAATAGCGTATGAGGTAAAATGTATAATAAAAATCTAAGTAACAACATGTGATATGGAAAGCACTAGCAGTGAGAATGCATGGCATGAAATAAAATTTTAAGTACAAAGGCATTTTTCAATTGAAGCATATGTACTACAAAATCTAAAAAGGTTCTAAGAAACTCACCTCCACCATTTAGGGGGGGTGGAGAATGTACGCTTGATTGCCTCAAGTACCCACTGACTTAATCAATTTAAGTTGGAGAAAACATTTTGAAATTGATTTTTGGAAAGACTTTGAAAAAAGCTTTTGTAAGGACACATTTTGTAATGGACCCTAGACAATAAAATTTGTAGAGCGTGGGTAGAAAGGCTAGGCACTAACAAAGCAATGAATGGGTGATATTAAAATTCCTAGGAATTTTAACAAAGGCAAAGAGTTTTTGAGGGTCTTCGTAATGATTTTGATTCAGTATCGGTGAGGATCTTAGTTAAGTGTTTATGAGGATTTTCTTGTCTTCGGCTCAGTCCGAGGACTCTGTTCCTTCAAACTGGCAAAAAATCAGGGTTTCTTGCCCTCTCCCTCATTGTTGGGAATACTCTTGGTTATATAGCCTCGTTTTAGCTAATCTTAGACGTCCATTTGTCGGTTATCTGAACTCTGTGCATAAGAGTCTGTCCCATCATCTGCTTTGGCAGGTTTTATGTCAGTTCTCAGCCGTCTTAGCAGACTCTAAAAGTTGAAGTGACTGAGGTATCTGGGTTTGCTAGTCACTTCATCATTAAAGCGCCAAAATGTTGGTGGAATACATTTTAATGGGTGAGGGATATTTTCCCCTCATTAACGTCGGTTCGCCGAGGAGATGGGCGTCCTCGGCGAGGCCCTTTGAGGGTCTGGGCCTTTCCTTTCTATCATCAGCCTTTGTATTCTCCTCGGCGCGGGCCTTGGGCCGGCTATGGAGTGGGCTTTGGATGTTAACATTTAGGGCCCCACAATAGCCCCTCAGAATTCTGCTGCTTGTCCCCTCGGGCGGGGAGGAGGATTTTGACTTTTTCGGCGTACTTTCGCGCCCTGTTGAGTGTTACCTCTCTGTTAGTGTTATCGTTATTTCAGCGGCTTTTGTAATTTTTCTTTTGGCACTCAGTTTCTTGTGATTTTCGTCGCTAGTAGGGCTCGTTACTTAGCATCAAAGGGGTGGGCGTAGCCATAGATTTGGGTCCGTGGTCAATACAAAGACCCTGGTTCCGCCCTGCGCTTATATTGCCCTATAGTGACTAGTTTTCGTATAGGTTTGGGTCCGAAGACCATACAAGACCTTAACTTTTCTAGCACTTAATTTTCTCATCTGAAGCCGCTGGTCTCCCCAGAGGCTGGTTTCCGAGGACCATGCAATGCCTTGGTTCTGTCCAGTACCTAGTTTTCTTATTTTAAGTTGTTAGTTTCCCCCGAGGCTGGTGTCCGAGGACCATACAATACCTAAGTTCTGTCTAACACTTAATTTTCTCATCTGAAGTAGCTGGTTTCCCCAGAGGCTGGTGTCCGAGGACCATGCAATGCCTTGGTTCTGTCCAGTACCTAGTTTTCTTATTTTAAGTTGTTAGTTTCCCCAGAGGCTTGATTCCGAAGACCATGCAATGCCTAGGTTTTGTCTAATACTTAATTTTCTCATCTGAAGTAGCTGGTTTCCCTAGAGGCTAGTGTCCGAGGACCATGCAATGCCTTGGTTCTGTCCAGTACCTAGTTTTCTTATTTTAAGTTATTAGTTTCCCCAAAGGCTGGTGTCCGAGGACCATACAATGCCTAGGTTCTGTCTAACACTTAATTTTCTCATCTGAAGTAGCTGGTTTCCCCAGAGGCTGGTGTCCGAGGACCATGCAATGCCTTGGTTCTGTCCAGTACCTAGTTTTCTTATTTTAAGTTGTTAGTTTCCCCAGAGGCTTGAGTCCGAAGACCATGCAATGCCTAGGTTTTGTCTAACACTTAATTTTCTCATCTGAAGTAGCTGGTTTCCCCAGAGGCTAGTGTCCGAGGACCATGCAATGCCTTAGTTCTGTCCAGTACCTAGTTTTCTTATTTTAAGTTATTAGTTTCCCCAAAGGCTGGTGTCCGAGGACCATACAATGCCTAGGTTCTGTCTAACACTTAATTTTCTCATCTGAAGTAACTGGTTTCCCCAGAGGCTGGTGTCCAAGGACCATGCAATGCCTTGGTTCTGTCTAGTACCTAGTTTTCTTATTTTAAGTTGTTAGTTTCCCCAGAGGCTTGAGTTCGAAGACCATGCAATGCCTAAGTTCTATTTAACACTTAATTTTCTCATCTGAAGTAGCTGGTTTCCCTAGAGGCTGGTGTCCGAGGACCATGCAATGCCTTGGTTCTGTTCAGTACCTAGTTTTCTTATTTTAAGTTGTTAGTTTCCCTAGAGGCTGGTGTTCGAGGACCATACAATGCCTAGGTTCTGTCTAACACTTAATTTTCTCATCTGAAGTAGCTGGTTTCCCCAGAGGCTGGTGTCCGAGGACCATGCAATGCTTTGGTTCTGTCCAGTACCTAGTTTTCTTATTTTAAGTTGTTAGTTTCCCCAGAGGCTGGTGTCCGAGGACCATACAATGCCTAGGTTCTGTCTAACACTTAATTTTCTCATCTGAAGTAGCTGGTTTCCCTAGAGGCTGGTGTCCGAGGACCATGCAATGCCTTGGTTCTGTCCAGTACCTAGTTTTCTTATTTTAAGTTGTTAGTTTCCCCAGAGGTTGGCGTCCGAGGACCATACAATGCCTAGGTTCTGTCTAACACTTAATTCACAGTCTGAAGTAGTTGGTTTCCCCAGAGGCTTGAGTCCGAGGACCATGCAATGCCTTGGTTCTGTCCAGTACCCAGTTCTTTGATTTTTTAAGTGGTTAGTTTCCCCAGAGGCTTGAGTCCGAAGACCATGCAATGCCTAGGTTCTGTCTAACACTTCATTCACAGTCCGAAGTAGCTGGTTTCCCCAGAGGCTTGAGTCCGAGGACCATGCAATGCCTTGATTCTGTCTAGTACCCAGTTCTTTGATTTTTTAAGTGGTTAGTTTCCCCAGAGGCTTGAGTCTGAAGACCATGCAATGCCTAGGTTCTGTCTAACACTTCATTCACAGTCCGAAGTAGCTGGTTTCCCCAGAGGCTTGAGTCCGAGGACCATGCAATGCCTTGGTTCTGTCTAGTACCCAGTTCTTTGATTTTTTAAGTGGTTAGTTTCCCCAGAGGCTTGAGTCCGAAGACCATGCAATGCCTAGGTTCTGTCTAACACTTCATTCACAGTCCGAAGTAGCTGGTTTCCCCAGAGGCTTGAGTCCGAGGACCATGCAATGCCTTGGTTCTGTCTAGTACCCAGTTCTTTGATTTTTTAAGTGGTTAGTTTCTCCAGAGGCTTGAGTCCGAAGACCATGCAATGTCTAGGTTCTGTCTAACTCTTCATTCACAGTCCGAAGTAGTTGGTTTCCCCAGAGGCTTGAGTCCGAGGACCATGCAATGCCTTGGTTCTGTCCAGTACCCAGTTCTTTGATTTTTTACTATCTTATCTATTTATCCGTAGCCATTTAATTTTACATTGCTACAATCTATAATAAACATTAAATGAATACGCCTTTCGAGCAAAATAATCACAAACGCATGCTGGAGTTGGAGCACGAGAAGACCTTACCCTGTTTTGCCTCTTCGTTTGACGCGACTGTTCTGATTACGAGGCGTCTCTTGGTTTGTTCGAGTAACGTGTTTTGACACTTCGGTGCCCCCTTGTTAATGAGGTGCCTCCTCATTAATGTCATTCGTGGATTTGAGAGGATCTAACGGTGTGTAAGCCCCTTGGAATTTGGGCGGAATTATTGTCTCCGGAAATCTCTCCCCAGGATTTAATGCAGATTGGCTCTCACCAATATCTTATCCTCTATAAAAAGCGCTTTTGGTGCGACCTTTCCTTCACATTAGAAACACATTCGTCTTAAACTTTTTCCCAAAAGCGTTGCCCATAGAATCTGCAGGGTATAATAGTTTGAGCCCCTTCAAATGAGTTGGCCCGTGGAAAGGGCGGTTCCGAGGATGCACAGCCCCTATCAAGAGCCGAAGATGGCACTCCGACCTGGGACGCCATGTTGGGATTGGGGTAGGAGAAGGCCGGAGATTCTCCTTCTTTTCAACCTAATTAGGGGTGGAAACTTCCTTACCGTTTGGAGGAGGATTCAGAAAGAACGTAACCTCCTTCCCTTGGATATGGGCCGCTGACCCTCCAAGCCGGCAACGATGGGGGTGGGAGGGAAATCAGGCGGAATCTCGAAGTGAAGCCGTCCTGTGCAGCGGCCTCTTCCGCCTCCCATTTTGCCTTCTTTTTTCTTTTTCCCTTTTATCTCTTCTATTTTTGCTCCTCAACGAGCCTTCTTTTCTATCTTTTGTTCCTCTACCAGCTTTCTTTTCTATCTTTTGTTCCTCTGCCAGCTTTGCTAAATGTTTGTCTTTGTAGTTAGCTCTAGAACAAGCCCCACGGGCATCACTTGTAAGAGATGTAACTTTTTCTTCATATATTAATAAAGAAGTAGACTGGTTTTGTCTCTTTTTTACTTTTCGCACACTCTTGTTTCTTGTGATTGTAAACTTCTGAATGAATGTTGTTGCTGTAAACTGTATTGTTCTGGTGCATTTTTTTTTTAAAAGGTGTTGCTCTTGATTTTTTACACCAAACGTCGCACTTGCTAGCACACAAGTCTTTCCCACAGACGACGCCAATTGTAAGGACACATTTTGTAATGGACCTTAGACAATAAAATTTGTAGAGCGTGGGTAGAAAGGCTAGGCACTAACAAAGCAATGAATGGGTGATATTAAAATTCCTAGGAATTTTAACAAAGGCAAAGAGTTTTTGAGGGTCTTCGTAATGATTTTGATTCAGTATCGGTGAGGATCTTAGTTAAGTGTTTATGAGGATTTCCTCGTCTTCGGCTCAGTCCGAAGACTCTGTTCCTTCAAACTAGCAAAAAATCAGGGTTTCTTGCCCTCTCCCTCATTGTTGGGAATACTCTTGGTTATATAGCCTCGTTTTAGCTAATCTTAGCCGTCCATTTGTCGGTTATCTGAACTCTGTGCATAAGAGTCTGTCCCATCATCTGCTTTGGTAGGTTTTATGTCAGTTCTCAGCCGTCTTAGCAGACTCTAAAAGTTGAAGTGACTGAGGCATCTGGGTTTGCTAGTCACTTCATCATTAAAGCGGCCAAAATGTTGGTGGAATACATTTTAATGGGTGAGGGATATTTTCCCCTCATTAACGTCGGTTCGCCGACGAGATGGGCGTCCTCGGCGAGGCCCTTTGAGGGTCTGGGCCTTTCCTTTCTATCCTCAACCTCTGTATTCTCTTCAGCGTGGGCCTTGGGCCGGCTATGGAGTGGGCCTTGGATGTTAACATTTAGGGCCCCACAGCTTTTATTATTATTATTATAAAAAAGGATTTTTTTTTTGGAAAAAGGAATATTCCCCTTTGATATATATATTTTTATATATATATATATATATAATTTTTTTTTTTTTTGAAAAGCTGTCTGCAAAATCTAATGATATTTTGTAGAAAATGAGATTTTATGAAAATGGTGAAACTTCTCATGAGTTTTTGAGAAAATGGATTTTTATAGAAAAAGGGTTCAATCTCTTGAATTTTTCAAGAGAAGGGAATTTTTATGGAAAATGGTGCAAACTCTTTAATTTTTAAAGAAAATGGATTTTTGTGAAAAGGGATGCAATCTCTCTATTTTTTCAAGAAAAGGGAATTTTGTGAAAAAGGTTGCAACCACTTTGATTTCCAAGAAAATGGATTTTAGTGAAAAATGATGCAACTACTTTAATTTTTCAAGAAACAGAATTTTATATAAAAGGGTGCAACCTCTTTGATTTTAAGAAAAATGATTTTTTTGAAAATGGGATGCAACCGCTTTGATTTTAAAGAAAAATGAAATTTTTAATGAAAAAATGGTGCAACCTCTTTAATTTTCAAGAGAATGTATTTTTGTGAAAAATGGGTGCAACCTCTTTGATTTTTAAGAAAAGTTATTTTTATGAAAAAGGGTGAAACCTATTCAATTTTTCAAGAGAAGAGGATTTTTATGAAAAAGGGTGCAACTTTAATTTTTCAAGAGAATGAAATTTTTATGAAAATAGGGTAAGAAAAGGGAATTTTAGGAAAAATGGGGTTCATAGATGTAAAATCCCATGTTTTGGAAAAGAGATTCCATAGAAAACTTCTTTCAAAAAACACATTCGTTGTAGAAAATAATTGGTGAGAAAACCCTTTTTGAAATCAAGTTTCAAAGCTATTTAAAACCAATTTTAACAAATTAATTCTGTAGAAAAGTTCACTAAAGAGAGAATGAGGTCAAACATTTATTGTGGTGTATTTGGATTTGCAATAGAAGCTAGAAAGACACCATGCAAAAATCCTTACACAAAAGGGAAAGCAATAACCACATAATAAACGATAATGAATGGAAATTAGTTTGGCTAGCTTAAGGCTACAACTTCTACTAATAAAATAATTAACATGATTATATATTTTGAAAATCTAATCATTATATTACATTGGCTTTATGTTCTTAACACACCTATCAAATTTTAGTCAATAAGATATTATTTACTATACAAATCATAAATTTATTTTTTTTATATATAATTTTAGATTACAAAAACTTGAAATTTAAACGTTTGATTGATAACATAGCTATTGATTTCTGATTTTCTAGAAATTTTGCAAGTATGACGGATATAAGAAAAAAAATGTAATCCAATAGTAGATTTATCAAAATTCTCATCTAATTAAAAAAATATTGAATGAAGTTGTAGTATTAAACTATAATCAAGTTTGTTGCAAAACTTTGTCCAGTGACAATATTTAAAGAGGGGAAAAAAACAAGAATAGAGCAATATAACAATAAACTGAAAATCAAAGCATATTAACATGTATTAATAATCTCCAACAAAATAAACATGTAGTCTATTGATTTATTTAAACAAAGTAACATTCCAACAATAATTTAAACATTCGAGTAACAGTTGGAATTATTAATCCAAGCAAGGCAAATTTCTCATCATGATGTTCTTACCCAAGCATAAGAGAAATGGAAAAAGAGAAGGAAAATGGATCCATAGACATGTAATATCCATAAGCGTAAGAACATGTATTATCCATACTCATTTTGAATCCAAGATAAAACAAGTAAACAAAATTGTTGGGTCCCAAATAATATTATCAACAATATTAGCAATTTAAAATAACAATTTCACATAAGAATGCAAAATTTAAATGGAAAACCCTTTCTCTTTGAAGGGAAAAACTACGGGACAAATTTCAAATAATTTCACTATTATTAAATTAATTACAATAATTCTTGTGTACGTCTCATGGTTAAAGAAAAATTTCTCTTGTTTTTCTTTACTCTCACACACACAAATTATCTTTCTCAAAGGTGACAATACTTTGCTCTCTCATTTCTATTTTATTCTCCACGCACAGCTCTCTCTTAGCTGTCTTCTTTTCTTTAAGCGGCTCACTCTTGACTGCTCTCTCTCTTTTTTCTTGTGCGGCTTCCTCTTTCTTTGTTCTTGCACATACTCTCTGTCTCTTCTCGAATGCGGCAATATCTTACTCCCTCCTTCCTCTTGCCTTCCTCTCAAGCGAAATCCCTTTTCTTTTTCTTGGTTTCACACTTTATTTTCTCTCTCTTCATAGGGAGGACCCTTGGGCTAAAGCCAAAGCCAAAGCCATCAAATTCTTTGTAATATTGTCTATTTATAAGACTCTTTTGCTATTTCCTTTTGGATTAGGAATACATTACTACTTTAACAAGGAATCTATCCTCTCTTGAATTAGGAATACATTATCTCTTTAACAAGGAATAGGCTTTCTTCCATATCAAGGAATAGTCTTTCCTTCTACAACTAAGAAATCTAAATTAATTTTTCCTTCTTTAACTACGAAACCTAATTGACTTTCCAAGTTACAATTGAAATTTGAGACAATTTCCCAACAAAAATAAGAGCATGTAGACCCATATTTCACAATTTATATACATGTAATTCCATAAATAAAACTCATTATAAAGATGTAAATACAATACATTCATAAAAGTGACATACAAAGCATGTCCATATCAAGGAAATTCAAGTACATTACATTTTCATCCCAACCATAGAGCATGGAAACAAAAGGAAAAGGGGTAGAAAATACTAGAAAATCACATTTAAAGCACTTTAATTTTGGGAGGTGGGAGGAGATTCTAGAAAGCTTGAGAGTCTATGGAATTTTGGAGCTTGGAGAGATTATTTGGTGATGAATGCAGAAGAGGGAATGGTCAAATTTATAGGAAAAGACCCCTACCCTTGGGCCCATATTTAGTGTGGTGTCAAGAATTATGCCAATACTTAATATGGTGTCAAGAATTTGCCCACACTAAGTATGATGTCAAGAATTTCCCAATTACTTAGCTTTTCTACTCCAAAATTTTTTCCAACTTCGTAGACCAACTTTGCACCTTTTGCACCTTCTATTGGAGGCCGCAATGGACTCCGTTTTTTTTACTTTCTTTATATTTCCAAAAAGCCCTCGTAGCATAATTTCCTATGGTTCCGACCTTGAGTCATTTGGAGCTCTGTACAGAAAGTTTTGGGTTGTTGAAGTGGGTTGGGTCATAGGTGACTAGGGCGTTCCAGCTTCTAAGTTGGTTTTTGTCAAACTTGTAAGCGCGATATCTTCCAATCAAGGTAAGCTCTTACAATGTCATTTTTTCCAGGATGTAGATAAAGATCACTACTTTGAAAAGCTACCAACTTTCTAGTTCCGATCTTCACGAGTTGCAAGGAAATTATTCGCAAAGAGGGAACCCAACACTAGTTTTTATGGGTTTTGCACAATTTATCCTATTTCTGTGGTGTTTCCTGACTCTCCTGAACTCCGTTTCACTCAAACTTAGGTGTCATTGGAAAGATCATAACACCTACTTTCTAAGTCTATCCACTTTTTTGGTCCAATTTTTTATATTGGACTAGTAAAATGCCTTGGAAAGTAGTGTAACAAAAAAAAAAAAAAAAAAAAAAACTAGCTTTTATTAAAAAGTTCACTTCTTTGTTTTTGCAAATTGACTTTGTCCTAAGTGGAATTTTTGTAATTCAACCATAGTAATTTAAATTCAATCTTTTCAACAAATCCTCGTTTGAAAATCCTCATTTGGGCCAATTGGGGATCGTTTGATTAAAATCGAATCAAATTGGGTTAAGATCAAGCTTATGGACATGTAATAGAAAAATGGCCAAGTGTTTTGCACTTTTTTACCATTTTCAAGATATCTTGCTCGTTTTAAATCTGATTTGAGCTCATGAATGGTTATTTTAATGGGAAATCAAACATCCATGTTATGAGCTCAAATTTATTCTAATTGGATGGTCGGATTTTGGTCAAATCAAAATCAAGTACAAACTGATGGTCGGATTTTGATCAAATCAAAATCAAGTCTAAACTGACCGTGGTCAAACTTGTGAAAATACGATCGTGTCTGTAGGTATATTTTTAATAAGATATGTTGCAAAACACTAGTCAAATAGTTTTCGAAACCTAAGAAAAAAAAAATCCGATGAAAAGTCTGAAAGTTCAAAGTTGCCATCACCATTACAGGTTATTAACTTATTCACATCATATTCATGTTATGAAATTTGATGTATATTTTTGGCAATGTGCCATATACTTTCCCTTATTGGAAAGTCATTTGTTAAGGGTTTCCAAGTAAAGCCTGGACTCCACCTCAATCCAAGATAGATGATTGTCCCCATGCATGAAAAAGAATCACATGGTTTGTTTGTTGAAATTCCATAAACCTTTCTTGGATTATGTGGTGTTCTCGTCGGTGGAGACCCTCTTCCTTTGCCTCACAGTTGCATCTCGAGAATTTTACATTGGGTAATTTCGGCTCCCCTAGGCCTGGCAGTCAAATTATATTTCGAATTTAGCAAACCTCATGGGTAAAGAGATGCCTGCTTGCTTTAAAAATATATGAGACAGGAAAGTATTTCGCTGATGATGATTCACAAGGTTGGAGTCAGAAGAGCAATTTAGGTGCACTGGGATTCCCGTGGAAATAGTACTGTTTTTCACTGTTTGTGCTTTCAGAACATTTGAATTTTGAAAGTACAATTCATGCTACAGAGCTCAAAATTCATGGCTACACCAAAGGAAAAAAAAGGTCGGTGTTGAAGAGAAATAACTAATCATATATATGAGTAGGTAAACTGTAAGACTATAATGTAATTTTTTGAAATTACTTGGTAATGAGAAAATAGGATATTGAATACTTTGATTCTCACACATCCATGCTATTTCGGATATATATTTTTATATTCACTTTTATATTTTAAAATGTAGACATCTATAAATTAATTGTAAATATGTATGTGAAATAGTAGATGTGAGGAGTCTTACTAAAAAACACTTACAATATGACTCTTTCTTTACTTGTCAAACTCTATTTCTCTCCGACCTTAGTCTCTTAATGCTTTTCACGCGAGTACCTAGCTTCAATAGAGCTCTTTTAATCAATTAATAAATTTATTGTAAACAAATTAACTGTGTCAAATTTGAACCCACTACAATAGATGTAAACTTGTATGAGAAAATATTTAGACATAAGAATATATATATATATATATATATGCAATGCTATTTAGAATAGTGAATTGGTTTCATTTCCTCCAGAGCTCAACGTTAACATAGGGTTGATATAATAATATAATCTAATCATGCTCAAATCTCGTATAGAAAGAAGCTATGCTCCTTTTAGTACCGGAGGTGATACTGGCTAAGCAAATTGAGAGACAGTTGGATACATAGAGTAAACAAATCCAAGACCAACATGAAAAAAGTGACTAGAAATTAGAAAATGGATGTTAAGCTTAAGCGAGTTCGTTTTTAAGACATAGATCTAAGAGATAGATAGTTGTTTCCGATGAACTTTAATTAATTTATTTATGTTGTAATAAAATGTCAGAGACTTATTAATTGGACTCATATTTGAGACACGTGTTTGTCGCATACGGTTCTATAAGCCGTCATCAACATTTCGTCATCTGACACCTGGCATACCATACCCTACTTGCTGTTTGTTGAAATTGAAAATGGAATGGACCCATGTGGTGGACAACTTCACGTGGTATTAATAGCAACCCCCCATGCAGAGAGAGTGTAGGCCAAGCCATAGATTTGAGGGATTTCGATTCTTCACATATAGTTATTTTTTAATCAATTGAGATAGGAATATATAATCTAAATCGTTTATTATAAAAGAATGATTGAGGGATTAAAAGGACTAATATTTTGGGCTTGTATATATATATATATATTTAGATTTTAGATCTATAAATTTTTTTATGACCTTTAAAAGGAGGAAAATACTAGATCTACAAATTTTTTTATAAATTGTTGTTGTGATTAGTGATTATTAGTAAGTAAAAAAATGATGTAAGTGGTGAATCCAGATGCAAACCAATAAAAATTTGCTACTTCAATAATTTGTAAAAATGTTATAAAAAAGTTTGTAACTGTAGTATTTCTCTTATAATGATCAATAGTATTATTAAGGGGGACAAAATGTAATTTTATTGAACGAAGTTGCTAAAATTAGTACCTAAATATATAGTTATATAGTTATATTCTTTCTTTTTTCTTTTTAAATTGGGGGGGGGGGGGGGGGGCATTGCCCCCCTAGTCCATGAATGGCTCCGTCCATGCTGCTCTAATTATATATATATATATATATGTATGTAAGTCAAAAGACTCAAAACAGAGAGTAAATTCAATTAGATTTCAAATTGAATTTCAATTAGAACAGCCTAATTTCGTGTCATGTGTTCCATCTAAGTATTTTAATTTTTGTGCCAAACGAGTTAATTCAGTGTAGAAAATAAGAAGTTCAATATAAATAAACTATAAAAAAAACTTAATTATATATCTAAAATTAGAAGAAAAAAGAGTTTGAATGATTTTACTCTTATGAGCCATTTTTTTGTAACTAATAATAATACAAATGTATAAGTTATTTATGCAATACTATGAATATATGTGGTCCGTTACTAATTAGATAGAAATATAAATGTGTGTGTGTGGGAGTATGTTAACTACGATTGTTTTTAATAGTACCCATACATATGCGCGGAGTTATAAACTAGCTAGTTATAAGAACTTTAAAGCATATTGATCATATAATATTAACTATCTACTATTTGATTCGGATTCCACAAAGACTAATTAAAGAAGTAATTATTTATGATTTTGTCTTAATATTCAGGTTTGGATTAATTAATTATATAACTTCCCTGTCTAAACATATATGCTAATGGAGGAAGTTACTTATTGAAAGCCTAAACAACATGGACAATATATATTTAGTAAGAAGTTGTTATAATTTGTCTTTTTCTTTTTTCTTTTTTAAATTAAATTAATAACATGGAAAATTTGATTTAGTGTAGGTTGAAACAGGACTGCCCGTCCTGGAACTTTCTTCAAGGATATTTTTTCGCATAGAATTGATAACCTTGACAACCGGGGTTTGTAAATATTTTTGTTAATTCCATGATCCTCGTTTCAGGGGATTGTATAGCTAGTTGCATTGTAAACCTGCCACAAGATCCTATAGATTTCCAAAGTACTTAAAATTCTAATTTGACAGCAAGTACTACATCTCCTTTACTCCTCAGGTTAAAAAGGATTTCCCTGTGCTCATATTTCATGACTTTAAATTAATAGGAAGTTCCAACTTGAGGTGTTAGGTTTCTTTTTAAAAGTACTATTTTATTTTAACATCCATATATATATATATATATATATGGCCCTGGAATTTGTAATCAAGTAATATCCACCACCCCACCCCCCCGCCAGCCCCTTTTTTGAGTTTCGAAGCTGTTTATTAGTTTAGTTTAAAGGTTTAGAGTAAACCTATAGTCTTCTTGATAATTGCAGAGATATGTGAGAGATACACAAAAAATTTTTAGATACTCCCGGAGTACGGAAAAATTGTACTCATTCCTCTCATATTTATGGTGGATACTACCATAAATTTAAAAAGTGAACCCGACTATGAATGTGAAAGAAAAGAGCACTATTTTCTGTATTCCGAGAGTAACTAAGAATTACTTGAGATACACATATCGAATGTTATACTTTCACATAACAATTAATTACATGGTGAGCCTACTATATCTCTTGAGAAAATTATTCACTCGTATAGGTAGACCACGAGAAATTATTATTTACATTGGGTGGACTGCTGATGTGGTCCTCCTTGACCAATGAGATGATGTCATCTATGTAAATGTATATATGAGCTTTCTAATCAGCACAAGTAATAAAAAATAAAAATTACTAGATGATGTCATATTTACATAAACAACAACATATTATTGGTTGGAGATCAGGGAGGACCATGTCAGCAAACCTCCCGGTAGCAGACCTAATAATTTCTTGTAGACCACCCTGTGATCTTCCCTACTACTAAAAAGAAATTATTTCTTATTAATTTCTAAATTTAAGAAGTCCACGTAGTCATGAAACTGAAACCTACAATAATTTACCTAATGTATATTGGTTAGGACCACACGTAAATATTGGTTAGGACCACAATTAATGAATAATTTGATTAATTTCTCATATATCTTTGGCCATGAGTACCTTTGCATATTTAAGGAGAATGGAAACCGAGCAATGATCAACAATCATTTGATGTAGCATGCTCAATAATTAGCAGCCGGTTTGGATGGGGGCATTTCAGGAGAAAATAGAATAGAGGAGGAAGCCTCTTGGAAATCATGTGTTCTTCCTTTTGATCCTTTTTTTTTTTTGGTTCTTTTTTTGTTTTCAACATTTAAATGAAAGGAAAATATCTTTTATCCACTCAACTCCGTCTTAATTTATCTTTGTTTTTCATTTCTATTCCATTAGGGTTTTTTTTTTTTTTTTTAATCAAATCTTAAATCATATGAAAAAAAATGAATAAATAAGAAAATTTTAATTAAATTATAATAACACCTAATAGAATAGAAATGAAGAAGAGGATATGGGATGTCAAAATTGCCCCACCCTACGCAAACTATGTTGTCCTACTTTGTCTCATATTGTCTTTCCTGCCACAGAGGGTTTCAGTTTTGCAGATTAGGATCCCTGGTGCAATTACCCCCTCCACTCACAAATTTTTTTTACCACTTTTACTTATATATATAATTTATTTATTTTTTGCCTACATATCATATTTATAATTCTATTTCCATCTCTTAACTACACTTCTTTACCATCTCTATGTCATCGGTACCATAGCCACCTAATTAAGGAGAGCAAAATGCATGCACCTTGTTCCCCACTATATATATATATATATATTTCTTTTTTCTCTCCCCAAAATGGCAACGAGGCACCCAAAATCTAACTCTAGATTGCCCCTTTACTATCCCTAATAGGTTTCTTTCTTCAATGTATTTAAGTTAGATTAGATAGATAATTTATGCAATTATTTATTATATTCAAAGAATGAGAGAGCTCTTGTATTTATAGATATAAGTACATGATAAGATGTATGACAAATTAACCATTCAAAAATACCTGTAAAAAAAAAATTCAAAAATACACTTGAAATACAAATTTAAATTTTACATTATCTAAGGTTCCCTCTCAAGTTGAAAGATCATAGAAGGAGAGCCTCAACTTGTCATGGAGGTAAAATAAGATGATTAGAGGAAAGATTTTTGGGCATGATATTAGCCATTGTCATTAGACATTCAATTCTTTGTTTGATATTCAAATGTTTGCACACCCATGCAACCGCATGATTGGATATTTACATGCACACACACTTGGATAGTAACATGTTTATAGGTTGTATGTTTATATGTCTACATGCTTGGATATTTGGATGTTTGTTTATATGTTTGGATGTTTACATATTCATATGCTTAGATGTTTATGTGTTCATATGCTTATATGTTTACATGCTTGTATGCTTATGTATTTGCATACTCACATGTTCATATGTTCTATCGCTCTCTTATGATCTTTATTCTGCCTTTGGTTATATGTTGATTCACATGACCTATAAATCAACTATAGGCTTTAGACACAAGTGTGTATTCACGTGAGCTTAATTATTAGATAGATCCCATTTAAGCTAAGATTTAGTAACAACTTATGAAGGTCAACTATGGCTAGGTAAGTTTGGGTGTCTAACATCTTCCCATCTTGTATATTAACTTTGATTTCAGTGGTGTGTGGACCTTCATGTAGTTATTTTTTGGTTTTTGGATCTATAACCAAGTGGCAACTCACTTGTCTATTTCTTAGAGACATTAGAGTACTTTTAGACTCGCACTGGTTTCGAGTCCAAATTACATTTAGGGAGATTGGGTATTGTGTACCTCGCCATCATAAAAAGGAACCAACATGACGTCATATCAAAGCCATTATAAGGTGTACCATATTGGACATTGTTTACCTGAGGAGTTATATCAAGTGAAAAGAGATTGATGGAGGAGAAGGCATTGGAATGGATAAATTTATGGCTTAATTAGTAGTAGACTATACCATGTAGGAAAATTAATGGGTGTAGGTCAAGTAGCAAAGGTTGTGGCAAGATCAAAAAATGTTAAAGTCTTGGAGAGAAAAAAGACTACCAGATGTCGTTAATTTATTAGGCAAGACTTTAGTTTTGTGCAAGAACTAACTGACAGAGAAATCAAGTTGCTTAAGGTTTTGGAGTTACATATGTGAAGGATTCGAGTGTTTGAAGTCGTTGCAAGAGAGGACTATAAGTACTAAATTGGTCTATATTTTGTGTGATGCATTGAGGCCAACAACTAGAGGTATGATCTATTGAATACTAGTTTTAATATACTAAGTTGAACATGCTAGAATAAATGTAGAAGCAGAAGTATAAGATAGAGAATACAAGAAGGTTCAGCTTAACGATCTACGTTTATGGAGGGAACCCTTAAAGGTTACATTTTTATTATATGAGAATGTAGTATAAATTATGTGTTACAATTAACATAACATGGGTATATATAGAAGGCTAAATCCTAAACTAACTATACACTAACTATGGTTAATAGACTTATAGTACAAGTAGGAAATTTAGTTTGCATACAAGGTAAGATTGGACTTGGGTCTATGCTATTGGACTAATATATTTTTAAAATAATCTATTTAGATAGCAAGACAATGATCCTACTAATGAGAAGTTAATCTTAATGATTCCCAGCATCGTGGGCTAGATTAGGATTTTATTCATTATTGGTTGTGATATTAGGAGGGAGACATGGAGTTGAGCCATCAATGAAGTCAACAAGTTTTTGGTCTCCAAGGTAAGGAATAAGTTGAGTTTCCAAATAAAGATAGTTGTTGCTAGTGAGTTTAAGGGAAATGAAATGGGGGGCAATTCTGAGAGGAGGTGGTGATGGATAGGTAAGAGATGAATAAGAAGAATTAACAGTAGAAGAGACAGGTTTCGATACCAGGTTAATTAGAATAGAGAAATAATTTTATGTAATCTCTCATCATAAGAGAATTAGAAACCTCTTATTATTATATTATATATGTAAGATGTACACCAAATCAATAATTCAAAATGCACTTAAAATACCACTAAAGACTCCATTTTTTTCATTTAGCCCAAAAAAAAAAAAAATTATTTTGCATCCTCAAACACTACTTTATTTATTTTATTAACTCATTTTACAACTTACCTTACATCTTAGTTTTTATTTTTACATAAACCCAATAAAATAATATAAATTACCTAATAAAATAATATAAAGAGCTCTTTCCTCCCACTATCTTTTTCTCTTCACACACAACCACTAGATTAAAATTTTTTTTTTCTTTACGACCTATGAATAGTAAGGATGCATATATATGCAACTTTACTATTCATAGGTTGCAAATTTTTTTAAGTATGCAACCCGGATGGAGTGGGTTTTTACTATCTTGAGTTGTAAAATAGCAACTGCAATGCTAGTGCTCTTAAAATACATATTCCAGAGGTGTATAATCTAATAATTTGGAAGTATAAACAAAGGAATTGAGAGAAAGGAACTAGATCATCATTTTCCATTCTGGAAGGATCCTTTATTTTTTATTATTGAAAATTTAACGGATGTCCTAAACACATTAGTTTAACAAACATTTTTAGAATTTTTTTTATGGAAAAAGAAAAAAATAATTAATTGTTTTAACTACTTTTTATATTTTCCATGAAAGTTGTATCAAAACTTTCCTAAATTAAAGTATTAACAATTATGGCACCCCTGTTAACATAACTTTTTTTTTAAGGGTAAGACTTAGGTATAGTACTTAGGTGTTGTTTCTTAAGTTTACCTCTTAAGATTCTACCATGTGGATTTTTGCTTATAAGATATAAGTGTATTTTTTAGTTAAGTAGCCATATGATTGAATCTTAAAAGGAGAACGTAGGAACAATTCCTAAGATAATGTATCTAAGTTTTGTCATTTTTTAAGGGTTCGATTAATATGTGCTCTAGAGCATACATTAACCATCTATTTTGAGAAAAATTTTATGAGAAATTGAAAAAATTGTCCAAATAGTTAATTACTTTTTTTGTTTTTTTCATAAAAAATTTTTTAAAATAAATTACTAATATATGCCCTAAGAGCACACATTAATAAAAACCCTTTTCCTAACCGGAATAAGAATCATTTACAGTTTTACTTAAAAGGTGGGGTTTGTGAGGGTACCGTACGCTCTCACTATTAATTTTCCCATAAAGGATATCATTAATTACCTCCAAGATTCCACGTCCAAATGGTTGTACAGGCTTGTAAGGACGGTGGTCAAAGTAGATTTGTTGGTTTCTGGGGTTGCCTTACAAAATGAAGTCTTGTCCGTGTGGTAGTAGTGAGAGTAGGTGCTTGGTGGTTCGGTCAGTGAGGGACAGCCCCACGGGAACGTGGCCTGTTAACCTATTTGCCCCATAGTTTCATTTTTCCCACCTTGTTTGTTTTGTTTTGTTTTGTTTTGTTTGAGCTTAATTTATATTAAAACCCCATGGTCAGTCAAAATCTAATTACATGCCAATTTTGTGTTTCACCAGACTAGCAAATTAAAAGGGTTTAATTAATGTGGTTTTACAGTTGGCCTATTAGATGGTGCATAGCTGTTGGTGTTGGACCACGATTTCCAATGCATTATACATAATAATGAAACTAGATTAAGAGTTCGAATTGTACATGCAAATATATATATATATATATGATTTAGACCCCTACAGACTGGGTAGTAGATTAATGAAAAACCATTAAGCTGCGTGCTAAAAGGAAAGAACAAAAAAAAGAATTCACATATACGGGTCAAATTTTCTCTGTATGCATGCCATGCATTCCATATTTCACCTAGTAATCAATTTTGCATGAACACTGCAGACCTGGCGCGCATTGGTCCAATTGAGGCTATGAAATATTGTCCAATGTAAAACTAAGGAACGTTAATAATGTTAATTTTTTTTGTTTTGTTTTGTTGATAGGCAATAATGTTAGTTTTAATTGGAAAGGATTTGTGATTTCTATATTATTAGACGGTATTAGAGTAAGAGATTATAGGTTGAGAGAGAGAGAGATAAAAAGAGAGAAGCAAAAGTCAGTTTTTGGAACTTGAACCAGTAACAACTATGAGCCCTGCTCGATCTATTTATAAGTGATTTGCAGCTCAGCTCTCATTTGCTTATGGGATGTGTACAGGTATTAACACTCTAATTTCTATAAGCCCACCCTAAAGCCATCCATCCATCTCTCGAGGTGTGCTTTGACGAGCTCTCTTTCAATACTCAGTAGCCTTAACCAAAATGAAGGTAAGAAAAATATTTTAATTCGGTGATTACAGATATAATGTAATACTATATGCTAGCTGTGATGTAGCTCTATAGTATACGAGGTTATTAGTATTTTTTTATTATATATATAGAAGGTTTAAACTTTTTTATTGCAGATTTTCACTTGGATGCAAAATAAGTTCAGTGGGAGACATGGGATGAAAAAACCAAGCTTCGCAACAGGTAACAGTAACTAAGTTTTCATTTTATGTTTTCTCATACTTTTTTCATCGGGTTTTATCAGCTGAAACGTGATGGTTCTAATTTTAAAAAACTTAGTGGTTTTGATTAGTCAAATGTTCTCAAGTTGTTGGGCGAGTTCTAACACGTTTTCTCAGTCCAAGGTTCTAAAGTGGTAGCACATTTTACTTTCGTTCTGTTTAGGAAATTCAATAATATAGAACTGTTGAATATAATGGTTGTGATTCACTACAAATGTTATATGGTTGATACTAATAGAGAGAAGAGACTTTGTACTAATGCTTCGGCCTTCCTGTTAGACTAAATATTATGAAAAACATTAGGATTGTACTTATGCTTTAGGTTTCTGGTGTTATTGTTTCTTTTATTGTTCGTGTAACCACATCTAATTGAAAATTGTTTTCTGAATCAATAGATCAAATGCTACAAGAGCCTCAAAAAGAAGAACTCAGCGACTATCATCATGGATTGCTAGCAATTGGGACATTTGGGGAACACAATTTGAAAGATGAACAAGTGAGGAGAAATCTTGAAGGGAATTTATCTTCCTCCGAAGATCATATACAAGATCTTACACTTGAAGAATTGGGAAAGCTTCTGAAGGATTTGAACTTGTTATTGCATGAACAGGTTGAGTCAACTTGCTCTAAAGAATCGGAAGCAATTAATCTTCAATTGCTGGATAGAGAGTCAAGCTTGGAAGCTGGTCTAAAAGTAGATATAAACTCATATTTGGATGAGTCAAAGAGCAAAGATAGTCGTCTCCAGCGTAGCACCAGCATAGTTCTGAATAGAGGAAAAGATATTGGTTCGGATAATATTAAGGGTGCCATTGGCAAAAAATCATTGTCTTTTCTTCTTAAGAAAATATTTGTTTGCAGTAGTGGATTCTCACCTGCTCCAAGTTTAAGAGATCAACTCCCAGAATTAAGAATGGAGAAGGTAATGCATAGATCATATTCACACACACACACATATATATATATATAATAGGTCGTTTTATGGAATATGCTTTTGTTTTCTTAATCAACTGAATAATATATACAATATCTTATCCTGAATACAAATCCTCTCTCTAGTCTTAAATGTAAAAAATGGGACAGAAGATTTATATTCATCTTATTTTAATAATTAAGATTAAATAGGTATGATACATTTTAAAAAATAAAAGCGCTCTTTCTTTTAGTGGCTTGTTAGGGTGTGCTAGCTGTAGAATTCTCCACCACTATATAATGTATCAAGTATTAATAATTCAAGGTATTACAAAATTTTACTATATTAATCTTATAAATTGATATATCAACTTTTAAATACTAGACAATATAAATTGATATATCAACTTTTAAATACTAGACAAAAAAGTCAATAAGAGATTTTTTTTAATTATATTTTTTTGTTGTGGTATTAATCACATTCTTTTTTATATTAGTTTGTAAGCTCTTACAATAAAATTGATTGAAAAATGATAAAGTTATTGCTAGTTTTACTATTAAAAGTTTACAAACTAATATGACAATAATTATGGTTAATTAGCATCACTCAATAAAAATAATTAATAAATATCTTAATCACTTTTCTTTTCTTTTTTTGTAATTAGTGACTTAATGGCTTAATAAATATCTTAATCTATCACTCAAATTAATTGATAATAAATGTAATATTTCCATCATGTATTTAGATTGGCATGTGCGATGTGTGTACTTTGAGACCATATGGATGCATTAGACATTAACAATGACATGCGTACTCATATATACATGTACATTTCAGATCATGCTAACCCATCCCATTATAGCTTTGAAGCAATGTTTTTTTTTTTTTAACATATGTTGATTTCTTTGTAAATTTTTTCCTCTTGGCTGGTTAAAGATTTTGAGGGCAATGCTTCACAAGAAGATATATCCCCAAAGTTCTAGTAAAGCACTGTCTATGAAGAAATACATGGAGAATAGACATATGCCAAAGTCAGCCGCCGAGGATGAAGTGAATGATAAGTCCAACAATGGAAGTAAATGGCTCAACACAGATTCTGAATGTGAGTTCTTTTATATGATATAATATTCAACACATAAAGTCTTCTAAAAAAATGAACACAAAAATAATATATATATTAGTTGGAAAATGTTGCGTGCCTCATGGCCAAGAATTCATGCAAGACTCATTTAAACCTTCTCTCTCTGGAGGTATTAATAAAAATTTTGATCGGTCATTTTTTTTCTTTTTATTGTAGATATTGTTCTAGAGATATAGATTTACTCTGCTTTGGTCAGCAGTGAAGACCGAAGAATGATTGGTAAGATTAATTGTTACTATGTATTTTTTATAATTAATTTTTGCTGTTTAATTTTTTTTATTTATAAAAAAACCTTTTTACTTGAAATCATATTCTTAATTATCACTTACTCATGCTAAAGTTATTTGTATATTGTTTACCAAAAAAATAATAATAATAATAAAGCTATTTGTATATAACCTGTCATGCGCGCGCCGTTAAGATGTTTCACCAGTAGGAGCTCATGATCAAGATGTGTCAAATATTGCCGAAGTGATGATTTCAAGAATGACCCAAGTGATCTAAAAGGTTTATATCTACATGTGAATGCAACATTTCTCATCTATGTGGTATTTTGGCAAATTATGCTATCCATGTTTTCTATTGAAAAAGGAATAAAATAAGAAAAAAGACTGAAACCGCTATATGTACTATATATGTTAGGTTTTCAGTTAGCGAATTTCATGACAATGTATTAAATCATGAATCAATAGTGTGGTTCAAGATTGAAGTGCAAAAAAGCAGCTCAAAGAAGACAGTTTGTACAGATTGATTGCTAATCGATCGTCTCTTGATCGATTGAAATCTCCAAACTTGACAGCCTTTTTGATTGCAGCTCCACTGATAGAAAGTGTATTTTCAATCTCTCCAAAACTAAGCTCAACACGTTTGTTTTCTATAAAAGGTTATCTTCTCTTCTCTTATCTGTTTGCTCTCTCTCTCTGATTGAAGCTTCAATAAAAAGAATAGAGATTTGAGCTCTGAACAGCAATCTTATCTCTTGCTACTGCTATTGCTCCACATATGAAGTAGAAGATGATGATGATACACATTCACCCAGCCCCAACAGTAGCACCTTCCGTTCTTGATTTCTCTCTCTTTCTCTTTCTCTCCCTTAATCTATAAACGAGTGACTATGAGTTTGATGAAATGATTTTGAGAAAAAAAAATGGATGATGGATCAATCTAGGTCTGGTCTGATAAAGTGGGGGGATGATTAATGTTTCCTCTAAATTCATTCCATGTCGAAATAGATTTTTTAGTTGAAAAGGTTAGGAGAAGTTACATTTTACCATCTTAAACTATACACTAAATTACACTTTACACCTTAAATTTTTAGAATGCATAGTTAGCATTCTAAACTAAAACTCGTGTTACACTTTGCACACCATCGTTAATTTTGCTCTTATCTTGATCGACATTACGTGAAGAGACCCAATTGTCCCTCTTCCCAATCACTTAAAAACAAATAAGAAATTACACGTTACTATCCTAAATTAGACTCTTAATTACCCTTTGCATCATAAACTTTGGTTTTCCATCCAAGATAACAATAGAATTGATGGTGGGCACAAAGTGTAACACGACTTATAGTTTAAGGTGCTAACTATGCATTTTGAAAGTTTAAGGTGCAAAGTGTAATTTGAGGTATAGTTTAGGGTGGTAAAGTGTAATTACTCCAAAAGGTTGAAATCGATTGAATGGCCAGTTTTGTATAAAATGGTCTAGTATTTAAACCAAGACGAAATAGGACTCTATGTATCAATTTGGGTACAAGAACAAAAAAATCTGGTCATTCTAGCTGCTATAGAACAAATTTTAAAACATTGTTGGAGGCTTTAGGGTTCTAATAAAGATATTTTTTAATCCATATTATACTAATTACTCAATTCTATACTTAATATTCAAATTAAAATTGGATAAAATGATATTTGTTTGTATGACTGGGTTCATGTCAAAATAGGGCGACTTATCTTAAAATGGATGATGAATTGAGTTATTATGGGTTTCAGTTAACTCAACTGGTTAAGTTTATTGTCATCAAATAAGAGATTTGGGGGGTTCAATCCACGCTTACGTCAAAAAATCAATTGGTGTTTTGATATGATAATAAATAATAATCATGAAAAGCAAACACATAAGTTGAAACTCAATCATATCTATAATTAAAAAAAAAAAAAAAAAATAGAATGGTGAATGGATCTTTTTTTTTTTTTTGGTTAAATAGAGTTGTGGGGGAGTAGGCTGAATCTACCCCGAAGACCTTAAACTAAAGAAAGCGCCCCAAAAAGCCCTATCTATGGAACAGGCTCAGCCCATGTGCCAGCATGAGATGACCGAGCCCCTGTCAAGAAGAGATCATTGGGGCTCATTACCGAGATAATTCAAGAAACCCATCTTCTTGAGGAAACACAGCCCAACCAAGAAGTGATTATTTGTTTAGCTAAGAACACACCCTTTTTGCCTACTTGCCCTGGGAAACACATTGAAGAAAACGCAGAGCCTAATGTAATAGCCACTTCTGCATTAATGAACTTTCCTTACCTTATGTCATCTACACTGGCTCGAATAGTAAAAACACCTTCAAAAATCTTTTTTCATAATCAAGAAGTGGCAGTAGAAGATGCTGATGGGACAAGCATTGTCCTAAATCCAGCTAAGAGCAGGACAGCTGGAAGAGGAGGAGAATGACTATAAAAGGAGGAGGAGGATAACAGGAAAGGGGATCCAGAAAAAAAAAAACGTGAGGAAGAACAAGAGAGAGAAAGTGAAAGTATTCCTAACTTGTATCTCCCCTCTAGAGCTTCTATACACACCTTAAGAAATCGATTTTTCATCAATACAAGAGTCCATTACTATTGTCTTCATTTCCAATCATTTGTCTAATCTTCCCATTGTGGAATTTTACCCCTCCTAATAAGAAATTAATTGTGTTGATAAAAAAATCCTAAGCTAGTTCAGTTTGCTATGTGTTTTTGAGTCTTTGACCCCCACAAGAGTCATTTGAATTAATTGCTGTTTAAGCATGTTATAAACATAAAATTGACTCTTTTATTAATTGTGTAAGAGAGAGTTGAATTTTTTGACTTGTTTTGACACACCTATTTATACTAAATATTTTTGTTGCCAATATTAATGCAATTACATTTTTTTGAGAGATAATTACAATATGCTGCTAATTCCGCAGTTCGAACCCTTTCTCCCTAAATCCCCAAGCACTTTATATATGGGGAGGTGCCAATTCAGGTATAAGGCCTTTGACTATTAATGCAATTACATGGTATAGAAGATTTGTAGCAGCAATTTCATTGATATGCCATTTTTTTTTTGAAAGAGTTTCAACCTATAACGTCCACTCTTGATGATAGTTCTTGCAGTATTCAAGTTCAATCAAAGAATGACATGTTAAGAATTGACATGCCATTCTCTGATTGAACTTGAATACTGCAAGACTATTAAAAAATAATAATTCCTTAAATCTTATAATAATATCCATGTCTACCATTGAGTTCTTGACATGCCATTTTCTGATTGAACTTGAATACTGCAAGACTATTAATAAATAATATTTCCTTAAATCTTATAATAATATTCATGTCTACCATTGAGATTTTTTGTTTTGTTTTTTTTTTGTGAGAGAAATCTATCATCGAGTATAAATGAATATCAAGAATCGATTGATTGGTCCACCAACCGTGTTAATTGAATTCAACAACGCTATAAAAACAAAATAATAATAATATGCATCCACAAAACAACCAAAAGTCACCCACCGTAATAGCGAAAAGACAATACCTAAATAGCCAGGACTGGAGTCGACATTTAATTGATAGTCACACGGTGCTTGATATTTGTTGGGGAGATGGAATTTCCCTTTTTATTTTTTTAGTATTATGCTTATAATATTTTTATAATAAATATTAGGTGATAAGTTGTTATTACTTCTAATTTTTTTTTTTTTGAATAGTTACTACTTCTAAATTTAAATTCACCATTGAAATTTTTTTTTTTTTTTTTGGTCTACTTGTAATAATCAATTACAACCTACTTTTTAAAATTTATTGTAAAAATATTGTGGAGACTAAATCAGATCTCATGGTTGTCTTCGCACAAACCTCTATGATCGGGAACTAATCCAATGGTCAACAACTAGTTAGACATAATTATAAAGGAGGATAAGGTTTTTCGTTTCCAAGCAAGATTGTTATAGGGTGAAATTTAATTTCATTCTTGTAGTGTTTTTTTTTTTTTTTTAAATAGTTAAAATATACTCCCTCATTCCCACTTTTTTTTGTCCTGTTTGAAAAGTCAAACTTTTTAAGGGAACATCATTTATTATCTTGTTTACCTTTTAAAAATGTATAAGTTTCCAAAACTACCCTTAAAAAAATTTACCAAAAAATTGAATTACTAAATTAATGGGGGTATAATAGGAACATTAATAAATTAATAACTTTTATTTTTAGAAACAGAACAATATTTTAGGACATCTTAAAATGGAATAGAGGACAAAAAAAATGGGACAAAGGGAGTATATATTAGCTTGTTGCGATCCTGTGCGGGTCGAACCAGGGCCCTCCTACTCCCCAGTGCATTTGATCTTAAAATTTGGACTAAATGAAATTATCATTTTGTCCAAAAATCATTTAAAGATTTCATTTTAGTTCAAATTTTAAGACAAAATGTATTACTTAAAATTGTTTATGACACTAAATTTTGATAAGATGGTCAAAGTTTTATAATTTAATTGGCATACCTTAGGATTTTCAACTTAGCGACTAAGATTAAAATTCCCACTACAATCCACCATAGCTATTAAATTATAACCAACAAAATTGTGATAAAATAAAAAAATAATTATAAAAATTTCGTGTACAAAATGTAAAATCAATTAATCTAGACCGAATGGAAAGATTTAATTTAAGGAAAATGATATTTTTACATGTACTTTCATAATTTTAAATATGTATATATTTTTGTTTTTTAAAAATAAATCGTGCATCAAAATATTAATTTTGAATATTTTACAAAATGGTGAATATAACATGAATATAAAAAATAATATTTCCTTAATTTATGACCAAAAAAATGTAGGAAGCGAACCTTCTCAAAAAAAAAAACTTTAGGAAGTGAAATGTACTAAACTAAAGTTTCGTTTGGATTGCACTGAAAACAGGGGATGTTTACATTTGACGTTTTTTCCTTGGGTTTTGTGCATTGTTCATGGGATCCGCAAGTACGAAATTTAACAAATTTTACTTTAAAACTGGATCTTATAAAACTATGGGAAATGCTAACGAGTGCCCTTAGGGCACTCGTTAATAATCTATTTAAAGAAAATTTTTATAAGAAATGAAAAAAACGTAATTAATACTTTCACAGTTTTTTTCATTTCCTATAAAAATGGTATCAAAACTTTCCTAAAATTGATTATTAATGAGTGCCCTTAGGGCACTCGTTAGCATAACCCTAAAACTATTTACACATTTAAAAATTATTTTTCTATAATATTTTTAGTAATAAATTTTTAATTTTAAATAATGAGCAGTATTTAAATAGACCTTAAAACAAGGCAAGATTTTTATTTTATTTATTTTATGGGAAAATAGTTGGCAAAGATTAAACCGAGTAAATGGTAATTTCGATATTATAATTCTGAATTTACTGTACCCTCTAAAATTATATATTATATATTCCTAAAGGTCAAAGGAGCAAGCTTTATTTATGTTTTAACAGTGTCAGATAGAAAGAGAGTGTGTGCGTTTGGAAAAGGTGAAATCTTTGGGCAAAGGCCGGTGATGAAAGGTCCAAACCTAACTTTTCTCAAGCTCAAGTGTGACAAGACTTTAATCTGAGAGTTTGGTTTGTGTTGAATTTGGGTGTGTGGTTGTGGGTTTTTTGTGGAGGTTCGAGTTTCGTTTCGTGTTTGTGAGTGTGTGAGACTTTTTGAGGGGTTGGTTTTGGGAAGCCAATGCAATTTGAGGAGTCTTTGGAATTGGAAGAGTGTTGGGTATTTGTTCAAGTCATAGAAATAGTGTGAGTGAAGCTCCATGTCGTGGGCTGGCCCTGATGATGTCTTGCTCTCCACCTCTCTTGCTAGCTATCTTGACAGTAATCTATCTTTTTCCTTCTTTTTCTCTGTCTGGGTTTGTGTGAATATGTGTTTGAAGGTTGAATTTGAAGCCAAATGCAAATGGGTTGCTTGGTGATTTGCTACAAACATTTGTTTTGTATGTATTTCTGGAAATTTGATATCTTTATAAAGTTTTTTCCTTTAATTATTATTTATATGGTTGCAGTTTGCTTTATAGAATTCAATGAAATATGTTTATGTATTTAGTTACTGTTAGATTTAGAGATTATTTTTTATTTTTTTTTATAACTAAATTTTGGATATGAGGGGGCTGTGATATGTTTTGTGGTTGATTAAGATATCATTTAACTTTGAATTCCTTTTTCTTTTTCTTTTTCCATTAATGAAAGCCTCGTTTTTGGAGTGTCTGTATAGCAGTTATAGCAATTTTGAGTTTTTGAAGTAGTTCTAAAACCATGAACAATTGTGGTATAGGTCTGACATCTCTATCAGTGTTTTAATTTTGGAAAAAGTGTCCCCCCTCCCCTTCTCCCCTTTGTGTGTGTATAGGCAAGCGACGAATTTAGTCATTTTTGTTTTAATGAATGGATCCATTATAGATATTGGAGTGTCCCTATACATGTGGCAGACCCGTTTAGTCTGTTGAGGATTCATAACGGACCTCAAAGTTTTGGGACTAAGGCATTGTTATATAACTCCTGAATTCAAAGATTTAGACATAACTTCCTTCTATAATTCAACTAATAACATTAGAACTGTCACCTTCAACATAATGCAACAATAATTCAAGGATGGTTGCTTCATTTGTTGTTGACTTCCTTTTATAATTCAACTAATGACATTAAAATTATGACCTTCTACATGATGAAAAAATAATTCAAGGATGATTGCTTAAGCCCATTGAAAGCACTCTTTACCTCATTTGGTGGTATACTATTTCTTCTTCTTTTTTTGATTGGTAATATAAGAATTATTATTGATGAAAATGGAAAAAGAAACATACAATGTGTTCATGAGAATGAACACAGCAAAGTACAAAACAGAACTGGTGGTATACGATTTCTATAATTGAAAAACCTGCAGAGTATGAATATGAAGAAACTTTAACTACTTCTCATAATTCTACTCAGTAGTAATTGACCTGGACCTGGACCTGGATGCCTTAGGAGCATCTACACTTGGTCAAGCTTAACAAATTTTAACTCTTGGTATCTATTTCCCTCAAACAGACATTGGGGGCTCCACTACACAGAAGCCTGTGATTGGTGCTATGGTAGGCTCTTCTTTAACGTTTGCCAATGTCTAAACTCACCACTTTTTTATAATAAAATTCTATTGCTCAACGTTGAAATTCTTGCACATTCACTGCTTTTGTTTCAATGCAACCCATGCAAGCACTGTTGTTTCTATGTGAGGCCCCTTCTAACCCACCCCCCCCCCCCCCCCCCCCTTTCTTTTTCATTGGTATGAAATCAAACAATTGTACAAATAAGGCATTTTGTAACTGCATCATCTAGAATTCATCATAGATTCAATCTAATTGATATCAGAAAATCTCTTTGTTATAAATTATTTTGCTTCTTAAACTACAAATATCTTGCAGAAAAACTTCTTGTCTTGTTGAGAGATGGTCGAAAGCTCATGGGGATACTACGTTCTTTTGATCAATTTGGTAAAATATCCAAATAGCATGCTAAGTTCTAATGCTTTTTATGCTTTCTGTTTCTTTTTGAGCCTTAATTTACTCTAGTACTCTTCCATATTCACAGCTAATGTTGTTCTTCAAGATGCATGTGATAGAGTTATTGTTGGCGAACTTTATTGTGACATCCCCTTGGGTCTATATGTAATCCGTGGGGAGAATGTTGTCTTAATTGGAGAGCTGGTATAATGTTTTCTTTATTACGCTGTGAGACTTGTCTGTTGTTAACAACTACTGCAAAAATTTAGCCTCTGATTTTCTTAATTTACATCTCATTCTTTAGGACTTGGATAAGGAAGAGCTTCCCCCTAATATGACTCGTGTGTCAGAAGCAGAGATAAAAAGGGTAAGTTCCTGGTAGTATATTGTGTTTGGTTGCTTTGAAAACTGAACATTGATTCCAATCTATACACATTAGCCCTGTGTACGTGTAATTAATTCATTGTTTTCTTGTAAAATTGCCTTCATCATAATCCAATAATAAGATAATGAGAATTTTGCATATTTTGTAAAGATATGTAGCAGCAGAACAGCAATACATATGGTCAGTCTTGGCAGTAATCCACTTGAGTCAAAAGTCTCCAATTACAAATGTTGAAACCACTTTACAATAATTTTCACCTATAAGCCCCCGCAATGCATATGTATATATATATTTTTATAAAAGTGTTGATGTGGTTAAAGAGTGGAATCCTTTAACTGCACTACTAAGATTAGTTGGTTGAGAATTCATTGCTTTTGTGTTTTGCACTTTCAAATAACTCAAGTGCATGTTCTCTCTCCAGGCTCAGAAAGCAGAGAGGGATGCTACAGATCTGAAGGGCTCCATGAGAAAAAGAATGGAGTTCCTTGATTTTGACTGACTGATCCTGCCATGGTATGAGGTCATACCTTGTCCGCAAATATTAGTGCGGCTGTGACCTAAATATGAACTATGCAGGGTAAGCTTACCAGATTTACACCATCTTTCTGGAGGGGGCAGCAAAAGAACAGTTGCATCTGTTATGAGGACCTAATTCGCCAAGGCTAGGAGGGAAGTCAAGTTTTGGATCTCTTAGAGGCAATGAGGCTTCATCTCCCCCCTATTTGGTCTCTTGTAGTCCTTACATTTGGTTTTTCTTATCTGTCGAACACAATTTGTCTGAAATTATTAAGAGTTGCTGATTTGGCACCGCATTTTTCATGGTGTCATCATTTCACTTCATGTGTAAGACGGTTATTCTTGTTATTCACATTATAATTGCATGCAGCCAGTTCTTTATGTAACTATTGATTCCATGCGCTATCTTGGCATGCCCAATTTTCTTGTCATTTCCAATGTTTTAGATGTAGGATTTTCCAGTCCAAGAGGCACTGCTGTTCATTGGTCCAATGTCGTGGAAACAATTAAGTTATAACTTATAAGCTTTATTGCTGCCCGCCTTAGTTAATTATAGAACGTATAGTTGATAGCATTGTAGAGTTGCAGATATCTTGATGGTGAAATAAGATGCTTATGGGTCTTATTTAATTAGATTTGAGTGAGAAACAATCTAGCTAGTGCTTCTTTGGGAGCTTGTCGCAGATAGGACACTACTGCTTTGTTAGACATGGAATTTAGTGTTGGCTACCAGGTTTGTGTAGGGTGTGAATTTTGTGGATCCTTTGTGGATGGCTTTTTGATCCTCTTTCTTACAGAAAAAATGTTACAAAAGAAAAGAGTAATTACAGTGGGAAGGAGGCCTGCAAGACCGAAAATTGTATAGATTTTCTGTTAGTATTAGGTGTTTAAGCATCATTTATTCTAACTTGCTACGTTATGCAAAACAAGTTGTAAATGAAACGAGCTTAATCAGACCAAGTTTTAAAAGTTTGTTCATTATTAATTTTACTAGTCGCATACCCGCGCGTTGCGCGTGTGAATTTTTTTAGGATGGTCTCATTAAATATTTTATTAATACTATAATTTTAGTTATTAACCATTGATTTTTCATTAGTTTTTAAGTTAATAAAAACCTTAAAAATATACCCTTTTTTTTTTTTTTTTTTTTACCTTTATACACACACACACACACACATATAGTGAATCTTTACACATACCTCTAAGAAAACTCTATATATTCCACTTTTTTGGATACGTAAAATTATAGACTACTACTCCATAATGATAGTGGCTAATTAATTTATTTTTTTAGTGATCTTATTTGTAACGCTTCTTACCATTATCATATATTTACTAATTCATGATTTGCATAACAAAGACAATAAATGAGAGTTAGCATTGTTCATTAGATTTTCGAAAGTAATAGTTTATGAAAATTATATATATATATATATATATATATATATTATAAATAAGGTTAAATGAAATGTCAAAAAATGGATTTTTAAATTTTCTAACTTTATTTATGTAATTTCTACTACAATCAAAGAACATATGTTTTTTAGTTATGATTAATATGGTTTTCATAGTTAGAATTTGATTAGTTTTAAATTTAAATTTAGTGCTATGATTGTATTTAATTGTTGATTTAATTTTTTTAAGTGAATTTAACGGTTTATATTACTACACTGTAAAGTTTTTAATGTTCTCCACAAGGTAATCTCTATTTTATTTTTTACTTCTCCTTACAACCTCTTTGTTTTTCAATCAATGATTACTAATTGACGTTTGGCTTTTTTTTTTTTTTTTTCTTTATTTACTCTTTATTACTTTGTATTGGTTTTTTTTTTTTTTTTATACCATCTCTCTCTCTCTCCATTGGCAACCTATCGTTTTCCAAAAATTGATGATGATTCTATGACATTAAATTTGCATTATTAGTTTTTTTTTTTTTTTTAATTTAGTGTTTCTAACTTGATTTGTTTTGTATTTCATTCTTCCTTTGATGCATTAGGTGTGGGAATGAGTGTTTCCCTAGCATTACTCCACTTAAGCTGGGCAATTTTATTTATTTAATTTAGGCAAAATATTATATTTAAAATTTTTTAAAATAAAAAAGGAGTGTAAATATAAATAATTTAATGATATATATGTGGGATGCGGCTGAATTTGAATGTTAAATAAAATGATATGAGAAAAACAATAATAAAAAAATACATAACAATAAACACTAACTTACCCAAATAATTCTATGTAATATAATAATAGTACATTCGTATATACTATTTTAATTATTTATAATGCAATATGATAATATTTAACAATCAAAGTCAAAATAAAAAAATAAAAAAATAAAAAAAAATAAAAACCTGAATCCCATCAACCAAAATAGAGTTCTAAAGAAAACAAAACTTTATCAAGCTAAAATAGAGATGCAAGAAAAATAAAATAAAAATCCACCAAAAAATTGAGGGAGAAAGAGTGGAAAATAACAACTTTTTTGTGAGAGAAAATTATGTAAAGAATGGAAGAGTGAATGACAAATTTATATTATGAGGATGATAATAAAAAGAAACAAAATAAAGCATTTGATTTGATTTACAAAATGACATGGCAAAGCAATACCAATACCACCATATGCTAAATTACCTAAACATGATAGTCTTTTTTCCCCCTTAAATATTGCATCTAATATTAATGGCACATTCAGATGATGGGTGTAGACTGTTGCCGATAACATCCAGACGAATAGAAGTTTACCCTGCTTATGTTAGGATAAGCAATAACTTACTTGACCACTAAGTGAAGGATCTATCACTGCTCCAAAAATCAAATTGGCAGTTGGGTCCACAAGGTCATAAATAACCTCTACTGTGTCATTTACCTGTGACAATACCCACATGGAAATTGAAGAGAAAAAGACAGATCCTTAATCAAATTATCTGTAATAAAGCTTATAGAGGAATTTCAAAATTAATAGGCACTTCAAGGCAATTCTTAGACAAATAATTCTCTAGAGAAGATCAACAGAACTCATACAATTTAAAGGACAAACAAAAGTGAGTTTAATCTGCTTTCAACTATACATGCATTATCGAGTTGGCTTTGAGGCAAGATATGAACAATGAGGTTGCAAGATCTCTCCAACAAATTAAAATTTTAAGTAAAACACAAAACTAAATCGTATCAACCTAAATTAGAGTTCTTAAAAACACAAAAATTTATCAACCTAAAGCGGAGATACAATAAAAAATAAAAATCCACCAAAACATTGAGAGAGAGAGAGGGAACCTTTTTGTGAGAGAAAACTATGCAAAGAATGGAAAAGAGTGACAAATTTATAGTAAGAGTGAAGGGATAAGAAGAGACAAATAAAGGAAGATGAAGGAAAAGATGAATAGCAATATTAAAGTAGAGGGTAGTGGGGAGATGAAAAGGTAAGGAAAGAAGAAAAGTTGAAGAAAGTGTAAATATTTAAAAAATAAATTAACGTAAAAAAAATTATAGGAAAATTGATAATAAAAAAGAAATATATATAGATGTTAAAACCGACAAAGATGAATATGTAAAGTCAATAATCTATTTATATTTTTTTTTTGTAAAAAAATAGGAATATATAATAAATAATAATTATGTGGCGAATGACGTGGCGATGAGGTGGCGCAACAGAAGCTTAGCAGCAGTAAATGCCACGCTTCAGCTTTTAGTAATATATAGATTCCAAACACAAGTTGAGTTGAAGTTTAGCACCAAACTAGATTATATATTTAAGTTTGGTTCATTTTCTTGTTTAACAAACTCGAACTTATTCACAAACTACTTGATCAACTTGTTCTTTTTTCATATATAGTACTAAATTTTGTTATCCTTTCACAAATCTATGCTAACAAGTAATAACTAAATTATTTTTGAAATTATATTATTTGAGTTAATAAGATAGAATGTGTTTCATTAATGAACTTATAAAAATTAGATCCACTTATTGGGCTATGTGGAGTTTGGTTTTGTGTTCGATCTAATTTGTGACCCGACCGCTTAAATGAAATTTTTGTGTGACTTAGTTAATAGAGCAAAGGCTTGTGACGATATTTTAGCTATACTTTTAAGACTACCTAATAATTACTCATAAAATGTTCACAAGGGTATATTTGTTTTGACAGCATTCTTGAGTTACCGACATCTTTGGTTAAATAAGATGCCTATGATTATGGGTTTTATTGAGTTCGCGATGGGGTATGACGAGAGTCCTGAGTTCAGTGCTAGCTGGATTTTGAAAGCCAATACTCACCCAAGAATCAAAACTTTTCTCTGGATGTGTGCCCATAACAGTATTGGGGTTAGGAGTTGCCTCATGAGGAGAGGTGTTTGTGAAGAAGACCTGTGTCCCATCTGTCAAGAGGCATTGGAATCAATTTTACATGCTCTTCATGACTGTCCTTGGGTTAAATCGGTGTGGACTCAATTGGGAATTTTAGGAGCAGATAAGATGTTTTGGAGTAGTGAACTGCTGGATTGGCTTAGCTGGAATGGAAATCATAACTCTACAACAGCCATTACGAACCCACCATGGAAAATCCTCGTTCTTTTGCTGTTTGGAATATTTGGAAGAGCAAGAACAGTGTTGTTTTTTAAAGAAAGATACAAAATCTGCAGTTAGCTATTGATCGAAAGAGCAAACCAAGCAGTTGAGTTCATGCATTGTATAGCTTCCCCTAGATTGCCGACTCGTAGGATTGTTAAAAAGGATTCGATGGGAAAAGCCTCCTGCTGGGTGGATGAAACTTAATACGGATGGTTCCGCGAGTGGTAACCCGGGTGTGGCTGGATGTGGGGGGAGTGATAAGAGATGACTGTGGGCGATAAATATCAGGCTTCCCCAGATGCATAAGAGTTACTAACAGTTACATAGCAAAACTGTGGGGTCTTAGAGAGGGCCTTACGATGTGCTGCAATCTTAACATTTCATCTCTCATTGTTGAACTTGATGCAAGAGCTATTGTGGATGCTTATAGTAACATTCAATATGTGAATAATGTTATTTCTCCTATTTTGGATGACTGCAGGCTGCTGATTTCCCGCATTTGTCGGATTCAATTTAAGCATTGCTATTGCCAAGCGAATCGATGTGCAGACAGCCTAGCTAGGATGAGCACCAGCCAAGAAGCAGATTTTCTTTCTTTTGATAGTCCACCTATGGACGTTTTTAATGCTTATGAGGATGACTGTAATTGAGTGTATTTGAGCAGGCTATGTCCTGCCCCTTTTGTAGCTCCTTGATTTTATTAATGAAATCGTCCTTCACCCAAAAAAAAAAAAAGTTTATGGGTTTTATTTAAACAGATATGAGTGAGAAACGGTCTAGGTGGTGCTTCTTTGGGAGCTTGCTGCAGATAGCTCACCACAACTTTGTTAGACGTGAAATTTTGTGTTGGCTACCGGGTTTCTGCAGGGTGTAAATTTCTTGATCCTTAGTGCCTGGCTTCTTGGCCCTTTTTTCTGAATGAAAATAGCATTGAATATTTGTAAGCAATGAAGTTTTAAGTTCTTACCACATGAGATTTAACCAGATAAAGAAAATTCAAGAAACTGAGCGTGTTAACTTTTATTATGATTTACTACAACACACACAAAAGTTGAACAAAGAGGTTCATAAAACATCTGCTCAGATTATCATTCAAAGCATTGCATGTGAAGTGCAAGCCTAATGTTTCCATGTTACAGTGAAAATCAGACTTGACCTCTCTTCATTCAGGGAAGGTGAGCAAAGAGATGAGGGCCTCACTATTCGGAAAGCATGAAACAAGTTCTGAGCGTTTTGCCAGTTCAAAGTCCTCAAATTGGAAGGCAGGTGCACAAGTGCAGCCCACAAGAGAGAAGTGAGTCTTACTATCCCTTGGAGGTGCTTTGAGCACTGTCCCATCTGGGGAAAGGCTGATGTCCTTTGTTGGAAAAGAACCAAACCACACATTTGGAGGCACTGTGTATTGCGGTTGCTGATTGTCAAGAAGATTGGGTCCAAGGCAGGTTAGTTTCACTTGCCCATCTTTGTCATTCAATTCCACTACCTGAAAGAAAACATCAATACGGTGGTGGAAAAAAATGTTTAAAAAGAAAAACAGTAATTACATTGGGAAGGAGGGTTGCATGACTGAAAGTTGTACAGATTTTCTATTAGTACTAGGTGTTTAAGCAAAACATGTGATCAATCTTGAAATGCAATCCTTCAACTAAGAGATGAACTAAACACAACTTTATGAGTACTTTTCATGTTTCAGTCGTTTTCAATGACAATTTTATGAAGACCATGTTAAAACACATCTACATATACAAGAACAAAAGAAAGAACAAGGGATCTCATGACATCAGTGCTTTGAGTGTTTCATATGCATTTTCTGCAACCAAAGCAGTTATACAAATTTGCACTACAATACCACAGAATGCACATAATGCGACATTTGCTTCACACAGGTAAATATGCACATAGATATATAGTGTAGTTTGTGACACGTTTAATATTACTGTGTAATCTTTCACATGATCAATCAAAACCATCTAAAGCTAGGAAACAACGCAAGCTTTCATATATAAAACCTAGGGGTGGATCCAATAATGGAGCATAATATGATTCAATAGAGGATATCAATTAGTCATCCTTGACTGAATCAAAATTTCTAAGATGCCCCTCCTGTCTCCACATCATCCATACATGATTGAAGGATATGGGTCAGCTTATGTTCAAGTTCAATGAACAGTCCAATTTGTCAGCTGTTTCTGCATTGAAGCAACCCACATTGGACTAATCAAATCCCTCTGGAAATGTTGGTAAAGATGGGTTATTGCCCATGAGTGTCTTACAACTTTCCTGGTATTTCCTGAATGCTGTATCATGGGATGTCATGTCTATTGCTACCCCCTCATTGTACTAATTTATATTTATTTACTGGACTTGGCTCAAGTCCAGTGCATTGGACCCATTACATGGCAACACTTGACCAAAAATAGACATGTTATCATCACAACGGTCCACTGCACTGAGCACTAGACCCAATCTTTTGCCTTTATTTATATTTTTTGGTACCAATCAATCACAACAATCGTCAATTTATAATCATTTTGCAGTAAAACTAGTAGTAAATTTAGCAATTTTTTTTTTCTTTATGCATTGGTATTAATAAATGTGTAACACAAGGGTGGGTGAGTGCGTACCGTAAGAGCATTCTTATCAAGCCTCTCATATGCTATAAATGCTATTTTTTAGCATCTAAACTCCAAAATACCATCTCCATCAAACATTTTAAATCTCAAAAATTTTGAGATACTGCTACAGTGAGATTGTATTAATACAACCTCACTGTAGCACAAATCTCAAACCAAGTATTATTATTTTATTCCAACAGTAACTGTGAAATTGTATTTTTTTATTCCAACGGTTTGTGGAGGATGTTTTTATATTATTTTAAAGTATTGTATATATTATTTTAAATGAAGTGGTAAAAAAATAGAACTTTTGATGTATGATGTATTGTAAAATGAAGTGTTAAAATCAATAAAGTAGATTTTTAAGATGCTAAATGCTAAATTTTTTAGAACTTTTGATGAGAATGCTCTAATAGGTTCTCCCACATAAAAATGCCATGTTTCTGCACATGGTATACGGTGGAGGCTAGACACATTCCCAGACGGTAGCAAAAAGTAAATGCACGAACTCACTGCGCGTTCCACCTTGTCTGAAATCATTATAAGAACACAAAAGTTATATAGAAAAACAACATAGGATTCATCATCATCATCATCACCATCATCACATATAAATATATGTTCTTCTATCGTAACTTACACTGAGGGGGAAGCTGAGACTTGGAGAGAACGATAGAGTTATCTCTGAAAGTTTCAGAGTAAAACCCACCTTCTGGGTTGGCAGCCAGATTCAACTTGGCCATAATCTCTGATGCTGAACCCATGTTTGCTTTCCTTTGTTTAGCCTTAACCCAGTTATATAATATTAAGCCCCAACTGACTAGTATATACTATATACTCTTTATCTTGAATATACTGTACACCGCTTGTTGCAAAAGTCGTCGCCTGCCTGCTACCAAATTTTTTTTGTATTTTTTATATTATAATTCCATAATTTGGAGCAGTTGAATTTTGAAAAGTGTTATGTCTTCGTTGAAACAGGAGAAGCAGATGTATTACGGAGAACAGCTTACGAAGACTTCACTATTATTTTAAGAAAGTTGTGATATCAATTATTAAAAAAATTAACAAGTTTTTTATTTCTTTTTTCATAATTTTTTTATTAAAATAGCTTCTAATCAAGTTTATTACCTTCCCAGCATTTATTAACTATTAGCATGTAAGTTCGTGTATATGCACAAGTACATTTAAAACGAATCACAATATATATATATATATATATATGATTGTGAATCTAATTAGATCTAGACTTTTGGTTTTGCACCGAATAATTCACTTGTCATAAAAATTAAAAAATTAAATGAGGCATATAGCACAAAATTGAGCTTCAATTAAAATCTAATTGAATTTAGATTCTTTGATTTTTACACCTAATAATTTATTTGACACAAAAATTAAAAAATTAGATGAGACACATGGCGCAAAATTAAACATGATTTAGAATTTAAATGGATCTAGACTCTTCGATTTTTGCACCTAATAATTCACTTGCCACAAAAATTAAAAAATTAGATGAGGCACATAACACAAAACTGAACTTCAATTAAAATTCAATTTAGAATCTAATTGAATTTAAACTCTTTGATTTTTACACCTAATAATTCACTTGACACATAAATTTAAAATTAGATAAGACACGTGGCACAAAATTAAACTTTAATTTAGAATTTAATTGCATTTTCTCTTAGCTTCACCTATTATTATATATATAAATATATAGATTACTCCAACTCCTAACTCTAAACATACATTATGGGTCTATTTGGAAATAGTTTATTTAATTAAACTTGAAAACTTTTAGTTGTAAATACTATAGATAAAGGTAAAAGTTAGCTGAAATAGTACAGTGAGACCTATGAATAATACCAAAAAGTGCAGTATGACCCATAAATAATACTAAAAAATATAATGGGACCCATAAATAGTAGTAAAAATAAACTAAGTAGTAGAATAAGTTAACTTTAGACTCTAATCCAAACGCAACCTACACTTACCATTGCCTCCTGTTTTGATGTTAAGTTGAACATAATTTAGCATTGAAAATACCAATTAACCCATTTGCCATCTACTTTGGAAATGGGTAAATTAGTCTTTCAATGTTAAATTTTGTCATATTTAACACCAAAAGAGGAGATGTTGAAACAAAGTTAAAATTTAGACAAACGATCATGTGTTTTAATAATTCAAGGGGTTTGCATGTAATCGGGGTGAAAGACTATGGTTGAAAAATATAATTTGCTTTTTATTTATTTATTTGCAAATTAATTCAATCTAGAATTGCCATTTTGCATTTCACTTTTTTTTTTTATTGGTTAGTTATATACGCATCCATTAGGTCTTTAACCAACAACCTCACCTTCCAATCAATTATTACAAGAAAAGTACTAATTGAGTTATAACTCATTGACACGATTTTAAATCACAAATTTTCAATTGTCATACTTGATCCTTTTAACGTTTTTATTTAAAACCAAACTTTGAGGTCAAAATATAACAATAGTTTGTTTGAATATGTGACCAAAGTTGTAGCTGAAGCCAAGACATCATTAATCTAATGGCACCTCCAGTTCAATACCAAGGGCCGGGATAGAGTAGATTTAGGATTTCTAACCAGGATAAAAATAAAAGTTGTGGCTGAAAGTGTGTTCACAAAAATACAAAATCTATTAATTTAGATGGAATCTTAATCATTTGTAATCCAAATTTTAAGGATTGAAATGTGGTAATTGAAATTTTGTGAATAAAATTATATGACGGATTTTATTTAAAAAAAAAAAATTATATGATGCATTTTATAAAATAAAAAAAATTATATGTTTGGTAAACCTGCTATCTGAGATATCCTCTTACAATAAAGGGCATTTTGGTGCGTTTTTTAATTTGACAATTTACAGCAAAAGAAACACTATTATTTATAGTTTCACGACTTCCCCTTTTCTTTTTGTTCTTTATTTCTTTTCTTTTCTTTTTTTTCATCTTTGCCCTCTCTTCCAAGTATTGCATTCAAAGTCTAATTCGCATGATGATGTATACCGCCTATATGTCTTATAGACAGTTTTAGTCTTTGATACTCCTAATGAGGGGCTTAAGTCCTTTAAGTGTGCAAGCAAAAGGGGATCAATGTCAATGTATATCTATATATATGTCACTGCTCATTATCTTTATTGACTTGAGGGTGAAAAATTGACTATACTTTTTTTTTTTTTTTTTTGAAATAGGACAATACATTATTGAGAGAGAGATAGAAAATGTTAGAGATATATTAAACATATTAGCCTAATGTAATAAGTCCAAGCCCACTCTTACTTGTACTAGTAGTTTAGAGTTTAGTGGTCTATATATACTCATGTTATAATTTATTGTAACATAGGTATTGTACTATATTCTTACATAATAAAGATGTAGCTCTTAAAAAGCTCCTTCATAGATGTAGGCCGACAACATGGTATAACACATCGCATTGCTAATGTATTTAACACAAGACAGGATATTTCGTTATTCAGAAACATTTCATGTGGACAATAGAAGAACCTGACTCCATGTAGTCTTCCTTAGTTATCCACATCTGCAACACAAGCTCAATACCAACTATCAGTAATAAACAATGTAGACTTGTCCTAATAAATATAAAAATATATCAAGATGTCCTGATGTGCTTATTGTTGATTACAGAGGAAGCATGATGCTAGCTAACTATATCTTGAGAAAATAGAGTCTATATGCAATACTTGATTGATCAAAATTATAGGAAAAGTTAAATTGTGGATAACAAAGAAAGGCACCCGCTGAAAAGTGCTTAATGAAGCCAGAATGGAGCCACCAATCCAAACACTGTAATTTGTATGAATGAAAAACATTCTATGCTAACAAATAATAACTAAATTATTTATGAAATTATATTATTTGAGTTAATAAGATAGAATGTTTTTCATTCACGAACTTATGAACTTATAAAAATTAGATCCACCTATTGGGCTATGTGAAGTTTGGTTTTGTGTTCAATCAGGTTTGTGACCCGACTCAACATGGAAGTGTTACAGATTCAAATGAAATTTTTTGTGAGGCTTAGTTCATAGAGCGAAAGCTTTGGCCAATATTTTAGCTATACTTCAAGAATACCTAATAATTACTCATAACATGTTCATGATGGTATAATTGTTTTGACAGCATTCTTGAGTTACCAACGTCTTTGGTTAAATAAGATGCTTACGATTATGGGTTTTATTTAAACAGATTTGAGTGAGAACTGATCTAGGTGGTGCTTCTTTGGGAGCTTGCTGCAGCTCACCACTGCTTTGTTAGACGTGAAATTTAGTGTTGGCTACCGGGTTTCTACAGAGTGTAAATTTCTTGATCCTTAGTGTCCGGCTACTTGGCCCTTCTTTCTGATTGAAAATAGCATTGAATATTTGTATGCAATGAAGTTTTAAGTTCTTACCATATGAGATTTAACCAAATAAAGAAAATTCAAAAAACTAAGTATGTTAACTTTTATTATGATTTAATACAACAAACACAAAAGTTGATCAAAGAGGTTCATAAAACATCTGCTCAGATTATCATTCAAAGCATTGCATGTGAAGTGCAAGCCTAACGTTTCCATGTTACAGTGAATATTGGACTTGACCTCTCTTCATTCAAGTAAGGTGAGCAAAGAGATGAGGGCCTCACTATTCGGAAATTGTGAAACAAATTCTGAGTGTTTTGCCAATTCAAAGTCCTGAAATTGGAAGGCAGGTGCACAGGTGCAGCCCACAAGAGAGAAGTGAGTCTCACCATCCCTTGGAGGTGCTTTGAGCACTGTCCCATCTGGGGAAATGCTGATGTCCTTTGTTGGAAAAGAACCAAACCACACATTTGAAGGCACTGTGTACTGTGGTTGCTGATTGTCAAGAAGATTGGGTCCAAGGCAGGTTAGTTTCACTTGCCCATCTTTGTCATTCAATTCCACTACCTGAAAGAAAATATCAATATGGTGGTGGAAAAAAATGTTAAAAAAGAAAGAGTAATTACATTGGGAAGGAGGGTTGCATGACTAAAAGTTGTACAGATTTTCTATTAGTTCTAAAACATGTGATCAATCTTGAAATGTAATCCTTCAACTAAGAGATGAACTAAACACAACTTTATGAGTACTTTTCATGTTTCAATCGTTTTCAATGACAATCTTATGAAGACCATGCTAAAACACAACATCTACATATACAAGAACAAAAGAAAGAACAAGGGATCTCATGACATGAGTGCTTTTGAGTGTTTCATATGCATTTTCAGCAACCAAAGCAGTTATACAATTTTGCACTACAATACCACAAAATACACAAAATGCGACATTTGCCTCACACGGGTAAATATGCACATAGATATATAGTGCAGTTTGTGACACGTTTAATATTACTGTGTAATCTTTCACATGATCAATTAAAACCAGCTAAAGATAGGGAACAATGCAAGCTTTCATATGTAAAACCTAGGGGTGGATCCAATAATGGAGCATAATATGATTCAACAGAGAATATCAATTAGCCATCCTTGACTGAATCAAAATTTCTAAGATGCCTCTCCAGTCTCCACATCATCCATACATGATTGAAGGTTATGATTCAGCTTATGTTCAATTCCAATGAACAGCCCAACTGGTTAGCTGTTTCTGCATTGAAGCAACCCACATTGAACTAATCAAGCCCCCCTGCAAACGTTGGTAAAGATGGGTTGGGTTACACCTCATTGTACTAATTTATATTTATTTATAAGACTTGGCTCAGGTCCAGTGTATTGGACCTGTTGCTATGGCGACACCTAACTAAAAGTAGATATGTTATCATCACAACAGGTCTAGTGCACTGAGCACTAGACCCAATCTTTACCCTTATTTATATTTTTCAGTACCAGTCAATCACAACTGTGGGAGGACAAGAATCCAAGAATATGGACAGATGGGCCAAGGACAATGCCAAGAGTTCAGATCTCAAAAAGCACTGATAGTAAATCCTTGGGAAAATATGAGCAACTCTTTGCAGGTACAGGGAGACTATAATGCCCGAAGACCCCGAGGATACCAACATGTCCTTGGGGGGCCGAGAACCAATGCTAATGGCCGTTGGGCACAAACCGAGGTTTAGAAGGAGGATTTGTCGTCGAGCTAGGAAGGAAAGAAGACAGATAAAACATCCATCACCTTCGCATTTAATGCTCTGAATCCACTTAACTGGTCGCATTAACGAGAAAATGATCCCTGAATAGTGTCAACACAGCTCATAGCCTAGTGCAGAAGCCTTCTAGTAAAGCCTTGATGAGACAAGTATCAAGGGATTGAACTTGACCCTCCAAATGGATGGCTAAGATACAACTTAGATGACTATATAAGGCAAAGAAGCCCCTCGGCAAGGGGAGAAAAAGATTCACTCTTGTAACCTAAGAACAATTGTAATCACTATCTCAGACTAAACCCGAGGAGCTCAATAGTCAATACAAGCCATTTGAGGCTATCTTTCACCAACACTCACATAATTACACTTAATGTTAATTTAATCAATCCCAGCCAATTTCTTCTCATCTAAATAAGGGTATTAAAGGTTGATTGGCATCCCACCTCTTCAAATTAATTGTGTGAGCAAAAGTAGCAACTTTGACACGTTTTTGCCTTGATTTATTTTTGCCCGCCACAACAACAATCGTCAATTTACAATATTTTGCAGTAAAACTGGTAGTAAATTTAGCACTTTTTCTTTTTCTTTATGCATTGGTTTAGGGTGAGTGAGTGCATACCGTGATAGGTTCTCCCACATAAAAATGCCATGTTTCTACACATGGTATACGGTGGAGGTTAGACACATTCCCAGACGGTAGCAGAAAGTAAACACACGAACTCACTGCGCGTTCCACCTTGTCTGAAATCATTATAAGAACAACAAAATTTATATACAAAACAACATAGGATTCATCATCATCACATATAAATATATGTTCTTCTATCGTAACTTACACTGAGGGGGAAGCTGAGACTTGGAGAGAACTATAGAGTTATCTCTGAAAGTTTTAAAGTAAAACCCACCTTCTGGTGGGCAGCCAGATTCAACTTGGCTACAATCTCTGATGCCGAACCCATGTTTGCTTTCCTTTGTTTTGCCTTAATCGCACTCTTTCACCTGATCAAATCACAATTCAGATCAACCTAACCTTATATAATATTAAGCCCCAATTGACTACTATATACTCTTTATCTTGAATATACTGTACACCGCTTGTGGCGAAAGTTGTAGCCTAGCTGCTACTAAAACTTTTTTGTATATTATAATTCCATAATTTAAGTAGTTGAATTTTGAAAAATGTATGTCTTCGTTGAAACAGGAGTTGCAGATGCATTACGGAGTACAACTTACGAGTTGGGCCCATTAGTTTTTTAAACAACACTAGGTTAAATTCTCCCGTTAGAGCATTTTTAGCATAATAGTCAAATTTTTGTATTATTTGGCTAATGAATAAAGATATTTAGTTTTTACTTACCTACTTTTTCAAATACACTTTCAATAGATTCTCTATCACATTCTCTATCTCATTTAAATATTATTTCTTCATTCATTGTTTATTCTTTTTTTAATCATCATTTATTCTTTTTTTAACAACTATATTTTTTAATGAGAAATGTTATGTTCACAACATTTTACGTAATATTTTCACAACAAAATTTATGTGGAAAGTTGTTACTAGTTCTAATTTGAACCCACCACTAAAATTATTTTTTTACTCGCCAATATTAATTAATAATAATCTGTTACTTAAAATTTATTGTGAAAATATTGTAATAATATTTTTCAATTAGGATTTTTTATTTTTTATATTATTTTTCTTCCAACCATTTCATTTTCATCCACGTTTCCTTTCTTTTTTTCTTTTTTCTTTTTCTTGTTTTTCTCCTCCACACAAGTGTCTAGCCCCCTTCTTTTTATTTTCTTTTTCACCTCATCAAGAACATTCCAGCATTTCTTTGCTTCACATCATAGAAAAGAGAGAGAGAGAGAGAGGAGAGATCGGCTTTTTGTCCTCCAACCGCCGCTCCAACGCCGCTCCAGCCGCTACTCCAGCATCTCCACCGCCGCTGGGTCAGATCGGGTTGTTCTTTCTTTCTTTTCTTTTTTTTTTTTCCACAGTTGCTTATTCTGATTCAACTTTATTTTCATAATTAGATTTTGTTTTGTGTTTGGATTAATTCTTTTGCTCATGAACAGGTCTCTCTCTCTCTCTTTTTTTTTTTTTTTTTTTTTCTCTCCTAATTTCATTTGGTTTATGAGAAAAAAAGAAGTAACGGCAACATAGTTAAAAAAAAAAAAAAAAAAAAAAAAAAAAAAAAAAGAAGCAACGGAGAGAATGAGAAAGAAAAAGAAATCTGGAGGAGAGAAAGAATTAATATAAAAAAGAGTGGGTATAATATTTTATTCTAGAAATTCAATGGCTAATGAACAGTAGCCCATCAGACTTGATGGGCTACTGTTCATAAGCCCAAAAAAAAAAAAAAAAGGGTATGCCTAATCCGCTGGAGTTGGATTTTTTGCTCACATTCTCTATTATAGCTAAGATTTGGGGGATGCATTAACCGTTGGAGATGCTCTTAGTTATTAGCTTAAGATTTTGGCGTAAATTAGTAATTGATTATGGTATTAACTACTTATTGAGGGAAAGTTTAGGCTCACACATAAGGAGGTGATAGAATAATGGTTAAATTATTAAATTTTCTATTTCCTTTTCAATTTAAAGATGTACAATGTTCAAGCTTTTTTGGGTGATTTTGCATTGTTAATGTTCAAGATTTTCTTGTGACTTGATTTCATAATGATTTTTATTTGCCAAGAGCTTTATAACTCAATTGACACATTCTAGTAATTTTAATAAAAATATTTAGAGCTCAAATTCCTCATCTTCATTGTAATTATTAAATTATCAAAAGTGAATTAGTTATTAGTGTATTTATTTGGTAATGTAAAGCTTTTTTAGAAGGGAGGGAATGGTTGTACGAGAATTAAAATAATAAAAGAAAAAGAAAATAACTGTTATCTTAAGTGATAGCTCAATTGTTATGGCATTCTTCTGTGCTCCGTACATGTGGTTTGAATTTTATTTTTCATACTCTCACTATTTATCATCTAAACAAAAAAAAAAAGTATAGAAAAAATTAGTATGATTGAACTAATGACAAGGTTGACTTACATTGTTTTTTTGGCCCATTTTCTCTTCTATATATGGGATGGAAAACGCTGCTTCTAATTATGCATCTCAAGTTTTATTTTGTGGTTCTGGTCAAGAGGCTAGTTGCTTTGCTAAGAGAGTTGCAATTCTTTTTTGCTTGCTTTGCATGTTTTTTCACTAGTTTATGAGCTACTTGACTTGTTTGTAATTTTGTGTTGTTTTGAGAAATTTTCTTGCTTGTTTAGAAAAAAAATTTTTCATTTCTTTTCTTGTTTTGAGAAAAAATATATAACAGTGGAACATGTTGGATTGTCCATAGCAATTTTAAAATACAACAAATACACAAATAGTAATGAAAAGTGTGTCACAAAATTGAATTGAACCTTTTTTTTTTTTTTTTGGGAGAAAAAGAGAAGAAAATCTGAACTCCGATAGCAAACAAAGATTGAAGGTAATGTACTGTTGCGTTTCTACATGTTGTTCAAGGGGTATTGGGGAAAAAAAAAATTATCTATATATAAAATATTTTTTTACTAGTTTAATTTTACCTTAGAAATACTTTTGCACACCCTAATCACATATTAGCCCAACCCAAAATCAAGCAACAACATAGATTTGCCCATCCCAAAACCAAACAACATAGGTCATAAATCTCTCTCTCTCTTTCTCTTTGATCTGATCTTTGATCTTAGTATCATGAATCTTATCTAATCTTATCTCTCTTCTCTATTTGACTATCTCGGTATCTTCGGCTTTAAAAGTAAAGAGTGAGTGTTTGTGAGTTGTGAGTATTTCTTTCTTTATTATAAATTTATAGTATATATGTGTGAGTTTGTGTTTAATACTGATTGTGTATTGATAGTGTGCATTATTTTTTCGATTTTTTTTTTTTTTTGTAATAATGTTATTTGTGTGAATTGTGTGTTTATAGTATAAATATAATATAACTTTATATAGTTTAATAATTAGGAAATACATATAAATATAATATAATTTTATATAATTTAATAATTAGAAAAAATACAATATTTGTTCCGTGTGTATGTATTGTTATTGTTATTATGTTATAGTATCGTTTCATTATAAAGTTAGATTCAAGAAAAAGAATAGTAAAGTTAGTGATTGACTGATTGTTTGAGCATTTGATTGGTTAAGTAGATACTTCATGTATTATTTATGTATGGATGAGTGTGGTTGTGTGGATCAACAAAAAATAGAGTGCCAATGGGTTTAGTTTTGTCATTTAGTTTAAAATATGTTTATAAAAACAATGACAAATAGATAATGACAATTACATAAAATAAAAACATTATACAAACTTGCTACACCCACCCGCGTTAACAATAGATAATAGCAATTGAGATTGGACAAGCAAGAAATCTCTAAGAACCAAAGCAAAATATATATATATATATATTGAATTGTCCGTAGCAATTTTAAAATACAACAAATATACAAACAGTAATGATAAGCGTGTCAAAAAATTGAACTGAACCTTTTTTTTTTTTTGGGAGAAAAATAGAAGAATATCTGAATTCCAACAGCAAGCAAAGATTGAAGGTAAATGTACCATTGTACTGTCCATCGAAGGTATAATGGGTTTAGTTTACTGCAAGCATATATTAGAGTAATGCATATATTAATATCCATATTAAAGTCCAAATACAATTTGATAAGATAAGAAATGTAAAAAAACCATTAAAAAAAAAAAAAAAGAAGGGGGAGAAAGCTACCTTTATAGATAAAACTTTTTTTGAAGCGTGTTAACATTGCCATCTCAGCGTTGACCAACTTAGCAACATTTCAGTTTTCGTAGCGATCCCCCACCCGTCGAAGTCGATGATGGTATCTCTGAATCAGGAATGATGCGAACGTCGGGGATGTGAGATATTTTATGCCAATCCTCTCCACTGTCTTTCTTGCACCGCTTCTCCAGATGTGGACATCCTCGTCCAATTACCAATGTTTCGAGTGCCGTAAGATTCTGTAGCTCGTCTGGTATAGACATTAGATTAGGGCAGTACCAAATTCCCAAAAGTGAAAGCGATGTGAGGCAACCAATCTGCTTCGGCAGAGAAGATAAGTCATCACAGCTCCAGATTTGCAGATAACGGAGAGCAGTTAGATGTTGAATACCCTCTGGCAATGAAATTAACTTCGGACACTTGGTGATATATAACTCCTCAAGTGCAATTAAATATTGAATTCCCTCAGACAAAGAGCAGAATTTGTTGCAGCTCGAAATGGATAAACTCCGTAGTGAAGATAAGCCCTGCAAACCATTCATTGGTAAGGACAAAATATTATTACACTCCCGTATGTACAGTGTCCGTAATGAATGTAAGTTCTGGAGTCCTTCTGGAAGACTTTCGATCTTGTCACAATCTTCAAGATAAAATTCATTCAACGCAGAAAGATTATCCAACTGATTAGTCAGTGACTTGAGGTTGGGCATTTCGTAAATCCTCAACGTTTCAAGCATCTTATGATTTTGCAACAGTCCATCTGGAAGAATTGTCAATTCATCCATGTCATCAATCAGAAGGAAAGAAAGTGAAGTGAGATTCATCACTGATCTAATTAACATTGCATTGTTTCTTCTCATAGTCAAACTTGTAATGGAAGGAATAATAGGAATTTCAACCAACTTTAGGCAATCCGTGATATCTAATGTGCTTAGGCAAGGAAAATTTTCTCCTCCAGTCATTGTTCTCCATTCCTCCAAATCACGCATCCTACAGAGCCTAAAGTTCTTCAATGAGGGGAATGAAATTGCACCGTCTCCATGGAACTCATTGCCAATATATTTCACAGCATCCCAGCCAGTTATATTAAGAACCTTGAGGAATGGTAGTTTGCCAAGAGGTGGCAAATGTTCACATCTTTGCCAACGATCTAGCGAAATTTCAACCAAATTACAAAGAACCGAATTTTGAATCCATGTTGGAATTTTTGAACCATGATAGTTGTATATAGATAGTTCTTTCAGATTTGAATGAGGTCGGAGACCATCAAGAACATCTTCAACATGGTCCGGTACATGGCTTTTTTTGTCACTCTGCCAAACCAAACTTAGCGACTGAAGATTTTTTTTTCCAATCAAATTTGCACTTTTGGCCTCCTCTGAATTTTTGACATTATCAAGTTCCTTTATTGTCAACTTGTTCCGAAGGTTTAGCCCTTTCAACTCACTTACATGATAACCATTTTTGTTGCCAACAATGAAGATGCTCAATGATTGGAGGCAAGTTAATTGTCCCATTCCTTCAGGCATACGAGTAAGAGAATGACAACCAGCGATGCCAAGATACATAAGGCTTTTCATGTGCTTCATACCTTCGGGTAACTCACAAAGATAGCCACAGTTGTCTAGTTTCAGAGTTTGTAGGTTCAAGAGGCAGGTTGTTGATATAGGTAAAACTTTGATAGTAGAGTAAGACATGTCAAGATACCTCAAATGTTTTAAATTGTTGATTGATCTTGGTACTTCCTGAACCTCAAATCTAAAATCCAATACCCGAAGATACTTTTGTTTCAAGAAGAATGGCAGAGACGCTTCACAATGAAATGCACTAATGCATGAGCGTAGAGATCGAACTTTACATAGGCCCTCATTCAAAGAAATTTCAACTGATAAGATCATGCCAAAAAACATATGAAAAATCCTGCCTTCAACCTTCACATCTTTACCAGATTCCACTGCAATGCATTCATGCCTCATAATAGATTGAGCAAGGTCATGCATAAGGTCATGCATTTTACATGTTATATAGCTGGGATTCCTCTCCTTGACATCTTGAAAGAAAGACCTCCGTACTAATTCATTGAAGATATCTACGCCAAAATCATACAACTCAGATGGTCCTTTGGAGGGAATAAAACCATTAGCCATCCATAGTTGTATCAACTTATCCATCTCAAGCTCATGATCTTTGGGAAATACACAGCAATAAGCAAAACATTGCCTTAGGTGTGGGGATAGATGGTGATAGCTCAACATGAGGGCAGGCAGGATGAAATTCTCACTTTTCGGTAAATTCCAAATCTGACTTTCTTTCACAATTAACCATTCACTTTTAGTTCTTTTTGAGTACACAAGGCTTCCAAGAGCATTTATTGCTAGAGGTACGCCTCCACACTTCTTCACTATTTCCTTGCCAATTGATTCCAATTCTGATCTTTCTTCTACCCTTTCTAACCCAAATGCACGTCCTTTAAATAAGGACCAAGATTCATCCTCTGACAAGCATCCAATGTGGTGTATAGGAAGTACTGTGGCCATCATCAGTGCAATTTTTTCAATCCGAGTTGTCACTATAAGCATACTACCTTTCGCTCCACACATCAACGTATGTTTTAGGCGGTCCCATTCCTCTTGGTTCTCATTCCAGACATCGTCCAAGACAAGCAAGAATTTTCTCCCACGCAATTTTTCTTGCAACTGTTTCTGTAGTGGATCCAACTCTGAAAGACTACATGCACTACCATCAATGGATTCTATGATTGCCCTTACTAACCTTCTTATCTGGAAATCAACTGATACACACACCCAAATTCTCAATTCAAAATGCCTCTCCACCCTTGCTTCATTGTAGACTAACTGTGCAAGCGTTGTTTTACCTAAGCCCCCCATGCCCCATACAGCATAAATGGCCAGATTATCTTGATCATCAGACATATTAGTGAGCAACACTTCAATGATCTTTTCTTTTTCCTCGTCTCTTCCATAAATCTTACTTTCATTCACAAGTGAGCCAGTTTGTCTGTTTTCTACATCAAAAGCTTCCATGATTATATCTCCCTCTCCCAAGTGAAAAGATCTCTCCCTAGAAATGACATCCAGTCTATCCCTCACATTCTTCAATTTATGTGCCATTTTCATGCGAAATATAAGTCTGTTTGGAAGAGAAAAGAATCTACTTACTTGGCTTGATACACCTTTCTCTCTCTCCACCTTTCGCATTAGAGCTTCAGTTGCAAACTCGTCCAGAACATTATCAGCATCACAAGCTACATCTTTGAGCTTTCCCAGCCAATCCATGATAACTTCATTGTCCCACTGCTTCTCCTCTGCATATTTGACAACAGATCGGATGGCAGACATCGTGCTCTTAAGATTGTTGAGCTCAGCTCCCAAGCCCCAAGCAACTCCAAATTCTTGAAGTGCAGAAGTATTCAGGTTCCCCACCACAGTGCTCACCAAGGCAGAAAGAAGTAAGTCCGCCATATGATCTCTCTTTCGCTCACTTTAGTAATAAATTGCTATACGAATACAGGATAGTTGAAGAGAAGTGAATTGCCAGAAGGGAAATGCTTAATCAGCTAGTATTTTGCTTCAAGGCCTAATTTACCTGTAAGTCTTTCTACTTTTGGCTCCACTGGGCGTAGACTTGAGTTGACTTAGCATATTTTCTTTTGGATGGTATATTCCTAGTGGGATTTTAATTAATTCTTCCGTCTTTCTTTCCTTGTCACTTTAGCAAGCATTGATTGATTAGTGATTTTCACATCTGGCTCCACACGGTTTTGACTAAACTATCCATTAGTCCACATCTACTCCAGCTCATTAGTGATTGCTCCTTTGTTGCTTTATAACCCAGTAATTTCCCCGAAAGATCAATCAACTGCTCTACCAATTCTGTCCCATTGGAAAAGCATGATCATTTACAACATGTTTGATATATGTGTTTAATAGCATATTTTTAGTTTTTAAACACATACTCGCATGTTGCATGTGATAATCTTTTTAAGATAGTCTCATTAAATATTTTATTAATACTATAATTTTAGTTATTAAGCATTAGTTTTTTTATTAGTTTTTAAGTTAATATAAACCTTAAATATACATTTTTTTACCTCTATACACTTTTTTTCTCTCTCTGGGTTTGTGTGAATATGTGTTTGAAGGTTGAATTTGAAGCCAAATGCAAATGGGTTGCTTGATGATTTGCTACTAACATTTGTTTTGTATGTATTTGCGGAAATTTGATATCTTTATAAAGTTTTTTCCTTCAATTATTATTTATATGGGTGCAGTTTGCTTTATAGAATTCAATGAAATATGTTTATGTATTTAGTTACTGTTAGGTTTAGAGATTCTTTTTTATTTATTTTTATAACTAAATTTTGGATATAAGGGGGCTGTGATAATGCTTTGTGGTTGATTAAGATGCCATTTAACTTTGAATTTCTTTTTCTTTTTCTTTTTCCATTAATGAAAGCCTCGTTTTTGGAGTGTCTGTATAGTAGTTATAGCAATTTTGAGTTTTCGAAGTAGTACTAAAACCATGAACAATTGTGGTATGGGTCTGACATCTCTATCAGTGTTTTAATTTCAGAAAAAGAGTCCCCCCTCCCTTTCTCCCCTTTGTGTGTGTGTAGGCAAGCATCGAATTTAGTCACCTTTTTTTAATGAATGGATCCATTATAGATATTGGAGTGTCCCTATACATGTGGTGGACCTGTTTAGTCCGTTGTGGATTCACAACGGACCCCAAAAGTTTTGGGACTAAGCATTGTTATATAACTCCTAAATTCAAAGATTTAGACATAACTTCCTTCTATCATTCAACTAATAACGTTAGAACTGTCACCTTCAACATAATGCAACAATAATTCAAGGATGGTCGCTTCATTTGTTGTTGACTTCCTTTTATAATTCAACTAATGACATTAAAATTATGACCTTCTACATAATGAAAAAATAATTCAAGGATGATTGCTTAAGCCCATTGAAAGCACTCTTTACCTCATTTGGTGGTATACTATTTCTTCTTCTTTTTTTGATAGGTAATATAAGAATTATTATTGATGAAAATGGAAAAAGAAACATACAATGCGTTCATGAGAATGAACACTGCAAAGTACAAAACAGAACTGGTGGTATACGATTTCTATAATTGAAAAACCTGCAGAGTATGACTATGAAGAAACTTTAACTACTTCTCATAATTCTACTCAGTAGTAATTGACCTGGACCTGGACCTGGATGCCTTAGGAGCATCTACACTTGGTCAAGCTTAACAAATTTTAACTCTTGGAATCTATTTCCCTCAAACAGACATTGAGGGCTCCACTACACAGAAGCCTGTGATTGGTGCTATGGTAGGCTCTTCTTTAACGTTTGCCAATGTCTAAACTCACCACTTTTTTATAATAAAATTCTGTTGCCCAATGTTGAAATTCTTGCACATTCACTGCTTTTGTTTCAATGCAACCCATGCAAGCACTGTTGTTTCTATGTGAGCCGCCCCTTCTACACCCCCCCCCCCCCCCCCTTCTTTTTCATTGGTATGAAATCAAACAATTGTACAAATAAGGCATTTTGTAACTGCATAATCTAGAATTCATCATAGATTCAATCTAATTGATATCAGAAAATCTATTTGTTATAAATTATTTTGCTTCTTAAACTTCAAATATCTTGCAGAAAAACTTCTTGTCTTGTTGAGAGATGGTCGAAAGCTCATGGGGATACTACGTTCTTTTGATCAATTTGGTAAAATATCCAAATAGCATGCTAAGTTCTAATGCTTTTTATGCTTTCTGTTTCTTTTTGAGCCTTAATTTACTCTAGTGCTCTTCCATATTCACAGCTAATGTTGTTCTTCAAGATGCATGTGATAGAGTTATTGTTGGCAAATTTAATTGTGACATCCCCTTGGGTCTATATGTAATCCGTGGGGAGAATGTTGTCTTAATTGGAGAGCTGGTATAATGTTTTCTTTATTACGCTGTGAGCCTTGTCTGTTGTTAACAACTACTGCAAAATTTAGCCTCTGATTTTCTTAATTTACATCTCATTCTTTAGGACTTGGATAAGGAAGAGCTTCCCCCTAATATGACTCGTGTGTCAGAAGCAGAGATAAAAAGGGTAAGTTCCTGGCAATATATTGTGTTTGGTTGCCTTGAAAACTGAACATTGATTCCAATCTATACACACATTAGCCCTGTGTACGTGTAATTAATTCATTGTTTTCTTGTTAAATTGCCTTCACCATAATCCAATAATAAGATAATGAGAATTTTGCATATTTTGTAAAGATATGCAGCAGCAGAACAGCAATACATATGGTCAGTCTTGGCAGTAATCCACTTGAGTCAAAAGTCTCCAATTACAAATGTTGAAACCACTCCCCCGCAATGCATACGTATATATATATATATATATATATTTTTATAAAAGTGTTGATGTGGTTAAAGAGTGGAATCCTTTAACTGCACTACTAAGATTAGTTGGTTGAGAATTCATTGATTTTGTGTTTTGCACTTTCAAATAACTCAAGTGCATGTTCTCTCTCCAGGCTCAGAAAGCAGAAAGGGATGCTACAGATCTGAAGGGCTCCATGAGAAAAAGAATGGAGTTCCTTGATTTTGACTGACTGATCCTGCCATGGTATGAGGTCATGCCTTGTCCGCAAATATTAGTGCGGCTGTGACCTAAATATGAACTATGCAGGGTAAGCTTACCAGATTTACACCACCTTTTTGGAGGGGGCAGCAAAAGAACAGTTGCATCTGTTATGCGGACCTAATTCGCCAAGGCTAGGAGGGAAGTCAAGTTTTGGATCTCTTAGAGGCAATGATGCTTCATCTCCCCCCTATTTGGTCTCTTGTAGTCCTTACATTTGGTTTTTCTTATCTATCGAACACAATTTGTCTGAAATTATTAAGAGTTGCTGATTTGGCACCTCGTTTTTTATGGTGTCATCATTTCACTTCATGTGTAAGATGGTTATTCTTGTTATTCACATTATAATTGCATGCAGCCGGTTCTTTATGTAACTATTGCTTCTATGCGCTATCTTGGCATGCCCAATTTTCTTGTCATTTCCAATGTTTTAGATATAGGATTTTCCAGTCCAAGAGACACTGCTGTTCATTGGTCCGATGTCGTGGAAACAATTAAGGTATAACTTATAAGCTTTGCTGCCCCCCTTTAGTCAATTATAGAACGTATAGTTGAGTCCTATACTGATATTTTCTCAATGATCAATGGTAAGATGTGGAAAATTATTAGGTAAACCCATAATACAATTAATCTGCCATTATATATATATATATATTAAATGACTTGTATGTATTGGCGTGGAGTACCACACCAGCTATACTTCGACAGTACCTGTTAATTACTCATAATTTTTAATTGTTTTGATAGCATTGTAGAGTTGCAGATATCTTGATGGAGAAATAAGATGCTTATGGGTCTTATTTAATCAGATTTGAGTGAGAAACAATCTAGCTAGTGCTTCTTTGGGAGCTTGTTGCAGATAGGACACCGCTGTTTTGTTAGACATGGAATTTAGTGTTGGCTACCAGGTTTGTGTAGGGTGTGAATTTTGTGGATCCTTTGTGGATGGCTTTTTGATCCTCTTTTCTTACAGAAAAATGCCATTGTATGCAATCAAGTTTTAAGTTTTTTAACACTTGAGATTTAACCAGAAAAATAATTCAGAAAACTTAGTATTGTTAACTTTTATTATGATTTGTTACAACATACACCAAATCTCAAAAGTTGCACAGAAGAGGTTCATGAGAAATCAGCTCTGATCATTATTTAAACATGGCATTGCATGTGAAGTGCAAGCCTAATGTTTCCATGTCACACTGAAAATCGGACTCACCTCCCCTTCATTCAGGGAATGTAAGCAAAGAGATAAGGACCTCACTGAGCGTTTTGCCAGTTCAAAGTCCTGAAACTGAAAGGCAGGTGCACAAGTGCCGCCCACGAGAAAGAAGTGATTCTCAACATCCCTTGGAGGTGCTTTAAGCATCGTCCCATCTAGGGAAATGCTGATGTCCTTTGTTGGAAAGGACCCGAACCAAGCCACATTTGGGGGCATTGTGTACTGCAGTTGCTGATTGTCAAGCAGATTGGGTCCAAGGCAAGTTAGTTTGACCTGCCTATCTCTGTCATTCAATTCCACTATCTGAAAGAAAATATCAATGGTGGTGGAAAAAATGTTACAAAAGAAAAGAGTAATTATAGTGGGAAGGAGGGCTGCAAGACTGAAAATTGTATAGATTTTCTATAAGTTTTAGGCGTTTAAGCATAGTTCGTTCTATCTTGCTACTTTATGCAAAACAAGCTGTAAATGAAACAAGCTGAATTAAACCAAGTTTTAAAAGTTTGGAATTGTTCATTAATTTTATTTCAAACACAAGTTGAGTTAAAGTTTAGCACCAAACTAGATTATATACTCAAGTTTGGTTCACTTTTTTTGTTTAACAAGCTTGAACTCGCTCACAAACTACATGATTGACTTATTCTTTTTTCATATATAGTACTAAATTTTGTAATCCCTTCACAAATCTATGCTGACAAGTAATAACTAAATTATTTTTGAAATTACATTATTTGTGTTAATAAGATAAAATGTTTTTCATTAATGAACTTATAAAAATTAGATCCACCTATTGGGCTATGTGGAGTTTGGTTTTGTGTTCAATCTAGTTTGTGACCCGACCTAACTTGAACCAACATGGAAGCATTACAGATTTAAATGAAATTTTGGTGAGGCCTAGTTCGTAGAGCGAAGGCTTGGGCCGGTATTTTAGCTATACTTCAAGAATGCCTAACAATTACTCATAACATGTTTATGATGGTATAATTCTTTTGACAGCATTCTTGAGTTACTGACGTCTTTGGTTAAATAAGATGCTTATGATTGTGGGTTTTATTTAAACAGATTTGAGTGAGAAACGGTCTAGGTGATGCTTCTTTGGGAGCTTGCTGCAGATAGCTCACCACTGCTTTGTTAGACGTGAAATTTAGTGTTGGCTACCGGCTTTCTGCAGGGTGTAAATTTCTTGATCTTTAGTGCCCAGCTTCTTGGCCCTTTTTCCTGACTGAAAATAGCATTGAATATTTGTATGTAATGAAGTATTAAGTTCTTACCACATGAGATTAACCAGATAAAGAAAATTCAAGAAACTAAGCATGTTAACTTTCATTATGATTTAATACAACACACACAAAAGTTGAACAAAGAGGTTCATAAAACATCTGCTCAGATTATCATTCAAAGCGTTGCATGTGAAGTGCAAGCCTAATGTTTCCATGTTACAGTGAAAATGGGACTCGACCTATCTTCATTCAGGGAATGTGAGCAAAGAGATGAGGGCCTCACTATTCGGAAAGTGTGAAACAAGTTCTGAGCGTTTTGCCAGCTCAAAGTCCTGAAATTGGAAGGCAGGTGCACAAGTGCAGCCCACAAGAGAGAAGTGAGTCTCGCCATCCCTTGGAGGTGCTTTGAGCACTGTCCCATCTGGGGAAATGCTGATGTCCTTTGTTGGAAAAGAACCAAACCACACATTTGGAGGCACTGTGTACTGCGGTTGCTGATTGTCAAGAAGATTGGGTCCAAGGCAGGTTAGTTTCACTTGCCCATCTTTGTCATTCAATTCCACTATCTGAAAGAAAATATCAATATGGTGGTGGAAAAAAATGTTAAAAAAGAAAGAGTAATTACATTGGGAAGGAGGGTTGCATGACTAAAAGTAGTACAGATTTTCTATTAGTTCTAAAACATGTGATCAATCTTGAAATGTAATCCTTCAACTAAGAGATGAACTAAACACAACTTTATGAGTACTTTTCACGTTTCAGTCATTTTCAATGACAATTTTATGAAGACCATGCTAAAACACAACATCTACATATACAAGAACAAAAGAAAGAACAAGGGATCTCATGACATGAGTGCTTTGAGTGTTTCATATGCATTTTCTGCAACCAAAGCAGTTATACAATTTTGCACTACAATACCACAGAATTGTAATCACTATCTCGGACGAAATCCGAGGAGCTCAATACAAGCCATTTGAGGCTATCTTTCACCAACACTCGCATAATTACCCTTAATGTTAATTTAATCAAATACAGTCAGTTCCTTCTCATCTAAATAAGGGTATTAAAGGTTGATTGGCATCCCACCTCTTCAAATTAATCGTGTGGGCAAAAGTAGCAACTTTGACACGTTTTTGCCTTGATTTATTTTTGCCCGCCACAACAACAATCGTCAATTTACAATATTTTGCAGTAAAACTGGTAGTAAATTTAGCACTTTTTCTTTTTCTTTATGCATCGGTTTAGGGTGAGTGAGTGCATACCGTGATAGGTTCTCCCACATAAAAATGCCATGTTTCTGCACATGGTATACGGTGGAGGTTAGACACATTCCCAGACGGTAGCAGAAAGTAAATGCACGAACTCACTGCGCGTTCCACCTTGTCTGAAATCATTATAAGAACAACAAAATTTATATACAAAACAACATAGGATTCATCATCATCATCATCATCACATATAAATATATGTTCTTGTATCGTAACTTACACTGAGGGGGAAGCTGAGACATGGAGAGAATGATTGAGTTATCTCTGAAAGTTTCAGAGTAAAACCCACCTTCTGGGTGGGCAGCCAGATTCAACTTGGCTACAATCTCCGATGCCGAACCCATGTTTGCTTTCCTTTGTTTTGCCTTAATCGCACTCTTTCACCTGATCAGATCACAATTCAGATCAACCTAACCTTATACTCCCTCCGTCCCATTTTTTTTGTCCTGTTTGAAAAGTCAAACTTTTTAAGGGAACATCATTTATTATCTTGTCTATCTATAAAAAATGTATAAGTTTTCAAAACTACCCTTAAAAAAAATTATCAAAAAATTGAATTAATAAATTAATAGGGGTATAATAGGAATATTAGCAAATTAATGACTTTTACTTTTAGAAACAGGACATTATTTTGGGATATCTCAAAATGGAATAGAGGACAAAAAAAATGGGACGGAGGGAGTATAATATTAAGCCCCAACCGACTACTATATACTCTTTATCTTGAATATACTGTACACCGGTTGTTGGGAAAGTCGTAGCCTAGCTGCTACCAAACTTTTTTGTATTTTTTTATATTATAATTCCATAATTTAAGTAGTTGAATTTTGAAAAATGTATGTCTTCGTTGAAACGGGAGTAGCGGATGTATTACGGAGTACAACTTACCAGCCTTCCCTATTATTTTACTAAAATTTTGATACCAATCTTTATAGGGAATATTAAAAAAATTATTTTTAAAAAATCAATTAGTCTTCTATTTCTTTTTTTATAAAAAAGTTTATTAATTTTTTTTTTTACAAGATAAAATTTCTACTCTAATTTAATATAAGTGTATATATATATATATATATATGTAAAGTTCCCTTCTGAAAACTTAAATCCCGACTCTTACTCCCTCACCCCAAAACACTTATACTTATAAAGTAACCACCACACCAAGTTTATTATCTTTCGGGCATTTATCAACTATTACTCCAACTCCTAACTTTAACAATACATTACGGGTCTATTTAGAAACAGTTTACTTTGTTAAAATTAAAATTTTTTTGTAGTAAGTACTATAGATAAAGGTAAAAACTAGCTGAAATATTACAATGAGACCTATGAATAATATCAAAAGTGCAGCAGGACTTATAAATAGTAGCAAAAATAAACTGAATAGTAGCAAAAATAAACTAAATAGTAGAATAAGTTAACTTTAAATTCTAATCCCAAACCCAACTTACACTTACCATTGCCTCCTGTTTTGATGTTAAGTTGAACATAATTTAGCATTGAAAATACCAATTAACCCCTTTGCCATCTACTTTTGAAATGGGTAAATTAGTCTTTCAATGTTAAATTTTGTCATATTTAACACCAAAATAAGAGATGTTGAAACAAAGTTAAACTTTGGACAGGCAATCATGCATTTTAATAATTCCAGGGGTTTGCATGTAATTAGGGTAAAAGATCATGGTAGAAAAATATAATTTGCCTTTTATTTATTTAGTTATTTTTTAATTGCAAATTAATTCAATCTAGAATGACCATTTTGCATTTCACATTTTTTTTTATTGGTTAGTTAGATACGCATCCATCAGGTCTTTAACCCACAGCCTCACCCTCCAATTAATTATTACTAGAGAAGTACTAATTGAATTATAACTCATTGACACGATTTTAAATCACAAATTTTCAATTGTCATATTAGATCCTTTTAACGATTTTATTTAAAACCAAACTTTGAGATCAAAATATAGCAATAGTTTGTTTAAATTTTCATAGACCAAAGTTGTAGCTGAAGCCAAGACATCATTAGTCTGATGGCACCTCCAGTTCAAGACCAAGGGCCGGGGTAGAGTAGATTTAGGATTTCTAACCAAAATAAAAATAAATAAATAAAAAGTTGCAGCTGAAAGTGTGTTCACAAAAATACAAAATCTATTAATTTAGATTGGAATCTTAATCATTTGTAATCCAAATTTTAAGGTGTTAAATGTGGTAATTAAAAATTTGTGAATTAAATTATATGATGGAATAAGCCCTAGGTTAGTTGAGTTTCATTATTCTTGATTTGATGGTGCAACCAGCCCCAGCATTAGAGTCCATGGCTTGAGCAATTGGGTTTGAGTCTTCCTTAATTATTGTAAAAGCATTTTTGGGAATGTTTGGTAAACCTGCTATCTGAGATATCCTCTTACAATAAAGGGCATTTTGGTGCCTTTTTTAATTTGACAATTTACGGCCTAAGAAACACTATTATTTATAGTTTCACAATTTCCCTCTCTTTTTTTTCTTTTTTTCTTTTTTTTTTTCATTTTTCCCGTCTTTACACTCTCTTCCAAGTATTGCATTCAAAGTCTAACTCGCATGATGATCCATACCTCCTATATGTCTTATAGACAGTTTTAGTCTTGATACTCCTAATGAGGGGCTTAAGTCCTTTGAGTGTGCAAGCAAAAGGGGATCAATGTCAATGTATATCTATATATATATATATATATATATTTATATGTCACTGCTCAGCATCTTTATTGACTTGAGGGTGAAAATTTGACTATACGTTTTTATTTTATTTTTTGAAATAGGACTATACATTATTGAGAGATAGAGAGATAGAAAATGTTAAAGATGTATTAGACATATTAGCCCAATGTAATAGACTCAAGCCCACTCTTATTTGTACTAGTAGTCTAGGATTTAGTTGCCAATATATACTCATCTTATAATTCATTGTAACACAAATATTGTACTACACTCTTACATAATAAAGATACAGCCCTTAAAAGATTCCTCCGTAGACGTAGGCCGACAAGGCTGAGTTCCTATTCTATGCTTTCCCTTCCGCATCTACTCTAGCATATACAACATGTTATAACATATTGCGTTGCTAATATATTTAACAGAAGACAGGGTATTTCGTTATTCAGAAACATTTCATATGGACAATAGAAGAACCTGACTCCATGTAGTCTTCCTTAGTTATCCACATCTGCAACACAAACTCAATACCAACTATCAGTAATAAACAATGTAGACTTCTCCTAATAAATATAAAAATATATCAAGATGTCCTAATGTGCTTATTGTTTATTACAAAGGAAGCATGATGCTAGCTAACTATATCTTGAGAAAATAGAGTCTATATGCAATACTTAGATTGATCAAAATCATAGGAAAAATTAAAATGTGAATAACAAAGAAAGGCACCTGCTGAAAAGTGCTTAATGAAGCCAGAATGGAGCCACCAATCCAAACACTATACTTTCTTTCTGGGGGTGCAACCACTCTCACTCTTACCCCAGGAGGTGCCAGTGAGCTCAGCTCCTTAGCCAACCTATCAGCAAGGCCTGGTATCATAGTGTTGCCCCCACTAAGCACCAAATTACCAAACATCTCTCTCCTGATGTCCATATCACACCTTCTGATTGACCTCAGCACAATCTCATCGACACCACCGGACTCCATTCCCACTATACTTGGATCAAACAGGACTTCTGGGCACTTGAACCGCCCTGCTCCAATTGTTATAACTTGCCCATCAGGCAATTCATATAGCTTCTCCAGCTCAAAGCTCTCCTTTGACATGCCAAGTTCTTTCTCAAAATCCATTGCAACATAAGAAAGTTTCTCCTTTATATCCCTGACAATCTCTCTTTCTGCTGATGTTGTAAATATGTAGCCTTCTTCTGCTAGGATCTTGGTGAGGTAGTCTGTGAGGTCTTTGCCAGCTAAATCAAGCCTCTGGATGGCATGTGGAAGTGCATAACCCTCATAGATTGGGACCGCATGCGTCACTCCTTCTCCAGAATCTATTACCATTCCTGTAAAAGGTCCTTAAAATGTGTAATTGGAACATAAACTCCCACAAGGTGCTACCAGGCCTAAAGTCATTCCTAATGGCTGAACTAATCACTTCTACTTTCTTGAAAGAGTACTATAAACATGAGTTTAATATCAGTTGTCAATTTACCTGTGGTTCGTCCACTGGCATACAAGGACAGCACAGCTTGAATGGCTACGAAAGTGGCTGGGATTGCAAAGGCTTCAAACATGATTTCTACCATTTTCTCTCTGTTGGTTTTGGGATTCAAAGGGGCTTCCGTTAAGAGGACGGGGTGTTCTTCTATGTTGACTCTGAGCTCCTTGTCAAATGTATGCTCCCAAAGTCTCTCCATAGCTTCCCAATCTCTCACTATTCCATGCTCAATGGGATAGCTTAAACTGAGGATCCCACGCCTTGCTTGTGCTTCATCTCCAAAGTAGATAGCCTTCTGTCCGATGCCAATCATTGCATGCCTGTTTCTTGGCCGACCTATTATGCTAGGAAAAAGTACACATGGAGCATCATCACCAGCAAACCCAGCCTGCATTAAGGGAAGTCATACTGTTAGTACAAAATTAATGAAGATTTGCAGGGGGAAAAAAATTGCTGGATTGACTAACCTTGACAGAGCCTGTTCCATTGTCACAAACAATTGGACGATTTTCATCAAAATCCATGCCTCTTGTGCTTAATTAGAAGCTTTTCCAAGAAGTGGATTGAAAGGGAAGAGTTGTGGGAGGCTGGCACATACAGGCTATGTAAATAAAGATAGGGAAGCTTAAGAAGGAGGAGAATAATGTTTAACTTTCGCTTTGACATGAATTTTAGCATTACTCTCTTACGGTTGCTTTTGTGCATGTCAAAGCACATTGAATATGCCTCATTTATACAAATCCTTTTCCATTCCGATAAGGCATCGAGTAGGCTGCCCTTTCTTCATTTGCAGGCTTCTAAAAGATATGGTCTAATATTCCAAAAACTTTTTAAATTGTCTACACTTTTTTCTTAGGGATTTTTTTTTTTAAGAGTATAACTCTTTGAAATCAATGCAAGCATAAACTACTAAAAACGGTTTGCTACTTTGTTGAAATCATATTATTAATCAATATAATCATATGCCCAAATAATTCACTTGACAAGCAAAAGCAAATGCTAAAACTGAAGGAATTTTTTTTTTTTTTTTTTTAATATTAATGCATATTCGTATTGGAATTGAAGGCTTTTTTATTTTTGTTTTTAATGCAAGCTCAATGCCACACGTCGTACACATGATCAAACCCGAATCAACCAAAATTTACCTCATGGTACATCTTACATTATTCATCACTGTAACATATGCTTTTTGAAATACAATATATAGACATATATAATATATTATGTAAATGCAAGCGTGTCATAATTTAATTTAAAAACCAAAAAAAAAAAAAAAAAAAACCTATCTTCCACCTATAAATGGTAATTGTGCGACTGTGAGCAATATTGAAATAGTTATCCATGAACTCTCACTTTTATTTCTACCTTCTCTAATGCCAGAGAGGATAACATACTACCGTTATTTACAGAACCGTGGAGAAATCCACCACAGGAAATCAAATTTTAACGGTAATAGATTTAAATGTACTTCAAATTCCAGCCTCGAAAGGCTTTGTGCCAATCAACAAAGAATTTAGACAAATAAACCATTGAAGATAATTCGTAGGACCATCCAAAGTGCCACCAACACAGCATATCTTCCAACTTAGAATCATTAATCAGTGGCAATAAGGTGAAAAAAGTACACTTCAATCTTGAGACCTTCCCCAAGTGACTTAGTGCCTGATGCTTTTCATAGATTTCTTCTAAACCATCTAGCATTCATCCTCGAAAAGCTCTCTTAACAAATCCTTGCAAAGAGCTCCCCATTCCAGCACCAACAGCTTCTGCCAAATACTGAGCCTGCAAAAAACTCACCACAATGAAGAGTTTTGTACAATGCCAACATTCCCAAATGGTCATAATTGAGAAAATATAAGAATTCAAAACAAGAAAGGAAGCAAGAGAAAATACCTCTTGGATGGACTTCTTCAGATCAAAAGCATCTTTCACACGACCATTTAAGAAAGACCATGTATCACGATAATCTGTAAGAAAATGTCAAGCAACTGAGTAAAAATGTTATTTATGGTATGCATTCACCATGGCACTTAAAAAAAATGTTTTCACCAACACTGCACAATGCAAGAATTCAAAAAGGGTTCATACCATATGAAAAGTTCACCCCAAGCATTGTAGCGGTCATCTTTTTATTATTATTATTTATTTATTTAAAAAAAGAGTCAAGTTTGAAGACCAAAGTAAAGAACATAAACCTGGGGAACTATCAGTCAGCATGTATATCTCGGTTGTTGAGTATATTCCCCCAAGGACAGTACGCTTTACATACCAATCAATATCAGAGGCCTCATCACCGACAGCATGCCAGATCTCATCTACAAGCATTGCCCTCTGCTTAAAACTTGTCGGAACATTCAATGGTTGTGCCTGCAGAAAAATGGATAACAGATATTTTCCGTGGTTCAGATTGAAGAATGCAAGTCAAAGCTTTAACAAGGTGATTGGCTGCAGAGGATAATACCTGGATGCTAAGAGCTTGAGGCCATTTTGAGATGTATGGAGCTTGCATTTCCAGGCGAAACCTAATAAGCTTGGAGATGTGATCACTAGGTATCATGCTTTTTAAGTCCTCTTCAGAGTCAATTCTATCAATTAGCCTTTGCAAGCAATCATCCATGAAAAACTGAAAAGTGAAAAAAATACCACCAGCTCAATATACACATAGAAAGGAAAGTAAGTTTTGTTGGCTAAACACAAGTGCATCACTAAGCACGTGTTAACTGAAAAGTGAAAAAAATACCACCAGCTCAATACACACATAGAAAGGAAAGTTTTGTTGGCTAAACACAAGTGCATCACTAAGCATGTGTTACACTGCAAAAAGAGTAATGGCACTAGACCCCAAAAACAGTTTTAACAAAATGCAACCACAGATCAATTAGTAATATCTGATTCCAACCTCAAAAGAGATTATTGTTAGCAAGTAAATACTAAAGTGTTAATAGAAGTGTACAACACAGTAGATGGTTAGACGACAATCTGCAAAAGTAGAGCACAAAAGTTTTAAATCGCTGAAACCCATCAAAAAGCCACCTGAATTGAAATCCCTCCCTTTTTAACTACTGCCAGAAACACACTAGCTGTTCAAGACAAATCGCGTCAACAATAATGCTAACTCACATCCACATGTATAGTAATATGACACCATGAAGAAAATAGAAAACAACTGACAGTCATGGATACAAATCGACCTAAATCAAATTCACTCACAAATCATAGTTTTAAATTATTACCAACATTCTTTTTAATTAAAAAGTTTCATATGCACCCATTGGGTCTTAAAAAGCCACAACCTTGCTTAAATGACATTTGAACTAAAAACTTACCAAAAACATTTGGGGGGAACAAAGCCCCATTATCAAAATGTGTTAGAATATTAAGTAAGTGATTATATTCGCTATGTTCTATCAACTAAAGCTCTTGGGGCAGTTGATAATTTATCAAAATGTGTTGAATTTAGGGAAAAAAATCAAAAATTTATACACTATCACAAAATTCAGGGACTTAAAAACAATAGTGAACATGACCCAATTGCTAGCATCCTGAATATAATTGAGTTGGAAAAACAAAAGTTAAATTGATGCTAAACCGGTGAAGAAAAGTACCTCGACGAGTGCGGCTTCTTTCCTTGGGAAAGAACCAATGATAGAAGGAGAAACACCAACTGCCCTGGCACCAGCAATCATAGCCGCTTCAGTCCATCCCAACCGCACCTGCTATTACAAAATGGGCATTATTCTCCAGTCTTAGCAAAAAGTCATTTGTGTTCTCTTCGACAATTTATCAAACACATTGTGGGCATAAATAAAAAGAGTGTAGTACTGACCACGTGGGGAAGCGAGGCTTGAAGCACTCGAGCTTGCTCGTCTTGGTACTCTACGTACCGCCGTTTCCTCCGAGTCTCTTGGGGTCGAGCTTCCTCGGCCGTTGAGGTTGACGCGGGATCAGAAGACTGATTACTCGTAGAGTGTTGATTTGGGTTTGGATTAAAGGTCTGGTTAGGCGATGATTGAGGAATTTCAGAAGTGGAGGAGAAACGACAAGTGCTATTATCAATATTTTGATGATGATGATGATGATGAAGAAAAGGGAAACGGAGACTAGCTTTGATATTGATATTGCTACCAGAAGGTGCACGGAGGAGGAGCAGACGCTTCGTCGCCGTTCGGTACATTTCCGGTCACTGTCTACGGAGAACAAAGGGGAAGAGAAGAAGAGAAGGGTTTAGGATTGTTTGTTAATTAATATTCGTTTGGAGTATATAATATAATAATAAAAAATTGTTTGATAGGAGATTTTGCTTTTTGAGGTTCCACGTTGTAGTGTGTGGTGGTGCCAAGTGTCATAGGGCTTGGCCAAGAGGAAGGTTTTGGCCAATTGCCCCCATTTTTTGGGTGAAGTTTGTGTCCGGTAACCACTTTCGCTAGACATATACGTTGCGATGTGGACACGTGTCTAAGATAAGAGAAAAAAGAAAAAAAATATATTTTTTTGCTTTATTTGTTTCGATGAAAAATTTTGTATAAAGATAGTTTTTTGTGTTTTCTAGAATTTGATAGCATAAAAAAAAAAAAATAGTCAATAAAAAACTATCTTTAATCAACATACTCCCATTTTTTTACTTCTCCTCTCCTCCAATTAGTTCTTTTGAGAGATAGAGAGGAGAGGAAAAATACATTTTCTTGCTTGTTTGTTTCGATAAAAAATCTTATGTAAAGATAGTTTTTCGTATTTTTCAGTATTTGATAGCATAAAAAAAAATTTAATAAATGGAAAACTATCTTTGGTCAACGTAAAAAGTATGGCTTAATGTTAGAGATTGTTATCCATTTATTTTTTTTTGAAAAACAATTCTATTTCACAGCAAGCTAAAAAAGGGGAGTTTGAAAATTATTTTTCAACTCATTTAAGGTTACTACCAAACAAAATTGTGGCTGATGCTCTAGCAAAAAAGGCTAAATATTGTACAGGGCTGCAAGTGTGGTTGGAAGACTTCCCTAAGGATATTGCACATTTAGTATTATTTGATGTTCATTGAGTTTTATGAATAAAGTCCCAAGCTATTCCTAATTGGTTTTTCAACAAGAAAATGGTTGCTACCAAACATAGGAAAATAATATAGTTTTATAGAAAATAATTTTTGAAAAATAACTCATTTTCTAAAAAATATTATCGCCAAAACAAACAAAAAAGTTAGTCCTCTCATAATAGTTGGATGCATATTTTAGACTCTTCAATAGATGAGATAACACATATTTCACCAATTTTTAAATTCCTTTATTATGCTTTTTTTTTTTACCGTTAGTTAATTTTCTAAATATATTAGTTACGTGGCTGATTTTAAAACATTTTTTTTATATGAAAAATTCAAGTTTTTGAAACTCGAGTTCCACTAGAAACTTAAAAATATATATTATCTCATGATTTTCTTTACAAAACTTAAGTTCCAAAAATGGTCACATAACAAAAATGTTTCAAAATTGATCACATAATTAATATGTTTGGAAAATTAGCCTAATGGGCAAAAAAAAGTCTCATTTATTATTATTCGGACAATTATTGGCTTACATTATACTATTACACTTTTTTATTATTTTAATTTTAATTTTAATTTAAGTTAGAGTCAAGCCAATGTTGGCCAATCCTCCAACAAATGCCTAGTAAGACCACCCAAGTCAATCAAGACCCTTATGGTCGGTAAGGCTCTCTTTGTTTTACCTAATCACCTAGTTAATGGCAATAGCCACAGAGCCTACAATAGACTTCCTAACAGGTGATGCTTATAACCATCATGCAAGATTAACACGATCAGAGCATTCCCATTAAGGATTGTATATCCTAAAAGATGCTGTTTTTTAGCATTTGTAACCCAAAAACCTGTTCCATCAAACCGTGTATATGCTATTAAATTTACAATCTTGCTACAGTGCACTCTCATTTTTTAGAGCGCACTGTAGCAAGATTGTATAATATTTTATTAATTTCTTTATTCTCTCTCTCCAGCTCTCTGTCTCTCTGTCTCCCACATCTCTCCAATCTAATTTCTCTGGTTCTCTCTCCGTCTCCCACATCTCTCTCATTTCCTCACTCCCTCTCGGTCTTTCTCACTCCTTCTCTGTCTTTCTCATTTCCTCGCTGCCTCACAACAAGATCATACTCTTGAGATCGGCTTGGTGGCAAGGAGAACGACATGATGGTGTGAGATCGGCGTGGAGACCGGTGTGGAGATCGACGTGTTGTGTGTTTTCTTGTGGCGGTTTTTTGTGGTTCTTGTGGTGGTTTCTTGGCGGTTCTTGGTGGTTCTTGTAATGTTTGATGGGTGTTTGGTCCATCTGGGTTGAAGTTGGTTGTGGTGGTTGGGTTGCTGGGTGGTGGTCATCGGAGAGGTTGGGGTGGGTTTGGCTGCAGTGTGTTGTGCTGGGTTCAGATCGGGGTTGAAGTCTGGGTTAAGGTTACTGGGGTGGTGGGTTTTGTGGCGGTATTGTGGTGGGTTTTGGTTGCAGTTTGTGCCGTGGGTTTTTTATTTTTATTTTTTATTTTGGTGGTTGGGAGCTGAGGTTGAGGTTGAGGTTGAAGTTGGTGGTGGTGGCTGTAGCTGTGGCTGTGGTTAGAGGTGTTGAGCTTATCAAGCTCAGGCCACGGAGGTTTTGAGAGCAAATATCAAAGAGAGGGAGGAGCTACTAGACCGGATTGAGAAAGATGGAGTGACAGTGGGAGAGAGAGACAAAGGGAGAGAGAGAAATAATTAAAGAAATGAATAAAAAATAATAAAGAAATAATATTTAAATGAAGTGTTAAAAAAATAGAAGTTTTGATGTTAGATGTACTGTAAAATGATGTGTTAAATGCTATAAATTTAGGTTTTTAGATGCTAAATGCTAAAATTTTTAGTAGTCTTGATGAGAATGCTCTCACAAGTTGGCTTCAAATTAGTATCAAAATTGGGCTTTTAGACTTAATGGTCTATCATACCACTATTATGGGCCTTTTTTTTTATGGGGTGGGCCTTTTATTTTATGTAAGGAAATGAAAGGTTTTTCTTATTTGAAAAATGTTCCAAGCAGTGGTCATGATAATTGATTACTTGTGATTTTTGGTTCCAAATATATTGTGCGGCCTATGTGTCAACCATAGATGTCAATTCATGGCCCTTTTGCTCTTTCTTTCTTTCATCTCTAGGTTTCGGCCCCATTTTATTTAGCTCCCCTACCTCTTTTGCAAGAGCATCATTATGGGCCATGGGTCCTTCAAGTTCATGCGAGGCCCATGTTTTAGTTCTCTATGCTTGAGCTACTCCTTCAATTTTTGGGTGTCAACAAATGGACACCTCACACCTACAAATTGTACCAGTTATAAACAGAAGTCTTAACTACTTTTTGACTATGTATACTTTCAAAGCTAACAAAATGCTAGCACGTATCTGACTGCAATATTCTCTATATACATTGTACTTTGCATAGCTGGAAAGAATACAAAGAATAGAACAATAAGAGCCGATTGATACATGTATTTAAAAATTAAAAATTATTATTTGAAAATATTTGTGAAAATACGTGTGGATGAAAAAATGTATAAAAATATGTGAAATGTTGTTTAAAAACTAAAAATAGTTGTTTGAAAACAGTCACCAAACACTCCCTAAGTATCGCTAATAAATATTTATGCCAAGTGATATGTCACGTGCATTAAATAATTATTTAATTTTAAGGGGATCTGGTGAGGAGTATTGTAAAATGCATTTTGTGGGATCGAATAAACTTATTAATTACCAAAAAATGAGGCGGATAGGGGATTCAATCCACAAGGCAAAGAATTTGGCTCTCCTGGCAAAGCTTAATTGAGGCTTGTGCTAGGCTATAGTGAGTTGTTATAAAGTTAGGTTTTTGTTTGACCGATGACTCAGTTGTTGAAGATGAGAGAATTGAAAACGAGGATGGAATAGAAAAGTAGAGTGAAAGAAGAAATTTTAATTTTCCTCATTTGTGTCTTTAATTAGAGGGTGGAAAAGTAAAAGAATAGAAAATAGAATTTGCATAAACTTACTCTCATCTCTCTATTACATAACTTTTTTATATAAATATTTTATAAAGCAAAAATGGTTCAACGTAAAATGGTTAAGGAGCAAAAAACTCAGAAAAAAAGAAAAAAAAAAGTTTAAACGTGAGTAGCAAAGATCCCTGAAAAAAAGAAAAAAAAAGAAAAAAAAAAAGAAAGAAAGGAAGGTTCAACGTGACACCAAAGAATCTAGGAAAAAAAGTTTTAACTTGGCAAAGAAAAAGATAAAAAAAAAAAAAAGTGTTTTAACGTTGAATTTACTTTGGGGAGGAGAAGGGGTAGATAAGTCATTTTTACCAAACCACTTCTCCTTCCCATTTTTTCTCCAATTTGGGGGTTGAAAAATGGTGAGCCCGATGAGAAAACAATTGGGCTTCACCATTTTCTCTCTCCCAAAATCATTCCAACCAAACATCTTTTTCATTCAAAATCTCTTGAGTAATACTATAACCACAAACTATTTTACAAACAATTATTGTAACTAGTTTTTACTAGTTTTCATCTAAGACTACCATTAACATTACATTTTCATTTATCAATAACTACTCACCATATCAGCAGTTTATAAAAAGCTTGTATCTCTAGCATTACTCAAATCTCTCATATTTTCTCTCTTCCATTTTCCATCTTCCCTATTTTCACTCAAACCAAATGTAGCCTTAAATAAAAAAGAGGCAAGATTATGGATAAATCATGTTACACACTCCTTATTAAATACTTAAGTACACTTCCACTTTGAAATTATGTTTTGAAAATACAATTTCAGTTATAATTGTGAAATTGTGTCACAATTTTAACTGAAATCCTATTTTTAAAACACAATTTCAACTAACTTGACATTATGTCCAATACACACGGCATGTAACTATTACCGCTTTTTGGTCTTTGATAGGGTTAGGGTGAGGGTGGAATCTTGACTTGATTTCCTTTGCCTTGCTTCTTGTTCTTGAAGTTAGTCATCAAATCTACACCTATTTAATTGGGGGCTCATGGGGAAGACTCCCCTTGCTAGGCTTATGCAACAAATGGGAACTTTTGAATTGAGTGCTAATAAGCTTGCAAACAGCCAGGATCAGGTAACTAAGGGCAATTTTCATGGTGCTCGACTGTGAAAATTTGAAACTATACCCCAGAATAATGTTTTTCTATTGCCTTAGCTTGCACAACAATGTGCAAGTTAGATCCAAGAGAGGTCTAAAACTTTCAATTCTCTGTGCTCTTGTTTTTTGAAATTAACTGGGGATGCCACATAAAGCTATTCGCTCAGTTGATCTTGGCTTAGTAGCATGGTTAAAAATGAACATTTGTTCCAATGTGGAAAGGTTCCGTAAATTTGATATGACCTGGAGATTTGTATTTCCTATTGCCATTTGGACTCTTGGTTGCATAGAAATCGTGTCATCTTTCAGCACACAAAACTAAACTTGAGAGCTTCATGAAAGCTGTTTCTAGAAGTCAGTGGAGTATTTCATTTTAGCTCGCGGATAGAAACAAACCAGACCTTTTGAGATTATCAGAGTCAAATGGGTTAAACTTCTTCAAGGAAACTAGATTAAAAGGGTTTTCACGAGTACTCTGATACGCAAGTTGATGTTGTTTTTTATTGTGGTATTCTAATGAAGTCTTTATTGGGGAAAAAAAACACTAGACTTGTATTTTCTGCAGACTTCTTGCATTGGTATCTCACAGAAGGAATCAAATTTTATAAGAAGACCATCTATGCAAGTTTGTTTGATTTGTCAAGTGACCTATTGCCATATGAACATCTTTGCATTCCCATAGATATTATCAACAGAAATGCAACAACTTTTCAGGATGGTAGAGTAAGATTTGGAACTATAACCCTTAGAGACGTGTATGTATGTGTAGTCTATGTATGTGTAGTCTAATATAAATAAAAAAATTTCTTGAAAAGATTGAAACTTTAATGAGCAATTTTCATTAAGACACAAAAGTCCAACAGGAAAAAAGCAGTACCTAGATTTATCAACAAAGGAGATCAAAAACCTGCAAATAATGAAGCAATTAACGCTGTTGTGGAAACCATTTTATCGTCTTTCAAATTTAAGTCATGCCCCCAACTTACCACTAACTAGCTTCACCAAAATCCATCAGAATTAAGTGAGCGTCTCTGAAGACTTTTCATTTAAAGGAATGGCAAGCACAACGCACCCTGCATTTTGAAAGGAATACACAAAGCCAACCCACATTGCACCCAAAAAAAAAAAAAATGTTAAGAATACTCTGTAGGAGTTGACATCGTGCTCTATTCAAAAGGTTAAAAAAAACATGACTACAGCTCCAGCTTAGCATTTTCAAATTTTTGGTATCCTTTTTTTTCCCCCTAATTGGCTAGTTTAAAATGTGAGAATGTGAAATGCTATGCACAACCGTTTCATTGGGTAGTAATGAAGTGCCAAAGACAAATCTATCACCATATAGATCCATTACCAGAACTGGTCTTCGAAGTTCTCTCTAGTCTTGAAGGAACGAGCAAGCTCGCAAAATATTGAGTTATGAACGTTGAAGTTGAAGCACGGTTTTAAGATGATGTTGGCAACCTCTTCTACCCCTTTTTCCTAACAAATTAAGCCAAAATGTATTGAACTAGTACATTGTCACAACATGGCATGCCTTAAATTTGTACCTCTTCTATCCTCCTAATGGCTTCCCTCATGTCGAGCCGTTGCTCAGGATTACTTTCAGTGCAAGCAGCCCCAATTCGGAGGAGTTGCAAAATCTGATTGCGCGAATTAGTATAGCTCAATAGCTCCGGATCGATCAATTCATCCTCTCTCCTTTCATACATCGAGGTTAGAACCCATTGCACAACATCAATCCCACCCTTGCCATTGCTAAGATATTGAGAGGGGAATTTGCCAGTAAGGATTTCAAGAATGACAATTCCAAGGCAATAAACATCTGACTTGGGAGAGACTTCTTGGTATTGTATGAATTCAGGGGATTTATAGGCAAACATTGATTGCACGGCATTGGGTGTGTTGATTAGTGGATCAAAGCCATAGTCACTTAGGAGTGGCTCATAATCATCACCTAGAAGAACATTGCTGGACTTGAGATTTCCATGAGGCAACTCATAAGAACAAAATTCAGTATGGAGGAACCCCATTCCACGTGCCATGCCCTGGATAATCTTCAGACGAATAGGCCAATTCAGCTCGGCATGAGAAATTCCACGATCGCCTGCACAAGTCAATAACATGTTTTAAGAGCGTGTTTGGATACAGTTTATTTTGCTGAAAATGTGAATAGTATCGTAAGACCTATTTTTAATTTAAGTTTTGCTGAAAAAAGAGGTTTGTGGGTCCATAAACGGTGTATAGAAATCACTGAAAAAGCCTGAAACACTGGCCGTTGTATCCAAACAGATACTAAAGCCGAATCATAAAATGGATCTATTTCAAATAAAAATAATTTCCAGGAATAGAGCCTGCATGCAGAGAAGAGGCTTAAGATGGCAATGGAGATCAAAGTCATAATACATACCATGTAAGACATACAACAGGCTGCCTTTAGGAATGTATTCAGACACCAACAGCTTCTCCTCTCTTCGAAAATGGTAAGCCAAAGGCATTAAGATATTCCGGTGCCTTAGTCTTCCAAACCGCCTCATCTCGGCATCAAACCCTTCTCTCTGTAACCTATTCATCTCCCTCAACCTCTTCACCACCACGATCAACCCAGTGGCCATCACAGCCTTATAGGCAGACCCCAACCCGCCATTGCCTAACACCTCCGCCGCGGCCTTCATCAAATCCTGCAACCCAAACGCACCCCTGTCATCATTCAGCATTACAAGATCAGACATCCCGTTCTTTCCGTGGGTTGAACCCTTTCTCGAGCTGCCTTTCCGGCTCGTCTCTGATGCCCTGCTGTTGCTTCGGTTAGAAGTAGAACTTGGCACGTGCACTTCAACCACAGAGACAGAGTCTGGCACTTTTTCTCTACCGAGCATACCAAAGTGGTCCTCCTCCTCACTGCGCTGCTTATTGCATGTGATTAAAAATGCAAATGCGACAAAAACAAGCGCTGCAATGCCAAGCGCCACGGCCACCACGAAGTTGCTGGACTTTTTTTCAGGTGGTGCTTGATTAGGAACGTTAGTATTATTATTAGTTTTATTATTGCCTATGCAAACCTTGTCCAGCGGCTTCCCACAAAGGCCTTCGTTTCCTTTAAACGTGTCCACACCAAAAATGGACAAGCTCTCAGGGATTTCACCTTCCAACTTGTTGTTGGACAAATCGAGTTGTTTCAATGTAGGTATATTCATAGGAGGGATGGGTCCTGAAAAATGGTTGTGCTCAAGGTGGAGTTCTAGGAGATGGGATAGTTGTGTCACAGATTCAGGTATGGCACCATTGAATTGGTTATAAGAAATCCAGAATTTCTTCAAAGAAGTAATATGGGCAAAGAAATCTTTCGGTATCTCACCAGAGAACTGGTTTCCTGTTAATAAGAGAGACTTCAAAGCACCAACCCTGTGAAAGTCAGGGATAGGACCTGAGAAGGAGTTGTTAACCAAACTGATAGTTCGAAGGCCATGAAGTGCATTTAAAGCTTCAACGTCTATCTTCCCGGAGATGTCTAAACCTGTGAGATGAAGACCTGTGACAGAGCCGTTAAAGCAAATAATTCCAACCCACTTGGCTGAGCAAGGAGAGGAGTCAGGAAGCCATGAACTTAACCTGTCTGCACGGGTGAAGGATTGTTTGAGTTTGAGAAGAGCCTCATTTTCGGATAAGGAAAAGGAGAGAGAAGGAAGGAGGAGGAGAAGGAAGAAAAGGAGAACACGAACAGCGGCCATTGCTGACCCGGAAATGAGGCAGGTCCCAGTAGAAACCAGCCGCTGTTCGGAGGAGAGAGGATTAATGTGTGGTTCTTCTCTGAGCTTTTTTTGTTTGGTGGTGTTCCTTTTTTGGTTCTGTTGATGAGTTTGGGTTTGGGCTTGGGTTTGGGAGGGAAGTGTGTCATGTTGGGTGTGAGGTGTGAGTTGCATTGATGAGAGGGAAATTGGTGAATAGGTAGGAAGTGCCAGATTTACGTTAAAACTCTCTAAGAATAGCTAGCTAGCTAGGGACTTCTGGAAAGAGGCTTTTTGAGGCCTGTAGATTTAGTGTGGGGTTGAGAGGAAGAGAGAGAGATGTGCAAACTTTATGTTGACCTAGTCAGTTTCATTCGTTAATGAAGTGGCAGATTAAACTCCATTTTCGGATTACTCCATCAATTTTTATAAACAGTATGGGATTTATTTTCTGTCTCTTCAGGCTCACCTTTTATTTGGACGGTCCATCTATATAGAATGTTGAGGGCTCTCAGCTCTGGCATGCATTTTCTAAACCTGGTACAAATAACTGTGGACACAGCCTAGAGTTACATTACTAACTTTTCCTAAAATTATAACAAGTGGATATGTTATCCAAGAATAAAAGGTCTATCTTTCATCTGAACCGATGGAAACGCACAAATTCCGAACTTTCAGTTTTAGAAGGTAGATTAGAATTTAGAGCACTCAAGCAGAATACCATTACAGCAAATGTTTAACTAAACTCAAGTAAAACTATCCCGCGTTTATCTCCAGTCCTTTAAAATTATAAACCATTCTTTTCTCAAAACCCATTTCAGGTACTGTAGATTTGGTTTGAAATTTCCCCAAATTTCCTTGCTTTATGATTCAATTTTTCATCAAATTTGCTTGATGATGGATGGGTATATGATGCCCGATTGAGTGCCATATATATGCCAGCAGGTGGGAGCATGTGGGATTTTTGTTGCTCAAAGTTATCATTTTTCTTGATTTAATTGTATTCATATTTTTGGGTTTTGAAACAGAAAGTTCAGTGTTTTTTTTATGTATCTGGTTCAGTAGTTAACACAATTTGTTAAATCATTTGTTAGTGGTTGTTCATTAGTTTTTCTTCCCATGATGTTGATGTTGATGACTTGAACTTTGTCATAAGTGGCTTGCTCTTCTCATCTTGCTAATATGAAATTGCTGCATTTCAATTCAGGTGCCTGTGGTCTTCTACTTGTTTTGAAGTGATTCTGGCAGTCTGATATATAAAGTCTCTGTAAGTATTTTGCTTGGGATTATGCAGAAGCCGTATGTTGACTGCTATGGTTGGATGAAGTTCTTCCAGTTGGTTATTTCTATCTAGGCTCCTGGTGACAGTTAGCATTGTCTTGGTGATGTGGTTTTAGTTGGTGCATATATGTGAGTTAATTGATGATGTTTGGAAAGTAGCTGGAGTCATTGTGGAATGGTTGGCTGTGAGGTTGGGTTCTCTGGGTTGAGTGAGGGTGCTTAGCCCAGTTGCTTGTAAATCAGTTGTAATTGGTTGAACTTGTATAGTTGTATTCTTTGTTTCTTCTTAATATAATTTCTGAATCATGAAGAAAAGAACATGATCTTAATTAGTTTGGAAGCTCCTGTGAATGGGTCTAAAGTAACAGCATCCAATGAGTTCGGGATTGGAATAATTTTCTAAAGTCGAAGTGCTCCATGATACCTTGAATTGCATTATCATACAATTTCCTGTCTAAGCTTTTTTTTTTTGGTCTAAAAACTATGTAGTTAGTATGGACAAGTTACTACTTTGAAATATAATGATCTTCAATGACAATTTAACCAGAAAATTTTATCATCAGAAGGATAAAATTGTTTTCTTTCTAGATGTTGTAATGACATTCATTGAGACCTATGGCTATTTTCCCTATGAGAATGATAAATGAAATCACTTTTTTTGTCATAATTTTGCATAAAAACCATGTTATGTGGTCTGTAAGTAGAAGTCATTCTGATGGTTGCAGTAGACATTTCTCCACTTGTTCAGATTTGTCAATTTTGCACTCTAAATTCAGTTATCCAATTTGCTCTTGCTTCATTTCTGATAATTTGTTCTGTTTTGCCCAATTTCATCCAATCTCTGAAATCTTCTTTGCAATATGTCAAAAGGGCTTAAATTTTCTAACCCTCTGAAATTGTAAATATAACATCTTACAGATTTTCATTCATATATGAACCTAAGTTAGCCATGCCATTTCATCTATAATTAAATTTCTAAAATCCATGGCTACTTGCTGTGCATTTTCTAGAGAATGGGAGGTGCATGTTAATGTGCTTGTTCAGTTTAAATACTTTAAGAAAAGAGATCAGGTGGGACATCCATTGAAGATATTTATCAATACCAGTTTTGGAATACTCCATGTTGTTTTATTGGCTTGGTAATTGATTGAAATAAGAACTTAAAGCTTGAGGTTTGATTGTTTAGGTTTCTTATGTTATTGTTAATATTTATTATTTATTAGGGAATGGATTTGCGAATGCCAGTGACTTGAACTTCACAGAGCTCTTACAAAAAGATTCTAACATGAATAATGAATTCATAATGGACTCCCTACAAAATGAAGTACATATCCAACAGTCTGCACTTGAAGTTCAGATAATTATTAAGAAGACACAACAGAGTGGTAATCTCATTGTATTGGTATTGCTCAATATTTCCATGGATGCAATGCAAGGAAATGAGCAAAAGCACAAGACATATTGGAATAGAGTATTAGAGTTTGGAACTGCTTCCATAAAGAGAGGACATATTGTTTGTATGTATTCATTGATATTTCAAAGAAAAATAAAGGTGATACAAGACATTGAAATTACAAAATTATGTAAAATTACTATAATTTTTTTTTTCTTTTTTATAAAAATATGATCATTGGGGGGTTGGAAAACGTGAGCATTTAAAATATATGACCATTACATAAATAAATAAAGAAGAAATAATATATAAATGAAATAGGAATAAAGTATTGAGGTTGATGTAGTTGTTTGTGAATAGTAGATTAACTAAAATATTTATAAAAAAATTAAAATAAAAAAGTGGAGTTTTTAGGATTAATTTAGGTAAAATTGGATTGAACTTGATGCTAATGCTCTTAGCACCTAGACAAACAGGTGATTAGTGTCATTTAATTAAGTTAACAATAACAGGTGAATGGACAACAATTTAATCAACTATTAGCCAAAAATCAAAGTCTAGATGTTTCTTTAGCTTCTTGATATGTACAATTAATTCTCACTTCTGATAACAAACAGCTAGCAGATGATTTTACAAGAATTACAGAGGAACTTCCTGCCTGACTGGCTGTTGGTGCCACCAAATTTTGCATGTCTTTCATATGCTGGTTCTCAAATTCAAAACTTCAACGTGACGTGAAAGCCTGCAAATACGAAATTAATATTTGTTGTCATCTTTTGTTACCACATTTAATTGCACATTTCAAGTGCAAAGTCATATATAATTCACTGAAATTTTATGATGAGTGGTAATAGTTACACATCGGGAAACAGTTGAAAACACAATTTCTGTTAAAATTGTGATTTCACCATTTCATGATTATAACTAAAATAATTATACAATGTTGTGCACACTACTCAAAACATAATTTCAGCTTGACTGTGTATGACAATGTATAACTTAGTTTGTGCAATAATAATTAGCCTTCTCTTTAAAAATTATTAGGTGCATCTTGGTGATTGGAGAAGTAGAGCATTACCGAAAAAATGTTGCAGTGACCAGGATCTGCAACATGACACATCAAGTTGTCAATGGGGCTTTGTCCTGTATAAATGGCTTGGAACCAGAAGCCCACAAAAGCAAGCATAGCAAGACGCCCATTCTTAATTTCCTTAGTCCTCAACACCATCACAGGCTCTGGGGAACCTCTACCCCACATCATGGGGTCAAACCATAGGCCACCTGGGTAACCAACATCAGGCTTTGGGTTCTTCTTATGTGGTACTTTTGGTTCAATGTCAACACACCCTGGATTTATCATATCAGCCCATCTTCTTCCCTCTACCCAACCCATCAAGGCTAATTGCACCACAAATAAGGTTGTTTTGTCTGTAAAGTATTCTCTAGCACCAGCATCATACCATGAAAATTTATCAATGAAACCTATTCTTCCAAGCCATTCTGGAATCAGAATTCCAGCCACTGCAAGCATTGCCCATCTGCCATGCATTAGCTCCGCTTGTGCAAACCATTTAAGTGACTCTGGATCAGACCCTATCACATACAAAATGGAGGATATCAGTACTAAAAGTACTGCAAGTCTAGTCTAGAACCATCTTTGGGTGCTTTGCACAGGAACATTTAATCAACCAGCAACTTCAATTGAAATAAATACCAAATGATATGTTATAGCCCATTTCATGTCTATTACAAAAAGAAAGAAAGGTTAGCCAGGGAATAAAAATCCTATGTCATATTGCTTAAGCATGCAGGTACAGGGCTGTTGATCTAATTTTCCTTGCCACATTACATGACATAGAATATTTTTTTTTGGTTTAGTAAACATAAAGAATATACAAATTAACACATACCTAATCCAAGTGGGTCGAAGCCAAAATCGCCAGGAAGACTGCAATTAACAGAAAAAGAAAGAAATGATGTCTTCATGATGCCATAACACTCGCTCTATAATTTAAATTAACAATGAAAGTTCCAATACAGATTTTTGGAGTGGTGATGAAAAATTTGATACCTGCCATCAAGCCACTCAGGAGGTGAACTGCCAGGGAACCACAATGGCCTATCCGGAGGAAGTGGTTCACATACACTTGATACCCCTTTTGTTGCATCTAAATGGCTAGTCCTCCTCCCAGGTAAGCAAGTTGTGAATTTTCCTAGAGAAATTTTTTTATGCAATTCCCTGTTTCCCATTTTAAAAAACATCATAAAATGAAGATAAAGTAGTGTACATGTATAAGCAAGCAATAAAATCAATCTGAACGCTAAGCCTGGAGTTTTAAAAAAAAATGTTGACCTTGTTGGGAGGCTTGACAATGCAGTAGAAGCAATGGCCAGTGCCATGGATGACAAAATGTTCCTGCAAAAAACTGTGCAACTCTGTGGCTTTTTGCAGGCTGCTTTGTCTGATGATTTATCTAGTCCATGTAGAATGGATAATATTCATGATGGTGTAGCATAACTTTGGCACAAAACGGACCATAAATAAGAGCCAATGGTTACTGAACTTGGCACGTGTTTTGGATATGGGAATTGGACTTTGGAGAACGAATTTGGTTTGACTTATGGGCTTGCAGAGTAGTGAGTTTGGTCTTGCGATAATGTTAGTCTGCGTTACATATCTGGACCCAACCCAATTCTTAGTTCACCCAGCTCAATTTGGGATCCAAAGTGATTGGGCCTAAGCTGATATCCAGTTCTCTCATTGTGAGCGCAACTTCAACAATAGGGCCAAGATCTCTGCTACAGCTTATGCTGTTGTTCCATCCAAGAAAAGAATAGGTTATGCTTTGATTTGTGTAAACTAAACTAATTGAGAAAATCTCTTGATGTCAAATGTAAGATCTTGGATCAAATTTCTTACTCAAGGGAAGGTTTTAAAGCGATAACGATAACGATAACAATTCCAATCCAAGTCAAGCTCATGCCCAATCATATTTGGTGTGCAAGCAAAGTATTCTCCTTATACTATAAGTCTAGTAACTAAGGGCCTGTTTGGTAGAGGAATTTGAGTAATGTTGTTTGTAGTTTTTTAGAATTCGTGTGAGTGAAAAAGTGTATAGAAATGTGTGTAATATTGTTTAAAAACTGAAAATGGGTGTTTGAAATGCTTTACCAAACGGGCCCTAATAATTTGGTGTATAGTTAGTCTAGGATTTAGACTCCTATAAATACCCCCATTGGGTTTATTGTGTAATATACATAATTCAATATAATGAATATGTATGCATCAAGAGCTTTAATCCATGGACGTCGACTATTAGGCTAAACTACGTAATCCCTGTGTTCTCGATCTTTCTCTCCCTATTTTTTATTCTCACATAAAGAATGAAATGGAAACCTTTTTTTTTTTTTTGGGGGGGGGGGGGGGGGGGGTTGGGGGTTCCAATATATGGAGTTTAAAAACCCATTATAATTAGCCATATAAAAAAATAAGTAGTTAACTCATGCATTTTAATCCATGGACGTCGACTATTAGGCTAAACTATGTAATTCCCGTGTTCTCGATCTTTCTCTCCCTATTTTTTATTCTCACATAAAGAATGAAATGGAAACTTTTTTTTGGGGGGGGGGGGGGGGGGGGGTTCCAATATATGGAGTTTAAAAATCCATTATAATTAGCCATATAAAAAAAAAAGTGGTTAACTCATGCATTGAATATAAACAACATCCCTCTCACAACATATGAGTCTCACACAGTTGTGGAGCCCATATATTGTGCGAGAAATGCTACATATACCGGATGTGTAAGATATTTATTTATTAGAAACAAATTTATCAAAGAAATAACCACGACTTTTAAGGCTTAATTTTGCTCTAGTGAGTAGTGACATATACATAAACCATTGTTTTGAAATACCGACAATGCCACATGACAATTTGTCATCTGGCTCACTTGTTATACCTAGTTCTTTCCTTCCTGTTAGAATTGAGAATGAATTCTCTATATATTTAAGTGTATGTAAAACCGACTCATACAAAGGACACTCTATATATATGTGGACATATGAATTATGTATAAGTAAAAGGAGTGTGCTACAAGACTACAAGTACAATGGGCTAATTAGGACTCATTTGGCTTGTATTCCAATAACCCCTTAAAACTTATGGGGAGGATGTGAGACCAATTTGAGTTTGGAAGCTACATCACAAAAACATCCTAAACTGACATTACAAAAGACGTCCACAAGATAATCTTAGGAGACAACATAGATTAGCTAGATGGAACCTAAAGGAGGTGAGGCTAAACAAGATGATAATCAATCTCAATATGATTGGTCTATTTGTGGAATTCACAATAGAAAAGAGTGAAAGAGGAAAGGTGCACACTAAAATGTTGTGTTGTACTTGTACAGCCTTTTTATTGATATAGGTTACAGGTGAGGTCAATTCCCATTTCCTAAAAACAGCTTAAATATGGTGTATAGGAACACATTTTTTATATTTTGATTCATATATTATTGTGCTGATATTTGAGCAAGACAATTTTTATGTACCTTTCAAAATATGGGTTTGATGCGTATATTGAAATGACAAAAAGACAGGTGGTTTAATAAGTTGAATCCGATTCGAGACATTCATTATTCAAATTGCTACATGCTGCCACTTTGCCCGACCTGCTTGCTTGAGTTGAGTGAGTAAGTTAGGTAGTCGTAGCTCATCAACTGCTTTCGCAATGACCTATCGGACTGATTGTAACATCTCACCAGTTCACCTAACCAATACGTTGTGCAATCATACCTCACAGTTTCTCAAAAAAGACTTATGGTTTGCATTCTATTTTGTATTATGAATTCTAGATTCAAATTTTGAAATGCCCTCAGAAATTAATCTTACAAAATTGTCTGATACTTTAAAAAAAAAAAAAAAATGCAAGAATATGAGGAGAAGGTGTCACATTTAACTATTGAGAGTAGTTTTTTTTTTTTTTTTTTTTTTTTTTTTTTTTTTTTTTTTTTTTTTTTTTTTTTAAGAGAGAGTTTTTAGCCTGTAACACACACTCTTAATAATAACTCTTTATTATCAGACCAATATATCAGTCGGTTCTTGAGAGTAGTTTTTTATTTATTTTTTTTAAGAGAGAGTTTTCAGCTTATGGCACACGCTCTTAATAATAACTCTTTATCATCAGACCAATATATCAGTCGGTTTTTAGTGTAGGCAGGGATTGAACCCCAAATCTCTTATTCAACAATCAGATATTTTACCTGTTGAGTTAATTGAAACCCACAAGAGTGGTTAAAAGATCATGCAAGTAACAGTTGGGAACTTGGAATCTCAATTATTATCGTGCATGTTTGCATAAATTTTATTAGCATGAATGATGTGAAATGTCAAAATAGCATGAATTATGTAATCCAGTGCCAGTTTTATCGAGTGTCTACCATCTAGAGGAGTTTCTGTTCTATCTTACTTGAATCATTATTTGGTAACTACACTAAAAATGAATAAAGAACGAACCTAAGCTAAACATAATTATAACAAAACTAGTCAGCATTCCGATTTCCAAACTATGCAAGAACGAACAAGTAGAGCAATACAAGCATTTCAACTTGAAAACAACACTTATTTTTCACACCCTCAAATCAAGTTAAAAATAATAAAAACTAACAATTGAAACACAAACAATTACTAACAAGCTTTGTTGTGATTGTTGCAAAATAAAAGATGTGTTGATGATGAACTTAGCTGAAAATAATGTTTCTCTAATCACAACTAATCACATCAGTAATTGTGAAAATATGAAACATGTTGCATTTGTATAAGCATAACAAAATCTCACAACATTTTCACAATAATCTTGTTTCGAGTTGTAACGGGTTCTTGTGTAATATTTTGATTTTACATTGAATTGTGGCGAGTTAATATCTTATGAGATTTTGTTGTGGTTATAGAAGAACTCTTTTGATTAATTTTGTCATAACAATAAAAATAAAAATGTGTCAAATTGTGAATTGCGAATCGTACAATAGACACTCAAACGGTTTATCGGTATACTTCCTATTTTATTAAAAAAAATAAAAATAGGTTCAAATCTATGAACTTTTATTGTAAGATTTGGGTAATTAGTAATATCTCATGCAATCTTATGGTCTATTTGGATACTGTTTATTTCTGAAAACTGAAAATACTATAACAAAATAGTTTTTAAATGTGTGAATAGTGCCATATGACCCAATTTTAAAGAAAAATTTGTTGAAATCCATACTTGCAAATCCCGTAAACAATGCACGGGATCTACACAAAAAACGCAAGCGCGTTGCTAAACCTTAAAGCAAAATTTTCTTTGAGGTTTTCTTTGAAGTTTTCTTTGAGATTGATTCAAAGAAATGTCATGTAATCTTTATAAAATTAGGCATAAGATAAGCATTAGAGAAAGAAATTAAATAATGTAGTTTTTTTTTTTTTTTTTTTGGAGGGAATTAAATAATGTAGTTAGTAAGGAATAAATGTAGTTTTCTTTCCTTAAAATATACTCATAGTCATTAGACGTACTTACTAAATTTCCAAACCAAAAAAAAAAAAAAAAAACCGAAGAAAACAAAATCGGAAATCCCCACATACACCCGACTCTTAAATGAAAACACTTTACAAACGTTAACATCTCAACCGACCCAAAAAACCAAAACCAAAACCAAAACCAAGTACTAGAACTAGTCCCTAGCCCATGATAACCAAATCAAAATCGAGAAACTCACACTTGAAGCAACAACAACAACAATGGTGGAGAGTTTAACAGCGACACTAGGACGGTTACAGCACCAGAGGGCACTGGTATCACTGTTCACATCGCACAGAACGCTGTTCGTGGTGCTCTGGATCGTTGCGTTCGCTTCGGTTTTCGTTTGGCAGAGGAATATCGTTGATGGGTTTTTCGTGTTCGGTCGCGGCGTTAGCCGAGGGAAGCCACTGCCGAGGCTGAGACCCGTGGCGTTTAACCTCACGGATTTTGGAGCTGTGGGCGATGGGGTCGCTGTGAACACAGAGGCCTTTGAGAGAGCGATTTCGGCAATTTCTAAGTTGGGAAAGAGAGGCGGTGCACAGCTTAACGTTCCTCCTGGTCGTTGGCTTACGGCGCCGTTTAATCTCACTAGTCATATGACTTTGTTCCTCGCTCAAGATGCTGAAATACTTGGAATTCAGGTTTGATTTCTTTTTCTTTCTTGAACGTGAAGTTCCTTTGGATTTGTTTTTACTGTGATCTGTTTGTTGTGGTGGAAATGGTCATGGGATTTCAATTGGGTATTCATTGTTGGTTAATTGAGAACTTGGAAGTGGCTGGCATGACGTTTGTGTTTAGGTCCCTTTGATTTGACAGTAATGTTAAAGTTGGGTTTTTTTATTTTTATTTTTATTTATTATAATTTTGACAAGACTAGGGTGGATGTTTAAGGTTTTTTGGGATGCTTTAGTGATTTGGGTTTCACATGGATTGTGATTTTAGGATATGAAACGAAATGCAACAATAATTTGATTAGTCTGAGGGCTTTATTGAAGACTAGGCTGGTCTTGTTTTGTTTTGTTACATACTTTGGATTATGCTTATGTATGTGATACTGGGATACCAACAATTTCTGTATGGGGAGTATGAAAAGGTTAATTGTAAATCATGGGAGTCCGTATTTTAAACTAATTTGGTTTTGTAACAGTATGTAATCTATATGAGGTCTTACCTTTAAAAAAAAAATTTGGGGCAGAGGGGGGTGGGGGGGTGTTGGTGGAGGAAATCTTTCTTATTCATAAGATGGGTACTGAGTGGAAGGTTCTATTTGATTGTGTGCACAAAAGATTTTCTGGAATATCTGGAGGAAGTCTTACGATCAATGAGAGTGAATATGAAAACGATCGATGCAATAGGGTTAATATCCGTTGTGAAAACCTGGTTCATGTAGGTTTTTGATGAAGCACATCTTATAATTGGTGGAACGCTGACTAATCACCTGATATAATATTGTGTTAGACCATGGAATTGATAATGGCTTTTAACTACCACAATCTTAAGAATAAAGATGGCTGTTGTTGTTTAGCAAAAAAAAAAAAAAAAAAAAAAAAAGAGAGAGAGAGATGTTATGTCCACAACATTTTCACAACAAACCCTATGTGGTAGGTTGTTTATGGGTTGTTATTAGTGGGGCAGAAAAGTAATTTCAATGGTAGGTTCAAATTAAAACCAATAACAACTAACCACCATGATTTGTTATGAAAATGTTGTAGATATAGCACCTCTCAAAAAAAAAAAAAAAAAGATGGCTGTTGTGTATCCCAGAGTGTGGGAATACCTGTCAGTAGATAGGGTGAAAAAAAAAAAAAAAAAAAAACAAGAAGAGGAAGAAAAAAAAAGGTCAAAATTCAGGCAATAGATGATCAATGAAATGAGACATCTTTGTGCCTAGAGATGTAGGTATGATTTATGTAGCTTTCATCATGAAGTTACTGAAAGTAGGGATGAGCTACATCTTGCTGTAATGATCTAGATTTAGATGTTGTAAAAGGTACACCTTTTACTTTGGAGTTCTCAACATTTTCAGCTTGAGCATGATTCTGATTTATATTCAACCGGAATGATGATGCTCCCCTTACTAGAAGGGACAACGAAGCTGCTTCAGCCCTTTCAATTATTAATCGGGGTTCACATCCAACTTTGCTGTGGTATATTCTGTTTTCTTGGGGAACCAATTTTTTGTTCTCCATGACATCTTAGTCCTCAGTTACAATGAGGAGTACTTGTTAAGTCTATGTATGTTGAACATAGGGTCAATGTAAGTCCTAAGACTTTTTATCAAACTATGTAATGCTGTTGCTGACTGGTCACTATGGGTACCCAACAATATAAGTTTGATGGAATTTAAGATCTCTTGGGTGGGGGAACCAATGTGAGGATCTGAGAAACCAGAATTCTCAATATCAAAAGGATATACATCAAATAGAGATATATTTGATAAGTTCATCTCATGCCTATCATAGAACTTCAATTAGAGCCCATCGTCATAATAATTTATTGTATTTATATTTAATTACTTTATACAAAGGTGATTAGGTATATCCGTATACGTGGTTTCTTCATATTGGGCACATATTAATTCGTAGATATGTTAAAAATAACACTGTGTTGGAGGTATGGTGAATTGATTAAATGATGAAACTCATTGACCAGCTAAGCATATATCCCCCCTCTCCCACCTGTTGTCGCAATTGAATTATCACACACACACATATATATGGCAGATCATAACATGTGAGAATCAGGTTAAAATCTATGCACAAAGTGGGGAGGTTGTTTTAGACAATCAGGGTAAACTTTACTGAACGGAACTTAGCTAGTTCATCAGCACACTGTTAAGATCTTATGCTATACTACAATATTTATTAAGTGGCAAATGGTTGACAGCTTTTCAACAGCCGTGAAATCCTCACCCAAATTACCACTAAAAGTGATGATCCCATTGATAAAATATCAGAATTTGACAATTTGATAATCTCAGTCTCAAAATAGATATGAGTTTGCAAATGGCTTGTATTTTTAATGAAACAAAATAACATTTCTATCTTCCTGCCCTGGGGGTGTGCCAAGACAAATAGCTCAAATTTAAGGATGATATAGAAAGCTAAATGGATAAATGCTTTCATTTTTTTATATTTATCATTTGGTTGCATCATGTGCAGTCACCTTAAACAAATTGATATGTCAGAAATTGCATTTTACTTGGTTTAGATAACATGGGTTGCGGAATAAGGATACATATAATGGCTGAACCAAAATCAATCTAACTGGTTATCTCTTTTGGTTATGGCCACTGAACTCTCTCTCTCTTCACTAAAGTTTTGTATTTTACCATATGTCATCTTATGTGATGTAAAACAGGATGAGAAGTATTGGCCACTAATGCCTCCTTTGCCTTCATATGGTTATGGGAGAGAGCATCCTGGACCTCGGTATGGGAGTTTGATTCATGGTCAAAATCTCAAAGATGTTGTTATTACAGGTCAGATTTTTCATCCTCTCATTTGGTGAAGCTATTATAAATTTCATATTCATGGCAAAGACATTGACTTAAGAGGTGACTAAAATAATATGCAAATATGCCTTGATTTTAGAATAGATACCGAGTGTAAGACCCACTCAAGTTCCTTGAGTCAATTTAAATATTACATGACCTTTTGAGCAAGTTTCCTTGTGAAAACCCATGTAAGTTCTGATAGCTCATTCTTTGTGGACTTATATGCTTCGGTTGTTTGGGATCGATTGGATCATGCCAAGTTCAATAGCGGACTTATTATTTTGTTGGTAACATTGGCTTGGGAAGCATAGTTCCGATATTTGGAATTTAGTTCCAGGCTGTTTAATGTGGACTATTTAGACTGCACAGAATCGGCGTTCTTTTGAGGATAAGGGAAAACTGTGGTTCAATTATTAGATTTATGCCAATGGACCCTCTTTGATTGGTCTCGGTGTCGGGGTCTCTCTGATTGTTTTACCCTTATGGAATTCCTTTCGTCTATTAGTTTTTCTTAGCGGCTGCTTGTGTCTTTTTGTTCACTACCGTGAACCCTTTGTATTTTCATGCTTTTCCCTTATCAATAATATTTTTCTTCTTACTCATCAAAAAAAGAAAACCCATGCAAGTATCCCTATTTTTTGCTTTTTTGATAGGTAAGAAGAAATATATTCAAGAAAACTGCTAGATGCAAATTAGCATCAGCAAATTAGAAGTACAAAAAAAGAAAAGATAGCAAAAACAAATAAAGCATAAGTTACAAAGAAAGAGAGCTAAGGAAAAGAGGAAGAGAGTCGCTAGATGTGAGTCCCCAAGCCCTAACCCAATCAAAAAGGGAACCAGAAAAGAGAGCAAGCATTTGGTCCTCGGATCTATCCAAATCCTCAAACGTCCGCCGATTGCGTTCCTTCCAAATACACCACATCAAACACAACGGAACTAAGTTCCAGATGTAAGAGAAATGCTTCCCTAACCAATTCCACCAACTAAATAGAAAATCTGACACCGTACAAGAAGGGACCCATGAAATCCCAAAAATCCTAAAGACAAAGCACCACAGCCAATGAGCCTTTCCACAATGTAACAACAAATGATCCACTATCTCACCATAGCAACGGCACATAATGCACCAATCGACAAAGTCAAAACCCCTGAGCCGCAGGTTATCTCCTATGAGGATTCTATCCCATGCAGCTGTCCACACAAAGAAAGAGACGCATTGGGGTGCCTTAACCTTCCAAATGCCTTTCCAAGGAAAAACAATAGAAGAAGAACCATGTAACTTATGGTAAAAAGAACGGATAGTAAAATCCCTGTTATTTGTCAACTTCCATTTCAAACGATCACTCTCAATCCCTGAAGGTAAATTGGATGCCAAGAGACATAGGAACTCCTTCACCACATCTACCTCCCAATCATTAGGACCTCGATTGAAGCAAACATCCCAAATTCTCCTATCCCCTACCCCTTGACATATCAAAGAAGACTGTACAGAAGCCTCTCTTTTTGCAGCAAAATTGTATAAGACTAGAAAAGCCAAATTGAGAGTAAGATCTCAACACCACCTATCTTTCCATAATTTCACTCTATCCCCCACTCCAACCTTATACTGGACATTTTTGTTAAAAACCTGCTAGCCCATCCAAATACTTCTCCACAAACCACAACCATGGCCACCCCTTCCCAACTTAGAGGTACACCCCCCCCCCCCCCCCCCCTGCCCCCTGCCCCAATCTTCCCCAAATTTCAAAGCTACCACCCTCCTCCAAAGCCTATTCTCCTCAACCCCGAAACGCCAAAGCCACTTTCCTAGTAAAGCTTTATTGAAAGTGGTCAATTTCCTAATACCCAAGCCTCCTTTGGCCTTAGGCATGCACACCTTATCCCAACTCAATAAATGAGTCTTAGGGTCTCCCCACAGGAAATCCCTTTGCAACTTCTCAATTTTGTTAGCCACATGTGTAGGGATGTTGAAAAGAGATAAAAAGTGTATCCCTATTTTCTGTAGCCCTATTTACATTTTGCAATTTACAGTTTGAGAAATTTTTAACCAACCATGACATTAACTAAATTATGGTGGATTTATGGAGACTGTATATGAAACCTACAAGGCTTCAACTGTTCAATTTATGTTTTTTTTTTTTTGGGATGATGAGGAGCCTCTTTAAGGTAGGACCAGGCCACTTCATGTACCCACCCCTGTTAAGTAAACCCTGGATGCACACCCCGCTTGCAAGAACCGTGTATTGGATAATCCCAGGACTCGAATTGAGCTAACCTTTGCGGGTTACAACTCTCCAATTTATCATAGATGGAACTTACAATCTCTTAAATTTCATAGATGGAACTCACTTCTTAAGCACTCATAACAGAAACTAATTGGTAAAGCAACCAAGTTTCAGGAAGTGGGGCAAGGATTTATATCAAGCACTCACACAGACACACGTAGATGCCTTACCTCACCCCCAAATGTGCTGCCACAGAAAGATATTGCTCAGAACAAATGTTACACATTAACCTGGTGATCACTGTGGGGACTCCATGTGTTACTTAACACACACACACACACACACACAAAACGGTGTTTTTTGGGTGGAGCTGGCCACTAATCAGTGATAGTGATTTAATCGTAAATATGCAGTTATGATATTGTTTCTTTGGACAACTGAGTGGCTGTTGACCATCCTATGTTAATTCCAAGAGAGGATGGAGTATGGGATGGCTAGTTCCTAAACTGACTTAGGACAAACCAGGGTATTTGTCTACGTGCGGTTGCAGTGGGTTAAGAAGATTTCTGGATTTTGGATTTAAAGTTGTTGAAGAAAGGGTTCTGTTTTTGTGTTAGGAATTAAAAGGTGGTTTGATGAGTTTTTGATGACTATTTGGTAGAAGAAAATGTGGAAATTTAGGGTTTTGATAGGTGAAAGAAAGGGCTTGATTTGGGTTTGTAAGGAAGAAGAAAAAGAGAGGGAGGGGCTGTATCAGGCCCCTAAACAGTACTATAAGAAAGAGAAGAAGAAGAAGAAAAGAGAGAAAACATCAAACAAAGGCCAACATGCCTCAATGCTCAATATACCCAATAATTTTATTTATCAACTCCCATCTCCTTTTAATATAAATATATTAAGCACAATATATATATATATATATACATATATATATATATATATATATATATATTAACTCTTTCTTGTACGGGTAGTATTAGGACTACCAATTTGACTAGTAAAACTAAAACCTAATAAAAGATCAACTTGCACCCAAAGAAAATAAAACCTAAGATACTTACACTCCATATGGGGGAAAGGAATAGAATGAAAAGAATCATTTTGGAATATTTCATCCATTCTTTTGTTTGGGAGTTTTAATTGTGGAAATGAAATGATCATTCATTTGTTTGAGAGTTTAAGTGGGAGAGAATGGAATGAGTAGGATTTAACGCTTATTCCTCTCTTTTTCCTCTGAATCTCAAATTTTCATTCCCCCCAAAATTGGGAGGAATTAGAGACAATAAAATTAGGTTTTATGGTTTTATGAAATTTTCACTACAATTCCCAAAATACCCCTATAAAATTCAGCCATTTATTCTAAAATAGAAGTATGATAGTAATGTTATTATAAAAAGATTATGTTCTATTCCTTCTAATGTTAACCCCAAATACCCAAACAAGTTTACATACATTTCATTCCTTTCCATTTTTTTATTTTAAAACATCCAAACAAAATTACTTAATTTCATTTAATTCCTTTCTTTTCTACTCCTTTCCATTACATAAATACATTCCATTCTATTCTTAATGTCCCCTAACCACTAAAAAAGTCTTACAAAAAGAAATTGCTTCTGCTTGATACCTCCTACTAAAGCAAAATCTTTTGTAGAATTATCTTGGAATTGTAAAAATTATGACTTAAACAACCCACTACCTGCATATCAGGTTCAAATGTTGTCCACTGCTTATTATGGTGTCTTTGGAGAGAGAGAAATAGTAGGTGCTTTGAAGATAAGGAGAAATCAATTTCAGAATTGAAGCTATTTTTCTTTAGAACTTCAATGGATTGGTTGGCTGCATTGTAGAACCAATCATTTTCATCCTTTCTTGATTTCCTAGATTCTTGTAATTTTTGTTCTTGATTGTTTGACCCCTTGTACACTCCCTGTGTACTAGGGTGCTTCCCCTTTTGATATCAATAAACTTATTACTTATCAAAAAAATTGTTTCTAGCAAATAAGGACTCTTAACTTGCTCTCTTAGCTCTACCCATAATATGTAAAGACACATTAAAAGAATGTCCTTCAAATTTCTCTTTTGCCACATTGATTGGAGCAGTTGATTATCGTTTCATATTACAATGAAATATCTACTACTTGCCTGCAAATCTTTTTTTTTTATGGCAAATCATACTTATCAAACTATCACATGATGGATAGCTTTTGTGCCCGCTAGCCATATAGATTTCATAATTTGATTGGTTTCAAACTCTTGTATGATTTGCTTATGTACCCATCATCTTGATGAACTGTTAATTTCTAACTTGTTCTAGTTTGTGTTATTGGTCATCAATAGGGCATAATGGTACCATAAATGGACAGGGTCAAACATGGTGGAAGAAGTATCGCCAGAAACTCCTTAACAACACTAGGGGCCCACTTATTCAGATTATGTGGTCAAGTGACATTGTGATCACTAATATTACTTTGCGTGATTCTCCTTTTTGGACACTTCATCCATATGACTGCAAGAATGTAACCATCAGAAATGTTACAATCTTAGCTCCCATATTTGAAGCTCCAAACACCGATGGAATAGATCCGGGTAAGTGTTTTCTCGTAAGTTATCATTACACACACTCATTTATGTGTGACCTGTTGATGGGTGCTGCCCTGTCATGATATATTCTGTTGAGACGGACATCATTACTAACTATTGATTCTTTGGATTGACTCTTGGTAGAACCATAGAAGGGTCTTACGCATGCTGGAAAATTACTAGGTGGAAATACCATTTTGGTCCTTACATTTTGGAGTCATAGTCAATTTGATTCCTACTTGTTGATGTGGTTTTCTAAGATAGCAATTAAGTAAAAAAAAAATTTTAATTTTTATTAGCCATGTGTGTGTCAGCTGTGCACACCGTTTGCCACGTAAGCATTTTCCGTTAGTAAGTTAATAATAAGGATCAAATTGACTGCAACTTGAAAGTAACAAAGACCAAATTAATTATTACCAAAATGCTACCAAATTGACTGTGGCCCCAAAATGCAGGGACTAAAATGATATTTTAGCCAAATTACAATAAAGTGTACTCAAATGTCAGATATATCCTCAAAAAGTGTACACTAATTTTGTTTGATCTGGGCCCTCAAGGGTCAATACGCACCTAAATCATCGGCATAACTAAAACGGTAGATCAAGCTCCACACACCTCCCATCATGATTGATGTGATGTTGCACGGGTGTTTGAAATTTGAAAATCATGTGAGCTAGGAACAATAAAACTTGGAATTTTGCATCTATTTGAGCAAGATGTACTTTTATTGTTATTTTCATGTTTGCCTTCAAGTTGGTAGTTCTTCATCCTCCCACCTTTCCTCAACCCACAAACACATGGTATATTATGTATATACATAAATTATACACTGTGGCCTGACAGAATTCGGTATACCTGGGACCCTAACAAGAAATTGTTTAGTGCGTTTGAATATTAGCTTGAAATAGAACATATCAGAGAATTCTTCTACATTTGCTTGTGGTGGGTTATGGTTTAGGAGGATTTGTGGATCTAGGGTTTAGAACTTTTTTAAAGGGTTTTGTAGGGAAGAGAAAATTATAATTTAGGGTTGAAAAGAGGTTAAAAAAAAATGAAACAGTAATTGAATTTCTCCACAATCCATGAATACAAATGAACAATGCCCATCAAGAGAGTCTATGAATGGTACTATGTACAATGACAATATATCAAGAAGAAAGAAAAAGAGAGTGAGAAGAGGAGGGAAGAACAATAAGGTCAATGCGTCTCAATACTTTACTTTTTCAATTCCACTTTTTTAGTACATTGAGCACAAATATATGTATGGACTTGTTTTTGAACTAGTAGTATTAAGACATCTAATTTGATTCATAATATAAGATAAAATAAAAAATAAAGCAAAAAAAACAAAAAGAAGAAGAGTTGTAATTTGACAAGTAAACTAAAATCTAATAAGGTAATAAATAATAAAAGACTAACTTCAACTCAAAGAAAATAAAACTTAAGATACTTGGGATCTGCTTGAAAATTCTAGACTCAACTAAACTACCAAGATATCCTTAATTTGCTAGGGTTTCAAAAATTATAGCTTTACCCCTATATACAAAATTGATTTTAACTTGCTAAGTTAAAACCCAAACTAAAAAAATGTTTTAACCTTTAAAACCACACAGCTATTACTTAAATTGGACTTCACACATGGCCCTCATAAAATAAGTTTAATCTTCCATGGCTGCATCATAACCTTGTGACACAGGGTCACCTCCCAATGTCTTTTCAGTGCAGCCCATTGGTTTGGTCTAGGGCTATTTGTAAAAATAAAAAATTTACTCAGTTGCTCTAGTAATTTAAGTTTATGAGTTAATCACTTATTCATTTGGGGGTTATACAATAATAATCAACAAAGTTTTTTTTTTTTTTTTTTTTTTTGTGTGTGTGTGTGTGTGTGTGTGTGTGTGTGTGAGGTACAAACAGATTCATGTGAGGATATGGTGATTGAGGACTGTTATATAAGCGTTGGGGATGATGGAATTGCGATTAAGAGTGGCTGGGATCAGTATGGCATTGCTTATGGACGGCCTTCAACAAATATACTCATTCGAAACCTAGTTGTTCGCTCTATGGTCAGGTAAAACTTTTAGACATCATGCTTCTAACTTATGGCGCTTCATTACTTGCATCCAAATATTACCATCATGCATCTGCAGATAAAATAAATCAATAGATGAAAATTCTGCATGTATGTGTCTGTTCATGTTTGCCATTGAGCTGCAAATATGATTGTATTCATGAATGAATTTGACCTGTAATGTAGAGTGTCTTTTTGTCTAAGGTTTTGTGTTGATTTTACTTCCAGATATCTATTGGAAAATCTGGAATAGATTTGCTTTTACCAGCTGTCTAGTACTGTGTAATAGATGTAAATTTCTTTCCTTTTTCTTTATATATTTTAGTAATTCAAAAGTAGAATGATTTGAATATAGCTGGCTATAATCAATTTGGTTCTGTTTATGTAACTGCAACTCATGTTTATGGTTTGTAGATTGTAGAAATCCAAACTTTATTAAATGCCTCACAGTATGATAAAATTTGTAGTAGAATTGCAGTCATGGTCGGAGTGCATTTGGTTCCTTATAAATTCATATACTAGTATTTTGTAAAATAAGCAAACTCAATTTTATATCACAACCTTCTGAAATTTTGCATTAAACCAATTTGAGCTTTCGTTACAAGAAATTTGTAACTTATCCAAAAAAAAAAAATCGTTGCAAGATATTTGTAAGCCTTACAAGCTTCCAAGTAGGATGTGAGAAGTCACATTTAATAAAAATAAAATAAAAATGATAAAAGGATGGGATCACTTTTAGTTGTGGGATACCTAGTATAAATAATTTGTTGCGTTCATCAACCTTGAGTGAAGACTGTAAAGACATTTTATCAATGTGGCTTTTGGGCCCTGCATTGTGTACTATATTGCTGTGAATGAGGCTAAACTTCAGTAAATTCTCATCCTTGGGGAAATACGGGATTTGACCATATGCCTATACAAACTCAGTAGACTATACTAGTTAAAGCAGCTACAACCTTTGCTTTCCTTGTAGATGGTATCTTTGCTTTTGTTCTAGTTGGTTAATTGACATGCATTCCCTATTGTCCTAAAATACAGTAGGAAAATGGTTATTTCAATTACTTCACTCCTAGATTTCTTTGCATGTGGTAGTTTATGTGTTTAGTTAGTAACTGAGATCCACTTTGGCTGAAATGCAACAGTGCTGGCATATCAATAGGCAGTGAAATGTCTGGTGGTGTATCCCATGTCACTGTGGAAAACCTCCTTGTTTGGGGTTCAAGGCGTGCTGTCCGTATCAAGACTGCCCCTGGTAGAGGTGGATATGTGAAACACATAACTTACAGAAATCTTACATTTGACAATGTCCGTGTTGGAATTGTCATCAAGACAGACTACAATGAACACCCTGATGAAGGGTATGATCGAAAGGCTTTCCCAGTGCTTGAGGACATAAGTTTCACTAGTGTCCATGGCCAGGGAGTTCGTGTCCCTGTCAGGATCCATGGGAGTGAAGAAATTCCGGTAAGAAATGTGACTTTCCGAGACATGTCGATAGGGATAACATACAAGAAGAAGCATATATTCCAGTGTGCCTTCGTTGAGGGCCGTGTAATAGGGACCATCTTCCCTGCTCCTTGTGAAAACCTTGATCTGTATGATGAGCAAGAACAGCTTGTTAGACGCTCATCCTCCCAGAACATAACAGATATAGATTATGATTTTTGAGAAGGTGGTTTGCAGAGGTCAATGACTGCGATTTATGTTTATAAGAAATGGTTTAGGCGGTTATGGTTCGGGGTTGGAAGCAGATGATGCTATTGTTCTTTCTTTATGAATTTTTTTATAATTCATTTTTATAGCTTTCTTATTTCATGGAGTTGTATATACAAAAAAATTTTCAGATGTGTATACATTCACGGGATTACTGATACTCATAGGAACCATTTTGTACCATGTCCAAATCCTTTTGGTGAGAACTTCTCTGACTCTCAATCTTCAAATATCAAATTTTTTTTTTTTTTTTTAATTTCCAAATGGTCTGAATTTGCTCAAAATTAAGGCATTAACACCAACACGATGATATGGATTGTAGAGGTTTGATTTAGTAGATATTACATTTTACTTCAATTATCTATACTTTACAGAGGGCAGTGCAAGTCTAGAATGTAATTTTTCCTTTTCTGGATGAATAAGGATGACGACAATGTTCTCTTAAAGTACAATGCTTTAGAACACCCATTGTGGGGCATTTAGTGCTGAATAATTTTTAGGCATGGAGTGGAGGGTAGATTCCCTAGACCCCATGTGGTCTTTTGACTCTCAATGTGTCGTCAAACCAATGAAAATGCTTTGGGAAAAAGTGGAGAGGAATAAGTGAAGAAAGGAGGTTGAGATTGTAACACGGTGTCCTAGTGGAAGACATGTAGGAATATTATGTCTTTCTAATGGAGATTTTGTGAGCATATTGAGACTAGGTGCCACAATTAAAGCCCTTTTTAGACAATTATTCTTGACCTTAAAAACTCAACAATGCTTCATAAATGATCATTTTTGGGGCTACCTGAAATTCTTGATCTTTTTGGATGTCCCAGACCCTGGTTGTTGCAGTCTATATTATCACTGCCTGATAAGGGGGTCCATGTTTTCTTACAAAGACAAATCAGGGTCTTCGGAATATGTAGCGTGACACACTTTTCGCACTGCAAATCTGCATCAGTCATTAGCACTACTACGTGCTTCATCCTCCCAGAAACCGATTTCCTAAACCTTGACGGTTCCGTTTTTTGAATGGCCAGAAACAAAGTCAATGGACTAAAATCTATTGGTATCTTATAAACAGCAAAGAACCGCATGTATGTCTCAAGATTTCAGACTTTCAAATTGAAAATTTTTAACTTTTTTAGTACTTTAAAGTTTAAATTGGTTGCAATTTTATTATCAATGTCTTTAACATACTTTGTGTTTACCAATTACAACTATCAACCACCATACCATTTCTTATAAATTTAAAATAAAAGTTTGGATAATGAAACAGTATCTTAGACACACTATCTTTTATTCTTAAGAGGACTACTAAAAATCAGTCGTGGTTTTAAAAAAAATTGAGAGAGAGAGAGAGGATTAATATGATTTAATTTGATCGCTTATGTGTCTACTGAAGAAGATGAAAAGACTTAATTGTTACATCTTTGCTACATTAAATTGTGTGTAAAAATAAACCCCATATATAATATCATGGTCTACCTATTTATGGTAAACTTCTAATGTATTATTATCAAGGGTTATGTTAATGGCCAAGCAAGGTGCCGTTAACAACAACTTTTTTGAAATTTTTCTGATAATTTTTGTGTCTTTTTCACAGTTTTATCTCATTTTTTCAGTTTTATAAGTACCGTTTGGTGTCTTTTTTGACTTTTTTCTGACATTTTTTTTTTTTTGAACCGTGCTTGTTAACATTTTCCTATTATTATTATAACATTCCCTCAAACGTAAGATGGAAACTTGAAAACACCTTCAGTTTGGAATATAAACTCATGAAGGAAACTTTGACTAGGAATGTTAGAATGTAGAATGGATCGAGCTAACATGAATTGGAACATGCGAGATAGCAGTGAACTACAATTGTTGGTGATGGATGTACGTTAGAAGACAACTACTGTGGTCGCAGGGCAGCTACCACAATGACAAGAGGACAACTACTATGGTTGAAGAGTGGCTATACCAATAGCCTGGGGGATATCAGCAAAAGAATGGTTACTGGGGGATGGCATAAACAAGATAGATGCTGGCAATAGCGTTGTTCGAAAGTGAATAGTAGCCTAAGGACAATGACACCAATGAACATTGTAGAGCAACCCCATTGGTCTGAAGACATCGACTGAAGAAAGCGCTATAGGAGTGAGAAGACATTAGTAGAGGATAGTGTCGTGGTGATTGGTGAAGTGCGTGCGTGTGTGTGTGTGTGTGTGTGTGTGTGTTGGTGTTCTTTGGGGAAAGTAGATACAAACCTATATCTAATACCATGTTAAAATAGAAAGAAGAAAAGTAAAATAACGTAGAGAGAGAGAGAGTAAAATAAGGAGAATTAGTGTGGATTAACTAGATGATGTGAAAAGCCTTAGAGATTATATCGTTGTTACATTTGAATTTTGTGTTATAATGAACTAATGTAAGGTATATATAAAAATACATTAGGCTTAGTATGATACTTTTTTTTTTTTGTTGAGGGTGAGTATTGTACACTTAAAACCACAATAACCCACAGTATTACAAAATCATAATAACCTATGATATTCTGTAAAAAAATTTAATTCTATAAGAATGTGGTGTAAAACCCAAGTTTTACATTCTCCAATACTAATATGTCACATCATCTTATTACATATTTAAGAATAAACACAACCACATTCAATCAATTCTAATTTTCATCTAAATATCTAATCAAATTGAAAGTTTATTGGAATGTTATTAGGTGTGATAAAATATATTAAATTTTAAGTAAAAAAATTAATATGAAAAAATCGTATTGAGCAGTGTGAGTTTAACACCCTATACTAACCAAATTCAAATTCTTCTATAAAACCGTGTTCTGCTTACAATGTTATCTTAAAAAGTAAAAATATTCTATTTTGGTTGTTGAGGAGTTTTTTGGGCCACTGTGTTGGTGGGCTGAGTTTCCTTTGTATTTAAACTCCTCTGCCAAACTCTTTTTGTATTTCTTTTTTATATCAATATACTTCTATCACTTCAGTCAAAAAAATATATTCTGTCAAAGTCTAGTGCTGTGAAAACGCTGAATTGATAGAACTTCCATGCTTTTACTGGCACTGAAATTAGACCGTTCAAACTTTTTATCAAACTTACCCCCACGAATCTAAAAGTACCATTTGTTAACTTTTTTTTTTTTTTTTTAGTTTCAAAAAAAAAAAAATTTTAAGGGTATTTCATCTATTACCTTTTTTGGGAGTATACAGTATAGCACATATCAAAAGGACCTTAGAGCATTCTTATCAAAAGTTTTAAAAAATTTAGCATTTAGCATCTTAAAAACCTACTTTATTGATTTTAACACTTCATTTTACAATACATCATACATCAAAAGTTCTATTTTTTTATCACTTCATTTAAAATAATATATACAATACTTTAAAATAATATAAAAACAACCTCCACAAACCATTGGAATAAAAAAATACAATCTCACAGTTACTATTGGAATAAAATAATAATACTTGGTTTGAGATTTGTGCTACAGTGAGGTTGTATTAATACAATCTCACTGTAGCAGTATCTCAAATTTTTGAGATTTAAAATGTTTGATGGAGATGGTTTTTTGGGGTATAGATGCTAAAAAATAGCATTTATAGCATATGAGAGGCTTGATAAGAATGCTCTTATGAGGGCCATTCGTTCCTTTGATGAGATTGAGGTAAAATATATATATGTTACCTCTATCTTTAAAAATAAATAAATAAGAAAAACGATAAGATAAGATAAACAAAAATGAAAGGTATACTAATAAAATTATATAATTTATTTTTTATATAAGATTTATTTTATAAAATCTCAAACACATTGAAAGATATAGTCAAATACATTGTATTACATTTCATTCTTTTATTATCATTTGCCCATTCCATTTTGATGGGTATAAGATTTTCACCACTTGAACCAACCGTTCAACACTTTCCATAATACACTCATCTAACATTTCCCCTAGTGGACCTTTTATCAACATCATCCGTAGCCAATCATCCAACCCCATGGACAACTAGGCGACAACAAATGTGCCACTCTGAATTGACAACACCACCTCAATAGAGTCGTCCAACCCTATGGATGGCCAGTTGCTAAATACAAAACTCCAAATCACCTACATCGCCCAAAGTGAGTCGTCCAACCCTATGGATGAACACAGTGTCATCCATCTGAGAAGGGAAACTCTCCCAAACGAGCTCGTCCAACAAGTGTTAGTGCTCCTCCAAAAGAGACTAACAAGGATGGCCCTCTCTACCTAACAACTAAGACTCTCCTAACAAGCCCCTCCTCATCTGACACAAACAAGAGAAGTCTTATGAGAGTGCCTAACATTAGGACTCTTCCAATCCTCTAGATAGCTTGTCCAACATATGCCCTAAGCCATCTAACACACATCATAGGCAACCTAGAATGCAGGTCATCCAACTTCTCTGATCACTCGTCTAACCCTCTAAACAACAATAACTCCGATGAGAACACACTCATGGGAAGCTATTCAATATACACTGGCAAAGATAGTTGTTCAACCTTAGATCCCACTCGTCCAACCAGGATAATCCCTTTCCCATGGTAACATATTTATGGAAACTGTTGGGATCATGCCCAAAGATCTTCCCACCATCCCACGTACTCCAATTATGGGCGCAAATCATGAGAATCTTGCCACCATTACTCTCGCTCCTTCCATCATGCATCAATCATGGAAAGATGAGGAAATCGTGGGGAGGTAGTCAATAAGGGTGGCAATTTATGTTTGCAGGTCAAGTTTGTGTCGTGTTAAACAGGTCAACCCAACACAACATGTTTAACTTGTTTAATTAACAAGTCATGTAAATGTCATTAAAATTACCTGTTTAGGAACCTGTTTGATTAGTAGGTCATATCTGACTTGAAAATCCTATTATCAATTCTCATATATCTAAAATTAAAATACTATTACAACCATAAATATAGTAATAAACATATAATTACAACCATAAATTAAGCAATAATAACAAAATAATAATAAAAGTTAATACCTTTATAAGCTAAATAGATCAAATGAGTTTACAAGTTAAACACAAATATGACCCGTTTATTAAATGGATCAGCCGCGTCGACCTAAATATGTCCCCAACCTGTTTACCCTCAACCCATGACCTGCTTATAAACAGGTTAGTTGTGTCGGGTTCGCAAGTCGTGTAAAATTTTGCCACCCTAATAGTCAACCCAAGACTCCTATATAAACCTCAAGCCTCCTCCACTCTAAGATGTGAGTCCCAAACCCTAAAATTAATGTCATTTGAGCTTTATGGGTTCATGTGAGTCTGTAACTCAAGCATCAGAGAAGTTTAGACCAGCACTCCACCAGTGCCCTCCGATAGCGTTCTTCCTTCTTGCAAGTCTTCTAGCACATCCATATAGACGATTGGCTCACTAATTTTCTATGCTTCATCACATTATATAAAATCTATGGTCAATCAGGTTGTTTAATGTGCTAAGCACATGTCTCCTTGTTAGAGTTTTCAATAATACATTCACAAATTTCGGTGTACCCTTCAAATGTGGCAGCATGTGTCATGTGTGGTTGAAAAATTATTATCATTTTGTAGCTTTAACATGATAAACTAACAACCTTATTCTTATTATTGTTGTAGTTAATATGTTTTTTAAAAAAATCAATATAGTTAATTAAGAGCATGGCAACTCGTTTGGTGGAAAATTAAATGGAAGAAGCCTCTCTAGTTTGGTGGACCAAACACCAACGACCAGTGAATTGATTATGCATGTGATGAGTAGCAATAGACATTTAATCTAGCTGGTCATATCTTTGACCACGTTTGCATTAATTTCTATCAGGCGTACACATAGAACTCTCAGAATTTTCTAACACATTTCAGTATAAGGGTCATTTATCATGACATTTTCTTGAACCAACCCAGATATGAATATTATCCTCCATTACTGAGTCAAAGGTAGAAGGAAGGAACGAATTCTTGGTCTAAACAAATTTATAGTCACTCACCGTACTCACACATGGCTCCTATTATCAAATATATAGTTTGAATGGTTACCTAAAAGCTTAATACCTTGCTCATCTTGCTTCCCATATATTATAGTCATATGCTAAAAATTCCATAGTCTGTCGTGCCGACCTGACCTAGTCTCATGAAAACAAATTCTTTTTATTACGAGGAATCAATTCTTAGACAATGCATTCGTCAACGTACCTTTCTTTATAAAAATTCTTTGTATTAATATGCTTTGGCATAACTTAAACTTACAATTTTCTTTTCTTTTCAATATTTTTTTTTTCTGACCATGTCGACTCAAGTTTAAACAATTGTCATATACTTCTTAGCTAATTTCACTAATTTGTTTAATGCTTAGAATGATTCAATTATTGCGTGTTCAAAATGAACAAGTAATGCTTTTTAAGTTTTCATTACAAAAAATGAAGAGTAATACTTAAGTAATAAAAGTGTCATACACGTTTAATAGACCACTTTGGTTCATCGATGTCAACGAAAGAAGCAACAGAAAGTCAGTTTTTAAGTGACCGTGTAAGAGTATTCACAGAAGAAAGCAAAAAAAGATAGCCAACTCAAAACATTACTTTATTTATTTTAACACCTCATTTTATAATACACTCAACATTAAAGATTTTATTTTAACATTTAATACATTAAAATAATATAAATAACACAATAAAATAATATATCCAACACAATAAATAACAATCACAACCATCAACACATTAAAATAGTTTTTTTTTTTACACCACACATTTTAAGAATTTTAAAAAAGTTAAGTTTTAAGCTACAGTGAGCTGCATTTTAAGAGTATTAAAGTCAATTTAGCAACCTTACTAGGGATGGTCTAACATCTACAAGTTTCCTCCCATATATATAAATATAGAGACAGAGAGACAAAGACAGAGACAGAGACAGAGACAGAGACATTCAAGTTACACATAGTGCAATTCTAAATTATGTTACACCACTCAATTTTTTTTAATCAGAAGCAAAATTTTAAAATAAAAATTCATTTTTGAATTAGATTCTCTTCTTATACTCTACATGCTTGCAAAATTTCAAGATTATCGGAAATCAATAACTATGTCATCGTTCAAATATAAAAATTTCGAAATTTTTGTATTTAAAATTGTAGGGACCGGATTTGAGCACTTCTTCTATTGGATGAATGGACTCAGGCCCGACCAGCCCAATACAATAAATTTATAGAGAATGGGCTTAAGAACCTAGGCCTTAACAAGGGTTACAACAACTAGGCATGGTTATGAGTGGATTAAACAATAAGGACGTGGACTAAAGTGTGAAACTCTGTCCTCGACCCTCATCCAGTGAGCTTGTTGTTCCTATTATTTCTTCAGTACTTGGTTACAAAGGTTTCAAAGATCGTACAAATTGCTATAGTATTCTCTCTTTTTCATTCTCCTCCCTATTTCCTAGAGGATTTCTTACATTATATATCCCTTTTCAATTGATCAAAACCCTTCATTTGTTGATCATGTAGGTCACTACTCAAGTGCTTGTCCCATCAGTCACCTTCTCAAACCCTCAGTGAGTTGCAGCAATTAAGGCAGCACTGTTCAGGGGTCATTTCCTCATTAATGCAGCCAGAACGTTAGTTGTGGGCATTTAATGCGGAGGTGATGGTTTCTCCTTGAATTGCTCCTCCACCATGCTCCCATGGCTGACCCATTACACTTGTCTTTTTTCTTGGGAGGCTACCTTTGATGGCGTGCTGCTATTCTCTTCTATGGTCTCGGTTGGCCGAGAATAGGACTGTCCTCGGCGATTTTTCTTGGCAATTTAGACTTTCTTCGTTCGTTCTCGGACATTTCATCCTCCTCAGTATGGGCCTTGGGCTTAGTATAAAGTGGGCCGGGCTTGCCAAATTCTTTGATCCCACAAAACTTATGCATAAAAGATGTATTTCTAGATCAAATGGTAAATAACATTCAATTGACACAAAACCTGGTAGGCATGTTAACAACATAGTGAACGTATAATCCACCGATGAGATTTTTGAAATATTAATTCTATAAAAAGTTATTAGGTAGTATAATATTACATAGAGTTACATATGATGTAACTTGAACCCAACAATATATATATATATATATATACATTCACACACACACACACACACACACACACTAGCCTAATCACACGCGCTTTGCACGTGCGATGAGGCTTTTTGTTTTTGGTCAAGTGTCATAATTTTCCTTTTTAAAAAAAAAAAATTGGATAAGTTTGTTTTGAAGACATGGGTTAGTAAGAGAGTATCCTATTTTGTGGGCATTTTAAGTGAAGTTAGAAATATATTTTTACCAGGTTGTCCTTAAGTTTTTCTCTATTAAACGTAAGGTTTAGAGGTATTTCTAAACTATATAAAAGTCTAATTCAAAAAGAGAAATCCTCTTATAAATAGTGTGTGTATATATATATATATATATATATAAACTTTGAGTTAAGGGTAAGATTAGGGTTCTCTAAAAAAAAAAAAAAAATGGGTCAGATTAGGGAAAAAACTATTTTTCACTATCTTTTTTAAAAGATTTTCTTTTTTCATACTTCTTGTCTCTTTCTTTATCGTTGTATCTTTTTGTTTATTCAAAATGAGTATTCCCATATATTTTTCTGATTTTATTCTCAAGCAAGGGAGTTAGGTGAGGTGCGCTAAATGAGCGTTGACTCCTTTCTTACTAGAAGAAAAAGAGTCACATTCTTAGTTAATTACTATATTTATAATTATTTTAGTAAGCTGTGATTGCAAATAACATTACCTTAACATAAGTTCGCAGGCTGCCAGGCAGGCTACTACTTTTATTTTTGTACAAATCATAATAGGCCAAATCAATGATTAAAAATATATATTCTAAAAAAAGATAATAAAAAAATGTGTATTTTTAGATTTACTGTTTGCATTAACTTTGTACAACAAAACAATAATTATAATAAAAATTCATAACAATTTCACAATATGACAATATCTCCCAATTTGTCCACCACCCACCATAATTTGCAATTTAAACTTTTTTTTTATTTGCTCATTTAAATTAAGGTGGTAGACAATTTTCGAGATGTGAAATTGTTGTCAATATAGCATGCTTATAAATAACCATGCAAATTTCTTACCTACTTGTCTGTTGCTCTCCCTTTTACCAAAGTACATCTTTAGGTGGGCCTTCCATTTCTTGTGAAAATAGATCTCTCCAGGATTAATATTAATACAGAGTATTACAAAAATTCCAATTAGAAGACAGAGAGTGAGCTAATATAAATAGCTTTTACCCCTGAATAATTTACCTAAAAGCTTGTATATATACCTAGAACTAAAGTGTATATCTTATAAATAAATGAAGAAAAAAATATGTGATTAGATGGGTGGTTAATTCATGATTAGCAAACACACATAAAATTAGTGATCATGCTAATCCCACCTGCCCTCAAACTTTTCTTTTCTTCCAATAAATAAATAAAATAAATAAATTGCAACAAAAGTTAGGTGGATTATCACTTAATGTCCTAATTGAGCATTTGAAAATTGAGCTCACAAGAATCACATTTTCTTGTTGTGATTCGTTCACAAGTCAAAAGGTAGTTGATTGTAGAAATTAATTCTCTCTTAACTTAACGTCAAGTTCTATTGAATATTAACCACATGCGAATAATCACATTAAATTGAAAACTAAAAACTAAAAATACTGTAGCAAAATAATTTTTAAATGTGTGTATAATCCTGTGATACCCCTTTAAACGCAATCCAAAGATTCCAAACATACACTATTGATTCTTTGGATTGACTCTTGGTAGAACCATAGAAGGGTCTTATGCATGTAGGAAAATTACTAGGTAGAAATACCATTTTGGTCCCTACATTTTGGAATTATAGTCAATTTAATCCTTACATTTTGATAGTAGTCAATTTGGTCCCTACCATTAAGTCACCAACACAGTTTCAAAGCTTCTTAAAACACTATATATATATATAGACTTACAAGTTCGCAATTTCCTTTATTAAACCACATCAATCCTTGATCTCCTTGATTGGCTTAGATTTAAATCCACACTTAATACACCAATAGTAAATTACACCTTAAGAACTCAATTAAAACACCAACAACTATATATCTAATAACTTAACCACCTAATAGCCACATATATTGCTTTGTACTTACTTAGTATATAATCATAATACAATTAGCCATTCACTTACTTATACATATATGTAGTTAATTGTGCATATCAATTAAAGCCTAGTTTTTAGGTTTAATCTAATCTATGATCACTAGTTCCCTTGCTTTTATATATATATATATATATATAAAAGTAACAATCTTAGTGTAATGATTCATGCTAGTTAAAATTTAACTCTCCATTACTAACCATTATAGTCTCTTAGTTTAATAATGTCCTAATTGGTGTAGGACACCATGGTAGGAAGCGCCAAGCTAATGAAATTGGATTTACAAACAAAGAACAAGAATTTTGATGAATAAATAGAATCAAACCATACATATACTTATCGATGATGAAAAATCTGAACTTAATCATGGGTGGTAATCAAGAATGCCTTGAATTTGACTCCATAGCTTATGTTGAAAAAGCTTTAAAATGCTAGACCACTCCAATCACCTAGGAATCTAGTGTTCACAAAACTAAAAAATATAAGTTTAAGTCAAGTTAGATCCATACTTGGTATGTCTAGGGCTAATCACTGAATACACCAATGCATGAGTATTACTCAAGCAACAATAGATAAAAAGTAAACTTAGATGATCACATAAAAGATGGAATTATTAAGGAAATTCCAGTGAGAATGACTAAGTTCATCACCAATAATTATAGCACAATAGGAACAACACAATCAACACTCCCAAAATAAAATACACTGTCTTATATCTCTGTGCAAGCCACCTGCTTGCTCCAAATCAACAACACACCACAGCAGAATATTTGAATTTACTAAAAGAAAATAAAATAAATTCACACATAGTTGAACAATAATATCACAATATTCACAAGATAATCAACACTCCTAATAATGAAAAGTAAACCACCTTATATCACTATGCAAGCCACCCGCTTGCTCCAAATCAACAACCCACCACAGCAGAAATTTTGACATATAATATAGACTAGTAGTGTATTATGAAGTAGATTTTACTCACTCTTTAGCAATTCATTGGTTTGCTCCCAGAAAGAGGAACTCAAACTTACAGCAAGCTGCTAATCTTGCAAAATCTAAGTCTAAATTATAGACTACTAAGATAACTTAAAAGACGTAAATTAGGTGACTTCACATCCAAAATCATGTAAAAAGAGAAGAAACTACTAAACTAAGTACATTGAGAGAACAAACTATAATCTAAAATAGGGAGAGGTGTGCAAAGATATACAAACCAAAAGATAAGCTCCAATATTTTGCTAGTTTACATTTGTTCCACAGTAAACATGACCTATTTAATAATTTAATCATATGTAGTCAGAGAATGAGAGGTTAACTTACTAGTTGCTACCTTGCTTTGCTCCACGGGAGATGCCAAAGATATTGCAGTAGCCACCAAATATTTAATCTAGCAATTTAACAAATCCAACAATCAGAATTGAGTTGTCTTTTATTTTAATAAAAAACATAATGACAAAGTAAAATAAAATTATCAACTAAATTGAGTGGAAAGATTAATGCATAGAAGCATTGTTAAAGGTGCTTGCTTGATTCATATTTGAAATATTGATAAATTAGACATGCCATAGCAGACTTGTAGTTCAAGTTGTAGTTGTAGCTCTCTCTCTCTCTTTCTCTCTTGGGATATATATTGATAGATGATGTATCTAAAATCTTGCACTCTCTTACACTATGCAAGTATTTTTACTATATATAAAATAAATAAATAAAACTGCAAGAAGTCAAGAGCAAAACTCACTCATCAATTCAAAAGGAATAAAAATGGTAGAAATAATTGCATTGTCAAATTGCAAAGGCATGTTACATATTAAATAATAGTATTTATACATTATTGTCATTCAGGTCAATTCAGATTGTTATTTGGAACTAGCTGTTTGCAAATGTTAGCTATATTTTTAGTACTAGTATACTTGGTCAATGCTACATTAAGCACTCAAAAAACAAAATTCAATGAGTTGGGCCCACTTCGGACGAAATGGTTGGCTAAGAAACCAGACTTGAATTGACATAGATGAATTTTTAGTTTGACAGAAATGCCCTGCAAAGTACCATATTGACAAAAAAAAAAAAGCGGGGGGGGGGGGGGGGGGAATATATATATATATATATAACATAGCCAAGTCTAGATACTCGATAAGGATGGTGAGACAAGGACATTTGACCCATAACCTAAAAACCTACTAATAAAGGAAACGGCCACATTTTAGGCCATGAAATGAAAGGATCAAAATTAGAAAACCTTTCAATTATTGGTACTGAATGCATTAGCCTTTTCACATCTCAATTACATAAAGATGTAACCAAAAATCATTGAAAGAACTCTTATAAGTGATGGAAATATGCATGTATGCAGCGGAAAATTAACGGATCTATTTCATTCACAAATGATAACATGTACTAAGTTTCAGAATATAAAAACAAGAGTGTGTACCTTGATGCGCTGAAATTCAAAACCAAAGATTAGAAGTACTTGAGAAAACTTTTAATCTTCACTCCAATTCCACTTGATGCCCAAGAAGTGTGGTCTCCCAATCAGTTATATGTGTATCTTTTAGAGAGAATCAAAAAGTTTGCAACACTCACATACATACCATTTCATGTACTTGTTGTTGTTACAAAATTTTGTATGTTTCTCTTGTAATAACTGATTATCTAATTGGGCTAACATTTTGGGCCTTTCCAATTAGGTTTTAGCATGTGGCATGGAGTGGAACCAAAATGGAACAAATAAGACACTAGCTCTAATGGACCTTGGGCTTTTCTGTCAACTCTTGACAAGTCCAAAATTATCATTAATTATATTTAATACCACTATATAAATATAATTGCACTTTAGGCCTTAATAATAAATTATATCCCAAGACTTTATTGTACATGCAACCCCTTCATAAAATATTTGTAGTAATACAAAGTCATTAATGTAGACTGCCACTTTGTAAATTACTACATCTTAATCCTTGAGTACCCGATTTAATCCTTTAAGTTATTCATCATATATTTATGAAATCCAATTTCATAAATATATATTTTAGTAACTATTTACTAAAGTAGTTAGGCCTAACATTCTGAATAACAAACTCATTAAACTTATCTTAAAGGAATATTTTGTATCTCAGTTAAGAGACTATGAATTCCATCTTGAGAATATATGTTCCATCAACACTAAATGTGGCTGCCCAACATACTAAGGTTGTGACTGTGACTGTGACTTTAGATCTCACTCCTGATATATCAAAGCAACCTACACCTCATGATCAAGTCCATTATTCTCTTAGGATTAAGAGTTCATGCAAATCTAAGTCGTGAGATTTATTATTCATTTGACAGTCGTTAAGAGAATAATAAATCTCACAGCGGTCCAGGTCAATATGTCTCAACTCTTAAAACATATCAACACATCAACTAGAAGTTTTCACTTCCATTATCAAGACAAATCATCTTAGTTAATATGTTATAGTCTTCGCAGATGAAACGCCCAATTTCATCACCGACTACGAACTATAGTTTTGAGTTTATAAAGAACTTGTGATTTATATCTTCTATGACTTTTCATATAAATCACATACTATGCATCTCATGGACTATATGATAATGTCCAAATATTCATGTTACCATTATTTTAGATAATAATAAAACAATTTTATCAATCACAATATTAAGTCATACATAATGTCACACTTAATATCATACATAGCATCATACAATAGGATTTAAGGGCACTAATCCTAACAATAAGAAGACCTTACCACAATCAAATGCAATAACAGACTTCAATTTTATCTCTTCTTCCTGAAAAATAATCAACAAATAAAAACTAAGTAATTGGTAAAATGTAACGACTAAAACAAGATTGTAGTTCAAGGTTAAAAAAACTTCACACTAAACTTGCAGAAGAAATACAGCATAAGCAATAATACAAATGAACTTAGTAATATCATAAATAAGGGTGAAAAGTACCAACTTGTATGAGTGTCTTTTTTCTTAGCACACAGGCCCAAGGATCCTAGGTGAAATATTTATTGTTTGGTGGACTGGCTTGATTCACCGCAGCTAAATGGGTTGTTTACGAACCAAGTGGTGCATAGAGCAAAGATCCTACAACACGTATACACCAGCAAGCAAGAATATATGTATTAAACAACAAGAAAAACAACGAAAGGAAAACAATGTAATAAGGAAAGGCACACAATGACTATTAGGGATCCTCAAATCAATATGAAATATTTGATTATTTTCTTAATTATAGATTACAATGTACTCACTAAGATGTGTTACAAGGTTCAAATAAGCTCAAAAATCACAGACTTAGATAGCTAATCAAGTCTCCAAGACTTGCAAAGTTTAAATCTCTTTGAATTTGAGTATGTTCTATAGTGGCTATGTTGGGATACCGGGGAGTATTTCTCTTTCTTTTTACTACTTTTTCTAAGTTTTGACAGAGTTTTCTCAATGATTCTGTTATAATTCACTACTGCTGAATCGCCCCTTCAATGCTAGCTGCCTTCCCCTTTTATAGTGTCATGGTAGGATTCTAGGGTACCACTAATTTCTCTCTTTTGCTCTACTAGGTATCAAAGCTCGCGCTGTGCTAGTTACTCAGAGGGCTGGTCCTTTTCTTATTCCTCATAATTTTCTCCTTTCGGTGCTATCTCCCTAAAAGTGCCTCACTTACTTTCCCTTCCAAGGTGCTCTTAGGTAGCTGACCTCAACTTTTTTGGCTCCTCACTTTTTCAGCTTTTGGCTGTCCCTTTTCTTGTCATTTTTCCCAAGTGGTCGGAATCCTTTCCTGCTGGGTTGAAGGTTTCTTCAACCACTTCCCCTTACAATTCTTCCTTCTGGATTCCCTAAAGTATCACCCCCTTTGTTCACGAATGGCTACTTCACGCCTTCTGATTCCTTACTGTATCATTGGGTGCTTGAGAAGGACATATCTGTCCTTCGTTCCTTGGGCTTTTTTGGTACTTCCCTTGAGTTGTCTCAATCCTACCTCAATTGTGCTGTGCGTCCCAGGGATCCCAAGCCTTTGGCAGCTTCTGGGAATCCCAACCCAGCCTTTTCTGCTAGACTCCCTTCGATCCCTTGATCTTGGCAAGCTAAGCTTTTTCTTTCGTGGGCTTCAAATCTTCTGGGCTTACCATCCTTTTTCTTTGGGGTGAATTCATCCCTTTTATGATTACTTGTCATGGGATTGGCCCATTGTGTTATTTCTTTGGGCCTTGGTTTCATGATTTTTTCGACCTTAACACAACTCATCACTCATACCTTCACCCTCAGTTTCTTGGCTCGCTTAGATACATGATGTTGAGAAAGCTCCCTACTTTGCTGGTCCTAAACACAAGTAAAACTATAGAGGTAAAGAAACAAAATTTGCAGGCATAACTAAAGTGGACATCACTTAGAAATTCTTTATGTGATTAGGAAATTCTCCCAATTAAATCAAGATATAAAAGTGTCAAAAGCCCAACATTCACATGAATAGACAAGCTCTTAAAGCAAGCACTAAAAAAAATAGTTTGTTTCTCAAATGTGTTTGATGTAAGACCCAATGAAGACATCCCTCATATTTAGCATTGCAAAAAAATTTTAACTTGTATCTGATAATTAAAAGAATTAATAAAGCATGTATATATATTTATATACACACACAAACCTAGTAAATTTTGATCCCCTCCCAGCAATTTTCCCATAATGGAAACAGTATGAACCGGCAACCCTGGTCCAAACTCAGTTTCCTCCACATACTTCCAAAACTTCCATTCTCCACCATCAGTTACTCTTAAACCCCACTTGTTCCAATACCTATAAATATCCCAAATTCACTATTGTAAAATTCAAAGCAACTCACATTTTCTCTGCATTGTTAAAAAATCAAATACAGCTAAATTTTACACACTTAAGGTTTAACTTCTCACTAAATACTAACATAAATTCATTATTAGGAAAAAAAAAATTGAGCGTTTAAATGGCTTTATTAGAATCGTAAACTCAAAATACAAAAATTACATGGTTACAATCTGAATCGCATATGGTGAAAATATAAAATTTTGAAGACAGTTTCCAAATAAAAGTAAAAAAAAAAAAAAAAAAAAATAGAAAAGGAAAAAGGGTATACCTTTGTGAGAGCGGAATGGAGATCGAAGTTGGTCAAATTGATGGATTGGGTGCCTTCGACGAGGATTGGAGACTCAAAATGGGATTCTACTTTCTTTTATATCTTGAACACATGTAAGAAATGATAAATTCAAAGGATGGAAACCCCACTTTTGTGAAATAGAGAACTAAAACTAACAAAAACAAGATATACATAGAGTATAATCCAAAATCATAAACAGGTGGAAACCCCACTTTTGTCAGGAATGGAACTCAAAAAGAAACCCCAATTTGAAACACAATTGTCCCTAAAGTGTAGGTAACATAGAAGTGAATTATAAAGTAGAGTAAACCTCATATAGCTATTAACCAAATTAACCTCAAAACCACACTTAAGCATAACCCAATATCTAGCAAAGCTAATGATTAATCACAAAAATAAAGTATATAACAAAATCAGCAAAGATTCCGTACTTAATTTACTTAGAGCAAAATTACAGGGCTAAGAGTTAACAAAAGTTTCTTGAGTGGAATTATAGCCATAAAAAAGGTGTTCACAAACTTTCAACATATCAGATCAATGGAACCACTAGCTTGCCAACTTTAGAAAAAGAGGTGTTTCAAACTTGCCACCATTTAGGTCAAAAGTTTTCACATAACCTCATAATAAAGTACTGCACTCTCTCATACAGCCAAATTGCCATCTCCACCACCTTGTCCTCAACACTCATTAACACCACAGCCACCAGCATTGCTTACAATGCCTTACCAAACCTTCACTGCCTTTCCTAGTAAAGTCACTAGATACAAATTAAGGAATTAACCAAATATGTGTCTTTATGCATAGGAGCATTTACAGTAATATAAACAAATAGTGTCGAGACGGGTTAATTGTGTGCATACTATTTGATTTATTCAAAAATCGTACTACAATAGCACAAAGAAATGGCCATAACATACCCTGAGTTTGATAAAGTCCTTCAGAACATCTATCATTGCCAAAATTCAAACTAGAAAATAAACCTCTTTTCAAATTCCAATTCATAGTTCTTTTATATAGTTCTCTAATTCTCCTGCTGATTATTGACATCATGACATGCAAGGTGTATTACACATGTTGAGAATTTAAAAGGGCATCCTGATGATGCATGCCACGCCTACAGTGAGATCTTTTATGGCCACGAGTATGTCCCCCAGGTGGTGTTGGCTTGCTTGAGGTATTAGGGTGATGAAGGACCATTTTGCAAAAAATATTTGAAGTCTAATTGTATCCAAATTTTATCAATTGGTACACATAAGGAAACTTACCCATTATGCCTAAATGTCTCAACTGAAAAAGGTACTCCAAATCATCCAAATTTTGCATATGAGAATTCTATTGCAGAAAATTTTAATGAGTCATGGTGCATGAAAATTTAGTAACAATATATATATATATATATATATAAAGAGCATTTAGTTGAGATTATTTACTCATGACAAGAGTGAAACCCCAACACCTAGGCCAATAACACCAAATGAAACCAAAAAAAAAAAAAAAAAAAGCCACAACTTTCTTAATTTTCCAAGATTATAAAAAATTACTATAATTTCATATAAGTAATAATTGTAATTTCTAATATAATAACACACACAAGCACGGCTTAATAAAAACTAATTCTCATCCATAACTAATTCTCTCTGATTCTCATTCTCTGCATTCAATGAAAAAATAAAAACTAAAGCAAGCATATACATACATACATACATATTTATATATATATATATATATATAATGATAACACATTGAAGATATAATTTTTAAGTAGAAATCCTCATCTAATGGAAGAATCTCCTTGTACACATTAGTGCGCAGTGGGCTTCTTAAAAAAATTAATCTCAAGCTAGCTAAACCACAAAACTAATAACAAAAAAATTCAAAATCTACACTATAACAGAATAGGGTCATAGGATTGATCCTATCCCAACGCTTTTTGAAGCGCTGGAATAGGGTCAGAATAGGGTCAAAAATTCCCTTACGGATTGATCCTATCCCAACGCTTTTTGAAGCGCTGGAATAGGGTCATAGGATCACTCCATAAGGGAATGGAGTGATCCTATACCAGCGTTTTTCGAAGTGCTGGAATAGGGTCCACTATCCCAGTGCTTTTTGAAGCGCTAGAATAGGGTCCACATATTCCAGCGCTTACAAAAGTGCCGGGATAGGTCTTTCCCCATAAGAGAAATCAGTAACCCTATCCCAACATTTTTGAAAAATACCGCTACAGGCCTCCTATTGTAGTGATTTGTAAAGCGCCGATTTTGAGCCGCCGTAATAGGATTTCCTATACTAGCATTTTCAAAAAGCGCTGGTACAGGCTTGTCTATTACGACAGTTTGTAAAAGCGCAGGGAAAAAAATGCTGGGACATGACGATTTTTTTGAAGTGCAGGACAACACCCTCCTTCTACTTCTACTTCTTCAACTCACTATCTGCAATTGCAATTCCTCATTGCCAAAACAAGAATAGAAAATGCTTGTTGAGCTAACCTGCTTTCGTAGTGTAATAATTATCAGTATCACTTTCACTCTTCCACTATCTTCTTCTCTAACCCCAGATAGTCTCACTCTCATAGCTTTAAAAACCACCATAGACTCCGACCCAACCCCATGCCACTAGCACGAAATGGTGAATTTTTTTGGTTGAGTTTGATTTTCATGTGTGGGTTGCTTTTTGGGTTGTGTTCGGCTATCAAGAAACTCCAAGAAAATTTGGGGACTTTTTTTAATGGTTTTTTTTATTCTTGCTGATTTGGTTTTTTTAGATAGCAATTAAATAAATTTTTTTAAAAAAAAATTTATTAGCCATGTGTGTGTCAGCTATGCACATTGCTTGCCACGTAGGCATTTTTCGTTAGTAAATTAACAGTAGGGATTAAATTGATTGCAAGTTGAAAGTAACAACGACCAAATCAACTACTACCAAATTGACTATGGCCCCCAAATGCAAGGACTAAAATGATATTTTAGCCAAATTACATTAAAAGGCCAAGGGCATCTAAAGTGTACTCAAATGTCAGATATATCGTCAAAAAGTGTACACCTATTTTGTTTGATCTAGGGCCCTCAGGGGTCATTGCGCAGCTGAATTATCGGCATAACTAACACGGTAGATCAGGCTCCACAAACCTCACATCATGATTGATGTGATGTTGCATGGGTGTTTGAAATTTGAAAATCATAGGAGCTAGGAACAATAAAACTCGGAATTTTGCATTTATTTGAGCAAGATGTACTTTTATTGTTATTTTCATGTTTGCCTTCAATCTGGTAGTTCTTCACCTTCCCACCTTTCCTCAACCCACAAACACATGGTATACTATGTATATACATAAATTATACATTGTGGCCAGAGAGAATTCGATATGCCTAGGACCCTAACAAGAAATTGTTTAGTGCGTTTGAATATTAGCTTGAAATAGAACATATCAGAGAATTCTTCTACATTTGCTTGTGGTGGGTTATGGTTTAGGAGGATTTGTGGATTAGGGTTTAGAACTTTTTTAAAGGGTTTTGTAGGGAAGAGAAAATTATAATTTAGGGTTGAAAAGAGGCAAAAAAAAAAATGAAACAGTAATTGAATTTCTCTACAATCCATGAATGCAAATGTACAATGCACGTCAAGAGAGTCTATGAATGGTACTATGAACAATGACAATATATCAAAAAGAAAGAAAAAGAGAGTGAGAAGAGGAGGGAAGAACAATAAGGTCAATGTGTCTCACTACTTTACTTTTTCAATTCCATTTTTTTAGTACATTGGGCACGAATATATATATATATATATATATAAAAGGACTTGTTTTTTAACTAGTAGTATTAAGGCGTCTAATTTGATTCATAATATGAAATAAAATAAAACAAAAAACAAAACAAAAAGAAGAAGAGTTGTAATTTGACAAGTAAACTAAAACCTAATAAGGTAATAAATAATAAAAGACTAATTTCAACTCAAAGAAAATAAAACCTAAGATACTTGGGATCTGCTTGAAAATTCTAGACTCAACTACACTACCAAGATATCCTTCATTCGCAAGGGTTCCAAAAATTATAGCTTTACCCCTAAATTCAAAATTGACCATAACTTGCTAAATTAAAACCCAAACTAAAAATTGTTTTAACCTTTAAAACCGCACAGCTATTACTTAAATTGGACTTCATCACTTCACACATGGCTTTCATAAAATAAGTCTAATCTTCCAAGGCTGCATCATAACCTTGTGACACAGGGTCACCTCCCAATATCTTTTAAGTGCAGCCCATTGGTTTGGTCTAGGGCTTTTTATAAAAATAAAAAATAATAATTTATTCAGTTGCTCCAGTAATTTAAGTTTTTTTTTTTTTTTTTTTGGAAAAGCTCCAGTAATTTAAGTTTATGAGTTAATCACTCATTCATTTGGGGGTTATACAATAATAAACGACAAAGTTTTTGTGTGTGTGTGTGTGTGTGTGTGTGTGTGTGTGTGGTACAAACAGATTCATGTAAGGATATGGTGATTGAGGACTATTATATAAGCGTTGGGGATGATGGAATTGCGATTAAGAGTGGGATAATGCCTACTATAAATAATTTGTTGCGTTCATCAACCTTGAGCGAAGACTGTAAAGACATTTTACCAATGTGGCTTTTGGGCCCTGCATTGTGTACTATATTGCTGTGAATGAGGCTAACCTTCAGTAAATTCTCATCCTTAGGGAAATATGGGATTTGACTGTATGCCTATACAAACTCAGTAGACTATACTAGTTAAATCAGCTGCTACCTTTGCTTTTGTTGTAATTGGTTAATTGACATGTATTCCCTATTGTCCTAATATACAGTAGGAAAATGGTTATTTCAATTACTTCACTCCTAGATTTCTTTGCATGTGGTAGTTTACGTGTATAGATAGTAACTGAGATCCACTTTGGCTGAAATGCAACAGTGCTGGCAAATCAATAGGCAGTGAAATGTCTGGTGGTGTATCCCATGTGAAAATTCTAGACTCAAGGCCATGTCACAGTGGAAAACCTCCTTGTTTGGGTTTCAAGGCGTGCTGTCCGTATCAGGACTGCCCCTGGTAGAGGTGGATATGTGAAACACATAACTTACAGAAATCTTACATTTGACAATGTCCGCGTTGGAATTGTCATCAAGACAGACTACAATGAACACCCTGATGAAGGGTATGATCGAAAGGCTCTCCCAGTGCTTGAGGACATAAGTTTCACTAGTGTCCATCGCCAGGGAGTTCGTGTCCCTGTCAGGATCCATGGGAGTGAAGAAATTCCAGTAAGAACTGTGACTTTCCAAGACATGTCAGTAGGGATAACAAACAAGAAGAAGCATATATTCCAGTGTGCCTTCGTTGAAGGTCGTGTAATTGGGACCATCTTCCCTGCTCCTTGTGAAAACCTTGATCGGTACGATGAGCAAGAACAGCTTGTTAAACATATAACAGATATAGATTATGATTTTTGAGAAGGTGGTTTGCAGAGGTCAATGACTGCAATTTATGTCTATAAGAAATGGTTTAGGTGGTTATGGTTCGGGGTTGGAAGCAGATGATGCTATTGTTCTTTCTTTATGAATTTTTTTATAATTCATTTTTATAGCTTTCTTATTTCATGGAGTTGTATATACAAAAAAAATTTCAGATGCGTATACATTCACGGGATTACTGATACTCATAGGAACCATTTTGTACCATGTCCAAATCCTTTCGGTGAGAACTTCTCTGACTCTCAATCTTCAAATATCAATTTTTTTTTTTTTTTTAATTTCCAAATGGTCTGAATTTGCTCAAAATTAAGGCATTAACACCAACTCGATGATATGGATTGTAGAGGTTTGATTTAGTTGATATTACATTTTATACTTCAATTATCTATACTTTACACAGGGCAGTGCAGGTCTAGAATGTAATTTTTTCCTTCTCTGGATGAATAAGGATGACAGCAATGTTCTCTTAAAGTACAATGTTTTAGAACACCCATTGCGGGGCATTTAGTACTGAATAATTTTTAGGCATTGAGTGGAGGGAAGATTCCCTAGACCCCATGTGGTCTTTTGACTCTCAATGTGTCGTCAAACCAATGAAAATGCTTTGGGAAAAAGTGGAGAGGAATAAGTGAAGAAAAGAGGTTGAGATTGTAACACGGTGTCCTAGTGGAAGACATGTAGGAATATTATGTATTTCTAATGGAGATTTTGTAAGCATATTGAGACTAGGTGCCACAATTAAAGCACTTTTTTGAGACAATTATTCTTGACCTTAAAAACTCAACAATGCTTCATAAACGATCATTTTTGGGGCTACCTGAAATTCTTGATCTTTTTGGTTGTTGCAATCTATTATCACTGCCTAATAAGGGGGTCCATGTTTTCTTACAAAGACAAATCTGGGTCTTGGGAATATGCAGCGTGACACACTTGTCGCACTGCAAATCTGCATCAGTCATTAGCACTACTACGTGCTTCCTCCTCCCAGAAACCGATTTCCTAATCCATGATGATTCCATTTTTTGAATAGCCAGAAACAAAGTCATTGGACTAAAATCTATTGGTATCTTATAAACAACAAAGAATGGCATGATTATCTCAGGATTTCAGACTTTCAGATTGAAAATTTTTAACTTTTTTAGTGCTATAAAGTTTAAATTGGTTGCAATTTTATTATCAATGTCTTTAACATACTTTGCGTTTACCAATTACAACTATCAATCACCATACCATTTCTTATAAATTTAAAATAAAGGTTTGGATAATGAAACAGTTTCTTAGACACACCCTATTTTTTATTCTTAAGAGGACTACTAAAAATCAGTCGTGCTTTAAAAAAAATTGAGTGAGAGAGAGAGAGAGGATTAACATGATTTAATTTGATTGCCTACGTTGTTACATCTTTTTTTTTTTTTGAGAAATAATTACAACATATTGCTAATCCTGTAGTTCGAACTTTTTTCTCCCTAGAGCCCCAAGCACTTTGTACATGGGGGAAGTGCTAATTCAACTACAAAGCTTTTGGCTAAGTTGTTACATCTTTGCTATATTAAATTGTGAGTAAAAATGAACCCCATGTATAATATCATGGTCTACTTATTTATGGTAAACTTCTAATGTATTATTATCAACTATCAAGGGTTGTGTTAACGCCTAACGGGCACGCAAAGTGCCCATTAACAACAACTTTTTTGAAGTTTTTATGACAATTTTTTTGTCATTTTTACAGTTTTATCTCATTTTTTTCAATTTTATAAGTACCACTTGGTGTCTTTTTTTTTTTTACTTTTTTCTGACTTTTTTTTTTTTTTTTTTTTTTTTGGGGTACCTTTAGTGCCTGTTAACATTTCCTTATTATTATTACAACATTCCCTCAAACTAAAGATGGAAACTTGAAAACACCTTCAATTTGGAATATAAACAAATGAAGGAAACTTTGACTAGGAATGTAGAATGGATCGAGCTAACATGAATTGGAACATGCGAGATAGCAGTGAACTACAATTATTGTTGGTGATGGATGGACGTTAGAAGACAACTACTGTGGTCGCAGGGCAGCTACCACAGTGACTAGAGGACAACTACTATGGTTGAATCATGGCTATACCAATAGCCTGGGGGATATCAGCAAAAGAATGGTTACTGGGGGATGGCATAAACAAGATAGATGTTAGCAATAGCGTTGTTCGAAAATGAATAGTAGCCTAAGGACAATGAAACCAATTAACATTGTATAGCAACACCATTGGCTTGAAGACATCGACTGAAGAAAGTGCTATAACCTATAGGAGTGAGAAGACATTAGTAGAGGATAGTGTCGGGGTGAAGTGTGTGTGTGTGTTGGTGTTCTTTCATTCTTTGGGGAAACTAGATACAAACCTATATCTAATACCATGTTTTTTTTTTTTTTTTGACATCCAATACCATGTTAAAATAGAAAGAAGAAAGTAAAATAATGTAGAGAGAAAGAGAGTAAAATAAAGAGAATTAATGTGGATTAACTAGATGATGTGGAAAGCCTAAGAGATTATATGGTTGTTACATTGAATTTTGTGTTATAATGAACTAAAGTAGGGTATATATAAAAATACATTAGGCTTAGCATGATACACTTTTTTTTTTTAGGATGAGTATGATACACTTGGGTTTTACACTCTCCAATACCAACATGTCACATCATCTTATTACATATTTAAAAATAAGTATAATCATACATAATCAATTCTAATATCCATCTAAAAATTCAATCAAATTGGGAGTTTATTGAGATATTATTAAGTGTGATAGAATGTATTAAATTTTAAGTTAAAAAATTGATATGGCAAAATCTGATTGAGCAGTCCTAACCAAATTCAAATTCTTCTCTAAAACCGTGTTCTACTTACATTAATGATATCTTAATATATTATATTTTGGTTGTTGAGGAGTTTTTTGGGCCACTGTGTTGGTGGGCTGAGTTTTCTTCCTCTGCCAAACTCTTTTTGTATTTCTTCTTTATATCAATATACTTCTATCACTTCAGTCAAAAAAATATATTCTATCAAAGTCTAGTGCTGTGAAAACGTTGAATTGATAGAACTTCCATGCTTTTACTGGCACTGAAATTAGACCGTTCAAACTTTTTATCAAACTTACCCCCCACGAATCTAAAAAGTACCATTTGTTGACATTGATTGATTTGGGAGAAAGAAAAAGGATTAATGAAAAGAATTTTTTTTAAGGGTATTTCATCTATTAACTTTTTTGGGAGTATAAACAGTATAGTAGGGTTATTAATAAAATTATATAATTTATTTTTTATATAAGATTTATTTTATAAAATCACAAACACATTGAAAGATATAGTCAAATACATTGTATTACGTTTCATTCTTTTATTATTATTTGCCCATTCCATTTTGATGGGTATAAAATTTTTACCATTTGAACCAACCGTCTGACACTTTCCATATTACACTTGTCTAACATTTCCCCTAATGGACCTTTTATCCACATCATCCAAAGCCAATTATCCAACCCCATGGATAACTAGGCGGTAACAAAGGTGCCACTCTGAATTGACAACACCACCTCAAGTGAGTCGTCCAACCCCATGGCCAAGTGCTAGATATGAAACTCCAAATCACCAGCATCGCCCAAAGTGCGTAGTCCAACCCTATAAATGACCACAGTGTCATCCATCTGAGAAGGGAAACTCTCCCAAATGAGCTCGTCCAACAAGTGTTAGTGCTCCTCTAAAAGAGACTAACAAGGATGGCCCTCTCTACCTAACAACTAAGACTCTCCCAACAAGCCCCTCCTCATCCAACACAAATAAGAGAAGTCTTATGAGAGTGCCTAACATTAGGACTTCCAATCCTCTAGATAGCTTGTCCAACAGGTGCGCTCGTCCAACCCTCTGAACAATAACAACTCCGATGAGAACACACTCATGAGAAGCTATTCAACATACATTGTCAAAGATAGTTGTTCAACATTAGATCCCACTCATCCTTCCAAGATAATCCCTTTCCCATGGTAACATATTTATGGAAACTCTTAGGATCATGCCCAAAGATCTTCCCACCATCCCACGTTCTCCAGTTATGGGCACAAATCACGAGAATTTTGCCACCATTACTCTCGCTCCTTCCACCATGCATCAATTATGGAAAGATGAGGAAATCGTGGGGAGGTAGTCAATAAGGGTGGCAATTCGTGTTTGCAGATCAAGTTTGTGTCGTGTTAACCAGATCAACCCGACACGACATGTTTAACTCGATTAATTAACAAGTCATGTAAAGGTCATTAAAATTACCTGTTTAGGAACCTATTTGATTAGTAGGTCATATCTGACTTGAATATCCTATTATCAATTCTCATATATCTAAAATTAAAATACTATTACAACCAAAAATATAGTAATAAACATATAATGACAACCATAAATTAAGCAATAATAACAAAATATTAATAAAAGTTAATACTTTTATAAGCTAAACAGATCAAACGAGTTTGCAAGTTAAACACAAACATGACCCATTTATTAAATGGATCAGCTGTGTCGACCCAAATATGTCCCCAACCCGTTTACCCTCAACCCATAACTTACTTATAAACGAGTTAGTCGTGTCAAGTTCGAGGGTTGTGTAAGATTTTGCCACCCCTAATAGTCAACCCAAGGCTCCTATATAAACCTTAAGCCTCCTCCACTCTAAGATGTGAGTCGCAAACCCTAAAATTAATGTCATTTGGGCTTTATGGGTTCATGTAAGTCTGTAACTCAAGCATCAAAGAAGTTTAGACCAACACTCCACCAGTGCCCTCCGATAGCATTCTTCCTTCTTACAGGTCTTCCAGCGCATCCATATAGACCATTGGCTCACTAATTTTCTATGCTTCATCACACCCTTATATAAAATATATGGTCAATCAGGTAGTTTAATGTGCTAAGCACATGTCTCCTCGTTAAGAGTTTTCAATAATACGTTCACAAATTTCGGTGTATCTTTCAAATGTGGCTGCATGTGTCATGTGTGGTTGAAAATTTATTATCATTTAGCTTTAATAACAACCTTATTCCTATTATAGTTGTAGTTAATTTTTTTTTTTTTAAATCAATATAGTTAATTAAGAACATGGCAACTCGTTTGGTGGAAAATTAAATGGAAGACGCCTCTCTAATTTGTTGGACCAAACACCAACGACCAGCGAATTGATTATGCATGTGATGAGTAGCAATAGACATTTAATCTAGCTGGTCATATCTTTGACCAGGTTTGCATTAATTTCTTATCCGTCGTACACATAAAACTCTCAGAATTTTCTAACACATTTCAGTATAAGGGTCATTATCATAACATTTTCTTGAACCAACCCAGATATGAATGGTATCCTCCATTAATGGTCTAAACAAATTTATAGTCACTCACCGTACTCACACATGGCTCCTATTTTCAAATATATAGTTTGAATGGTTACCTAAAAGCTTAATACCTTGCCCATCTTGCTTCCCATATATTATAGTCATAGGCTAAAAATTCCTTAGTCTGTCGTGCCGACCCGACCTAGCTAGTCTCATGAAAACAAATTCTTTTTATTACGAGGAATCAATTCTTAGACAATGCATTCGTCAACGTACCTTTCTTTATAAAAATTCTTTGTATTAATATGCTTTGGCATAACTTAAACTTACAATTTTCTTTTCTTTTCAATATTTTTTTTTCTGACCAGGTCGACTCAAGTTTAAACAATTGTCATATACTTCTTAGTTAATTTCACTAATTTGTTTAATGCTTAGAATGATTCAATTATTGCGTGTTCAAAATGAACAAGTAATGCTTTTTAAGTTTTCATTACAAAAAATGAAGAGGAATACTTAAGTAATAAGAGTGTCATACACGTTTAACAGACCACTTTGGTTCAAAGAAGTCAACGAAAGAAGCAACAGAAAAGTCAGTTTGTAAGTGACAGTGTAAGAGTATTCACAGAAGAAAGCTAAAAAATATAGTAAACTTAAAACACTACTTTATCCATTTTAACACTTTACTTTATAATACGCTCAACATTAAAAGTTTTATTTTAACATTTAACACATTAAAATAATATAAACAACACAATAAAATAATATATCAACTATAATAAATAACAATCACAACCATCAACATATTAAAATACTTTTTTTTTACACCACACATTAAAAAAATTTAAAAAAAAATTTAATTTGCTATGCAATTCATTTTAAGAGTATTAAAGTCAATTTAGCAACCTTACTAGGGATGCTTTAATATCTACAAGTTTCCTCCCATATATATATATATATATATACTATAGAGAGAGAGAGAGAGAGAGACAGATAGACAGACAAAGAGACAGAGATAGAGACAGAGACAGAGACAGAGAGAGAGAAATGAGAGTTACACATGGTGTAATTCTAAATTATGTATGTGTGTATATCTATATATATATATATATAGAGAGAGAGAGAGAGAGAGAGAGAGAGAGAGAGAGAGAGATTCAAGTTACATATAGTGTAATTCTAAATTATGTTACACCACTCATTTTTTCTAATTGGAAGCAAATTTTTAAAACTTAAAAAAAAAAAATCAACTTTTGAATTAGATTCTCTTCATATACTCCACATGTTTGCAAATTTCAAGATTATGGGAAATTAATAACTATGTCATCATTCAAATATAAAAATTTCAAAATTGTTGTATTTAAAATTATGCATAAAATATGTATTTCTAGATCAAATAATAAATAACATTTAATTGACATGAAACCTTGTAGGCATGTTAACAACATAGTGAACATATAATTCAACGGTGAGATTTTTGAAATATTAATCTTATAAAAAATTATTAGGTGATGCAATATTACGTTGAGTTACATATGATGTAACTTGAACCCAACAAAATATATACACACACACACTAGCCTAATCGCATGCGCTTTGCGCGCTTTTTTTTTTTTTTTTGGGTCAAGTGTCATAATTTTCCTTTAAAAAAAAAAACAAATTGGATAAGTTTGTTTTGAAAACATGGATTAGTAGGAAAGTGTTTTATTTTGTTAGCATTTTAAGTGGAGTTAAAAACATATTTTTACTGGGTTGTCCTTAAGTTTTTTTATATTAAACTTAAGATTTAGGGGTATTTCTAAACCACATAAAAGTTTAGTCCAAAGAGAAAAATCATCTTAAAATAGAGAGTGTGTGTGTGTGTGTATATATATATATATATATAAAGCTTTGAGTTAAGGGTAAGATTAGGGAAACAACTACTTTTCACTATCTTTTTTAAAAGATTTTCTTTTTTCATACTCGTTGTCTCTTTCTTTATCTTTGTATCTTTTTGTTTATTGAAAATGGGTATTCCAATATATTTTTCTTATTTTATTCTCAAGCAAGGGAGTTAGGTAAGGTGCGCTAGATGAGCATTGACTCCTCCTTTTTTACTAGAAGAAAAAGAGTCACATTCTTAGTTAATTACTATATTTATAATTATTTTAGTAAGTTGTGATTGCAATTAACATTACTTTAACATAAGTTCAAAGGCTACTACTTTTATTTTTGTACAAATCATAATAGGCCAAATCAATGATTAAAAATATATATTCTAAAAAACAGATAAAAAAATGTGTATTTTTAGATTTACTATTTGCATTAATTTAGTACAACAAAACAATAATTATAATAAAAATTCATAACAATTTCACAATATGACAATGTCTCCCAATTTGTCCACCACCCATCATAATTTGCAATTTAAACTTTTTTATTAGCTCATTTAAATGAAGGTGGTAGTCTGGTAGACAAATTTGGAGATGTGTAATTGTTGTCAATTTAGCATGCTTATAAATAACCATGCAAATTTCTTACCTACTTGGCTGTTGCTCTCCCTTTTACCAAAGTACATCTTTAGGTGAGCCTTCCATTTCATGTGAAAATAGATCTCTCCAGCATTAATATTAATACAGAGTATATTACAAAAATTCCAATTAGAAGACAAAGAGTGAGCTGATATAAATAGCTTTTACGCCTGAATAATTTACCTAAGAGCTTGTATATATACCTAGAACTAAAGTGTATATCTTATAAATAAATGAAGAAAAAAAATGTGATTAGGTGGGTGGTTAATTCATGATTAGCAAACACACATACAAAGGTTTCTGCATGCCCATATAAATTAGTGATCATGCTAATCCCACTTGCCCTCAAACTTTTCTTTTCTTCCAATAAATAAATAAAATAAATAAATTGCAACAAAAGTTAGGTGGATTGCCACTTAATGCCCTAATTGAGCATTTGAAAATTGAGCTCACGAGAATCACATTTCTTGTTGTGATTCGCTCACAATGTCAAAAGGTATTTGATTGTGGAAAATTGATTCTCTCTTAACTTAACGTCAAGTTCTATTGAATATTAACCTCACGCAAATCACATTAATTTCCTATTGTGCTTCCCTCATATTTGGATTCAGTGCAATAGTTAGGGTATTGCACCGGGTGCAATTACAATACACCCATTCACATTAATTTTTACCACTTTCATTTTTTAACTTTTACTTTTTAACTTTTTCAACTTTTTATTTATTCAATGGTTAAGATTGAAAGTTTTTTTTTTTTAACTTTTAATCTCAACCGTGTATTGCTATTGCATTAGGTGCAATACTTCCCTCACATACTGCCCATTAAAAACAATACTTCTTAATTAAGATGGATTAAAGTCAATACTTCTTAATCTTATTAGTAATTATATCAATCCATCTAATCATCTTTTCAGACATTGTAATGATTCAAAGATAAATTTCTTTAAAGGATTCTAAAGTTATTTATTGTAATATTTTAATATTAATTACTGATTTTGAAATGATTCCTAGGAAAATAATTTTTGGTTTGACAAGGTATGCTTGAAATTGAATATAAGAAGGTGATAGGTAAGAAGTAGATGATAACTGATGTATCAGGCCTATCACCTATCTGTACTTATTAATAAAATTGTAGCATGCAATAGGGACATATGCTATTATTATTAGGTTCTATAATTGTTTAGAATGCTCTTAGTCTTAGATATATTGTATTGCATTTGGATTAGTTTATTTATTTTCTTTTGTATATTAGCTTATTTATTTATATACGGCTTTTTAAAAGCATTATTAATTTCTAACATTATCTAGGCTTTATTATATTTTTTGTGTCAACCTTTAGCATATAAGCTTTAGAGAAAGTAAAGTTAAAAAAATAAATAAATAAAACAATTATACAAAAACACATATAAGCAACAAAGATGGTCCTTACACATTCAAGATTACGCTAATCTCATGAAACGTTGGTCTTATAAGACCAGCGCATACAAGATTTTCTTGACCCATCTATAGTAATAGGCCAAAAATGTATTGACCTCTTGTGATAAATTAATTGATTAATTAGCCACATTTATTAATTAATCAAATTAACATGCAAAGCGTGGTAGGACAAACAAATCATCAATTAAACTAAGTATGCAGCGGAAAATAAATTGACACGGTGATTTGTTTACGAATGGAGAAAACCTACACGGCAAAAACTCCACCTGATGATTTTAAGGTCACTACTTCTGAGAATTCACTATTATCACAACAAGCGGTTACAAGTAAAGGAATCTCTGTACCTTATACCAACATACAGTTGAACCTTTACCCCAATACCCAATTGGACTTGTTCTGTAGTGACAATCTCTCATTTTCAATGCACGGCTTCTAGTATGTGACTAACCAATTGCACAGATCTCAGTACGTGACTTGATCACCAACTTGAGAAGGATGTTAGCTGCAAAGTTCTTTAGTTCATCTAGACAATGAAGATCACGAAGTTGCTTGGTCACAAAACCCTACGGTGTACAAACACAGCAGTTTCTTGAAAAACTAGGGCAAACTAGGTTTCCGGTCACACTCTTCTTTACTTTTGTGGAATTGTGCTCTTGTGCAACTTCGCAACCTTTTACGGCTCTTAAAATAATCCTTATATATGTTTAGGGTTGTGAGAAAAGAAAGCCTGAACACATACTTACGAATTAGATGAAAAACAGTTCTAGAAAACTAAATTTCATAAACCTCGACAGATACCCTATCTGTCGAGCAACTGTCAAGCCTCGGCCTGGAATAACTCTTTTTAAATCTCGATAAATGCTAGCTGTCGAGTTAGCTGTCGAATTTTAATGAACAACACTTTCTGACTTGATTCTTGGACAAACTTGCATGGTTTTAACATTTGAACTTGAAACAAGGTCTCTTGAAGTATTAAACACATCATAGATCTACCAAATTACAAGTAAAGTGCGTTTTGTCAAAAGATTAGCTAATTACATAAAATAGTGACATATGTTCTTAACATGTAAAACACATATGTCCTAACATATATATTCTTTTAGTGGGATCCAGTGTCAATAAAATATTAGTCTTATAAGATCAACACATACAAGATTTTTTTGCCCATCCATGGACTCCTTTAGAAGTCTTAGTGTTAGTTTGGATTGCGCTGAAATGAAATTTCAGAGCATTTGCGTCTCTGTTAGTGGGTCCCGTGCACTATTCACAGGACCCACAAGTTGTCTAATTTAGTAAAATTTTCATTAAAACTAGGTCTCATGGCACTATTCACACATTTAAAAATTATTTTACTACAATATTTTTAATTTTTAATTTTTAACAATAAATAATATCCAAATAGACCCTTAAACGCGGTGAGTTTTTTATCTTCTTGTGCTATGCCGACATCTGAATCCAGCCTCTTCAACATATTCCTTGCTTTTGTAAATTATTAAGGTTTCAAGGAGTTATTCCTGCAAAAAAAAAAAAAAAAAAAGAGAGAGAGAGAGAGAGAGAGCCGACTATTAAGACCACATGCGCATCTAGTGCTTGGCTTGAAAGCAAGCAACCTCATCATAACTAATGTTCAAGATAAGCACTAAGAAAACTCTCGAAAGGAATTAAAATTGTTCAATCACTCTTGACATGACAACTTCTTTACAAAACAATAATTTTATTTTCCTCCTTCTCATTTTGGGTAAATCGCTATACTTCTATTTAGCTATTTATATACGCTCCAATGAAAAGACAATGTCGGTCACTACCAATGAGTGCATGTAAAAATACGGTTAAAGAATAAATTCTAGAATAAACGTGCCTCTTTTATTCTAAAAAAAAAAATGCCTCTTTTTTTTTTTTACTATTCACATTAGGCTTTTTTTTTTTTACTATTCACATTAGGCGAGTTGTTATTTCTACAAGTTTTAAAAGTTTAAGGGGTTTATGGACCCGTATTCAAATCCCGTAAAGAATGTAATATATATATATATATATCATTGTAAATAATAGGGTAGAAAGATGAGTGATTATAAACTTTTCACCACCGGTCCAAAATAAAATAAATAATAATATTCTAGAGTTTTGATGTGGTCCGTGAAGAAAGAAAAGTCTCTCTAGCAAGTACACCTTCATGGACGATTCATGGAGGTTTGTGACTTTGTCTTGAGTACTTTATTCTATAAAGTGATGATCATACAGTGGTCCATACACCATCTGATTTTTTGGAAAATTTTTTATTTGAGAGTCCATTTCAGCAAGTTAGAGCTATTAATTGGGCTGCAAGTATTGAAGTCTAACCAATTAGGTATTTCTTTTTGACCCAAGTCATTTTCTGAACTCGATTGATCGAATCTAGGATTTTATTATTCAAGACATTCAAAAATTCAAGTAACTAGATCAGTTAGAGGACATTCTACATGTGAAAATAATCTGAATAGATCAATAAAAAGGAACATAAAAATTGAGAACGTGATTCAAATTACTTTCTTTAAAAGCCTGAACTCGTCAACAAAATCAAGCCAGAATCCATGTATACAAATTACAAATGACAAACCTATTATCTACCCAATCGCCCTCATCCCCAGCGAGATTTGATCAATCATGCCGAAACACTACCTCCAAACTGTCATAACTCATAAGCACTGACTCCCATCCATGATGGGTTTGTGATTTAGGTACTCGAGTTTTGGATCAAGTTTGTTGATGAGTTTTAGGACGGAAAGTTGAGACAAATTCTCAATTTTTATTGCCATGTTAGTATTTTCCATTTATTAATCAACGACAAAAATGGTTTTCAAACATTTTAAAAAAATAAGGACTAAAATAAAATAGGCAACATACATTTTTGATCTCTATATTTTGGAAGTGTTTTGTTTTGACCTTTTGTGTTTTTAAAAGTTTCATTTTGTAAAATTAAAGACACAAATACCAAAATATAGAAACTAAGTACCCGTTTGGATACCATTGAAAGCTGCGTTTCAGCTTTCGCGTTTTGCCTTTTTTTTTTTTTTTTCCCCTGCGCGTGAACAGTAACATCACATGGGTTCACTGTGCAGAGGACAAAAATTACTGTTTATGCACTGTTCAATCATTGTTCATGCATTGTTCACACACTAAAAAATATTAAAAATGAGTCTCATGGTACTATTCGTACATTTAAAAATTATTTTGCTACATTGTTTTCAATTTTCAATAACTTTCAGCAACTTTCAGCAACAATAAATTATATCCAAACGGACCATATGGGTGCATTTTCATACATAAAATAATTAAAGATATATGTGATTTTAAAGAGTCCTTTAGATTTTCTTCTTCACCAAGGAAACCCAAAAAATATCCAGATTAATTTTTCTTTCTTCAACAAGAAAACCCAAATAGCTATCGAAGCCACAATAAGAAGAATCTGAGAAATTTTGCCAATAATCTCCACCTTAACTCAAAAATCCATCAAATAGTCTTCTTTCTTCTTGGGATAACTCCACCTTAGTCAAAGCAAAATTTTCCTGAGCAAAATAATTATTACTTCCATAGCTTAAGTCATATTTATTTAGACTTGAATCAAATGGAATGCCAACTTGTACCAAATATAATCTTCTCTCAAACTCTACTAGTACCCACTAATCTAATCATGATCTAACTTGTACCAAATATAATCTTCACACAATAAATCATCCACTAAATGTATGTTTGGATTACGATAAAAACTTCAGCGTTTGGCGTTTTTCTACAATGGGCATCTGTTAGTAGGTCCTGTGCACTGTTTACAGGATCTACAAACCTTTTTTTTTTCAGCAAAATTTTTATTAAAACTAGGTCCCACGACACTATTAACATATTTAAAAATTATTTTGTTATAGTGTTTTCAGTTTACAGTTTTCAACAATAAAATGTATGTTTGGATTACGATGAAAACTTCAACGTTTGGCATTTTTCTACAATGGGCGTCTGTCAGTGGGTCCCGTCACTGTTCAAGGGACCCACAAACCTCTTTTTTCAGCATTGCTTTTTTACAATGAGCGTCTCATATACACTATTAGCGTGTGTTTAGCATTGATTTTTTTGCTAAAAATAAGCTAAAGTGTACTTGTTCTTAAAAAATGTGAAGTTTTAAAAAATTGTACTCTAATGCCAAACGAGGTGTAAATCAATAAAACTCTAATACCATTTAATGGGTCCTAATTTAATCTTCCTTAACGACAATTATACTTTCTTCCACTCCAAAAAATAGTGTTTTCTTTCATACCAACGAAACCGAAAAAGTAACCCAAAAAAATAAAAAAAAAATTCCCATTCTTTCCAAGTAAATAAAAAGACTTGTCTAACTCAACCATTGTTTTTTTTGCTAAACAACTCAACCATTGTTAATCAGTAAAAGAAAATAAAAAAGAATATTTTGCTTTGATGATCCACCAAAAGTGTCGAATTTGTGAAAGCTTATGAAGGACAAAATATATATATATATATATATTATATATAAAAGAGAGTTCACAGTAAAGGAAATGACGGTGGTTACTCCTTAGCATTATCTGGGGTCGGCAGGTGGTAGATTTGTAAATATAGAAGAAATACAAGGGTGTTTCGCAAGGAAAAACAGAGAGTGAACACGAACATCACGTGGTGTAAAAAGAAAAGAGAAGAGAGAGAGAGAGAGAAGGTCAGTAGTAGTCATCAATGATCAAACCCGTGATACCCCAGTTGTACTGTCTCTTCAAAAAATTCAAACACACACTTAGAAAAAGCTTTCCCACATGCGACAAAGCGAGGGACCACACGACCAAACCAAACCCATATTTGAAAAACCAAAAAAAAGAAACTCAAGACGTCAAGATCACGAGGAAAATGTTCCTATCTCTTCCACCGAATCGCCTTTCGCCACGTTTAAAATTTACGTGTGGGGTTGGGCCGTCACTGCCGTGCATGTGCGCCCTAGCTAGCTAGCTAGCTAGCTGTAGCCGCCCACCCTTAATCTATATTTGCTACGCCTCTCTCTTTCTCCGCGTTTTTCACACGGGATTTCCATCCTGTCCCTTCATTATTCACTGTTTTTTATTTTTTTTAATAAATGTTTATGAATGGTTTTTTTAAAATTTTCATGAAAAAAATAAAAAAAATAATTAATATTTTTAATAATTTTTTATGTTTTTCATAAAATCGGTATCAAAATTTTTACAGAATGGTTTATTAACAAAAACAGCAGTTTTATGTCTTTTTTTGTAGCTTCTTGTGGGGGCTAGTTCTATGATTTTTTCTTCTATTTTTGTTTGCGAACTTTGACAAAACTTTTATATTTTTTTAACCTATTATTAGGTTAGGTTATTTACACCTTAGGCTATTATTAATATTTAATAAAAAATAATTCAATAGCCGCTTGTCACGTATTTAAATTATATTTATATGTGCAAACAAATATGTGGTCCTGAACTTTTTGTGACTATTTTTATGTTGATCCGTTGAGATTGGATGTTCTTTTCTACATGTATGAGCTGTGTAATGAGAGTGATGTTTTCCATATCTTGAATCTTCTCTAGGTGATAGAAAGGATAATGTTAAGACCGCATAAATTTGCACAAATTATTGTGTGATGAGTTGTGAGTGGTAAAAGTATATTTTCATATGAATTCATTATCACACATTTACTACTCATAACTTGACACATATCAAGTTGTGGCAAAAATTATACAACTTTATGTAATTCTAGTATTACTCTAACAGTGTGTGTATATATATATATATATATATATAATTTATTTACAATTTTTTTTACCCATACAATGCCAAATACTAGCTGTAAGCATGTAACTAACATAATGATATGTATATATTTTTTGGATAAGCATAATGAGAAGTTGACTTTTAATATTTAATAATGATAATTTAACCTCTCTCAAAAAATATATTGATAGTTTAACCTTATTTTTTTGGGTCATAAAATAAGGCATAAAAACAAAGTCAAGTTTTATTTGTTCACTAATGAAACAGTTGATTGTGTGGTCTAAATGTGATCAAGGACAGTTGTCGTAGTAAGGAAGAGCACCAAAAAAATCATTCTCCTATTCATAAGTCAGCTTGAGGTTATTGGTTCTCTCAATAATAATGAAATTCTTCTTATTGGGAGTATTCTTTAGTTTCAAACTTTCAATTGCGTTTACGTTATAAAATGAGAAAAGAGAATAGTTACTCAAATTTTCAATAATTTGAATTAAAGTGGGGCTAAAATCTTAGCCTATCATCTTGAATATTGGGATTTTTTTTATGGGTCAGCCATTTTTACTTCTCAATTCCACCCCACTCGAGTCCTAATGTCCCAACATAGGATTTGTAAGTGGCATGGATCTTCCTTATTTGAGTAAATGTTCGAGTTGCTATTATCCCCATGAAAAATGTTAACCAATATCCTTAGGGCATTAATTTATGAGTTATTTTTAGAAATATTTTATTAGAAGAATAGTAAAATAATAAATGTTGTTGACAGTTTTTTATATTTCTCATGAAAGTAATGTTAAAATTTTCTTATTATAGTTTATTAATAATTGTTTTAAAGGCATCTGCTAATATGACTCTATTTCTATATCTATTATCTTATGAAATGTCATGAAATATTTATTATTCATTTCAAAATTCTAATAAAATACAATTCATGATTCTTTTTCTTTTCTTTTTTTAGTTAAAATTAAGAAGAATAATTTAAGATTTTTTTTTTATAATTTAAGAAAAAATAATAATATAATAAACGAAGTCCTCTTGAAAAGTTTATATTATTTTTATTTTAAACACTCCCCTTATTAAAAGGTTCGATGTTTAATAAGAAGAAACAAAGAAAATGAGGTGAAGGGGGGGAATCATTCAACTTGGATTTATAAAGTTCTTTGTTTAATAAACCCGGCAAGATTATCAAATAGAAACATGTGTTTTACTATCCCAAGAAACAAAAAAAAAAGAAAAAGAAAAAGGAGTATTAGCATGTGCAATTGTGGATGTCCACTCCAACCATGACCCATGATCAATGATCCATGCTTTTATAGTTTTATATAGTATTACATGCTTTTGTTTGCCTTTCTCTTTGGGGGTATGGGAAATAAACACGCGGAGTTTCAATCTACAAACACTTTTACGATATTAAACACGTTTCAGCTTTTCATTGGTAGTCAAGACGTGCACTTGCCGCCTCTCTTTTATTCATTTATTTATTATATTACATGCCGTGACTTTTTTTTTCTTTTTTTTTTTTTTTTTTAAGAATTTCAACCAATGACATTTACTTTTAATAATAATTTTTTATAATTAGATTAAAATACCGGTTAATTTTTAGTATAGACAAAAATTTAACTCAAAATCTGTTATTCAATCATCAAAAAATTATCTAATTAAGTTGACTGGAATCCAAAACTCATCGGTGTCAAACCAGAAAGAAAAGAAAAAACAAAAACATGTGGGTGTGGAGCCCACTTTGGTCGTATTGCTAACATGCAGGACGGCATGTAACGCCGTTATTCTTAACGCCGTGGATTCCCAATCCAATTATGGCCATTTACTAAACTATCCCGTTCCCGTTCAACACACACTATCTTTTGCTTCATCCCTCTTTCTTTCTACTGTTTTTTTTTTTTTTTTTTTTTTTTTTTTTTTTTTTTTTTTTTTAAACTATTGGCAGCTGCCCATGTGGGTATTGTGCTGTGGTCTGGTCAACTAGAGTCTAGTATTTATCTGTCCATTGGATTTTATTAACAATTTAACATCACCCAATTCTTAACATTGGTGTGCACTTAGCATTGGAATGTAAGCTGATATTTTTTTCTTTTTTATTTCCAATAATTTAATTTTCAGCTTTTTGAAAATAGACTAGTTTTTAACTTTTTGTCTCATATTATGCAAACCAACTTGTAACATATGCATATACATTGATACATTTAAAAATATACAATAAGATGCATAATATAATTCCTATATATATAATTTAAATACTATTGATAGTCATTTTTATATTTTGTTAACTCTTTAAAAAAAATTTAAGAATATTATTAGGTGTAAAATGTAAATTGTTCATGTTTATTTTATTTATTATTATTGTGAAGCACTTTTTTTTTTTTACAATTCATTTATTTTATACTCTTTGGTTTTTGTACTTAATAACCCACTTAGATGAATATTTATGATGTGATCTCACATTTGATTCTAAAATTAGGAAATAAAACTCTCTAAAAATAAATAATTTAGAACACATGACGCAAAATTGGACTCTAATTTGAAATTCTAATTTGACTTTCTTTGAGCTTTACCTATTAATATATACTAACTTATAACCCCATGCATATGTATAGATATACTTAAAATATATACATTAAGATGCATAGTATAATGCTTACATATATAATTTAAATATTATTGACAGTTATTCTTTTTTTTTTTTTTAACTCTTTAAAAAGTCTTGTAAGAATATTATTAAGTAAAAAATGCAAATTGTCCATTAGTTTTAGACTCTTTAGTTTTTGTATGGAATAATTCACTTTAATGGATATTTATGATGTAGTCCTATATTTGACTCCAAAATTAAAAAATAAAACTCTCTCTAAAAATAAATAATATAGGACACATAACGCAAAATTGGATTTCAATTGTAGAATTTAATTAGATTTTCTCTAAGTTTTGCTTATTAATATATAATAACTTGTAACTCAATGTATATGCATGGATATACTTAAAAGATATACATTAAGACGCATAATATAATTCTTACGTATATAATTTAAATACTATTGATAGTCATTCTTATATTTTGTTAACTTTTTAAAAATTCTTATAAGAATATTATTAGGTATAAAATGTAAATTGTCCATATTTTTTTTAATCTTAATTTTTAATACTGTGAACCCCTTTTTGATTTCTTTTTTCTTTTTATGATTCATTAATTCTAGATTCTTTGATTTTTGTACTCAATAACTTACTTGGATAGATATTTATGATATAGTCCCACATTTAACTCCAAAATTAATAAATAAAACTCTCCAAAAAATAAATAATTTAGGACCCATGGAGCAAAATTGGACTTTAATTGTAGAATTTAATTAGATTTTCTCTAAACTTTGTCTATATATATATATATATATATATAGATAAATAAACAAACTACTGGAAATAAATAATTCTCAAATGGACACTAATGATAAAATAATAACAATAACATTATTGTTGTCAAATTGGTTCCATTGAAATTAATATAGTTTTACAGATTCCTGTAAAAAATATATATTTAGTTTTTTTATATGAAAAAAATTAATAGAATTAATTGAAGAAAATATATGTACTCATTTTGCATCTATAACTTAAAACCTTTCGTTAAAAAAATAATATTGCAATCATTTTAATTATAATCATTACCAAAATTGATAGAAATTTCCTTTAAATTGGGTTGTATTAGAAAGTTTTTGCAATCCACCGTATGGAAACTTAAAATATATTTCACGCATATTTTTATTCATAATACCTATTTAAAAGTAGGATTGTAAATAAACCAAGCCATTAGATTACTAAGAATTCAAAATTGTTTATTACTTTTATTTCAAACGCAAGTCACGCTTGAACTTATCAACAAATTAGATTACATGTTCAATCTTTGATTATTTTATTATCAAATAATTTCAAGTTTATTTATAAGTTACATGATTAACTCTCTTTTTTTCCATATAGGGTAAACATCATGACTATTTTTTTTTTTTTTACTTATTCACAAATTTATGGTAATAGTGTTTGTGGGGTATGGAGGGCAAGGGACAGGGTTCAAGTCTCCAGGAGGGAGTTTCATACACATATATACTTAAATTATGCTAGAGTAGAATTTCTATTTTGTATAAAAAATTTATGGTAATAATTAATAAATAAGCTATAGTTAGAAACTTAATAAAAAATCAATTTACCAAACTTGCATTGTTGAAAAACATATATACTTTTTACTATAAAATTTACTATTTATATTATCAACAAAAATGCTAATTTAATTTCTGAGGAACTTATTTACAAATTTATAGTATCTAATATCTAAGTATTTTTTTTATATAAAAAATTGTTATGAAAAAAAAAAAATGAAGATCCATGTAGCAACTGTCGTAATATTTCCAACGAAAATGTCAAGTATTCAAACTTTCATTCCCCCATTGTAACTTTGAATTAACAAAAAAAAAAACGTATATTTTTGTAAATCATTCTCAGACATTCATCCATAGATGCATTATTATGTTTGAATTTGACTCATTTCATAGTAAAGTCTATATTTAGGTTTACGCCTAACTTATTTACTAAAAAAACAACGTAAAACAAAATTTTCAAAGTCGAGGTAAAACGGTTTTTATAAACAACTTGATTCATTTACAACCTTATTTAATAGACATGTGACTTATATTTAAATGATTTAACGAAACATGTGATTTAATATTCACAGGTAATCTTATAACCTTCCGAGTAATAAGCCGAAAGAACCTCCGGTCACCACCAACCCAATTTGGAGGAAAACTATTGCCCTAATCTTTTTATAGCATAGTTTCTAAAAATAAAAAGTTTGAAGAAAAAAAAAATAGTAACGTAAATACCAAATACACAAAAACTAAATCCCGAATAAAGAGACCTAACATACTGAATCCCACGTGTGAAACAGTAATATACAGCTGTGTGGGGCTAATAAGGTAACATCAATCGAAATCTTAAAATACAAAAACCGTGGGCACAAAGGCAAGTTGGCATGAAAAACTGACAAAGAAAAAATAAAAAGGTTGCCGTTTACTGATGCAAAGAACACGTGTTTGAAATAACAAGAATAAAAAGCAAAAGCAAAATAATAATAATAAAATATAATACTAATACTAATAATAAAGAGTCCTCCTCCTCTCGAAGGTGCGAGGAACAAGCTTAAAAAGCACCATATATTCCTCGTGCTTTAACTCTCTCAACCAAAATAAGCAATAGCAAAAATATAATAATATATATATTATAGCCTCAAGGAGAAGATAGGAAAAGCAGGTGTACACATATATAATAATACAATAGAGCACACAGAGAGAGAGAGAGATAAAATATATGTGTCATAGAGTACAGAGAGAGAGAGAGAGCACAAACAACGAGGTGTATTCTGATTTGGTTATGTGTAAATTTTGATAATTCTCTGAACCTTTGAAAGGAATACTTTTTGTTTTGGGTTTTGGTGTTTGGATTTGGATTTGGGATTGGATTTTGTATCTGGGTCTGTTTGGAAAAGAGTCAAAGAAAGATGGCGAGCTCGTCGGAGTTTTGTGAGTTTTCAGGGGAAAGGCGAGGGAAGTCGCCGGAAAAGGCAAGCTTTTCTAAGAGGTGTAGCTTGCTGAGTCAGTACCTTAAGGAGAAGGGTTCCTTTGGAGATCTCAGCCTCGGTATGACTTGCAACATCGAATCCAACGGTACGTTCTTTTTTTTTTTTTCTTTTTTTTTCTTTTTTTGGGTTACAGTTTGAGTTTCTGGTATTTCGGTTGTGAAAAAAGAGAGAGAGAGGGATTTGAAAGTTTAATGTTTCAAACTGGTCTGGTTTTTTTGGGATTCTGTTAAAATGAAAATGAAAACGAAACACAATCTTAACTAAGTTAAATAGTCGTGGTCAGGCTGAGATTTCAGTAGCTTGTTTATGATTGGTTTGTAGTTTCTTATTTTTCTTTAATTCATTTTAGTTTATAATTATGGGAGCATAAGTTGAACCCAAATTTCCATTTTGGTATGTGATTCTAAGAAAAACCCAGAACTTGGATCTGTAAAAGTTACCTTAAATTTCTTTATTCCAAATTCCAATATCCACAAAAATATCAATATTCCTATTTAATGGTTCAAACTTGTAGGACATGCCCTTGATTTTCTCCTCAAAACACTCAAATCCGATTTTATTTTATTTTTTCGTAACAAGAAAAATATAAGTACTTTCTCAAAAAAAAAAAAAAAAAAATATAAGTAGTTAACGTTTCGTATCTCCTTTATGCTTTCGAAATTTTCCCTCTCAATATCTGTTGAGAATATCTCTCAACCTATGTTTGTAAAAAGACTTGGTCTTGAGTCTAATTGGCTTTTGAAAAGGGCCCTCCTGAAATTGCATTATAAATTAATTCTCCTTGAAACATAGTGGTAGTGATTAGGTTCTTTACTTTTCATAGCTCTTCTTTTTTTTTTTTTTTTGGCCAAGGTTTAGAAAATGATTTGTAGAATTGTAACAGGGACACCTGAGATGTACCGTCAATCAGCCCCAACAATGAATTTATTTCCGGTGAATGAGAAATTAAGTGATGTTTCAGGCCGGAGCGAGGCGGCCAATCGGAACCTTCAATCCATTGAATTGTTCCCTCAACCTGCTGGGTTAACTACTCCATTTCCTAAGGAGGAGGTCCCAAAGATTGCTGACTCTAGGTAAGCTCAGTCACTCACTCTCTCTTATGCTTTTTTAACTAGTCTTCATAAATACCCATATCAAGTATGCCCAAAATTATAAGTTTGTTCTATGGCTTATAATTACATCATCAACCATAGATATGGACTAATTAATGATTTGGGTTGATTAATTGGGGGCACATGGTGAAGTAGGATAGAAGCTAAAGTACACAATCTTAGTACAGAAATATTTGTTTATCTGATTGTAATATGTTTATTATGTTCCAGAGTGAACAAGCCTGCCACAGCAGAGCCTGAAAAGGCCCAAATGACAATATTCTATGGTGGACAAGTAATCGTGTTCAACGATTTTCCGGCTGACAAGGCAAAGGAAGTGATGCTATTAGCAAGCAAGGGAACCTCCCAGAGTCACAACACCCCCTTTGCTTCTAATCCGGCTACTAACAACCAGCCTGCCTTTGCTCCTAACTTGGCCAGGAACTCTGTTGAATCCAGCACTTCAATTGCTACTAGCTCTAGCGGGGTTGTTCCTCCAAATTTTGGCAATAAAGCGGTTAGCGAACGCGCTCAACCATCTCCTCAACCTCTTGCTGCTGGTAATTTCTTGTGATTGCCTTTGTTTCTTTACCGACCAGTTCGAAAGATAGAATGTTTAGAACATCATGTTGAATATGTTTGTTGATTAAAGTCTGTACTTATTTATTTACTGCAGATTTACCAATTGCAAGGAGAGCTTCACTGCACCGATTCTTGGAGAAGAGAAAAGATAGGTAGGCATTTTGGAACAAAATATTGGAAAACATATTTTTAAAGAAATTCTTATCCCATTTGTTTGTGTAACTTTAGCTGCAGATGTATCAAATAAACTGGTACACTAGGTTCCTAGGTAATTGGAGTGGTCTAGCATTTTTTATTTTTTTTTTTCAGCATCAGCTGTGGGATCAAATTCAAGGCATTCTTGATTATCACCAGAGAAAATTTTGCTAAATTAATTTCTGGAGGGGTTTGGGTAGGTTTAGGTTTTAATAGTATCAGTCTCCCATTCTGAGATTGGTACATTTTTCTACCATTGTATTATTTAGTGACCAAAAGTGAAATGAATCAGCAATAAAAATTTTTTTTGTTGATGTTTCTTTGTGCAAGTTGTGGCTACAGTTAGACAAACTAATTAGTATTCTTATTATATATTTATTGTTCTGTTTTTTGCTGAAATTATATATTTGTTGTTCAATAATTGATTTTTGTTACTTTCACATGGCTTTTTTTTACAGGATCACTGCAAAAGCACCATACCAAATAAACAACCCAGAGGAAGCCCCCCCAACTAAGCCAGCTGAATCCAAGCCATGGCTAGGCCTGACTGCTCAGCTAAAGCAGTAGTTAATTTTTATATTCATTTTTAGGCATTTTACAATTCAAGCCTGCTTTCCTTCTCTCTTTTTTTAGTGGGCTTTTAAAGCCTACTTTATAATATGTTTTCACTTTTAGCTTCGGCTCTAGTGAACCTGCCTTTAGATCTAACTGTCGCTGAATCTTAGTGATGTAATTAAATTTGATATGAATATTATCCGAGTTCTGATAATTTTGAATGGATGAATGAACTAATTAATTTTTCAATTGGTGATTCTTTCTCAGTGGATGTGCTTATTATTGTGGTTTAAAATTAAAAGCATAGCTTTATTTGAACGCCAAATGTTCCAACACTACATTATTGGCTGGCCAATGTATGTATATAGTATTTTGTGTAAATCCTTTAACCAAACTGATGATTAAAAAAAAATAAATTGGAGTTTGAAATTCTTTGCAAAGAATATGATTAATCCATTTTATTTTTGTTTAATCAAATATATTAGCAATATTCTTTAGCACTTAAACAAGCCAAATTTTGCTGAATAGTGCGTATTTGAGCCTGATTTGTCAATAAAAATTAAATGCTTAAGTTGGGTGCAAACTTGAGACAAGCTTAAAAACAATATTTGAACTCGAGCTCGGGAAAATGGCAAAAAGCTTAAGCTTGGCTTGATTAATTAGTTGAGCTTAATATTATACTCAAACTTAAGCTTAAGTCAAGCTTTTTAGCTTGGGATCCAAAAAAATTGCATTATCAAATGCCTATATCACCAGTAATCAAGTAAACAAAAAGAAAAATTAATGGGTAGTGGTAACTGGTCTCATGTGGACTATGTTATTATTATGATATGTGTAATGTCATAATAATGAGTTTATTTAGTAAACATATATCAAGATATAAACGAGCCTAAACTCGGCATTTTTGTATCAAGCTTTATTATTTACGAGCTTGTTCACGAACAATTTTTTTTGCTTGGGCTTGACTTGTTTATCAAACAAGTCTAAAACAAAGGCTTAAGTTTAGCTTATTTATAAATAAATGAACATGAATGAATTTTTTTATCAAGTCGAGCTTGAATTATTTATTAACGGCTTGGTTTATTTACCGACCTAATTATTCTTGGCCAAAATCTAATGAGAATGGCTCCCACCACAACTTGTTTATCAAACGCTCAAGTTTAGTTTATTTATAAATAAACGATCATGAATAAATTTTTTATCAACCTGAATTATTTATTAACAGCTCGATTTATTTACCGACCTAATTATTCTTGGTCAAAATCTAATGAGAATGACTCCCACCACAACTTGTTTATCAAAGGCTTCAATTTAGCTTATTTATAAATAAATGACCATGAATAAATTTTTTTATCAACCTGAATTATTTATTAACGGCTCGATTTATTTACCGACCTAATTATTCTCGGTCAAAATCTAATGGGAATGGCTCCCACCACAACTACAACAACAGATATTTGCCATGCTTCAGCTCTCTAAAGTCCAAGTTGGTCCCCCATTAATTGATTTGACACCCAAATTGACATGAGACAGGCCGCCCCTGTTCACCCCACCCCCTAACAATTTTGTAATATGATATCATTTCTTTACCATAAATGGACTGAAAGGAAAAAAAAATCTCTTGCAACGGTTATATCAATTCTCTCATTTTATAACAATAACCCAATAAATCACATAACAAATTAGTAGCTTAATTTTTTTTATAATAATAATAAACCTATAAATTAAATCACATGCCATAAAATCATGAGTAACATGGTATAACTGTTACTAGAGATATTTTCCCAACCCAAAAATGCTCTCACAAAGAAGAAAAGAATCATAAGGATGAAAAATGCTCTCACCAAGAACTAAAATCTGATCTTATTCGCAAATCATATATCATACATACCATATTAAAGTTGAAGCACAACCTGAATCTAAAATAGTTTTCAATTGTTATTTAATTCTGTGCCATATATTTAATTTAATTTTTTTAATTTTGGTGCTAAGTGACCCATTCATAATGCTCAATGTGAAAGTTAAAGATAATTATCTCACTCGCCATTGTTTTTTAAATGAAATAAATGAAAATATACATTTTCAATGCCATTTTTGAATTGATTCTATTCCAAAGTGTTTTTAACCAAGTGTTAGTTTGGATTGCGCTGAAAACGTTTTTTTTAGCGTGTTTGCATCTTTGTCAGTGGGTCTCGTGCACTGTTTACAGGACTCACAAGTATTCTTTTCAGTAAAATTTTCATTAAAATTGGGTCCTACAATACTATTTATACATTTAAAAATTTTTTATTACAGTATTTTTAATTTTTAATTTTTAATAATAAATGGTATCTAAATAGACCAAGTCAAATAAATCGACTAAGATGAAATTTGATGAAAGGAGCAGTTCATTTGAGAATCTGAAAATAAGAACTCCAAAGTTGAATAGTAAACCCCATAAAATGACAATGATGATGGAGTGTGTATAATATAAAAATGGTTTGTGTTGGATAAAATATCTCCAACTTGAGAGTTGTGTTAGTGACGTGTAAGCCAAAAGCACGCGGATTTGAAACTTCAAGTCTTGAACATTGGAATTGGTTTCATATTTAAGACAAGCCAAAAAAAAAAAAAAAAAAGGGAAGGTGGATAATTAAAGAATTGGAATGGCACACATATCTTTTATAATAAGGTCCACATGCATGAGTCAACAAGTAGGAAAAATTAGGTGTGGAATATGGTTTTTTTTGCATCTACACCCAAAAGAAAAAGTACATAAAAGAATACTATACATTGTCACATTGTTCACGTCTAAGCCTTTGTTGGTATATATAATTGCCAAGAAAAGGACACATTCATTTCGACTTTAGTGGAGTATAAGTATATACTACCACTACTATATAGTTTTTTTTTTTTTTTTTTTAAATTATTGGCCACCACCACATGATGTGCTGAAGGTGGTAGGGTAGGGGTTTGGTCTTCCTTTGACCTCTTCTTGCTTTATCTTTTTGAAGTGTGAAATGTGTGCAGCTGTCATGAGTTTGATTGCGTTACAATCACAGAAATATGAATTATCTTTTGCTGCTTTGTGTAATTAGTTCAGAGTTGTTTGGATTCGAGCCGTGCGCTTCGCAAAAATATTGTACAACGATGCAAATAATCACACGCGTGAGACTCTTATTGTTCATCCAAAAAAAGAAAGAAAAAGAAGTGGGAATGTGCGCAGCCCAAATGTTAGATTTTAGTGAGGTCACACACCTCTTTCTGATTTGTATGACCTCCTCTGTCTAATCATATCGTATGCAGTTCACACTTCACAATTTGCTTTGCTCTCTGGTCTTGTCCCTACTCCCCTTTGCCCAGCCCATACCTGAAAAAAAAAAAAAAGTGCTTCAAACTCTTAAATTTCATTTTCAACTTTTGTGAAGTTGAGCTACTGCCCATCCCATTCTCATTATTGGGATTAGATAGGAAATTAATATCTAGCTCTCAACCCCATCTCTGGACTTTGCTTCTTCCTCTAAATAATAAGGGTGTGGTTCTTACCTCTCTCTCATAATAATAATAATAGTAATAATAATGATGATGATGGTGTGTATTAGCTAGAGATAACTAAATGGTATCTCATGTATCTATTACAAGTCGAGTGGAGAATACAAATCATCTTCTCTGCATTTTGTGTTTCACTTTATGCTAAATTAATTGTGGTATGTAATTATTTTTTTTTTCTATTTTAAATATTGATTATAATTAGTTGCTTGGGATTCATTGTAATTCATCTATTTTCATTCAATAATACAAGGCCTTTAGGTCTGGATTCTCAAAAAAAAAAAAAATAATAATAATAATAATTATTTTATAAGGAAAGTAAAAATAATATACAAAAAGTTGTTATTTGTGGAGTATAAAGTGAAACACAAAAAGTAAGATAAAGGATTTGTATTTGCCAAGAGGAGGATTCTTTTATGAAAGGGTATCTTTAATTGAACTAGTTAAAGGTCAAAGCGTTGCATGATTTTGATAATAAACTTTTTTTAAAATTTGTTTTAGTCGTAAACTTATAAAATATATAATTTTATTGAGAGGTAAAAATTAAATATATAAATATTATATAATTTCATAACTATAATCTAACATGCCTAATTTGCATCTAATTTGTGTATCACTACAATATATTGAGTTTTATAAGTGGATTTTGTTATCAATCTCTCTCTCTCTCTCTCTCTCTCTATATATATATATACATTAATAGGTAAATCTGATAGAAAATCTAATTAGATTTCAAATTTAAATTCAATTAGAATCTAATTTTAAGTCACATGACCCATTTAATCTAAGTTTTTAAATTTTTGTGCCAAGTTAGTTAATTCAATATAAAAATTAGAATTCAATTAGAGTTTTAATTTTGCCCCATATGTCTCATCAAATGTAAATATTTTAATTTTTGTGCCAAGTGAGTTAATTCAATGTAGAAAATATATATTAATAGATAAAGCTGGGAGAAAATCTAATTAGATTTTAAATTGGAATTCAGTTAGAGTCTAATTTTATACTACGTATCCCATTTAATCTAAGTTTTTAAATTTTTGTGCAAAGTTAGTTAATTCAATGTAAAATTGGAATTCAATTAGAGTTTTAATTTTGTGCCACATGTCTCATCTAATGTAAATATTTTAATTTTTGTGCTAAGTAAGTTAATTCAACGTAAAAAACGAAAAATTCAATATAAATAAACCATAAAAAACCTAATCATATATATACCATGACAATATACAGTCCATTACTAATTAGGTAATATATATATATATATACACACACACACATAGAGAAAATTTAATTAGATTCAAAATTGAATTTTGCTTTTGTTAGCTTTCTATACAAATTACATTGTTTAGATTTTTGCTGTTATTTTTTCTCTGAACTAATGAGCATATTTTTTATACGGTTTCTATTCAGATATTTTTTATGTCAAGATCTTGGCTGTAATAAAGTATAATTAAGCTGAACGATTCATGCACCTAATCCAAATGATTTCATTGTAAAATGTTTATTTTCTGTTTTTTTTTTAGTAGTGGTCTTAGACAACCAGTTGGAAGAAAAAAAAAATGACGAAACCTGAAACATACTTTTATCTTCATTGTCTATTGGATTTTTTAAAACCTTTTTGGTCAGGGTGGATTGTTGTATTGTTCTATGGACTTTGTATAATCTCAATATTTTCACAATAAATTGAGTTTTCTATTTAACATAAGTTAAAATAAAATAAAAAATATTATATTAAGACCTATAACATCTCAAAAGTGAAATTTTGTTGTGTCCTTGTACTTTCTCTATTAACACCAGCCACTTGGGGCAATTCTCAACCTGAAATTGGTTAACTTTCAAGCCCATCCTACATCTAGCATGAAGGCCCAAAATTTTTTTTCCATTACTTCCAATTGGGCCTATACATAATAAAGTGCTGTAATGGTTGGCCAACCTTTCAACCCAACTATTCCATTTTCGTAGCCAACCTAATTTTTTTTTATCCAAGGTACTTGGATTACAATGGGCTTTTGATAATTATCTTAAAGAGGGATACCATACACAATAAACCCTTTGCTGCTAAATGCAACCCAACTTTGTAGCAAATGTCCCATAAACAATGGGTCGAAAATAGAATTTTCTGAAGCAGTCAGCTGGAAATACAGTGGAATTTAACTTACAAATAATACAAGTTCTCAAGTTTGTTCAAAGATGAGATCAGATGGGATAGTTCTCCTTTCTTTGTTCTAATGTTTGTTTACTAAGAAAATAAAAATGAAACAAGTTCATTCATCTCGACCCAATTCGATTTGCTCGGTTGCTAAAAATTTGCATGATGAATTGATGATGATGCATCCAACTTTACATTTTCAATTCTATAATAATAAAGGAGAACCATCCAGAATATCCTTAGAGTCACAGTAATAAGTAATAAGAGGCAATTGGGTAGCCTAACACCACCTACCCTTAGTAGTCCTAACTTTTGGAAAAAACTTAGGTGCTCCAGGAGCAATGCTTCCTCCTCTCACATGAGCGGTGGGCTCTATGGTGGGACCCATGTGTGGGGCCCACCTCTCATGTGAGAGGAGGGAGCATTGCTCTCGGAGCATATAAAAATTACCCCTAACCTTTAAGCCAATGCTCTGCCAATCTAATCCTCCCTCGGATTCATACAGGACCACTTATCCTTGAGTTGTCCTCTTTTTAGTTTTTCCCCTTGAATTATTAAATAAAATAAAATAAAAATATGGGATTAGATATTTTGATAGCCTAACAACATTCACATTGGGTTGCTACATCAATAAAGTTATTTTAGCAAACCAAACATTAACAAAGTTTTTACATCTTAGAGCATTTGTAGTGATGCTCTCGAATTGCTATATTGCTATTTTTAACAATCCTCAATCCTCACCACAAAAAACATGCTACATTGAAGATTGATGGTGCTACTTTTAAAAATTTTTGCAAATGTGCTACAACTGATTTTTACCGTAGCTCAAATTCTATAATGAATACTAATTTTTTATTCTTAATTCTAAATCGATCACCACCTGACGGAAACCCTACTAGTCTCTTAGGGGTCAGTTGTGAGTTTGAGAACTCCCCATCCAATCTGATAGGGTTGGTTGTGGTTTGGCACAAACTTGACCTGAACCATCCATGGATAGTCTTATATTTGCCAAGTATTATTAATTTTGGGCTTTTAGAATAGTAATGTTTTGCTAAGCATTATTAGCCTTGGGCTTTTGAAATAATATGATTTGCCAAGCAATATTAGTCTTAGGCTTTTGAAATAATATGATAATATTTGCTGAATGATATTGGGCTTCACAATATTTGTGTCAAGTGGTAATAGTCTTGGGTTTTAAAATGTATGTTTGCCAAGCAGTAATCATCTTGGGCTTTTGTTATTGCCAAATAGTTTATCTTGGGCTTTGACATTGTCAAGTAGTCATCTTGAGCTTTGATATAAATATTGCTAAACATGGATCGTCTTGGGTTTTGGTATAAATATTGCCAAGCTTGGATAATCTTGGAATTTGATATAAATATTGTCATTGTTCTCTGGGCATAGGTTTGAATAAAATGAAATGTATGTATTAGGTTCGTAGGGTTGGTTTTGGCCAAATAATGATATAAAATTGGATTGGATGTGAGACTTTGGGCTTTTTTGTGATGGTTTATATTATGACCCAATTTAGGCAAATAAGATGAGAAATAATTGTAGAGGCCCAAAATATTTTGTGAAGGATATTTGGGAATTTTTGGTGAGTGAGTAATTAAGATAAAATAGGAGTGGCATGTGCGAAAAGTTGTACCTCAACAACTGGTTGACACCTTTTATATATTTCTAACGAAAAAATTATTCAGTGTTTAAATCCCCCTTCCCGACCATTGAATTCTAAAAAAAATGAGTTATGTGATTATTTTAGATAAAAGAATAAGATAGGTGATTTAGGTTGTGTTTGGTTAGAAAATATTTTCAGGTGATAATATTTTCAAGTGTTTTTTTGATTGTGTTCTTAAAAATAATATGGAAAACGTATTTTCTACAACTTCTCCACATTTTGTCATCTCCCAAGTGCATATATAATAAAAAAAAGAAGAATTTAGATTAAAAAAAAAAATTGTGATTGGCGATTGGTGGTGGCAGCGGTTGGCGACGGTAGTGATGGGTGGGGAGGTGAGATTTGGTTAATGAGTTTTGGGTGAGTGGAAAATGTTTTATGGTAAATGAAAGTGTAAACCACTTTTTGCTAGAAGTTTCTTTCTTTTATGGTCAATCGGAAAATAATTGCCGGTTAACCAACAATTTATGTTGCCCTAAACATTCTCAAATGCAGAAAATGATTTTTAGAAATCAAATTCTATTGAACTAAACACAGCCTCAAATAACTAGATAGTTTTATTGACCATTTTCATTCTCAAAGGAAAAAAAAAGAAGAAGGTAATTACATTCTCCTCCCTTAATGTTTAGGAGAATAATAAATGAAAAGGGGGGAAAAATACTCTCCTCTTTTGAGGTTTGAAGAAATTAACACTCCCCCCCATTATGTTTATATTATTAATGAAATATTCTAAATTTTTATAAAAATCTCTTTACAAAATTTTAACAATAGTAAGTAAAACAAAAAAAAACTGATAAATTTTGAATAAAAATGTAAAATTTATCAAATACTAAAACACTTGCAATGACAAATTTCTCTATAACCAATTAAAAAAAGGAAAAAAAAAATACCATGCAAAGTTCACACGTAGTATTAATTTAAGATACTATGAAATAAGATAATTAAGCAAATGACAGGTTAATACATAATTTTTTTTTTTAGTATTAATTTAACAAAGTTTGGTCAATAGAATGTCAAGCGAGGAATTTTTTTTATTTTTTATTTTTTATTTTTTTAAGGTGAAGTGTTATTTTTTTAAGTCTCAAAAGGGTGAGTATAATAAAAATATATATATATATATATATGTTTTCTAAATTCTAGAAAAATAATAAAAAGAATAAAATAGAGTACCCCTTAATACTATAAACACTGCGTTTTCTTTACTTGACACTCTCACACTCTCTCTCTTCCTTATCCTTCGTCCTCGTCTCCATCTCCCTCTTTCGAGGGGTTTTTTTTTTTCTTTTTTGTTTTTGGTTTTTTTTCCCTTTTTATTTTCATTTTCATTTTTCTTCTTCGATTTCAATTTTTTTTCCCTTTTTTTTTTCGTTGGATTGGGTTTTTGATTCCTCTTAAAACCCTAACCCTAGAAATCTGTGACACAAAAAAAAACCCCAATCCCCAATCTCCTTTGAGGAAGATGCAACAGCATCACAGGTTTAAACAGCACGCGATGATGCAACAATCACTGTACCACCACCCTGCTCTCTTGGCCACAGCACCCCAGGTTCCAATTTCTCTCTTTTGCTTTCATTTTTCGTCAAATATTTGTATTTATTTATTATAATGAAAGCGTTTAACTTTTAGCACGTCGAGATTTGTTAAAATATGTATTTTTTTTTTACACAAAAAGTTTTTGTAAATGGGTTGCAGTTGAAAAGTTGGATTTTTTTTTTTTTGATTAAAATATTATGTTGGTTTTACATGGGTTGAAATTTGATATGATTGTGATTGTCAAGAGTTCAATTGTCATTTCCTGAAATCCCAACTATTTAATTATCATAAAAGAAAAAAAAAAGTTAGTTATATGATTGGATTGTTTGAGATTGTGTTTCATGTTCCCTAGTTTATGTGTTTAGTGACACACTGAAAGTACCTTCTTTTGTGGGTGTAATTATTTGTTGCCCTTTGATCATATGAAACCTATGTGGTGAATATATATCCAAAGACTCCTCTCCTCTTCTTTTTTTTTTTTGTTGGGGAGGGTGGGGGTTTGCTGATTTGAACATAGACCTCTGTTGAATTTATTTACTCCTTATAAGATGAATTCAAACAACACAAGGGGCTTTGACAGTTAAACAAGAATTCTTTATTTAGCGCAAATTGTATGTTCTTCATTGTAATTATACACTTAAGCAAGTGGGGTTGGGTGTGTGAGTTGTGCTTACCTAATCAGAAAAGGAATAGAGAATTTTTTTTTTTTGGGGTAGGATGCTGTTAAAGAATGAAGATGGCTAATAAAAAAAAATGATGCATGTTAAAACTCCTGTTAAGCTTCTAGAAAATTATCTTCAATTTTTGTGTGTTTTTTTAGGGTTTTGATGTGTTATTACAAGATTGAGTCTAATGGGTTTATTTTTTTTACAATTATTTATGTATCCCTGGAAATCCATGTGAGAAGTGTAGATGTTTTTCTTTAGGTTTTTTTTTTTTTTTTGGTTTCTTGTTTTGTTTACATTTTTATCTTGCAGATAGAGCCTATCTTGAGTGGAAATCTGCCTCCTGGGTTTGATTCAAGTACATGCCGCAGTGTGTGAGTGTTGAATAGACATTTTCTTTTATTCTTTTTTTCATTTTTTTTCATTCATTTTTATTTTCAATAGGATGATTTTGAATTAGGTGGAGCTCGTGGCTTTATTGCCTAATTAGTCTATCTATTGGTCTCTTAGATGCTTTTATTAATTTTCATGACAATTATATTTTGCGCACACATAAGCTTATAATGCACTTTATCTTATTTGATAGTTCTTTCTTGTGTAATTTTATGAGCTCCCTTACATTTGCAATGCATGTCCCAAGTATCTGGTCCTTATTAATTTGCATGTCAATAAGACACTAAAAGCACTCTAGTCTATTTTCAGTATTTCTTTATGTTTGTGTTTAATAATCTTATGTTTTTGTTTATGAGCAAATGCAGATATGTAGGTAACATTCACCCAAATGTCACTGAACCCGTCCTTCAAGAAGTATTCGCTACTGCTGGGCCCCTTGAAGGATGCAAACTCATCAGGAAAGATAAGGTAGACTTGGGTGTTATATACTTTCTGGGAAATAATTGAGCTGCTTAAGTCTAGGGCCTTTGTTTTACCAACCTTCTTTTTTTATTTTTTATTTATATATTTATTTTTATCAATTTGCATCATAGATGTTTCTATGGATTTCTTTCCTACCTTCTCAAGTCTCAACTTACTTTTTTTTTTCTTATGCAGTCATCCTATGGTTTTGTGGATTACTTTGATCGTAGATCAGCTGCAGTTGCTATTGTGACTCTCAATGGGAGGCTTCTGTAAGTATTAACCTCACTTCAATTTTCAATGTTGGTTAACACTTTCCTGTTCTATTTCTCAATGGATGTTTGTACAGGTCAGGGCAGCCTATTAAAGTTAATTGGGCATATGCAAGTAGTCAGAGAGAGGACACCTCAGGTTTATATTTATTTATATATATTAGCTTTTTTATCTTTTGAGTGATGGTGTTGTGTCTATCATTTTTGACAGCTTTTGATATTGTTTTTTGTCAATCAGGTCACTTCAATGTTTTCGTTGGTGATCTTAGCCCTGAAGTTACTGATGCTACATTATTTGCATGCTTTTCTGTCTATCCCAGTTGTTCGTAAGCACTGTATTCTGGTCCTTTATTTATTATACAATATTATTTTATCATAATGAGTTATTGGCAATGGCTATTTTGGTGGTATTCCATTTAAATTTTGTGCTTGACAGTTGGCATATTTGGTACTAATTTGACCTGTTCACTGGTTACAGTGATGCAAGGGTGATGTGGGATCAAAAAACTGGGCGTTCAAGGGGATTTGGATTTGTTTCTTTTCGGAATCAGCTGGTAGTAAAATTATTTTATTGGAAAAAAATGTATTTATTTACCCCCCTCCCAAAAAAAAAAAAAAAAAATCTTCTCCTCATTTCATGATTGTAATTTGATCTTATTTTTATCAGGAAGCCCAAGGTGCAATAAATGACTTAAATGGTAACATTTCTTTGCCTTGACTTGTTTTCTTTTTCTTATACTCCTTTATTTATTATTTTTAATTTAAGTCTTCTTTTTGCTTTGTATTGTTCTTTTGAAATATCAGCATATGAAGAAGTAATAAAACATTGAAATTTAGGTGTGGCTACATATTTTCTGAGTGATTATTGGAAATACCTGTTCCTCATATGCTTCAAAAAATTAATTTCTAAAGTAAATTATTATTTTGTAATCTTTTCTTCTGCTGAATGGACCATCATCAGCTGTGTAGAAACTGAAGATATGACATGGGAAAGAAGTGGGAAATTCAGACGGATAATTTTTAAAGAATTTGAAATGTATACGCATAAATCATATGAAATAAGTAGAAAGGCTTAAAGTTTTATCGAGATATTTCTTGCAAACATATAGGTCATAGGTTTTTCTTTAATTATTAGCTGAAGCATGTGAGTCCTTTAACATTTCCATCTCCTATAAATTAAAGTCCTTGGTTCGATATTACAGGAAAGTGGCTTGGAAGTAGACAAATTCGATGTAATTGGGCTGCAAAAGGTGCTACTAATAATGATGAAAAGCAAAGTGTAGACTCAAAGAGTGTTGTGGAGCTTACAAGTGGAACATCAGGTGAGCTAAGCTTAAGAATTGAAGTTCTTATATATATACATGTACATACATACATACACATATATATATATATATATATGTATATTCTAGCAAATTAGCTCTATCTCAACTGACACCTCCTCCCTAGGCGCTAAGTGCAGGGTGAGGTCATGCATTTGAGACCCATTGGGTGCATGTATAGCTTACTAATAAATTTTTTTTTTTTTAAATGGAAATCTAGTTGTGAAAGTAAAGTTGTGTTGTCTCGCTTGCATAATTTATTCTCCCCTTTTTGTGTGCATGTGTTGGAACCAGTGTCTTATATAAAGGCTGGAGATATGATTTTTACATATATGTATTTATGTTGGTTTAGAGATTACAACCATAACGTATTTCCTTGTGCAGACGATGGTCAGGAGAAGACTAATGATGATGCTCCAGAGAACAATCCTCAATATACCACCGTTTATGTGGGCAATCTTGCTCCAGAGGCAAGTATTTGTTTCATTGACTCATTATTATTATTTTTCTTTGATAACATGGGGACCTTTCTAAAGAAGAGCCCTTTAAGCTGGCCTCGAGCCAGTAAAACTTATGCCCAACTAACCCAACCTTCCATAACTAGTTGCCATTTAATCCAGGGTCTTCACCCCTGATGGGTTAAGCCTTAACTCATGATTTTTAGCATATAATTTTCTAGATCTATATTTTTTAAGTGGCTGTGGACTATCTTAGCCTTCTAGGATTCATCTCCTTGACCATGTATCAACAACTTAACCACATAGTCAAGGCAGTGAGGATTGGTATCCTATGTGGGATTGGTGAGAGGTTTCGTGGATTGGATTGTGAAATTGGATCAAGAATCGTAAGATTTCACTTTCTGTAACAAAAACATAATGAAAAAATCATCAGTACTGAGAATATATGTTAAAGAATCATAAGAAAAAAAAGTAAATGTGACAAATTACTCATAAAAGATACTAAATACTCAGTACCAAATTACCAATGCATGAATAAATGACAAACTTCAAATTTCAAACTTACAAGTTCCAAGTTCCAACAGCAAAAATATATGTAAAGTTCCAAATTAACAAATCTTTCATTGGCTACAAAAAGAAAATCATCCCAATTCCAAAGTTACAAAGATTTTGCAATTGTTTTAATTGTATTAAGATAATGAGAAATGTCAAGTCCCTCAGAACCCATTACTTGATCAATAGGGCTGGACAATCTTAATCTCACCATAGTGAGACATAATTACAAATAATTATAATAACTTTATTGGATGTCAGCTTAGAGGCTATGTGAACAATCCTACACTGGTCCAAATTGATTCTATGGGATAGGATCGTAAGGATTCTATAGAGTAGGATCATAGGTCTTACATTCCATCATCCAAGATTGTGATCCCATGTAAATCCTACCCCATGAAAGATTATACATCAATCTGGATTGTTTTTATGAGGTAGGATCTTAGGGGATTTTAGGATTTTAAGATCCAGGATCAGGATTCTGAAAATCATGCTGATATTACAAATATTCTTGATGCACTGTTTGGATTTTTGACTTTCTCATTTACCTACAGGTCACTTCAGTTGATCTCCACCGTCATTTCCATGCTCTTGGTGCTGGAACCATTGAAGATATTCGTGTGCAAAGAGATAAAGGTTTTGGTTTTGTGAGATACAGTACACATGCTGAAGCTGCTCTGGCTATTCAGATAGGGAATACTCGGTTCCTCTGTGGCAAACCAATAAAGGTACATTCTTTATTGGGGAGTATATTTTTGGATATATAGCTGGCTTACTAGATTTAGTTACTGGTAGGATGAAGTATTGTTGACCTCAATTCTTTGTTTGATTATTTGTTAGTGAATTGGGACATATAACCTTATGAACAAAATATTCTCAGAACTGACATGTATTTCAACTAAAGTCCTTGTTTTAAATTATATGCAGATCACCAGAACTCTGTAAATACTAATTAGAAGTGGGAAATCAAATAGGCTTTTTATTTTTTTATTAAGGCGAGGGACTTTTCCCTAGGTGGGTTTTGAACCCCCATAGGCGATAGTTTATAAATGTGTTTATTTGGCATCCATGCTTTTTGCTGCATGTTTAAAATGGGTTTATTACACTTCAATGATGTTTAATAGTTTCTTGAAAAATTTAATATAAAGGCCCAAGTACTTTTGCCTGATTTGTTGAAGTTATGATATGGGAGGGAGCCTAGTCTAGTGGCTGTAGGTGGAGAACCTTGAATTCTCAGCTTGTAATGGGCAAAAATGTCTGTGGTGGAGATGTCTTGATGTGATTTTTGGCTTGACCTTTTTTTTTTGGAGGAGAAGAATTGGCTTCATTGTTGGATTTACGTTTTGTCTTGCAGTGCTCATGGGGTAGCAAGCCTACTCCACCGGGAACAAGCTCCAACCCTCTACCCCCACCAGCCGCTGCACATATACCAGGTTTTTCAGCTGCTGAGCTTGCAGTCTATGAACGAAATATTGCATTAAGCAAAATGGCAAGTGCACAAGCCCTTATGCATCCACAAGGCCAATATGCCCTTAAGCAGGCAGCCATGGGAATTGGTGCTGCTGGAGCTAATCAGGCTGTATATGATGGTGGCTTCCAGAACGTTGCAACAACCCAGCATCTTATGTACTACCAGTAAATTATAAATTGAAAACTCCCATTATACCTTTGCCAGGGGTTGGTCATCTTAAAGACTAGTATGTTTTACCTTGAAAAAAAAAAAAAAAAAAAAAATCTCTTGTCATTAGTACTGGTTAGCTTGCTATATTTCTATTTGATACCTGTTGTGTGCGATAGAATATACTATTTTTCTGTGGGGATATGACGATCCAACTCAGCTAAGCACTATCCATTTTACAGCTTTTCTTTGTTTAAGAGAGTGATTCCAAGGAAGTCCTGGATAAGTTTATTTTATCTTTTTTCAGCCAGAAGTCTTTAGATAAGATTACGATTACAGATTTACAGATTATATATTGTTTTGTACGGCCTGTGTGTAGTGGGTCCAAATCTGGTTCAATTGACAATCCTACAATGAGTTTACTGATTGAAGGAGGCTCTGTGGAAGCTAGGTACAATGTGAAAAGCATGAGAAGATTAAGGCCAAATAGAGAGAGAGAGAGAGAGAGAGAGAGAGAGAGATGGACCAGCGAAAAGAGTCCTTGGTAGGGTATCCTTGGGCGAGTCAGAGCCCCGAAGAAAGTCGGAGAGTCCTTAGATAGCCCCTAAACCATCAGAGAGTCCTTAGAGAGCCCCTAAGCCAAATTGGTCTTCCTTTTTTGGAGAGGTGTGGTTGTAGGTGCCCCTCCCCTCCCCCAACCCCAACCCCCACCCAACCCCCCCCCCCCCCCCCCCCCCCAACACACACTCATAGTGCTTCGCTGCTTTGTCATTATCGAGTGTGGGAGAGAGACCACTTGGCCCTGATCGTCCACTCGACCCTTTTTTTGCTTAATAAAGTTGATTATGGGGAAAAAAAGCTTGAATTATGGTTATGAACCTAGGAAAATTATAGAATACTTTGGACAAATTTATCTCATCTTATATAAATTATAGGTCTCACAATGAATTTAATTAATGAAACTAACTATTATGTGGGAGAGGAACCTAAGATATTAATGAAACCCATTATCATGATGACAATTAGGAAAAGCTTCTTTCAATTCATGATTGTCGTATCATCTCCTTGTTGCAAGTTTAAAAAGAGATGTAAAGAAAGGAAGTCATATAAAGCACAATATTGCGCAATATTGAATTGAAGTAAGGATCTAAAAAGTAAAATTGCGAGAGTTCCGTCTTGGATGATCTGCAATGACTTTATAATTAAAGATGAGTAGCTTTCGAATGATGAATCTTAGACTTCTGGTGTTCCAAACAGTGTTCATAAATTCATCAATGGATTGCATTTAACCATTACACAAGTAATAAAAATGATGAGATAACATGACCATAACAACGAGGAGGTGATAATAGTAAAGATATCAAGAAAAAAAAAAAAATAGTAGTATGTAATATCTTTGAAGCCATCTAAATCAACTGACTTATAAGTTATAACTTTAGTGGAAATATGAGAATTTAGATTCTAATCTCTTCTCCCACTTATTAACAAAAAAAAGGAAAATATATATATATATATATATACTGCCAATCAAGTTACAAGCACTAATTTCTACCCATTTTCTTGTTTTTTTTTTTAAAAAAAATAAAAAATAAAAATTACACAGTTTTTTTTTTTTTTTTTTTGACAATCGACAGTATAACCCCACCCCTCTCTACCCTGGAACTACTCGAACCTGGGTCCAAGAACCCTTCAAGCCTTTAAGGCTTGAAACAGTACCAACTCATCTAATGGGGACGGTGGTCAAATAGTTATCTTTTGCTAGAACTCAATCGAAACTTTTGATTCGAATTTCAAAGTAAAAGGGCATGGTGTTTTATTCGTCTACCGATTTCATTAATGATGTTCTAAGTTGAGATTAATCCACTTATTATTCATATACTACCAGCAAAAAAGAAAGGAAAAGAGAAAAGAAAAATTTCACGTATCAAAGTTGGTAGTAGAAAAATTTCACATATCAAAGTTGGTAGTTCTTTTGTGGGTTCCCTTTTCATTCAAAGTATATGATTCTCATCATCAAAGCATATATATATATATATATATATGCTCTCTATACTTGCATATTATGAAAAATATGAGTACATGGAAACCTTCCCTCTCTTCCTCATAACCTTTCTCTTCCTCAGAGTCAAAGTTTTTGACTTGTGTTGTTTTTATGCATTTTCAGCATTTTTGTTATTGGCATTTTGATTTTTCTCTTGTTAAAGCACCATTAGCATTTCTTTACTAAATATTGAAATTTTGAGTTTGATTACTCTTCACAAATAATCACTTCTAAAGAACCCAAGGAGAGATTTGGGCCATTCTCGCATTTTTGGCCCTTGTCACAAAACATCCACGACAACCCCTAATTTAAATACTAATCAATCTAAATGATCGACCAATAAAAACAAATATCAGATTGGTTGGGCCATGATGGAACAGATTTGAGAAATTAGGCGAGAATAGAGAAGAAAATAAGGGAGAGAATAGTGAAGTCTATGGTGCCTATGTGTAATGGGTCCAAATTTGGTTTGATTGACATTTTTACAATGAATTTATTGATTGAAGGAGGCTCTGTTGAAGGTACAATATGAAAAGCATGAGGAGATTAAGGTCAAATAGAGAGAGAGAGATGGACGAGTGAAGAGAGAGTCCTCGGTAAGGTATCCTCTAGTGACTCAAAGCCCCTAAGAAAGTTTGAGAGATTCCTTAGGAGAGAGAGAGAGAGAGAGAGAGAGAGAGAGAGAGAGCCCTTAAACCAAATGGTCTTCCTTTTATAGAGAGGTGTGGTTGTGCGTAGGTGCTCATGGGAATACATAGTTATAAATTTTTTTTTTTTTTTGAGTGGGACCCCCCACACACTGTGCTTACTGCTTTTTGATTATTGAGTGAGAGAGAGAGAGAGACCACTTGGCCCCGATCATCCAGTCCTCTAGATTATTCTAGGTCAAACATGTTAATTTGGTGAGGCTCAAATGGGCTTGATCAACCCTAGGTTTCATCATGCGGCATGCACATATTTTCCACAATGGGTTTGAATTTTGGTTATGAACTTAGGAAAATTATAGAATTCTTTGGATATACTACCCTCATCTCACATAAATTATAAATTTCATTATGAATTTAATTAATGAAATCCACTGTTACGTGGGAGAGGAACCTAAGATATTATCCCATATTTTGCTTCATGATGACAAGTAGGAAAAGCTTCTTTCAAGTCACGATTGTCATATCAATAATCAATGGTTCGGTTGATTTTCTTTTTTAAATTTAATCGCACAATAATGTGTTGCTTTTCCTTAGTGTTATAACTTATATATTGCTGCATGTTTAGAAAGAAATGTAAAGAAAGGAAGTCATATAAAGCGCAATAGTGAATTGAAGTAAGGATCTAAAATGTAAAATTGCGAGAGTTCCGTCTTGGATGATCTGACAATGACTTTATAATTAAAGATGAGTAGCTTTCGAATGATGAACCTTTTAGACTTTTGGTGTTCCAAACAGTGTTCATAAATTCATCAATGGATTGCATTTAACCATTACACAAGTAATAAAAACGATGAGATAACATGACCATGACAATGAGGAGGTGATAGTAGTAAAGATATCAAGAAAAAAAAAATAGTAGTATGTAATATATCTTTGAAGCCATCTAAATCAACTGACTAATAAGTTACAACTTAGTGGAAATGTAAGAATTTAGATTCTAGTCTCTTCTCCCACTTATTAACAAAAAAAAAAAATAAAAAAAAAAATTATATACTATTACTCGAGTTACAAGCACTTATTTCCACCCATTTTCTTATTTTCAAAAAAAATAAAAAATCACGTAGATAATTAATTAATTTTTTTTAACAATCAACAGTATAACCTCACCTCCCCACCCAAAAACCTTTAAAGCTTAGTGAAGTATCAACTCGGCTAATGTGAACGTTGGTCAGATAGTTATCTTTTGCTAGAACTCGGTCAGATAGTTATCTTTTGCTAGAACTCAATTGAAAGTTTTGATTCGAATTTTAAAGAAAAAGGGTGTGGTTTTTTTTGTTCGTCTATCGATTTCGTTAACTATATATGTTCTAAGTCGAGATTTATCCACTTATTATTCATATACTACCAGCAAAAAAGAAAGGTAAAGAGAGAAGAAAAATTCCGCATCAAAGTTGGTGGTTCTTTCGTAGGTTCCCTTTTCATTCAAAGTATATGATTCTCATCATCAAAGCATATGTATATATGCTCTCTATTCTTGCATCATATCAAAAATACATTTCTTTTGTCCTTAATTCCCACCCCAACAAAAATCTGATTAATTCTCGTATGTATAGAATAGCCGTATATTGTATATATATACTCATGGACTATTTATCACCGTGCATCTGGGTCATGACCACCACTAATTTTGGTGTGTGGTCATCTTTGTTTTGGCCAAAAAAGCTAAATTGCTACAATCCCAGCTGAGAAAATTTGGCCTCTTGTGTATGATGAACTTGAAACGTCCGCAGATCTTGGTGCTTCTGATCTGCACTGTTGTTCTTTTCTCTCGTCCATCATTATTTGCCTCGACCGACACTCCGGGCTACAAAATGCTTTCTCTCCTCTGCAAATATCATATATAAACACCAATTCTTAGTCTCATAATTCATTCACAAATTCTATATAACAACAACAACAACAACAACAAGTCCTTAGTTTCAAAACTTTGACTAAGACAAGAATGAGAAAGTGTTTGAATTTGTACCTATACATATATATGTCTTTGCCATGGAGTTTTTTCCTGCACAAGTGACATGAACTGAGAAAATATGAAGTTGGGTACGCTGAAAAATCTTCCTCGTATCTTGGCCTCGATTCCTTAACAGTAACAGCACTGAGATTATTACATCTTTGGATACCATTTCCTTGATGCCCACTTGTTCTACAATCATCTTCCTCATAAAACACCCTAGTTATGGACTTGCCTTGGCCATGACAAGTCACGTAAGTATAATTTTCCTCACAATTATCGCCTTGAAGAAGTTCCTCACAACCTTTATTACTATACCTATCACAAATACTGGTACTTTTGCTAGAATCAACTGGAATGGGACTTGATCGATTCAAATTCAAAGTGGCAACAGCATATTTGGCCAAAATTTCGCGTCCACAAACTTCCTTAGATTTCTCAAGAGCAGCAACAATACCCAATCCAACCCCACCAAGGTCATAGTTCTTTAAACCTCTAGGTGATTGCAACTTATTCAGCTCCAATGGACCTCTAGGACTCGTGACCATGTCAGAAAACCCGGCACGGTTGCCGGCGACCATTAATTCAGAGAGCTTTCCGATCATGGGACGAGGTCTTCTGCTTAGCATGATTGGAAAATTTTTTATTTGTATCAAGAAAAGAGATAAAGATGAAAACAAATTATGTAGGTGTGGGAGATATGATAATTGGTGACTTTATAAAGCTTAGGCTACCCAATTTTATGATAGGAGTGGTTGGAGTAAGCCCATGGTTTGGTTTTGTAAGTATGTGACTTTGATTAATTATAATAATAAAGTGCACAACATATAATATATTGTTAAAGTATAGTGGTATTATTAAAAAGGATTCCCAATGTTCATAATAAAATGTCCATGTCCAATGATTGGGACCCAAACGTTGGGATGTGGCCACAACGGTCGTGTTTTTGTGAGTGAAAAAGATTCCGGGTGAATTGGCACCGTTGGATTGAGGGGCAGGTGGCAGAGATCTAGGAAAGGTGGAGAAGCAATGATTACTGAAACCACTGAGCCCACTGGAAAACAAAATGGAGGCCCGCCCATGTATTGTTTTGTCAATATAGAAAGCGATGTGCCTATGGCCTACCCACTCCCTTTAGTCCCGTACTCAAAAAGGTTGCTTTTGCCTTTCCTAATGACTAAAATACCCTTTATCACCTCTCTCTCTCTCTCTCTCTCTCTCTCTCTCTCTCTCTCTCTCTCTCTCTCTCTCTCTCTCCGCTAAAAAGTTACATTTTTTAGAATACCACGCACTATGCATATGTCCGTTTGGATACCGTTTATTATTGTTGAAAGTGATTGTTACTGAAAATACTGTAGCAAAATAATTTTTAAATGCATAAATAGTTCCACAGGACTTATTTTTAATATTTTTTAATATGTGAATAGTATATGAACAATGCGTGAACAGTGTTGTACTGTTCATGCACAACATTTTTTTCCCTTAAAAGTCAATAACTCCGGCAAAGAAAAAAAAAAAAAAATGAAAACGCAGGGGCAAAACTCAACGCAACTAACCTTACTATCCAAACCCACACATAGTATGCGTTTGCCTAGAAATTATTTTACATCTTGCATTTTTTGTTGTTGGTTCTTACGGTACTGTTTAAGATCCAATTAAATTTGTAAAAAATACACTTAAGCAGTAAATCTGGATCTTACGGTACTATTTATAATTTAAAAATAATTTTATTATAACATTTTCAGTAATAAATTTTTAATTTTTAGTAAAATAAATGGTATTCAAACAGACCCTATATCATAATATCTTACATCCTAGGCTTAATTGTGTATGTTTGGTTTGCTAATAATTTAGCATTTTTTTTTTGAGAAACAATAATTTAGCATTTAACACATTAAAATTTTAATTTAATTTAATTTATTTATTTTAGTATACCCCACAATATATCATGGAATCATACATTTTATACTCCATGTTTTTACCACTATAATAAAATATTATTTTATTATTATTTTTCTAAATTTTTAATTATTTTTTATGCATAGAAGAGAGAGAATTGAATAAAAAATAGTTTTTAATGTTTAGCTTGGTGCTATAATAAATTGCTACTATACACTAACAAAAATTAGATATAGCTTGATGTATATCCTTTTTTTTTTTTTTTTTTTGTGGTACTTAGGGTGTTGAAACCATTGTGAATGCTCTAGTGGAGGCCATAAATTAAATTTAGGGTCTGTTTGAATATTTTTTATTTCGTTGAAAATTAAAAACTGAAAACATTGTAGCAAAATAATTTTTAAATGTGTAAATAGTATCGTAGGACCCATTTTTAATATATTTTTTTTTGAATAAAGTGGTTGTGGGTTCTATAAATAGTGCATGAACAATATATGAACAGTATATAATATCTCCTGAACAGTGTAATCCGCGTGCATTAAAAAAAAAATATATATATATATATATACTTATGCAAATATATGCTTTAGTCAAGACTAATTGTTTGTGTAGGCAAGGGTTAAACTTTTAATTTTATATTTGAAAATAAATTTTTTTTACAAATTAAGTTAATTGAAATCCAGTAAAAAAAATCAAAGTTGTAATTCTTATCCTTGTACTTTTTTTCCTTCCTTAATAGTAATTAGTAATAGTCACTTCTCTATGATTATTTTTTTGATTTTCTTTTGGAGTGGAGAATTGCAACCACGAAGAACATAATTCACATAACATGACATTTATGTTAAAGTTAGTAAGAAAATATTTAATAGTAATTAGCAATAATCACTTCATGATTAATTTTTTGATTTTCTTTTGGAGTGGAGAATTGCAACCAGGAAGAACATGATTCACATCACATGATAATTATGTTAAAGTTAGTAAGAAAAAAATATTAAGTAGTGTTCTAATTCAAACTCAATATCATATCATACAAAAGTATCATTTTCAAAGAACAATAGTGAATAATGCATGCGGACAAAAGCATCTCTTTTACTAATAAAAACTTTCCAAGAACGAAGCCAAAAAAGTAAAACTACGGTCTTAAAATTGTATTCTAAATTTCAGTGATTCCTAGGGAGTGGGGACAGACGAAGAGATTGAAGTAATGTGATGTGAAATGTGAATAAGGACATTATTGACATAGAACTGTTGAAGCAGGGGCATTAGAGTCATTTTGAGTTTGAAAACAAGCGGTTAGCCCACGGAATTGTTGCTTTAAGAACTTGGCCTTTCAAAACCGGGGGCCCACGTTCCAATAATAACCAAGCAGTGCTGGGCCCACTTCCGTGTGATGTCATAGGTGTCAAACTCTGATTGGTTGGCTCCATTAATACCACGTGAACTGAGTTACCACGCTGGACGAGTGACAAGTTCACCCAATGATAAAGACCTCCGTGTCATTTTTGATGGGGTTGTGTGTGGGGTTCAACTTCAAGAAATTGACACCTTCCATTATTAATTTTTTGGAGGGTCTTATCATTTATTTTGGCTTAACGTCCTTTAGTTTTTAATTTTTAATTTTTATTTTATTTTACCATTATAGGTTTAATTTTTCAACGTGGTTTTATTAATGTGTGTCTTTAAGACATATATTAAATCTTCTATTTTTAAAAATATTTTCTCGAAAATTGAAAAAATTATCAATACTTTTTAATTTTTAAATTTTTTTTTAAAAATAATTAATTATTATGTGCCCTAAGTACAGACGTTAACAAAAATCCAATAAATTTTAACAACAAAATTTGAGTGGAGACGCAAGAAAGGATTGTGTGCCTCCAAGACGTGACCAACACGGTTTGTCATATGAATGGCTTTCTTTCAAGTTGCAAGTGTGGGCACACACCCTTGCTATGGGCTTGGGGCACGTCACTAGTTTAAAAAAATATTTTGTATCAAATGATATTATGAGGGTGTTTGGGTTGCACGTTGCGCGTCCACGTTTCCTCAATCTGCGTTTTTCCTCTCATTTTTTTTTTGGCCGCATTATTTGACTCTGAGAGACAAAAAATACTGTGCATGAACAGTGCGTGCACTGTTTATGCACTGTTCAGGCAATAAAAAATATTAAAAATAGGTCCCATGGCACTATTCACACATTTAAAAATTATTTTGCTATAGTATTTTCAGTTTTCAGTTTTCAATTTTCAGTTTCAGCAACAATAAGTTCAATCCAAACAGACCCTATATTTTTAAAAACTAGATTGGGGTAAAATCGGATTTGCCTCTGGTTTTCAGTTGTTGATTGGTTTTAGGCATTTTTTCGAACCGGATTGGCCTCCAGTTCCTAGTTCAATTGGTTAGACCAGTTTTTAAAACCTTGAATGATATCACGTTAGCAGTATCATTTGATACCAAATACATTCTCCACTAATGTAGAGGTTAAGTTGGAAAATTACTTCGCCATTTTGTGATTTTTTTTAATTCAAAATTTATCGCTAGATTCAGGTATAACTCATGTAAATTCTAATATATTAATTAATATGAACCTAAACAAATGATCAAATTGTAACATTTAAAAAAAATATATTGTGGACATATATGCACTCGAAACTTTAAAATAACATTAAATTGAGGATTTTATTATGTATTTATTCTTATATTTTATTACTTATATACAATTTTTCTAAGAAGATGATAAATTATTAAATTAAGAAATTTGACCTATTTTGTATATCATTTTCTTATAACTTTAAATATAATAAATTTTTTTTCTATTCATTTTCGTATTCATTTTCATAAAAAATAGAATAGAATCGAAGTGTCATTTATTGATAATATTATTTTTATTTATTTAACCTTAAAACAATATTAATTTTAGGGAGTTTATTATATAATTATTCTTATATTTTATTACTTATAAACAATTTTTCTTAGAGAGTGATAAGTTATTACATTAAGGATTTGAGCTTTTTTTTTTTCTTTTTTTTTTAATTATCACTTTAAATATAATAATAGTGTTCTTTTCCCCTCCTCCGGATTAAAATTTTACACCATTATTCCTTTTTTTTTTTTCCTTCCCTAACCCTTGTTATCATTTTATAGGTTTTTGAACCCTTTAACTTAAGACACATTGATAAGATTGGAATTATTTTTATTTTACTTTTACGACATAAAAAAAAATCCATTAATTATTATATAAAATAAAAAAAATTAAATAAAAATCATAAAAATCAGAGAAAATAGTAGGAAAGTTTAAATTTTAAGATTGGGAAGGGGGCAAATTAATTAAAAAACCAAGTTATTTAAGTAATTTTTGGTGGGATCAAGGGTGCAATTCACGAGAAATTATTAGGTCTACTAGGAGGACTTCTGACGTGGTCCTCTCTGACCTTCCAACCAATAAAATATTGTTATTTATGCAAATGTGACATCATTTGATAATTTTTATTTTTTATTCCTTATGCTGATTAGGAAGCTCACATATACATTTTCATAGGTAGCATCATCTCATTAGTTAGGGTGGATCACATCAGCAGTCCTCTCGGTAGAAATAATAATTTCTCGCAATTCACCCCATGACACCGCTATCTTCTCCTATGTACATGAGATATTATATAATGTTTCAGTAATACTAACTCAGCATTTGTTTTGGTATTTTCTATCCAATAAATGAGTGACACCTGTTTCAAAAAATCACATTAGACTACTTCAATAAATGATTAATTTATCTTTTCGATAGTATAGAAGATTGTGATTAATTTATTGGAGTAGTCTGTGGTTTTTTGAAACAGGTGTCACTCATTTATTGGATAAGAAATACCAAAACAGATGCTGAATTGATATTATCGAAACATTGTATACTTTCTCCTATGTACACTACCAACTAAGCGTATACATGTCTTATGCATATACACACTCCTCTTTTAAAATTAGTCTATTGAAGTTGCTCCAAAAAAAAAAAAAAAAGTCTATTGAATTAAATTTTATTGAGTTATGGTTATTTTGGGTGTGACATGTAACTACTAACAAAAGCTTTATGTTGTTTCTCAAAAAAAGAAAAAAAAACAGGAGTTTTATGTTTTGCAAATGATATCATATTTCATTATTCATGTTAAGCACCTAAGTCGTAAGTCTTTGCAATGTGAGTTTTATTTATTTTTTTTTTATGCCTCTATGCAATGCCAGTTGTTTACCAAGACTATATGGAAAATATATATATATATATATATCAATTAAAAAAAAAATTTATAGGGATGAAAATGAAGATCGGTCAGTTAGAGGATGGAAATTCTAATTTATTATTATATTTTGGTAAATTTTATTATAGTTTTATAATTTAATAGTCAGAATGGAAAAATGAGGATTTGAATCGTAAATATTTTCATTCAATCAAAACACCAGAGGATAAAGGCAGGGCCATAGCAGCTTTGAGCAAGAAGATTCATGCACCTTTGGGAGTGGATGAAGCTGAAGCAAAGGCCTTTGAAATGGGGTTGCAATTTGCCAAGGATGTAGGCATTCGAGACCTGACACATGAAGGTGATTCCCTTGTTGTGTGTCATGCTTTACTTGATTTGGCCTCACCTCCTCCATCAGTGGATGCAGTGATTATAGGTGTGCAAAAAGCCGATTTTCGCCACGTTGGATTCTCCCACGTAAGATGCCAAGGAAATATGCCAGCTCACCTTTTAGCAAAATTTGCCCGATGATTTCTATGCTTGGATTGAAGAGAATTCTTATTTTATAGAACAAGCTCTTATCCATGATGTATCTTCTCTTTTAGAAACTTAATAAAAAATTTTCAATCTTCCCATTAAAAAAAAAAAAAAAAAAAAAAAAACATAAAGAGGTGTCAACAAGTTGAACTACAACATATTTTTAAAGGGTAAAAAAAAAAATTAAAATTTTTTTTTTGAGGTGTCAAGAATCAATCGGGTTCTTTCACTTAATTTTTCATTAATGGCTGAAAGTGATATATTTAGTGGTATTTTTTTGACGATATATTTGGAGGTACTTATTATCTTTTAGTGAATCAAATCTCCCTTTTTTTGGCTAAGTTTTAAAAGGTTAAAAAAATATATATTCAACTGTCAAGATTCAAAAACATCGGCTTCTTTTCTTTTACTTAATTTTTCATTAATAGCTGGCCAACGGGGGCTTGACTGAGTGGGTAAGGATCGTTTGCTTGACCCCCTACACAGCTCTGGATAGAATAGTTGGAGCCTGATCCCAGTCTGGCGCCCTGCCCGAGGGTATAATATAACCATAAAGGCCCCCATTTTTTATTCTCAAAAAAAAAAAAAAAAAAATCATTAATAGCTGAAACTTGAAAGTGATATATTTGGTAGCCTTTTTTTTTTTTTTTTTTTTGACGATATATTTGGAGTTACATGATTACCTTGGTAAATCAAACCCTTTTTCTAATTATTATTAGTCAGATATTTAATCAAACTCAAACTCCATGTTTTACATAATATATGCAAATTCAGAAAGTCTAACTCAAACTCCAATTAAAATATGTATGATGATAGATAAATCCTAAGCCCCATCTGTTCACAGCCAAAATTTATCTAAAACACAATAAAAAATTTCTGTGGTTTTCAGAGATGTAAACGTGTAATGTAATTTAAGATAAAAGGATAATGATGTCACCATATACTACTATTATTATATGTACCATTATTATTGTCAAGCCTTGGATTATTCTAATAATATCTCAATAAAAATTGAAGCTCTTTTTTTTTTTCCTTCTTTTTTGGGAGAAAAAATTGAAGCTAAATTTAACATTTTTGGATTTGATCAACTGACAGAGTTTCTCAAAGTATAAAATTCCATAACTTTTACTTGATGAAATGACAGAGTTTCTTAAAATATGAAATTCCATAACTATTATATTAATTTTCCTACATCTTTTACAAATTATTTTACATATATATATGGGGGATAATATAAGACACCTAATCAGCCTCTGAATTAGTTTATATTTGTCAATGTCATAAATAAATTATGACAATAATTGGTGGATGATTAAATAAACTGCTTGTTCTTTAAGCAATCAAGGTTTTAGGGTAGTTTTTTAATCAATATAAATTTTTAAGTATTCAAGTTTAATTCTAATTATTTTCATCCGAAAATTTTATCTAATTTAAGTAAGATTAGATTTCATTCTCGATCAAAGTTATCAAGTTCAAGATCCTACACGGGATAGATAAGATGGTTTGGGAATCGGCATGAGAATACTAAGATCCTACTTTCTGATTTAAAAAAAAAAATTATAATTCATAATATATATTAAAGAAACGTTGAAAAAAAGTTTTTTTTTGACACAAATTACTAATAAAAGGAAAAAGTATCAAATTACAAATGCATAAACAAATTTCAAAAGTCACAATTCACAATTCTAACACCACAAATATACATAATGTCACACATAAACAACACAAAACAACTAACAATTCCATTAAACAGTTACCAAGATAGTAAGATTTATCAAATAATCTTTCTAACAGTGGGAAACTATAATCAGTGAGTGTTTGCTGAGAAACTATAATCAGTGAGTGTCTGTGTTAGACAACTAAGTAACTAATCAACATCAGAATTACAAAAAAAGAAAAGAAAAGAAAAACCATCGTTGGTGTCAATGGTTTCTCTCAAAGTGGCACCATCGTGCTCACACTCACTCACTACACTCTAGTCTCTTATCTTCTCTTCTCTTCTCTTTTGTCTTTTGTGATCTTGTTGATTAGGTTAAGCCCTTAAGGTGACATGAGACATATGATTTTTTTTTTTTTTTTTTTTGCATTGTTTTAATGTTTTTTAAATCAATTTGAGCTAGGGCCACTAAGCTAATCTTTATATATATATATATATATATGTTATATATATATATATATGTTATATATATATATATATATATATATATATTTTTTTTTTCTATTAAACAATTACCAAGATAGTAAGATTTATCAAATAATCTTTCTAACATTGGGAAACTATAATCATCGAGTGTTTGCTGAGAAAATATAATTAGTGAGTGTCTGTGTTAGACAACTAAGTAACTAATCAACATCAAAATTACAAAAAAAAAAAAAAAAAAAAAAACCATCGTCGGTGTCAATGGTTCCTCTCAAAGTGGCGCCATCGTGCTCACACTCGCTCACTACACTCTAGTCTCTTATCTTCTCTTCTCTTCTCTTTTGTCTTATGTGATTTTGTTGATTAGGTTAAGCCCTTAAGGTGACATGAGACATATGATTTTTTTTTTTTTAGTCAATTTGAGCTAGGGCTGCTAAGCTAATCTTTATATATATATATATATATATATATGTATATTTTAAGTTCAACCTTTAGGCTCCATTTGAAGGCCCAAAATAAGAAATAAATAATTGAATTTTCCTTCATAGCATAGGATCTTTAGTATGACTATAGGATCAACATTTCATATGGATTTCCTCTCAGTAAAGATCCTAATAAGATTTAGGACCTTTTAAGGATGTAAGATATTAGCATCTTAAGATGCAGATTGGGATACTAATAACCATGTTCTTGATCAACTTAGCTTTTGACCAATTCCACTATTGCTAAAATTTTGAATGTTAACATTGGTATAATTAATGTCAATACTGCTATAAGATGAGAGTACCACCACTAAATGTATTACAAGTTTTACCATATAAAACTTACAAACTGATATGGTAAAGAATGTTGTACGGGGCTGGGCCCCAAGCCTCACAGGCCTCAGGCCCAAGCCTCGCGGCACATTATGTGACCCTATCCCTATTCTTGGACCTTTAGCCTTGACCCAGACACCTCAAGGCCCAATTTGGGCCCAAGAGCTAAAATAAGACCACGCTAACTTGAGAACCCTAAGCAAACCCCTCTCGATCGTCTCTAACCTAGTCGGAAGCGTCTTTACTTGGAGACACCCTGTACTCAGCTACCCGGTAGTGCCTTTGAGAATGTCGCTGCCGAGCGGGCTTCCAGAGGTGGGAATTAGTTCCAATGCCATTACCACCTTTCCCGACGGAGCATCCACTTTGGGATGATGGAATTGGACCCCCATTCACACTAGTAAGGGGGGTAATCATAACACCTCCACTTATCTTAGCTTATAAATAGGAGAAGAGAATGAGGAATAGGAGTTGGCAACTCTGGAGAAAAAACTAATAGAAAAGAGCGACCAAACTAAGAGAGAAACCGGGGGGGGGGGTGGGACTTTGTGAGAGAAGGGTTTGTAGAAACAAGAGTGTATTTGGGTCACCAAGCATAGAACCACCCATAGTAAGAAATCCAAAACCTACAATACAAATAGATTGTGAGCCCAAGCAGAGGTTGAGCCTAATATCCATAACTTGGGTACGCACAAATATAATTGGTGAATTTCAACCACTCGTAATTGAATTTTGAATTGTCTATATTTTTAATTGGAGATACGTTAGTTTATTAAACTAATGTAATAAAAATTGTAGCCCTATTAAGAGTAGAATTTTAAGTAAAATTATGGAGTCTCCGTGGTCAATGAAGAGAAGGGTACCAATCAACTTATACAGTTGTACTACTACCTAATCAAAAAAAAAAAAAAAAAAAAAAAAAATCCAAATCTATCATTATTTATTCATTAAAAAAAATTATTCAAAGTCTCATACAACTTAAATTCATGGGGAAAAAAGTTCATTGCAAGTAAGATTTTTGGAACAAACAAATTATAAATTGAATTTCACTCTATTAAATAGGTTTAATTTTATTCAAAAATTATTATTTTTTGGTTTCGCAAAATAGTAGGTAAAATAAAGCTTTCATTTGACTAGAGATACGTTGTCCAGGTCACAGGTGTGGCTTTCATCAGGTCTTCTAAACTATTTCCAAACTTAGATAGTGACAGATTATTATAATCAATCAAATCTAACGATATCAATGATAAGATTTCTTTATGTGGTGTTTTGTTTTACATTTCAACATATAAAATTTTCTCCAACAATCCAAGATGCTTAAGTTAATTGTTTGATGCTGCATTTGAATTCTTAATAATTAATAAGAAGATCCTACAAAAAGCAATCACCTCGTTGAAGATTGAGTTAAGTAAGTCAGGGCCATTTTATACGAAAATATCATTCTAAAGTTTAATTTTTTATTCAAATGTTAATTATAAAATGTTTTTTCTTTCAAATTTTGCAAGTCTAGAGTTGCAGATAAACTGTCATCTTTAATTAACATATAAATAGGGGTGTAAATGAACCAAGACTCCACTTATATCCCTACTAGTTATTTTTCTTAATTTTCCCTTCTAGTTTGTTTGATAGCTTAAACTAGGTTCCATTTTAGATGGATTTTCAGTCTTAATTAAAATAGGTCATTTGAGAGTCTAATATTTTTGTACTTTTTTTTTTTAAAGAAAAAAAGAAAGAAGGGGTTGATTTACACTCCTTCCCTAGCTTGAGCTCGCTCAAGAAAAAGCTTATTTATGTTTGTTTATTTAGTAAACAAGTCAAACTCAAGCCCAACTTTAGGCTCGATTATTAAATAAGCCAAACTCAAACATATTAATATGTTCATGAAAATGAGGGCTCGAATTAATTGTATATATAATATTATACATTATATGTATACTCATTTAAAAATATGTTTATATAGACTTGAAATTGAGTTTTATAAAATTGTTAATTAGTTCATATGATATAAAATTATTATTTGTAGTTTATTCATAACATAAACAATCTATATGTAGTAAAACCTCATATATTTGTGAAGGAGTAAAACATTTTTTAGTCATGGGTTTACTATATATAGGAAAATAATAAGCTAATCAAGTAACTCGTAAATAAGCTTGAGTTTGCTCAACATGTAAATAAACAAAGTTTGAACATATAATCTTATTTGGTGATGAGTTTAAGCTCAGCCTCTTTATAGCATACATATAAATGGCTTTACATGCAAATACTTTGGAACTGTTTCACATTTTGTTAGTTATCTTTTATTTCTTCCTTTATGATGCATTTGTGTCGTTCTAACTCTTGTTAGTATTACCAAAGAGAATAAGAGGCCATTATTTGGTTAAAAGAATATATATCTATATCTATATCTATATATATATATATATATATATATTTCAATTGTACAATTAGTTAAATGAATTATTATTGCATACAATTCAAAATTTTCATCTAGGGTAATATCTCTGCATTCTTAATTCTATATATTTGTCACTAAATAATGCTTTAATCCTTAACCAATCACCATAACATTCTCTAAATTCAATAACTAAAAAAAAATCCAATAAACAATTAAAATAAAAGAGTATATGAAAACCCTTAATTCAATAATGAAGAACAATCCAATTTTTTTAATAATATATACACACACAGTTGCTAAAGGCTCTTGTTTTGCACGGTTTTATCATAATCTTATAATATATATATTTTACTTGAAAAACAATAATAAAACAAATAATTATTATAAAGAAATGAATAATGAGTTTATAATTGCTACGCCACATGATGCATGCATGCATCATGAATTGAGCTACTGCTTCATATGTGAAGCCAAATCAAAATACATGCATGGGGTAAAACTACATAAAACAAACAATATATTTTTAATTATTTGTAAATAAAAATATTAATTGTGATAATATTTTTTATATATAATTATTATAATTAACATGTAATCATGCAAAAATTGTCATTTTAAAATTTGAAGGCTTTTTATATGATAATATATAGTTTTTCATCATACTTGTAAGGCTACAATAACTCTCCCAAACTACTGACCTTGTAGGCCTACTTTTAACAATTGATCCAATTTTATTTTGAAAACTCTAGTCTTGATATTAGGTATGTCTTTAGGGTTTTTGCTAGGTATTTCATGCAACAACATTAGCATCCTGGTTTATTAAAGTATTTATCAAGAAGATTAATTTTACTTGGAAACAAATTTATTATAAAATAAATGTACACAATTGAAGCAGATCGATACAAATTTATTATGCAAAATAAATGTGTGACTATATTATTTACCTTCAATTGTTCATTGCTTATATGATTTGTTTGCAAGAATAGTGTTTCTTTGTTTTTTGTGGGCTGAATCTATAGATCTTGATAGTCATAAATTCATAATAGATTTTCATATTAATCTTGTAAATGATTATAAATATACGATCAAATTAACCGTATGCATATTTGAAAGACAAATCAAGTGCATGCAAAGTGTAAAAAATACTTGCCTATAGTGGTGGTGATGTCTTCCATGTCAAACTGCTTCTTGGAGAGGGAGTGAGAAAGTTTTTTGTTTTCATACCGAGTGAGAGACTTTGTTTAAAAAAAATCAATATATAATAGCTAAAACATTAATACCTAGAAGATCTATTTGACGCAAGTAGTGTTTCAATTATAATAAAATTATCTTCTCCTTTTTTATGCGTATTCTCCTTTTTGTTTAGTTGTCTTAGGCTTTATCAAATTAGTTTTGTTGGTCCTTGTAATTTATTTTAATTAGAATTTTTTGTATTCATGCTTTATCTAATTAGTTTTGGAAGTGGCATTTGATGCAGATTAGTATTTCAGTTGTGATCAAATTCAAGTAGGATATAGTGATATACATAGGGCTTAATATTATGAGCAATTTGAGAACATTAAAAAAAAAAAAAAAGTAATTTGAGAACGATTCTAAAGGAGAGAGCAATATAAGATTGATCGAACAAAACGTAATTTTCGCTGGTTTGTATTGCACAAACCAAGTAGGATACGTATTTTAAAAAATAATAACAATAATAATAAAAATAAAAAGGTAAAAATTTGATATATATTATTACTTTATCTAAAACTAATGTTCGCAGCTTAGTTTGTTATTTATCCCAAAAAAAAAAAAAAAGAAGAATTTGATATAAACAACTACTTATTGTTACTTTATTTAAAGAAGTTGATAATAACAAAACAACTTATCTTTATTTTATTTAAAGAAGTTTTGTTATTTTTTATTTTTTTTTGAGAAGATTTATATAAAGAAGTTCTTTTTGTTAAAAATACTACAAAAGCTTAATTGTAGATGATATCAATATTTTTTTCCGACTTCACTTATATTTAGAGTTTTTTATGGGATAAGCTTTTTATTTTGTTATGAGAAAGCTTTTATGGGATAACTTTTTAACCATCCTAAACTTCCACATTTTTTTTTTTAAATAAAAAAAATAACTTACGTACAATATGAGAGTTGTGGAAGGCTTGGGTTTAAGTTAAACTCTCCGTCAACTAAAAGATATAGTGAACAAAAAAACCTAAAAGATATAGATGACAGTTTTAATATATATATATATATTTTTAATAAAATATATGCATGACAATTAATTAGATGACAATATGAGAAAACATTAAGTACGATTAGAAGAAGAATTTGGATTGAAACAAATTAAGATTTTTTTTTTTTATAAACTTATAAATTAAAGTTGTTACCGTACGTGATTGAAACGAGATCTAGGGGGAAATTTATTTATCATATCTTAGCTGGATAATATTATGGATATTGGATAATAACAATAGATCAGTTACACTAGGATTCTTCTGTTAAGATTTTCCTCCCACTATAAATATAAGAGGTGATTCCATGAACCAGTCATAGTAATCAATCGTTCACAGCAACATGGCTGCTTCACAAAAAATTTTCTCTGCTATCTGCTTTTGTTTTTTCCTCCTCGCTCTTTGCACTTCTGCCTATGAGGTTTCTCATGATGGAAGAGCAATCACCATTGACGGCGCACGTAGGGTTTTGATTTCTGGCTCAATTCATTACCCTCGAAGCACTCCTGGGGTACGTACTATTTTATTTTATTTTGTTTTGTTTACTATCATGAATTGCTAATATATATATGATATGAATAACATTAGTAATATACCTGTGAATTTTTAGTTTTGGGTTGTTTTATAAAAAAATTTAACGAATTACCACATGTTGTGCGTTAAGTTGATTATTTTCTCATATATAGGTCATAGTTTAGGGTAAACTTGTAGTGGGACACAGTTCAAACCGTACCATGCATGATATATATTCATTAAAAAAAAAGAAAAAAAAAGACGTGTACCTTAACTAGATGGTGATGCATAAGTGATTAAGCCATATTCATCTATGTATGTTAATTAGCGTTAGGATTTACTCCTCTAGTTAGGAATGACACATTCATTGATTGCTCCTTTTGAAAGTAGGGTTTTTGTAACTACTTATTAGTAAAATTTTACCGATTATGATTCTAACATGTACTTTATTTGTGACTTTTTAGATGTGGCCCGACCTAATAAAGAAAGCAAAAGAAGGTGGACTAGATATGATTGAGACTTATGTGTTTTGGAATGCACATGAGCCATCTCGTCGCGAGTATGATTTTTCTGATAACCTTGATTTCATAAGGTTTCTTAAAACCATTCAAGATGAAGGACTTTATGTTTTTCTTCGTATTGGCCCTTATATTTGTGGCGAATGGAATTATGGGTATATTTTAATTTTCTTTTTTTAATGTCATAACATCTTTTATTATTCTTGTGATAATTAAAATTTTCTAATATGGATTTAATAATTTCCTAGAGGGTTACCTGTTTGGTTGCATAACATGCCTGGTATTGAGCTTCGGACTGCAAATAGTGTATTTATGGTAACTTCTATAATTCTCATTGGATTATTGCTATGATTAATTTTGTGTGTACTTTCTAATATATATGTTTTTTTTTTTTTTTTTTAATAAATAGAATGAGATGCAAAATTTTACAACCATGATAGTTAATATGGTTAAAAACGAGAAGCTTTTTGCATCACAAGGAGGTCCAATTATTCTTGCTCAGGTATATATCTGAATTTAGTTATTTTAGTTTTTCTCTCCATGAGATATGAATATTTACCATACATCTTTATGGTTTCTCTTCCGGTGATCCAATTATTTGTTGTACTAAAATTTGTTTTTATTTTTATTTAGATTGAGAATGAATATGGAAATGTAATGACATCTTATGGGGATGCTGGAAAAGCATACATTGATTGGTGTGCAAATATGGCTGAATCACTTCAAATAGGAGTTCCATGGGTAATGTGTCAACAAAGCGATGCTCCACAACCAATGGTAGTATTTATTGTATTTTTTATATATTATAAATAACTATATCATACAAGGCATTATCCAAGTGAGTGCCTCTTTTGAATCCTGCCTTTTTAAGCATATCAATAGAAGCTTCAACACCGTGGCTCATGAGCTTGCTCAACAGGCTCGAAGATCTGGTCTCCATCGCCTCTGGAAGGGAGTTACTCCCCACTGTATTTCTTCTTTTCTACAATCTGATCTGATTGTTAATGGCTTGTAACTTTGCTGTTTCTATCCTGCTGTTACAGGATCCTTATGTATCTTGCCTTGTGGCTTTTTAATGCCAGCTTTTCCCCTTTCAAAAAAAAAAAAAATAACTATATAGTAGTTTTAGAATTTACTAATTAACTTTGTCATTTATTAGATCAATACATGCAATGGATTCTACTGTGATTCATTCACTCCAAATAATCCTAATAGTCCCAAAATCTGGACTGAGAATTGGACTGGCTGGTGAGTATTATACTTTGTATTTAGTTGAATAATTATTATTATTTTCATGTATTAATGTAATTAATTAAAATATATTGTTAAAATTTTCTTATGAATTAATTATAGGTTTAAGAGTTGGGGTGACAAAGATCCACACAGAACAGCTGAGGATGTTGCTTTTGCTGTAGCAAGGTTTTTCCAAAATGGAGGCACACTTCAAAATTATTATATGGTTAGTACTTATTATTAATTTTTGAGTTTGAAATTTCGAATGAATATGTTCATTTATTTATTACAAATTAATGAACTATCTAGTTAATTTATATAGCAACTGAAAATGATTGTTGTTTTTCTTTAGTACCATGGTGGCACTAATTTTGGTCGCACAGCTGGTGGCCCCTACATTACCACTTCATATGATTATGATGCTCCTCTTGATGAATATGGTAACTAAATATTTCATTTTACATTAATATTTTTGATTTTTTATACATAGTTTTAAATAAGTTATACTATAATTCTTATTTTTAAAAATCACAGGAAATTTAAATCAACCAAAATGGGGGCACTTGAAACAACTGCATGCAGTTTTGAAGTCAATGGAGATGACTCTTACTCATGGGAATGTTTCTACCATTGACTTCAACAATTCTGTTTCGGTAAGACACACACACCATTTTTATTCAACATAAAAACCTGTATTTGTGTACAAAAATTTGACATATTATACATCTGAATTAGGCCACTATATATGCAACCAATGAATCTTCAAGCTGCTTTTTGGGGAATGCAAACAGTACCACCGATGCTACAATCAATTTTCAAGGGAATCAATATATGGTTCCAGCTTGGTCTGTTACCATCCTTCCAGATTGTAAAAATGAAGAATACAATACAGCAAAGGTAATTTATAAGTAATATATACTATACCTGTCTTTTATTTATTTATTATAAAGTTTTTATGACATAGTAAAAGAATAATATTTGTGATTAACTAACATAGAATAATAATTATATGATTATAGGTGAATACTCAAACTTCAGTGATGGTAAAGAAAGCAAACAAAGCTGAGAAAGAAGGTGCAACTCTGAGTTGGTCGTGGAGGCCTGAGATTCTTAAGGATACTATATTTCAAAGAAAACGATATGTTTCTGCACACCAACTCATTGATCAAAAAGCTGCTACTAATGACACTAGTGATTATCTGTGGTACATTACAAGGTAAACGACTTAACTTTTATTTATTTATTTATTTTTCATTTATTAATCAATTTTTTTATTAATCAGTTTTTTTTTTTTTTTAATTAATAGTGTGGATATTAAAGAATATGATCCAATTTGGAGTCATGAAATGTCCCTCAAAGTAAATGGCAGCGGACAAATCATTCATGCATATGTCAATGGAAAATATATTGGTAATAAGAGATTAAATTCTTAACTATTTTTAACATTTCAAGTTTTAATTGTGAGTTTAAATCGTTATTTATTTTAATTTTATTGAAATTAGGATCTGAATGGGCCAAGTATGGAGTTTCTAATTCTGTATTTGAGCAAAAGGTGCAACTAAATCCAGGAAGAAATCAAATTGCGTTGCTTAGTGTTACTGTCGGCCTAGCAGTAAGTTTGATTTTTGATTTTATAAATTTTTTATATGGATTAAAATTTGATTTTTGGTGTCTCTTTGTTTAATTTAATTTAATAATTTTAATGTAAACAGAATTATGGGCCAATGTTTGATATGATACAAACTGGCCTTCCTGGACCTGTTCAATTGGTGGTACAAAAAGGAGATGAGACAATTATTAAAGATTTATCTTCATATAAATGGACTTACAAGGTTGGATTGAATGGGTTGGAAGATAAGTTTTATGATTTGGATTCACACCAAGCTTGGAAATGGCAAGCCCAACAATTTCCTATCAATAGGAATTTCACTTGGTATAAGGTAATTGTACAATTAAAAAAAAAAATACTACTATTTACTTGTTTTATTGTTGTATTATTCAAGTTATTTACTTATATATATATATATATATATATATATTTTTTTTTTCAGGCCACATTTAAAGCTCCTTTGGGCACAGATCCAATAGTTTTAGATTTACAAGGAATGGGTAAAGGTTTTGCTTGGGTTAATGGCTTTAATATTGGACGATATTGGCCAACCTATATTGCCGATGAGGATGGTTGTGATGTTGAAGTTTGTGATTATCGTGGTACATATGGTAGCTCAAAATGTTTAACCAATTGTGGCCAAGCTACACAAAGATGGTGAGAGTACTTTTTTTTTTTTTTAATATATATTGAGATTTTGAAAATTGATTTTATTTTTCTAAATTTTAACATGTAATTTTTTTTTGTTATAGGTATCATGTTCCACGATCATTAATTGAAGATGATGAAAATACATTGGTATTGTTTGAGGAATTTGGTGGTAACCCATCATTAGTCAATTTTCAAACAATCACAATTGGAAGTGTGTGTGGCAATGCATATGAGAGTAATAATACATTGGAATTGTCATGCAATGAACGTCCAATTTCATCAATTAAATTTGCTAGTTTTGGTACTCCACAAGGTACTTGTGGATCATTTCAAAAAGGCAGCTGCGAATCAACCAAAGATGCATTGTCTATTCTCCAAAATGTATGTAAATTTTTTAGATGTTTATTTTTATTATCTTTTACTTATATATATATATATATTCATTTTCATGTGAAGATTATATAATATTAACCAAATTTTTGTTTTAATTTTGTAGGCATGTGTTGGTAAAAACACTTGCACAATTGAGGTTTCTGAAGAGACATTTGGAACAGTAGATTGTGGTGGAGTCCCCAAAAGACTAGCTGTGGAGGCTGTGTGCTAAATTTTTTATTTATGTTTTTAATTTTAGGTCTTGGATTTTTCAGAAAAAAAAGGGTCTTGGGTCATAAATTATGTGGTTTTGTTTGGTAGTTAGGGTTAGGGTGTTATGGTTAGGGAGTTCAATTTCCTCATTTAGTACTGTTTACTTTGTTAAACAAATTAGTAATTGAAATCGTTTTTATGTGTTATATTTCTTGTGGGATTTTTTTTCCCCTCTGCAATATGGCAATTACCTATATCGCTTGATTTATCTTAAAACAAGAATTTTTCAAAGAGTCAGTGACCCCAAGTAAAATATAATCATTATTAAATATGATCAAACTAATAGAGGTCTTTGTTTTTATCTAATGGCACTGTGTATTTTAGATTTGATCTAATGGCAAAGTTTCTCAAAGTATGAAATTCCATATCTATTTAGCCACATATTTTACAAATAACTTTAGGGTATGTTTGGAATAATAAAAAAGACTTCTAATCACTGTTGTATTTCTCTGGATATATACGTTGTCAAAGATTTTGCTAAGGAAGATTATGATGCTAAATTTGTGGATAAAAATTGTGAAATTAATACCGCTCAAATTTGATAATGGAAAAAGTTTGTATACAAACTTGGTTCAGTTGGTTGAAACTCTTCCCACACCACAAAAAAAAAAAAAAAAAAGAAACTTAGTTGTAACTAGTGACTATAACTCTCACTTAAAACATTAATATGATTATATATTTTGAAAATTTAACCATTAGATTGTATAGTTTTTATGTTCTTAACGCGTATGTTGAATTTTGTGTTAATTGGATGTTATTTACCATTCAATCTATAAACTTATTTTTTATGCATAATTTTAGATAATAAAAACTTGAAATTTATACATTTAATTGATGATATAAGTATTGATTTTTGATTTTTTTTTAAAATTTTACTTGCATGAAGAATATAAGAAAAAAATAAAATCCAATAGTTGATTTATCAATATTAACGTCTAATATAAAACATATAAGTGGAGTTATAAATTCCTCAAAGACGTTGGCCTCATTCTTTAACCAAAAAAGTTTTTTTTTTTTTTTTTTTAATCAATACAATATTACAAGTGGGAGACAATTCTTGTAATTCTAAAGCTGTGATTCATGGAAGCAAGGCAACGTAAATTTAGTCCTTGACCACGGTCCATTGCAATTTTTAACCACATGGGTGGAGTCTATATTACGCAAGAACTACACAGTTTTGCTTGGCTGAATTGAAATTTAAAACCTCTGAATGATTCACTGGGTATCCTTGAATTGTGTTCAATCCTCTTTCACCTACTTCAATCCGCTTTCACCTACACTTGTTCTAATATAGGAGAAATTATTAGATCCACCAAGAGGATCGTTGAAGTGGTCCTCCCAATCAGTGAATTAATCCCATTTGTACAAATGTGTGAGTTAGATTCTTAATAAGAACAAGAGTTAAAAATAAAAATCACTAAGTAATGTTATATTTGTATAAATAGCAGTGTTTTATTGGTTAGAAGTACCAAGAGGACTACTCTAGCAACCTTCTTGATGAACCTAATAATTTTTCCAAATATAAACATTTGCTTGTGATATAAATATCTAGTCTCAGTTACACATTTTTTTGGTTTAGTTATAGTCAGGGATCAAAATGCATTGCATTTGGATTAACAATAAACTTCTACATATTTTAGCCTTGCTATGCTCATGTCTTTCAGTATTAGCAGCAGGCACAAGTGTTTCCTATGATTCAAGTGCCATTATTATCAATGGTGAAAGGTGAGTTATTTTTTCTGGTTCAATTCATTATACACGCAGCACCCCAGAGGTATCCTAAATTTCTCTATTATTTCTGGAGTAAATTCTAGAATGACACTGTCTTGGAAAACCCAAATGAATTACTGTTCTTGTTTTCTTTTTAGAACACAACTTAGATATTGGTTTTTATATGAACGTACTTTTTGTCAACACACTTTAACAGAATTTACTCATTTGTCATATACGATTGTGTTACATTACTTACACATGGGATCACCACTGAGACTTGTAAAAGTCAATCTAATCATTTCTTGACATGTATACTAATCATGACAAAGTATGTGCAAGAGTGTATGTTTTTAGATTTTTTGCTCAAGTAGTTTGATAGAAGGTAAACTCGATGCAATTGAAATTGATGTATCAAATTTAACCTTATAGTAGTATAGGATTTTATTTGTTACACTTACACCTATAAACTATGTAGCTACAGAAAGTAACTTAAGCTTGCTATGCCAATGTGTGGTGTGGGAAAGATGTTTCCATTACTTTGTACAACATAATATATACAATCTCCATGCTGGTTACAGATGTGGCCGGATTTGATTCAAAAGGCAAAAGAAGATGGGCTTGATGCAATTGAAACATATGTGTTCTGGGACCGGCATGAACCCCAGCGTCGAAAGGTTGGCATTGGTTTTAAGTTTTAGCTTTTAAACACCAATTTTATCTCAAGGAAATAAACTTTCATTCGTTTTTCGCTATGTCCTAGTACGATTTCTCGGGAAACTAGATTTCATAAAGTTTTTCAAGCTGGTTCAAGAAGCTGGACTATATGCCTTTCTGCGAATTGGTCCCTATGTTTGTGCTGAATGGAATTATGGGTAAACCTTTTGTGCGTCTTGTAAATTTTCTAACTTTACTAAGTACCTAATAAAGAGTGTCACTTAAATACGCCTCTTTAATTTTTGCTCACCAGAGGTTTCCCAGTGTGGCTACATAATTTGCCGGGTATTCAACTGAGGACAGACAATCAAATTTTCAAGGTTAAGACTTTAACAAATTTGCCTCATATTTGTTTTTACTTGGTTCCAGGGAAATAATAATATTGAATTTTGGTAGCAAGAATCTAAATTCTATGTTTTTTAACATGCAGGATGAAATGCAAACTTTCACTACCAAGATAGTGGACTTGTGCAAAGAAGCAAAGCTGTTTGCACCACAAGGAGGTCCCATAATATTTGCACAGGTTTCATCTAAGAATAATGCTAAATCTACTATCAATTTTAGCAGACAAGTTTACAAACTCATGCAGTTACATTTTTGTGGTTGGTGACTTACGTAATAAATTGTAATATCATCTAATTGTAGCAACGAGATTATTCTTCTTTTCTCCTATTCCAATGGAGAACATTGATACTAATTAGCATAAACCTTTTTCCTGAATTTGAATTCAATTTCAAACATCACAGATTGAGAACGAATATGGAAATATTATGAAACCTTATGGAGAAGCAGGGAAATCATACATTCAATGGTGTGCAAATATGGCTCTATCCCTCAACATAGGTGTCCCTTGGGTTATGTGCCAGCAGAGTGATGCTCCGCAATCCATGGTATTTCATTTTTCTATCTTCATTGAAACATATCTAGTAGCATATAGCATCAAACTTAGAAAAACTGTTGAAAAGGTTGATGTAACTTATTTCATAAAAAAAATAAAACAAAATTTTCCTGTTCCCTGTCACAGATAAACACATGCAATGGGTTCTACTGCGATGACTTTAAGCCAAACAATCCAAAAAGTCCCAAAATGTGGACAGAAAACTGGACTGGATGGTAAATCTTCTTGCTTTACACTTCTTTCTTTTTTTCCTAGATGTACTACCAGAGCTCAATTAGTATGTAAATTCCTTTAAGGTACAAGACATGGGGTGGCGAGGATCCCTATCGAGCTGCTGAAGACGTGGCATTTGCTGTAGCTCGCTTTTTCCAAGCTGGAGGGGTCTTTCAAAATTATTACATGGTTGATTACTTTGTTAATCCAAACTCAAAACTCTCACACCTTAATTTGTATCTTGCAGTTGAGATTCCATGATGAGCAGTTTTAAGCTCAATTTATTGACACATTCGTTTACTTCTTTCACTTCAGTATCATGGAGGCACCAACTTTGGACGCACATCAGGAGGGCCATTCATTGTAACATCATATGAATATCATGCACCACTTGATGAATTTGGTAATCAAAGAACCAAAAAAAAAAAAATCTGTACATGAGAATGGTGGAATTTTTCTAGATACAATTGTACTGTTTTCCGTCCTATTTTTTATTTCAAATAAACAAACGAAGATAATTTTTCTTATACCAGCACTAAATAAGTATAACAACATTTTTAATTTGCACCAAGGTCAATCTTTGAGACACTTTAACTCCTAAACTAAATGAATATTAATAGTGATTTGAAATCAATTATCAAGATGTCTGCACAATCGATTGTTCATGTTCATTTAAAAAAATTTCAGGGAATTTGAATCAGCCCAAGTGGGGACATCTTAAGCAACTTCATGCAGCTATTAAATCGGGAGAGAAGGTTCTCACAAATAGCTCATCATCAACCAAGCAGATTGGTAATGGAACTGATGTAGGTGACCAAATTGAACTGAAACTCGTTTCACTACTCTTTTTATATACCAAAGTAAAAGGAGTAACGTTGATACATTAATTTTGTTATCAGCTAACTACATACGTTAGCAATTCTACTGGGCAAAAATTTTGTTTCCTAAGCAATGTGAACCTGGAAGATGCTAATGTTGATTTGCAAAAAGATGGCAAGTATTTTGTGCCTGCTTGGTCTGTTTAGCATTCTTGATGGTTGCAACAAGGAAATTCACAACACTGCAAAGGTGAAAGAAAGGGATTGACTAGCTTTTTGTCTAGTGAATTCTATTTGTCCCAAAAGTCTTTCAAGTACGCAACCATTCTAATTTTGTATGTTATTGTCTACAGGTTAACACGCAGACCTCTTTGATGGAAAAGAAATCAGATGGGGCTGAGAATTCTACAAAACTCTCTTGGAGTTGGGTACCAGAATCCATGAACGACACCCTCTCAGGAAGGGGAAGCTTTACAGACACAAATCTTCTTGAACAAAAGGCAGCAACTGTTGATGTGAGTGATTACTTGTGGTACATGACTAGGTAAGATTTGAATTCGGATTGTATCTGCTTTGAAACATCAAAAAATGATATATGCTAGACCTAAAGATCATTGGCAAGTAAACAAAGATACAGCTATACCTAAAAAAGATTGAAACTTAAAAAAAAAAATTATATGAACACATAAGGAAGAAAAAAAAAAAGATTTCCTAAATCTTTATGACACAGTGTTGACATTGATAATGCGACGCAATGGACCGATGCAAAATTGCATGTGAACACAACAGGCCATGTGCTTCATGCCTATGTTAATCAGCAGCTGATAGGTACTTCCAATTTGGAAATTAAAATGCATTTCAATTTGTATGATAGATAGTTCGTGCACATTTTTTCTGCTTAATTAATACTTATTTGATCTTTTATTCTTAATTTTGATGTCAGGTTCACAATGGGAAGCTAGAGGCAATAATCGTTTCGTATTTGAGCAACCTGTCACCCTGAAATCTGGGTCTAATATTATAAGTCTTCTCAGTGCCACAGTTGGTCTGCAGGCATGTTTTTAACTTAGTTGTTGACATAATATGATGCAGATAATGAGGCAACCTTCCTTTAAATGATATTGAGTTTATAAATTTACATAGTTTCCTCATTGATCTATTCTATTCGTAGACTAACATAAAAGAATCATATAGCTCTCACATTATACCTTTGACATGAATAGCTAAAACATAAATATGTACATGGGCAAGTTTTAACACATTTATGTGGGCAGAATTATGGTTCATTTTTTGATTTGACGCCAACTGGGATCGCTGGAGGCCTAGTTCAATTGATTGGAAAGGAAAATGTTGTAAAAGATTTATCATCAAATCAATGGTCTTACAAGGTAAATTTTGTAGAGAATGGTTTTTGGGCTGCATGGCTTTTTACTAATTTTATGATTAGTCACCTTTAATTAATTGACATTTTTTTTTCAATAAAGGTTGGGTTGAATGGTGAGGACCGACGACTCTATGATGTGCACTCACCATCTGGCAGCAATTGGACTCTAAATAATAGACCTCCAAAGCGTGTACCTATGATGTGGTACAAGGTTATTACTCCATCTCATTGGCTTAAGAGTGCATTTGAATAGGAAATGAATGTTTGAATTTTTTTTCGGTGATTGGTGGCATGTTAATTTGTAAGTTTTATGTATTGTGTTGTGTTCAGACCGAGTTCAAGGCACTTTCGGGCACAGACCCTGTGGTGGTGGACTTGAAGGGCATGGGTAAAGGGCAGGCATGGGTGAATGGACAAAGCATTGGGCGTTTTTGGCCTGCATACATTGCCGATAAGACAGGATGTAGCCAAACATGTGATTATCGAGGACGATATCACACAGGCAATTGCATGTCAAATTGTGCTCATCCTACTCAAAGATGGTACATAACATAATTTCAACAAACTCTAGCTTTGCCAATGAAATAGCTAAACAAAAATCCCAATTAATTAATAGAATATTCATACTTATTACTTGTCTCAGGTACCACATCCCAAGATCATTCCTCAATAAAAATGAAAACACATTGATTTTGTTTGAGGAGATAGGCGGAACTCCTTCACAAGTGTCTTTCCAGACAGTCATGATTGGAACTTTATGTGGGAGTGCATATGAAGGTAACTTGTTAGAAATGTCATGTCAAACGGGACACACAATTTCTGAAATCCAATTTGCTAGCTTTGGAGACCCACAAGGCACATGCGGATCATTCAAGAAGGGTTCTTGTGAGGCCGCCAATAGCCTATCTGCTATACAAAAGGTAATCAATTAAACATATATATATATATATATATATTCTTAGCGTTGCATTGCTATAAACTTGGTTATATCTTTACGCTACAATCAATCATATGTTTCATAGTTCTGTCATGTACAATGCACATGAATTATTAAAATTATTGTATATAATCACTTAAGTGTTTAGTAAGTTATATACAATGCACATGACAAAGACACATGTCATCTTTTTATTGTTAGTTGTAACGTAAAGATTCAACCAAGTTTGTAGTTAAACTTGTTTAATTACCAAATATATAATAACATATGTGAAAGGACCAAATTTTGCTCCAAACTACTATGTGACGGAGTCGTAAACTGGAAAATTAAAAATATAAATTGATAGTTTAGTATTGAGCCAAATAAAATTTTTATTTTTTATTTTTTATAGTTTAGCCAAAAATTTGAATTCAACTTGAAAACCAACACCCTTATCTTCTTATACTCTTATCCACGTGCAATGCAATCTCCATTTTAGTGTTGTCTAAACCATGACATACATGATTCATTTAGAAAACTATGTGAATAAAACCATATACATAGATGATCCCTTTAGTCACAACATAGCGGGTTGGGGAAAGATAACTCCAAACTAATTTGAAGCTAGTGAAAATACATCACTTTTAAGCTCATTTTTTTTTTTTTTCTTTTAATAATAATTTTGTCATGTAGGCCTGTGTTGGAAAAACGAATTGTTCGTTCGAAGCCTCGGAGGCTAAATTTGGATCAAGCACATGTGGCAAAATCAGTAAGAGACTACTAGTGCAAGCTGCTTGTAATTAACGAAGAAATCAACGCTGTCGTTGATAAGAGAAGGAGGTCTTCCTTTTTTTCGTTATCCTTTTCCTGTTCTTGTAAATTGTAATAAGAATTACTATGGCGTGATCCATAAAATTTTGCTTGGCTAGGAGAGCTCAAGTACGAGCGCTAGTGATGGTATATTTGAATTTTATGTTGCAATGTATACACTGATTTGGTCTGCTAAATCTTATAACGAGGTAAACTATGTTTTGTATTTATTTATTTTATTTTATTTTATTTAGAGAAGGACAAGGTTGGTTTAATCTAGAGGATTTGAATCCTAGTAAGGGATTTCAAACAACAGTTTTAAGTGTTTAAACACAATGTCCCAAACTTATTTCATGATCTTTTTTAAGACACCAACCGCAACATTTATAAACAATTTGATGAATGTTTGCAATTATGGCTGATTCAGTCCAATCCCAACTTAATTTGCATGGAATCTGGCTTACCTTTTGTAAAAATTTAACAAGATATCTACTTTTATTTTAAATAAAAGCTGTCATATCACCCACTAATAAACCAAAGTTATTTTTTTGTGCTTCGGTGGCATTTTTCGCGAGTAGCCTCGCGAGAAGCTTACCCGCGAAAGACTCGTGTTTTCAGTTTTTCAAGTAACCGTTTTTGACATCTTCATTGTTCTTCCATCAAAAACACTTTTGATTTTATCAACGAAGATTTACAGATCAAACATAAGGGTTGTCAATAACAAGATTAAGAACCATAATATGCTAGAAACCTTGAAAACACAATCCTAATCTCATTAGGAATAAATTTCATAATCCTAGCATTAACATGATGTTTGATCATAAAATAAATATATAATACAAGGCAAGTAACAATATAATGAATCCTGTATTAAACAATGAAAGTCAACACCTTCATAAAAGGGTATACTATGGGCCACTTTTTATACAAACGTTTTGCATATCAACCCATATATATATATATATATACATATATATATAATATACGGATTCAATAGAATCCTTGATGCATGCGAACTCCATGAATACATCAGATGCTTAATCATGATACGGCATTATAACTTGATGCATGCACATGGGTCATTGATAATACGAACCAACCAACAGGGACGGACCCACGTATAGACCAAAGGGGGCCCGGGCCCCCCCTGAGCCCAAGAATAAAAAAATTTAGCAAGTAAATTTTTCAAAAAACCAAAAAAAAAAGGATTGGGCCCCCCTGTGATTTTTGCTCGGGCCCCCTCCCAAAATCTTGAAACCCCCAGCCCACTTTCCGGCCAGCCCCCAGCCCACTTTCCGGCCAGCCCCAGCCCATTTTTTTCCGGCCAGATTCCAGCCCATTTTCCGGCCAGTCCATGTAAAAAAAAAAAAAAAAAAAAAAATAACAACAACAACAACACAGCCTTCAGTTCAGAATCAGAGAGCCAAAAACACTAAAAACACCAAACTACACAGAGCAAAAACGCGAAGGAAAAAAGAGAGAAAAAAAAAAAAAAAAAAAGAGAGAGAGGAAAGGGAGAAACGGAGAGACCCACCGGCCGCCGAGACCCACACCACACTTGCTCGATCCACCCCCTCCGGCCTCCACCCATTTGGCCGTTAATACCCACGCCGGCGAGAGCAGAGCGCAGCGACCAAAGAGACCCACACCACACGGTCCACACCGCGACTCCAGTCCACACCGGCGAGAGGCGAGACCCACACCGGCGACTCCAGTCCACTCACCGGTCTCACCCACGCCGACGACACCATCTGAGACCGAAACCCACACCGGCGACTTCACAGTTCAGGTATTTACAGATTTACTCCTATCTTTTCTTCAACTTCAAAGTTCAAAACTTAATATTGCCTTGTGACTTTGTGATCTGAGATGAATTACTGATGATGAGTACTGAGTAGAGTAACTAAATGTTGGTGATTGACTGATTGTGAAATGAGAATTGAATATGAATCTTGCTGGCTTGCTGCGTGTGGAAAATTTTTTTTTCTTTGGCTTTTTGGCTTTGTCTGTGCTGTCTTTGTGAATTGTGAATTTGTGACTCTCTACAGAGCGAGCATTTTCAGCTATGAAAATTGTCAAAACTAACCTTCGAAACAAAATGGAAGATGATTTTTTGACAGACTCTTTGATGTTATACATTGAAAAGGATATAGCTTCGACATTTAGTTTGGATTCAATCGTAGATGATTTTGAAGATTTGAAAGAGCGTCGAGTTCCCTTTTCATAGATGATTGTATAAAGAAACAATAGTGTTTCATGTCTTTTGTTTTTGTTAGTAGATGATTGTATCTTAATATATTAAGAAACAATGATTTTTTGGTATTTGTCTTAATTGATAGTTTATTAATATTATATGGATGCGTATTTGAAAATTTTTTTTTTGCTTATCTCCGGCCCCCCCCAACTTAAAATCCTGCGTTCGTCCCTGCCAACCAATATGCATATCTCATATACTAAGTCATGGCATCGGCAACATTTATCAAATAAAATCAACTGCCAACTATATCCAAGCAATTGAACTTAACGTGTTCATCAATAAAACATATACTATGAAAACACGGCACTGTAAGTAAGAAACATGAACACGATCCACTTCGAATGACGCATATAGGTATACTGAACATAAATTCATAAAAAATAGTTATTGAATAAAATTCAACAACTAAGCCCAATTGCCAACAAACGAAGTAGTTCAACAACATTCATATTCTTAAAACTCAAACCAGGTCTTTCATTAAAGAACACGACACATGGGTCCATTGATAACTGATAGGTAAAATTATAGCATGAAGACGCTCTAGATTTAACCCATCGACTTTGCTTGCGTGGTGGACTGGAAAGCATAGGTGCGGCGCCAGAGGCGCCGCACCCGCGTCGGACATGGCACGATGCGGCGACACGCGTCGGACATCGCTGACCGCGTGTCCGTGCCGCGTCGGGCCGCGTCCTGCCACATGGCGAAGCCAACTCGCGCCGACACGGCTCAAATCGGGCTGACTCGGGCCGATTTGGGCCGTTTAGGCCTTATCGGCTGTATCAGCCGAAACCACCGATATGGCCGGTTCAGGCCGAAATTCGAAAAAAAAAAAAAAAAAAAAAAAAAAAAAAAAAAAAAAAAAAAGGTGCAAAACGCACCGTTTAACTTAACCTAAAACCTAAAAACTCTCACGCACTCTCACTTCGTCCAAAAACTCCAAACACCCTCCCTCACTCCAATCCGCCGATACGGCTGGTTTAGGCCGAAATTCAAAAAAAAAAAAAAAAAAGGTGCAAAACGCAGCGTTTGACTTAACCTAAAACCTAAAAACTCTCTCACGCACTCTTACTTCGACCAAAAGCTCCAAACACCCTCCCTCACTCCAATCTCCATCGCTCGTCTCTCTTTTCTCTCTGTGCTCTCTGGTTGCTCGGCTGCTTCACTGACTCACTCAGTCCGTGCATCCCAGCCACTCTAGAGTCTAGACACAGCCACTCAGCCACACAGCCATTCAAACTTCAGCTCTCTCTCACGCAGCTCAGGTGCCGTATTCAATGATTTCAATCTTAGTTTGATTTGTGATTTGTTAGTTAATAGTTATTATTTGTAGGTTAAATTTGTTTGTTATTATTTGTTAGTTAATAGTTTGATTTGTGAACAACACTTGAGAATAACACTTTTGCAAAAAGAAAGAGCTCATGTTGAAAGACTTTTGAAACCAATTAAGGACTCTTGGCTTGAAAATGGTATAAGTATAGTTTCTGATGGATGATCAAATCCACAAAGGAGGCCTCTTATTAATATTATGGTTGTATCAGATGGGGGTCCAGTGTTTATAAAGGCAATTGATGGGTCAGGTGAGTTCAAAGACAAACATTATATTGCTGGGGTGTTGAAGGATGCTATAAAAGAGATTGGACATGAAAATGTTGTCCAAGTCATCACTGATAGTGCTAGTGTGATGAAGTCTGCTAGAGCTCTTATTGAAGGTGAGTATTCTAAAATATTTTGGACACCCTGTGTTGTCCACACTCTCAATCTAGCTTTGAAGAATATTTGTGTAGCAAAAAACACTGAAAAGAATGAAGTTACATATGAGAAATGTAGTTGGATTACACGTATTGCTGATGATGCATCCTTCATACGTGTTTTTATCATGAACCATTCAATGAGATTGGCAATGTTTAATGAATTTTGTGCATTAAAATTGCTCCAAGTTGCTGATATTAGATTTGCTTCAGTTGTTGTAATGCTGAAAAGGTTGAAGTTGATAAAAATATGCCTTCAAGCCATGGCTAATAGTAACCAATGGGCTTCTTATAGGGAGGATGATGTTGGAAAAGCTCAAAAGGTGAAAGATTTGATTCTAAGTGATCTTTGGTGGGATAATATTGATTATATCCTTGAATTCACAGCACCCATTTATGATATGCTATGCATAGCCGACATAGATAAGCCTTGTCTTCATCTTATGTATGAGATGTGGGATTCAATGATAGAGAAGGTGAAGGCAGTAATATATTGGCACGAAGGCTTGGAAGATGATCAGTATAGCTCATTTTGGGGTGTGGTGTATGATATACTCATTGATCGATGGACTAAAAATTGTACGCCACTACATTGCTTGGCTCATTCCTTAAATCCTAAGTAAGTACATTTATTTTCTATTTTCCTTAGTTCACCCTTCTAGTAAAACCCACGTTTCATATATATTTGTTTTTTAATCTTAACTAGGTATTACTCCATTGAATGACTTTTGGAGAATCCAAAACGCATCCCTCCACATCGGGATCATGAAATTTCTATGGAAAGGAGCAAGTGTTTGGATCGATACTTTCAAGATGAGAATGAATTAAAGCCGATGGTGAAGTCTGAGTTTGCTACATTTTCAGGAGGGAGGTTTCCTTCACCAGAAGCCTTGACAGATAGGTGGACCTTACAACCTTTGATTTGGTGGCAATACCATGGCTTCGCATTTCCAACTCTTCAAACCCTTGCCTTTAAACTTCTTGGACAACCTGGTTCATCCTTATGCGCTGAGAGGAATTGGAGCACATACAAATTTTTTCATTCCTTAAAAAGAAACAAAATGACTCCTGCACGCGCTGAGGATTTGGTATATGTGCATTCTAATCTTCGACTCTTGTCAAGGCGCAATGAGGAGTATGTACATACAGCAACAAAGATGTGGGATATTGCTGGAGACTCTTGGAATGAGAGCGACATGCATGGAGGAGCAGGAATTCTTAAGAATGCAGTCCTTACACTCGATGAGCCAGAGTTGGAGGCTGTGGTTATTGGGAATGCTAGCACTAGTGCTACTACTAGTGAAAGTGAAGTTCGAAGTGAAGCAATTGATATTGAGGATGATGATGCTGAAATTTGATTGTCTTGTTGATTATCTTTTATTTTGTTTTAGTTTCAAACTTGTGAGTTGTATTCTAATTTTCGAACATCACTTGGCCTTCAGAGGGTATTTGGCCGGCATCACACTAGTGCTCTCTGTTAGGTCTTCTCCTTTTTGTTGTGCAGATGCCATTTGGAGTGTGTAAGTACTGTGTGGCTCACTGGTGGTTTTCTCGGCATCATCAGTTGGCACTGTCTGTGGGAAGCCTTATGTTTTTTGGTTTGTAAGCCACAACAAACGCTTCTCGGACAAGAGAGTTGCATGGTGTTGACTCACTTAATGGCAACAACAAACAACGTTTAGGGAGACGAAACTCGGGCAGCGACCCTCGAAAGGCAGGTTTAGACCTTAGCTGCCGCCGTAGAGCGACTTACTAAGAAGAACTGCAATCTGGAGGAGCAGCTACGCCAGAAAAATGTAGGTCACGGCACTTAAGAGCAAGACCAAGAAGGCACCAGTGTCGACAAAAGAGAACAAGAAGGGCCAGAGGGCAGTAACGCTCCGAGTAGACCAGAGCGACAAAATTTGAGTATGCCATCCCTCACGGATGCAACTCAACCACACATTGCCACGGAGATATAGGCAATCAAAGAACAGATGGAGGTCATGATAAACGCCTTCAAAGGGCGGGTGTCTAGCGACCTTGATGACCTGGTTCATCGAACCGACTCGCCGTTCACTGCGTTTGTCAACTCCTTCCCCTTACCGCATAAGTTTCGCATGCCGCAAATAGAGAGTTACGACGGAGCCAAGGACCCTCTGGATCACTTAGAAACCTTCAAGACCTTAATGCACCTTCAAGGAGTAGTAGATGAAACCATGTGTAGGGCCTTCTCGACAACACTGAAAGGCCCTGCAAGGGTATGTTTCAACCAACTGACGCTGAACTCCATCAACAATTTCAAGGAGCTAAGCGCTCAGTTTACTACGCACTTTATTGGGGGACATAAGTATAAGAAGTCCACAACATGCTTGATGAGCATCCGACAGCAAGAGGACAAGACGCTGAGATCCTACATAACCCGCTTTAATAAAGAAGCACTCTCAATTGATGAAGCCGACGATAAGATACTGGTAGCGGCCTTCACGAATGGATTACGAAAGGGTAAGTTTTTATTCTCTCTATACAAAAATGACTCGAAGACCATGTTAGAAGTACTCTATAGGGCCACAAAGTACATGAATGCTGAAGACGCATTGCTGGCTCGAGAGGAAAAACCCAGAAAAAGGGAGCGACAGGAAGAGGGCTGACGGGACCAAGGATCAAAGAGGCCAAGAACGGGAGACCGAAGGGACGAGAAACACTCTAAGCCGCTAAGGGGAAGGTTTACGAGCTTCACCCCGTTAACTGCCTCGATAGACCAAGTCCTAATGCAAATAAAGGACAAAAAGGCCTTGACCTTTCCCGAAAAGCTGAAGGGAGATCCTAACAAATGTTCTAGAGACAAATATTGCTGCTTCCACTGAGACCACAGCCATGACACAGCCGACTGTTACGACTTGAAACAGCAGATCGAGGCCCTTATCAGACAAGGAAAGTTGTAGAAGTTTGTTAACAAGGAGAGAACAGATTCGCCGCCTCAAGAGCAGCCCCCTCGGCGGGATAATGAACGCCCAAGACCTCCCATTGGCGACATAAGGATGATCGTAGGGGGATTAGCGAGTACTGGGCCGTCCAAAAAAGCTCGGAAGACCTACCTTAGGATGGTCTAAAATGTGCAGCTCACAGGATCAGTCCCAAAAATAGCTCGGAGGGAAGGCCCTGTCATTGCGTTCTCGGAGGAAGATGCGCGAAGTCTTCACCACCCGGACGACGACGCGCTTGTTGTCAACCTACGAGTAGGGGATTACAACATACATCGGGTGTTGGTCGACAATGGAAGCTTGGCGGATATCCTATACTATCCAGCGCTCCAGCAAATGAGAATTGGTAGAGAACAGCTGATTTCGACGAATGCCGCACTCGTAGGTTTTGGAGGAACAAGGGTATTTCCTTGGGCGCGATCACATTGTCTGTAACGGTAGGCGACTTATCCTCAGCAGATCACCAAGGACGTGACGTTCCTCGTGTTCGACTGTTCGTCCGCCTACAATGCTATCTTAGGGCGACCCACCCTCAATTCATGGAAGGTGGTAACCTCGACTTATCATTTAATGATTAAGTTCCCTACCGACTATGGAGTAGGAGAGCTATGCGGAAATCAGGTGGCCGCACACGAGTGCTACGTGGCTATGATGGAAATGGATGACCATCTCCAGGCCATGAGCATAGAGGAACACCGGAGTGCGACGGAACCCGTTGAGAAGCTTGAAGAAATACCTTTTGTCGACTTTAAGCCTGATCAGACAACAAAGATTGGAACCCTCGCTAGTCCCAAGGTCCGACACGTACTTACAACTTTCCTAAAAAAGAATCGGGACGTGTTCGCCTAGAGTCACGAAGACATGCCAAGAATAAACCCTTCAATCATGGTGCATAGGCTGAATGTGTCACCATCATTTCCACTCATCCGACAGAAGAAGCGGGTGTTTGCCCCAGAGCGAGATCTGGCCATAGCTGAAGAAGTCCACAAGCTACAGAAGTCGAACTTTGTTAGGGAAGTTTACTACCCCGACTGGCTAGCTAACGTAGTGATGGTCAAGAAAGCTAGCAGAAAGTAGAGGATGTGTGTGGACTTCACCGACCTAAACAAAGCGTGCCCCAAAGACAACTATCCTCTCCTAAGGGTCGACACTCTAGTAGACTCTACGGCTCAACACCAGCTGTTGAGTTTTATGGACGCTTTCTCCGGTTACAACCAAATCCAAATGCACGAAGCCGATCAAGAAAAAACTTCATTCGTAACCAGTCAGGGCCTCTTCTGTTACAAAATAATGCCATTTGGTCTAAAAAATACGGGCGCGACGTATCAAAGGCTGATGAACAAGATGTTCGTACAACAGATTGGGAGGAATGTCCAAGTCTACGTTGATGACATACTGGTAAAAAGCCGAAGGGAGGAAGATCACCTGAAAGACCTCGAGGAAACATTCGACACTCTTCGCTCTTACAACATGAAGCTTAATCCAGGAAAGTGCGCCTTTGGGGTGACGGCAGGAAAATTCCTAGGATTCATGGTGTTGCAGAGGGGCATCAAAGCCAACTCGGACAAGATCCGGGCTATAATGGAGATGACACCCCCGAAGAATGTGAAGGAAGTACAGAGCCTCAATGGCAAGATAGTGGCGCTGAATAGGTTTGTATTAAGGGCAACGGACAAGTGCTTACCCTTCTTTCGAACACTGAAGAGATCTTTCGAGTGGACTGTCGAGTGCCAGCAAGCATTCGAGGAGTTAAAAACTTATCTTTCTTCCCCACCACTACTGAGTCCCTCACAGCTGGGTGAAGAACTTTTTATCTATCTCGCCGTCTCCCTAGCCGCCGTTAGCGCCGCCTTGATCAGAGAAGAAGAAAGAGTGCAGAAACCCGTGTACTACATCAGCTGGGCACTTCACGGGGCCAAAGAAAGATACCCGCCCATGGAGAAACTCGCCTTCACACTAGTTACGGCAGCACGCAAACTCAAACCGTACTTTCAAGCCCACACGATAATCGTCCTAACCGACAAGCCTTTGCGACGAGCAATGAGCAACCCTGAAGCTACTGGACGATTGGCACTATGGGCCATGGAATTAAGCGAGTTTGACATCCAGTACTGCTCGCGAACCGCCGTTAAAGGACAGGTCGTTGCAGATTTCATAGTTGAATTCACAAATGGCGAGGACAAGGGGGCAGAGGAATCTCCTCAATAGAGCATGCATGTAGACGGATCCTCTAACAGGCTGTCTGGGGGAGCTAGCATCGTACTACAATCACCCGAAGGAGACACAGTCGAGTGTATGGTCTGCCTTGAATTCCCTACCACCAACAATGAGGCAGAGTACGAAGCCTTGGTAGCAGGGCTTGATCTCGTCAGAGCGGCAGGAGCTGAAAGCGTGATTATTTACTGCGACTCTCAGATCCGGGCCAACCAGATAAATGGGGATTACGAGTGTGGCGAAAGAATGAAGAAATATCTAGACTAAGCAAGGAGGAGGATAGACGAGCTGAAGGCCAAAATTATACAGATCTCCAGGGGAGAAAACGAGCAGGCCGACCGCCTAGCCAAAGTCGCGTCAATCGAACATATGGCCACCCTTGATAATGTATTCTCCTTTGTTTAGCTCTTTCCACTTATAGATTCTGTCGATGTGAAGGAGCTTGGTTCCAAAGGCAATTGGACCACGCCATTAGTCTCGTACTTAAAAAACAGAGTATTACTAGATGGGAAAGAGGCCGCAAGAAAGCTGAAGGTCCAAGCGGCGAAGTTCGTTTTAATAAGAGACGTCCTGTACAAAAGAGGTTTCTCTCGCCCATACCTAAGATGCTTAGGTCCTGAAGAAGCAGATTACATCATGAGAGAGGTACATGAAGGAATCTGTGGAAACCATTCAGGGTCAAGATCACTGGTACATAAGCTAGTGCAAGCGGGGTACTTCTAGCCCACAATGCAGAAGGACGCCGAGGCTTATGTCAAGACCTGCGACAAGTGCCAGAGGTTCAGCAATATCATTAGACAACCAACCGAAGAATTAACCCCAATGACAGCCCCATGGTTGTTTGCTCAATGGGGACTAGACATCATGGGACCATTCCCCATAGCGACACGATAGCTGAAGTTCCTAGTAGTGGGCATTGACTACTTTACAAAATGGGTGGAAGCCGAAACTTTGGCCACCATTACGGAAAAGAACGTGCGGAGTTTCGTTTGGAGATGCATCATATGCAGGTTCGGCATACCTAGAGTTTTAGTCTCTGACAACGGGAAACAATTCAACAACAACTCCTTCCGGGACTTTTGCTCATAATTAGGGATAAAAAACCACTACTCTTCCCTCGCCCACCCTCAAGCTAACGGACAGGTCGAAGTGACGAACCGATCCTTGCTGAAGATTATCAAGACTTGGCTCAAGAGGGCAAAGGGTATATGGGCAGAAGAGTTGCCGAGCATACTTTAGGCCTACAAGACAATGGCAGTGACACCAACAGGAGAGACACCATTTCGACTAACATACGGAAGCGAAGCAGTCATCCCAGCCGAAGTCGAACTCACAAGCTACAGGGTGCACAACCATGACGAAAGCAAGAATGATGAGGCCATACGCCTACAGCTCAATTTGATAGACGAAGTCAGGGTAGCAGCGGAACAAAGGCTCGCACGGTAGCATGACCGCTTGGCCAAGCACTACAATTCCCGGGTCAGACACAGGGACTTCCAGGTCGGAGACCTCGTTCTAAGGAAAGTCATGGGCGCGGCAAGGGATCCAACCCAAGGGAAGCTAAGCCCTAATTGGGAAGGGCCTTACCGAGTCATGGCGTGGCAAAGGAAGGGCACCTACCACCTGGAGACACTAGACGGACGGAAATTGCCGCATCCATGAAATGTTGAACACTTGCAGAAGTACTACCAGTAGAGATGACAACGTGAAGAACAACACCTCCTTTTCATTTATAGTTTGCCGCAGCAAATTTTAGTTATACTCCTCAAATTTATCATTTACTTTAGTTTTTTCTACAATAAGCCCAAAGGGCAGTTTTTTTTACTTAGGTTTTTGCTACAATAAGCCCAAAGGGCAAGTTTTCTTTTTGGAACTACTTTTTTTATAAATGCATGACAATAAGAGGAGTTTATTCAGAAGGACTGACGTTTTTTATTTACAAGGTCGCAAAAAGTAGACGACCTCGAGTCCATAAAAAGGAAAAGATTCTAAGTCCCTAAAAAGTGGATGATCTTAAGTCTACAAGAATATACGACTAAAAGCCCATAAGGCAGACGGATCTATCCCAAGAGGATGAGGTGTGGTTGAGACCCTTGAATGGGCAAGAAGCCAAGTCCAAATACGAACAAACCCACAAAAAACAGACGACTTCACTAACCAAAAACTATCCCAAAGGGATGAACAAAAATGACGGTCAGCTAAGCTGACGGTCTCATCAAAGTGGAGTTTATAAAAAGTTCCCCAAGCCCGTAGCTATAAAACCGACGGTCTCATCTAAAGAATGGGACCATAAAAAGGATAGTCTAGAACATAGATAAGAAGCCGACGGTGGCAACAAGAGTTAGACTGATTAAAGTCCCTTAAAGGGACAAACAGCTATACTAAGCTGACGGCTTCAATAAAAATTAATCGTCTGCTTAAGTGGTCATTAAAGCCGACGGTCTCACCAAATTATCGTCCACCTAAGTGCTCATTAAAGCTGACGGCTTCATGAAAGTACCATTATGGGTAAATTTCAAAGTCCACAAGCCCAATGACCCTAAGGGCTGACGACCTCGTCACCAGAAAAGCAAATATAGTGGACAAGTTCATGAAATAAACGAATCCACAAGAGTGGATGACGTCATGAAACTGACGACTTCATAAAATAGACAAGATTATAAAGGTGACGAGTTAAATCTAACCTCTATGATAGAAAAGATCACAAAATTTTTGCAAAAATCCACAATCATCCTACTTGTATTAAATTGTAAAGAAATTAAAGCAACAAAAGTGACGGATAAAAGGCCAAAGCAAAAGCATTGTTTGACGGTTACAAACAAAAGCCCAGAAAACCAAAGGGGCATTTAAAAACACTATTTGCAAATAAAAAAAAACTATGGCTGGGCAGAAGGAGCGTCACTTGAAGTCTTTTTGCTTTTTTGAGTGGAAGGGTCTTCTACGATTAGATCCTCCACTGGAGGGTTCGTAACAGGCTAGGCCAAAATAACACCACTATCTTCGTGTGGAGGGGCACCCCCGGGGTCGTCACCTTCCAGAACGACGACATCATTAGCAGGCGTCACCGACGAGGCATCATCCAAAGTGATCCCAGACAGATCCAACTCAGGAAAGGCCGACGCAACTTGCTTGAGGTAGTCATTGAATCCAGTATCGTAGTATCCCCCACAAGAATCAATGAAGGAATTTGACGCCTTGAATTTCTAGACTGCGTCAGCCCTAGCCGTTTCTACCTCCTTACGAAGGGTCGTCAGCTCTTGTTCTAACTTCTCCTTCTGACGACTCGCCTTTTCTAACTTTTGTTTCGTCTCCTTCAGCTCAACGTTCAAGAGACGGATAGCCTCCTTGTACTGTGCCTGTTGGTTCAACATGTTAGCATTATGTTTGCTGATGCGAGTGATGACGCACTCCTTGGTCACACACCGGTCCTAGAGAGCTTTTACATAAACCAAGGCTTAAGAAGGACACGTCCATCAGTTAATAAATAATAAAAAGACAAGGAAAAAGGTAAATAGGGGATATGGCTTACCCGCGCCAAGTCAAACAAAGCTGACGCCCCCAACTCTTCCGTCCCCAACAAAGCACAAGGATCTATGTTCGTCGGTTTTATGAGCGATTCTATCTTTTTGACGACATAATACTTGTGCGTCAGCAGGCAATAGGGCCCCTCCAAGACAGGACCGGAAGAAGTCATTAATCCCTTTCCTGCTCCGTGGCCTGATGCGGGGGTTGACTTCTCTAGGGGCTCATTTCTAGAAGTGACGGCCACCTTTTTAAGCGGACGGCTATCCTTCTCGTCGGTTTTCCTCTTTGACCAGGGACGGACCCACGTATAGACCAAAGGGGGCCCGGGCCCCCCCTGAGCCCAAGAATAAAAAAATTTAGCAAGTAAATTTTTCAAAAAACCAAAAAAAAAAGGATTGGGCCCCCCTGTGATTTTTGCTCGGGCCCCCTCCCAAAATCTTGAAACCCCCAGCCCACTTTCCGGCCAGCCCCCAGCCCACTTTCCGGCCAGCCCCAGCCCATTTTTTTCCGGCCAGATTCCAGCCCATTTTCCGGCCAGTCCATGTAAAAAAAAAAAAATAACAACAACAACAACACAGCCTTCAGTTCAGAATCAGAGAGCCAAAAACACTAAAAACACCAAACTACACAGAGCAAAAACGCGAAGGAAAAAAGAGAGAAAAAAAAAAAAAAAAAAGAGAGAGAGGAAAGGGAGAAACGGAGAGACCCACCGGCCGCCGAGACCCACACCACACTTGCTCGATCCACCCCCTCCGGCCTCCACCCATTTGGCCGTTAATACCCACGCCGGCGAGAGCAGAGCGCAGCGACCAAAGAGACCCACACCACACGGTCCACACCGCGACTCCAGTCCACACCGGCGAGAGGCGAGACCCACACCGGCGACTCCAGTCCACTCACCGGTCTCACCCACGCCGACGACACCATCTGAGACCGAAACCCACACCGGCGACTTCACAGTTCAGGTATTTACAGATTTACTCCTATCTTTTCTTCAACTTCAAAGTTCAAAACTTAATATTGCCTTGTGACTTTGTGATCTGAGATGAATTACTGATGATGAGTACTGAGTAGAGTAACTAAATGTTGGTGATTGACTGATTGTGAAATGAGAATTGAATATGAATCTTGCTGGCTTGCTGCGTGTGGAAAATTTTTTTTTCTTTGGCTTTTTGGCTTTGTCTGTGCTGTCTTTGTGAATTGTGAATTTGTGACTCTCTACAGAGCGAGCATTTTCAGCTATGAAAATTGTCAAAACTAACCTTCGAAACAAAATGGAAGATGATTTTTTGACAGACTCTTTGATGTTATACATTGAAAAGGATATAGCTTCGACATTTAGTTTGGATTCAATCGTAGATGATTTTGAAGATTTGAAAGAGCGTCGAGTTCCCTTTTCATAGATGATTGTATAAAGAAACAATAGTGTTTCATGTCTTTTGTTTTTGTTAGTAGATGATTGTATCTTAATATATTAAGAAACAATGATTTTTTGGTATTTGTCTTAATTGATAGTTTATTAATATTATATGGATGCGTATTTGAAAATTTTTTTTTTGCTTATCTCTGGCCCCCCCCAACTTAAAATCCTGCGTTCGTCCCTGTCTTTGACGCACCTTTGGTGACGGTTTTGGGAACTGACAAAGATGCCAACTCCCCCTTTGCCCTCTACTCTTCCTTTTGACGGGCGGCAGCAGCTCTTATCCGTTGCTTGGCTGACTCCATCTCTATGAAGATACCAAATACATATGAGAAAAAATTGACGGCAGAAGCTGAAATGACGGGACCATATGATCAAGCTACTCACGACGACGAGAAAATTCTTCTAACTTACGAGCTTCAGGTGTCGGTTCAGGCCCCCCGCAGTACGCGTAAAGAGTGTCAAGAGTAATTAAATCTCGACACGTTTGCTCCTTTAAGGGAATCTCTAGAACCCGACGGATAAAATCCCTCTGCTCTTCAGTTATAAGAAGGCGAGTGTTGGCTGAAAAAGAAAAACAAGTTAACAACATTAAAACACTTCAAAAGATAGATAAGCTAATACATGTAAGAGCTAACGGGGCTAAAAGCTGTCGGTTAAAACCTGAATCCCTGATAAAAGCCCAAGTATTATCAAAATAACCACAGGGCATGGTCTCCCATTCTTTTTGACGGCACACCTAGTCCGTCCCTTTAACAAAAAAGTATCTACTCTTCCAATCTCTATTTGAATCTGGAATCTCAGACACTAATCTCAAATCCCTCTCCCTGACGGTAAAATGGTACATCCCTTTAGAAGAAGAAAGGTGCTGGGGTCCATAACAGTAGAAGAATTCATCTAAAGAAAGCTGACGGTGTCCTCTACTAAGACGACTCCATAAGACCTCAGTGCTTATAAAGATCCTTCACGAATTTGGAGCAATCTGGCTAATGGACAACCCAAGGAAGTCAGCTAGCTGAAGGTGTAAGGCCATCAGGGGCAGTTGGAGCCCCACAGCAAACATGGCATTATACATGCCCACGTCTGCGGTTCTCCCCGTATAGCACTTTTCATTTTTCCTAGGAAGACGGATAGGGATATGGTCTGGGATTTGGAAACGGAAGCGCAGCTCTTTGATAACCTTGTCAGTCATTTTTGGTAAAAATTTATTGACGGCCCATTCCTCGGGAAGGATGAAGGGACGGCTACCTCCAGGACTTTCTGAGGTTCCCTCACAGGACTCCTCGTCACCTTCATCTCTGTCGCTATCCGTCTCTCCTTCCACCTCAACTTCGTCCTCCTTATCTACTACCTCCTCCTGACCTTCATCTCAGTAACTCCCAACCTCCTCGTCAGGAGATTGAGCTGACGTCTCCCTCTCTGACGACCAGGAAAAGCTCCCGGACTCATTACTTGAACCAAACACCTCGTCGTAGCCCGCTCCATCGTGGACCGACGACTGATCACTCAACGCGTCACTTGATATCTGACTACCTACAAGTGAGGGATGTATTCTAAGCACCTAAGATGACGACCTCACTGTAGAGAAATTAAACGAAATAAAGCATGTACAAGGAAAGAAAAAAGAACTTACGAGTTTCCTAAAACGAATGACAGTTTTACACAGGCAATGATGAAGGTAAATGGACGGAACAAAGGCGACGGGTCTTCTCTCAAGGAATCAGCAAAAATAAAATAGGAAGAAATTAGGAGAAGAGGTGGGTTATATATAAAGGAGAAGGCACAAAAGACGAAGCGACACCTACGTCCAGAAGCGGAGCCAACTAGAACGCGCCACGCGTCCGAGCATTTAATAATGGCTGGTTGAAGGATCATCTGAGAATTATTTTCTCTCTCCTGGCCAAAGTAAATATTAGCAAATGAAAAATATAACTCCATAACCCGTCAGTTTAAACTGACGGAGATATGGAGTAGGGGGCAACTGATAGGTAAAATTATAGCATGTAAGACGCTCTAGATTTAACCCATCAGCTTTGCTTGCGTGATGGATCCTACAACTTAAGCTGACGGGATAACTTGTGGGAAAAGCTAAAGACCTTAAGGCTGACGGACAGTAATAAGGTCATAAGAAGAGAATCCATGAGGCAGGCCGAAGGGATGACACCATCAAAAGGTTGACACCGATATGGATGAAGGGAATAAGGTAAGGTGACGGTCCGGACGGTGACGACTCTATGAAACCTTGGCTTGGCCGCCACGCATGAGTATATAAGGAAATAACTTGTAAAACATGCTGAATGGTAGTCTCCTATAAGGAAAGGATTCTGCAATCTACGCTCATAAGGACTCCTATAAAGAAAAGGCTTCTGGCCCAAAGAAGAGAAGTCAATCCTCTACTACTATAAAAACCCCAATACCCTCACAAATCAAAGTACACATAATAAACCTCTCTCTAGCACTCTAGAGTTGTAACAAGTTCTCACTTGGCCTTCGGAAGGCATTTGGTTGGCACCACACCGGTGCTCTCTGTTAGGTCTTCTTCTTTTTGTTGTGCAGGTGCCGTTTGGAGTGTGTAAGTACCGTGTGGCTCACTGGTGGTTTTCTCGACATCATCAATAACAAAAATTATGCAGAAACTTTACTGCATAAAATTAAATCATCAGGAAAACGACTTTTCTTTAATTCTAAAACTCAATCACATGTTATACAAGCATGATGTTATATTTTATTAAAATATTTTATATTTTAATAAAATATATGCATGACAATTAATTATATGATAATATGAGAAAACATTAGAGTACGATTAAAAGAAGAATTTGGATTGAAACAAATTAAGATTTTTTTTTTTATAAACTTATAAAATTTGTTACCGTACGTGATTGAAACGAGATTTAGGGGGGGATTTGTTTATTTATTATATCTTAGCTGGATAATATTATGGATATTGGATAATAACAATAGATCAGTTACACTAGGATTCTTCTGTTAAGATTTTCCTCCCACTATAAATATAATAGGTGATTCCATGAATCAATCATAGTAATCAATCGTTCACAGCAACATGGCTGCTTCACAAAAAAATTTCTCTGCTATCTGCTTTTGTTTTTTCCTCCTCGCTCTTTGCACTTCTGCCTATGAGGTTTCTCATGATGGAAGAGCAATCACCATTGACGGCGCACGTAGGGTTTTGATTTCTGGCTCAATTCATTACCCTCGAAGCACTCCTGGGGTACGTACTATTTTATTTTATTTTGTTTACTATCATGAATTGCTAATATATATATGATATGAATAACATTAGTAATATCCTTGTGAATTTTTAGTTTTGGGTTGTTTTATAAAAAAATTTAACGAATTACAACATGTTGTGCGTTAAGTTGATTATTTTCTCATATATAGGTCATAGTTTAGAGTAAACTTGTAGTGGGTCATAGTTCAAACCCTATCATGATATATATTCATTAAAAAAAAAAAAAGATGTGTACCTTAACTAGATGGTGATGCATAAGTGATTAAGCCACATTCATCTATGTATGTCAATTAGCGTTAGGATTTACTCCTCTAGTTTGGAATGACACATTCATTGATTGCTCCTTTTGAAAGTAGGGTTTTTGTAACTACTTATTAGTAAAATTTTACCGATTATGATTCTAACATACACTTTATTTGTAACTTTTTAGATGTGGCCCGACCTAATAAAGAAAGCAAAAGAAGGCGGACTAGATATGGTTGAGACTTATGTGTTTTGGAATGCCCATGAGCCATCTCGTCGCGAGTATGATTTTTCTGATAACCTTGATTTCATAAGGTTTCTCAAAACTATTCAAGATGAAGGACTCTATGTTTTTCTTCGTATTGGTCCTTATATTTGTGGCGAATGGAACTATGGGTATATTTTAATTTTCTTTTTTTAATGTCATAACATCTTTTATTATTCTTTTGATAATTAAAATTTTCTAATATGGATTTAATAATTTCCTAGAGGGTTACCTGTTTGGTTGCATAACATGCCTGGTATTGAGCTTCGGACTGCAAATAGTGTATTTATGGTAACTTCTATAATTCTCATTGGATTATTGTTATGATTTATTTTGTGTGTACTTTCTAATATATATGTTTTTTTTTTTTTTTAAATAAATAGAATGAGATGCAAAATTTTACAACCATGATAATTAATATGGTTAAAAACGAGAAGCTTTTTGCATCACAAGGAGGTCCAATTATTCTTGCACAGGTATATATCTGAATTTAGTTATTTTAGTTTTTCTCTCCATGAGATATGAATATTTACCATACATCTTTATGGTTTCTCTTCCGGTGATCCAATTATTTGTTGTACTAAAATTTGTTTTCATTTTTATTTTTATTTTTATTTTTATTTAGATTGAGAATGAATATGGAAATGTAATGACATCTTATGGGGATGCTGGAAAAGCATACATTGATTGGTGTGCAAATATGGCTGAATCACTTCAAATAGGAGTTCCATGGGTAATGTGTCAACAAAGCGATGCTCCACAACCAATGGTAGTATTTATTGTATTTTTTATATATTATAAATAACTATATAGTAGTTTTAGAATTTACTAATTAACTTTGTCATTTATTAGATCAATACATGCAATGGATTCTACTGTGATTCATTCACTCCAAATAATCCTAATAGTCCCAAAATCTGGACTGAGAATTGGACTGGCTGGTGAGTATTATACTTTGTATTTAGTTGAATTATTATTATTATTTTCATGTATTAATGTAATTAATTAAAATATATTGTTAAAATTTTCTTATGAATTAATTATAGGTTTAAGAGTTGGGGTGACAAAGATCCACACAGAACCGCTGAGGATGTTGCTTTTGCTGTAGCAAGGTTTTTCCAAAATGGAGGCACACTTCAAAATTATTATATGGTTAGTACTTACTATTAATTATTGAGTTTGAAATTTCTAATGAATATGTTCATTTATTTATTACAAATTAATGAACTATCTAGTTAATTTATATAGCAACTGAAAATGATTGTTGTTTTTCTTTAGTACCATGGTGGCACTAATTTTGGTCGCACAGCTGGTGGCCCCTACATTACCACTTCATATGATTATGATGCTCCTCTTGATGAATATGGTAACTAAATATTTCATTTTACATTAATATTTTTGATTTTTATACAGAGTTTTAAATAAGTTATACTATAATTCTTATTTTTAAAAATCACAGGAAATTTAAATCAACCAAAATGGGGGCACTTGAAACAACTGCATGCAGTTTTGAAGTCAATGGAGATGACTCTTACTCATGGGAATGTTTCTACCATTGACTTCAACAATTCTGTTTCGGTAAGACACACACACCATTTTTATTCAACATAAAAACCTGTATTTGTGTACAAAAATTTGACATATTATACATCTGAATTAGGCCACTATATATGCAACCAATGAATCTTCAAGCTGCTTTTTGGGGAATGCAAACAGTACCACCGATGCTACAATCAATTTTCAAGGGAATCAATATATGGTTCCAGCTTGGTCTGTTACCATCCTTCCAGATTGTAAAAATGAAGAATACAATACAGCAAAGGTAATTTATAAATAATATATACTATACCTGTCTTTTATTTATTTATTATAAAGTTTTTATGACATAGTAAAAGAATAATATTTGTGATTAACTAACATAGAATAATAATTATATGATTATAGGTGAATACTCAAACTTCAGTGATGGTAAAGAAAGCAAACAAAGCTGTGAAAGAAGGTGCAACTCTGAGTTGGTCATGGAGGCCTGAGATTCTTAAGAATACTATATTTCAAAGAAAACGATATGTTTCTACACACCAACTCATTGATCAAAAAGCTGCTACTAATGACACTAGTGATTATCTGTGGTACATTACAAGGTAAACGACTTAGCTTTTATTTATTTATTTATTTTTCATTTATTAATCAATTTTTTTATTAATCAGTTTTTTTTTTTTAATTAATAGTGTGGATATTAAAGAATATGATCCAATTTGGAGTCATGAAATGTCCCTCAAAGTAAATGGCAGCGGACAAATCATTCATGCATATGTCAATGGAAAATATATTGGTAATAAGAGATTAAATTCTTAACTATTTTTAACATTTCAAGTTTTGATTGTGAGTTTAAATCATTATTTATTTTAATTTTATTGAAATTAGGATCTGAATGGGCCAAGTATGGAGTTTCTAATTCTGTATTTGAGCAAAAGGTGCAACTAAATCCAGGAAGAAATCAAATTGCGTTGCTTAGTGTTACTGTCGGTCTAGCAGTAAGTTTGATTTTTGATTTTATAAATTTTTTTATATGGATTAAAGTTTGATTTTTGGTGTCTCTTTGTTTAATTTAATTTAATAATTTTAATGTAAACAGAATTATGGGCCAATGTTTGATATGATACAAACTGGCCTTCCTGGACCTGTTCAATTGGTGGTACAAAAAGGAGATGAGACAATTATTAAAGATTTATCTTCACATAAATGGACTTACAAGGTTGGATTGAGTGGGTTGGAAGATAAGTTTTATGATTTGGATTCACACCAAGCTTGGAAATGGCAAGCCCAACAATTTCCTATCAATAGGAATTTCACTTGGTATAAGGTAATTGTACAATTAAAAAAAAATTACTACTATTTACTTGTTTTATTGTTGTATTATTCAAGTTATTTACTTATATATATATTTTTTTTCAGGCCACATTTAAAGCTCCTTTGGGCACAGATCCAATAGTTTTAGATTTACAAGGAATGGGTAAAGGTTTTGCTTGGGTTAATGGCTTTAATATTGGACGATATTGGCCAACCTATATTGCCGATGAGGATGGTTGTGATGTTGAAGTTTGTGATTATCGATTAATTTGCCGGGTATTCAACTGAGGACAGACAATCAAATTTTCAAGGTTAAGACTTTAATAAATTTGCCTCATATTTGTTTTTACTTGGTTCCATGGAAATAATAATATTGAATGTTGGTAGCAAGAATCTAAATTCTATGTTTTTTAACATGCAGGATGAAATGCAAACTTTCACTACCAAGATAGTGGACTTGTGCAAAGAAGCAAAGCTGTTTGCACCACAAGGAGGTCCCATAATATTTGCACAGGTTTCATCTAAGAATAATGCTAAATCTACTATCAATTTTAGCAGACAAGTTTACAAACTCATGCAGTTACATTTTTGTGGTTGGTGACTTACGTAATAAAATTTGTAATATCATCTAATTGTAGCAACGAGATTATTCTTCTTTTATCCTATTCCAATGGAGAACATTGATACTAATTAGCATAAACCTTTTTCCTGAATTTGAATTCAATTTCAAACATCACAGATTGAGAACGAATATGGAAATATTATGAAACCTTATGGAGAAGCAGGGAAATCATACATTCAATGGTGTGCAAATATGGCTCTATCCCTCAACATAGGTGTCCCTTGGATTATGTGCCAGCAGAGTGATGCTCCGCAATCCATGGTATTTCATTTTTCCATCTTCATTGAAACATAACTAGTAGTATATAGCATCAAACTTAGAAAAACTGTTGAAAAGGTTGATGTAACTTTTATTTCATAAAAAAAAAAAATTAAACAAAATTTTCCTGTTCCCTCTTACAGATAAACACATGCAATGGGTTCTACTGCGATGACTTTAAGCCAAACAATCCAAAAAGTCCCAAAATGTGGACAGAAAACTGGACTGGATGGTAAATCTTCTTGCTTTACACTTCTTTCGTAAGCTTTTTTTTTTTTTTTTGTACTACCAGAGCTCAATTAGTATGTAAATTCCTTTAAGGTACAAGACATGGGGTGGCAAGGATCCCTATCGAGCTGCTGAAGACGTGGCATTTGCTGTAGCTCGCTTTTTCCAAGCTGGAGGGGTCTTTCAAAATTATTACATGGTTGATTACTTTGTTAATCCAAACTCAAAACTCTCGCACCTTAATTTGTATCTTGCAGTTGAGATTCTATGATGAGCAGTTTTAAGCTCAATTTATTGACACATTCTTTTACTTCCTTCACTTCAGTATCATGGAGGCACCAACTTTGGACGCACATCAGGAGGGCCATCATTGTAACATCATATGAATATCATGCACCACTTGATGAATTTGGTAATCAAAGAACCAAATAAAATAAAATTTTTCTGTACATGAGAATAGTGGAATTTTTCTAGATATGATCGTACTTTTTTCCTTCTCATTTCTTATTTCAAATAAACAAACGAAGATAAATTTTCGTATACCAGCACTAAATAAGTATAAGAACATTTTTAATTTGCATCAAGGTCAATATTTGAGACACTTTAACTCCTAAACTAAATGAATATTAATAGTGATTTGAAATCAATTATCAAGATGTCTGCACAATAGATTGTTCATGTTCATTTAAAAAAATTTCAGGGAATTTGAATCAGCCCAAGTGGGGACATCTTCAGCAACTTCATGCAGCTATTAAATCGGGAGAGAAGGTTCTCACAAATAGCTCATCATCAACCAAGCAGATTGGTAATGGAACTGATGTAGGTGACCAAATTGAACTGAAACTCGTTTCACTAATCTTTTTATATACCAAGTAAAAGAAGTAACGTTGATACATTAATTTTGTTATCAGCTAACTACATACGTTAGCAATTCTACTGGGCAAAAATTTTGTTTCCTAAGCAATGTGAACCTGGAAGATGCTAATGTTGATTTGCAAAAAGATGGCAAGTATTTTGTGCCTGCTTGGTCTGTTAGCATTCTTGATGGTTGCAACAAGGAAATTTACAACACTGCAAAGGTGAAAGAAAGGGATTGACTAGCTTTTTGTCTAGTGAATTCTATTTGTCCCACAAGTCTTTCAAGTACGTAACCATACTAATTATGTGTGTTATTCTCTACAGGTTAACTCGCAGACCTCTTTGATGGAAAAGAAATCAGATGGGGCTGAGAATTCTACAAAACTCTCTTGGAGTTGGGTACCAGAATCCATGAACGACACCCTCTCAGGAAAGGGAAGCTTTACAGACACAAAGCTTCTTGAACAAAAGGCAGCTACTGTTGATGTGAGTGATTACTTGTGGTACATGACTAGGTAAGATTTTAATTCGGATTGTATCTGCTTTGAAACATAAAAAAAAAGGTCTCTGCTAGACCTAAAGATCATTGGCAAGTAAACAAAAATACAGCTATACCTAAAAAAGATTGATACTTTAAAAAAAAAATTTATATGAACACATAAAGAGAAAAAAAAAAAAAAAAAAAGACTTCCCAAATCTTTATGACACAGTGTTGACATTGATAATGTGACGCAATGGACCGATGCAAAATTGCACGTGAACACAACAGGCCACGTGCTTCATGCCTATGTTAATCAACAGCTGATAGGTACTTCCAATTTGGTAAAATGCATTTCAATTTGTATGATAGATAGTTCAAATTTTTGCTGGTTAATTAATACTTATTTAATCTTTTATTCTTAATTTTGATGTCAGGTTCACAATGGGAAGCTAGAGGCAATAATCGTTTCGTATTTGAGCAACCTGTCACCCTGAAATCTGGGACTAATATTATAAGTCTCCTCAGTGCCACAGTTGGTCTGCAGGCAAGTTTTTAACTTAGTTGTTGACATAATATGATGAAGATAATGAGGCAACCTTCCTTTAAATGATATTGAGTTTATAAATTTACATAGTTTCCTCATTGATCTGTTCTATTCGTAGACTAACATAAAAGAATCATATAGCTCACACATTATACCTTTGACATGAATAGCTAAAACATAAATATGTACATGGGCAAGTTTTAACACATTTATATGGGCAGAATTATGGTTCATTTTTTGATTTGACGCCAACTGGGATCGCTGGAGGCCCAGTTCAATTGATTGGAAAGGGAAATGTAGTAAAAGATTTATCATCAAATCAATGGTCTTACAAGGTACATTTTTGTAGAGAATTAATGGTTTTTGGGCTGCATGGCTTTGTACTAATTTGTATAATTAGTCACCACTATTTGACATTTTTCTCTTCTTTCAATAAAGGTTGGGTTGACTGGTGAGGACCGAAGACTCTATGAGGTGCACTCACCATCTGGCAGCAATTGGACTCTAAATAATAGATTTCCAAAGCGTGTACCTATGATGTGGTACAAGGTTATTACTCCATCTCATCGGCTTAAGATAAGAGGGCATTTGAATAGGAAATGAATGTTTGAATTGTTTTTCGGTGATTGGTGGCACATTAATATGTAAGTTTTATGTATTGTGTTGTGTTCAGACCGAATTCAAGGCACCTTCGGGCACAGACCCTGTGGTGGTGGACTTGAAAGGCATGGGTAAAGGGCAGGCATGGCTGAATGGACAAAGCATTGGGCGTTTTTGGCCTGCATACATTGTCGATAGGACAGGATGTAGCCAAACATGTGATTATCGAGGACGATATCACACAGGCAATTGCATGTCAAATTGTGCTCATCCTACTCAAAGATGGTATATAACATAACTTCAACAAACTCTAGCTTTACCAATGAAATAGCAAAACAAAAATCCCTATTAATTAAGGGGCACACATTAATCATCCATTTTTTGAAATATTTTATGGAGAATTAAAAAAGTAGTAAAAAAAGTAACTTTTTCATTTTTCCATAAAAAGTTTTTAAAAATAGTATTAATGTGTGTCATAAGGGCATACGTTAGTAAAATCCATTGATTAATAATAATTTCATATTTATTATTTGTCTCAGGTATCACATCCCAAGATCATTCCTCAATAATGATAAAAACACATTGATTTTGTTTGAGGAGATAGGCGGAACTCCTTCACCAGTGTCTTTCTAGACAGTTGTGATTGGAATTTTATGTGGGAGTGCATATGAAGGTAACTTGTTAGAAATGTCATGTCTAACGGGACACACAATTTCTGAAATCCAATTTGCTAGCTTTGGAGACCCACAAGGCACATGCGGATCATTCAAGAAGGGTTCTTGTGAGGCCGCCAATAGCCTATCTGCAATACAAAAGGTAATCAATTAAACACATATATTCTTAGTGTTGCATTGTACAAACTTGGTTACATCTTTAGGCTACAATCAATCATATGTTTCATTGTTCTGTCATGTACAATGCATATGAGTTATTTAAAATGATTGTATATAATTACTTAAGTGTTTAGTAAGTTATGTACAATGCGCATGACAGAGACACATGTCATTTTTTTATTGTTAATTGTAGCATAAAGATTCAACAGTTGTAGTTAAATTTTGTTAATTACCAAAGATATAATTATATATGTGAAAGGACCAATTTAGCTCCAAACTACTATGTGATGGTGTTGTAAATTGGAAAAATAAAATATATATTAATAGTTTAGTATTCAGCAAAAAAAAAATGATAGTTTAGCCAATTAGTGATGACTAAAAAAGAGAGAGACATTTTTGGGTTTAATTTTGCTTGCTTCATTCATAATTCTTAAGTACCTAAATACTAGTGAGAAGATAATCCTCACCACAATCAATTCCTAAAATATAGAATCCAACTCCTATTTAAATTGAAATACAAATACTAACCCTAATCCTAATCCTGATTTACTGTAGAAATCCTCATCCTACACTATTGCAGAATCTGATTTGAAATTCAAGCCTTATTTGAATTCAACTTGAAAACCAACACCCTTATCTTCTTATACTCTTGTCCACGTGCAATGCAATCTCCTTTTGGTGCTGTCTAAACCATAACAGACGGTTTATAAGATTATTCATGTGTATATTATTTAAGCACATTACATGTTTCATTTAAAAAACCTTGTGACTAAAACTATACATAGATGATCCCTTCCATCACAACATAGCGGGCTGGAGAAAAATAGCTCCAAACTAATTTGAAGCCAGTGAAAATATATCACTTTTAAGTTTTTTTTTTTTTTTTAATTATAATTTTGTCACGTAGGCCTGTGTTGGAAAAACGAATTGTTCTTTTGAAGCCTCGGAGGCTAAATTTGGATCAAGCACATGTGGCAAAACCAGTAAGAGATTGCTAGTGCAAGCTGTTTGTAATTAACGAAGAAATCAAAGCTGCAGTTGATAAGAGAAAGAGGTCTTCCTTTTTTTGTTATCCTTTTCTTGTTCTTGTAAATTGTAATAAGAATTGCTATGGCGTGATCCATAAAATTTTGCTTGGCTAGGAGAGCTCACTTATGAGCGCTTGTGATGGTAAAGTCTCTGATTCAACTATTAGAGACTTTATCAGTTGAGTTAATTAGAACCTACTTGGTTTGCTAAGTCTTATAACGAGGTAATAACAATGTTTTTTTTTTTTTTTTTTTTTTTTTTTTTTTTTTTTTGAGAAGGACAATGTCCCAAACTTATTTTATGATCTTTTTTAAGACACACCAACCACAAAATTTATAAACAATTTGATGAATACTTGCAATTATGGCTGATTCAGTCCAATCCCAACTTAATCCACATGGGTCTAGCTTACCTTAGGTAAAAATTTAATAGAATATCCCTTTTTATTTTAAACAGAAGCTGCCACATCATCCACTAATAAACCAACAGTGGAGATTAAACCCCAATGCCACCTCATTAAATTTCAAGCAAAAACTAACAGAGCCCACCCATAAGAAGAAATTTCTTTCCAAACCATCAGAGTATCAGAGAAGGTATTTCCATCTTTACTTTTGATTTCTTATTCAATCCTATGTTTATGAGATGTCAAAATAATTAAAAAAATTAAATTTAGGCTAAATATTATTAAATTTGTGGATTTAGGCAAATTAAATACTGTATAAGATTACAAAAGTTTTGCTATCATTCATTCATTTACTTTCATTTTTCAGTGGTAATCCACGTTGCTTGTACATTTTGATTTATATTTAACAGTTACATGGAAGAGGAAAACAATGATGATAGTAAAAAATTGGGTACTGATTATATTCTGAAACTTGGCATTGAATTTGGTTCTAAACAAGAGGCATATGACTTTGGTTTCCATCCAAGATAACGGTAGAATTGACGGTGGGGCGCAAAGTGTACACGACTTATAGTTTAAAGTGCTAATTGTGCATTCTAAAAGATTATGGTGCAAAGTATATATAATTTGAGGTATAGTTTAGAGTGGTAAAGTGTAATTACTCCAAAAGGTTGAAATTGATTGAATGGCTAGTTTTGTTCGAAATGGTCTAGCTGCTACAAAATAAATTTTAAAACATTGTTAGACACTTTAAGGTTCCAATAAAGATATTTTTTTAATCAATATAACCATTAAGGTTATACTAATTACTCAATTCTATATTTAAAATTCTAATTAATATTGGATAAAATGATATTTATTTATATGATTGGGTTCATGTCAAAATGGGGTGACCTATCTTAAAACGAATGATGAATTGAGTTATTAATATTGGATAAAATGAATTGGTTTCAGTTAACTCAACTGATAAAGTTTATTGTCATCAAATAAGAGATTTGGAGGTTCAATCCATGCTTACACCAAAAACTCAATTGGTGTCTTGATCTTATAATAAAGAGTAAGAGATGTTCTTGGGGAAGAGACCCAATGACGAAATGTTTAAAGATAGTCTCAATCTCCATAATTTTGCTAAAATGGCATTGCCAGAAAGGCTTGTTCAGATTGTAGACCTAATCCTTCTACCAAGAGAAGTTGAAGAAATGCAAACATCAACATTGGCTAGAGAAGATAACAACGAAAATGAAATTCAAGCAGATGAAGAAACTCTTGATATTGTGAACTTGTGCCAAATTGATGCTAATGTGCGTAAGTGCTTAGTCTTGGTCCTTGAAATTGGACTTGCCTATTCAATGGAGTCGCCAAAAGAAAGAATGAATATGGAGGAAGTTACTAGATCAATGCATTTGATTAAAATTGAATTTCTTGGTTCCAGGATCCGCAAAGGTGGACTTATCTAGTAGAATCCAAGTTGAGGTAATGCTATATTTCAATTTTGAATTTTCTTGAGTAGAATATTGCATGACAATTATCTCGTAAAATAATTACAAGCCAGTATGTGTTTTTTTTAGACATATGTTTTCTTTCCTGATTCCAATTAATTTTCCATAAACACAAGTGTAGATTTTTAGGTCATGTTAACGAGTGCCCTTTGGGTAATGGTTAACAATCTATTTTAGGAAAGTTTTGATACCACTTTTATGGGAAATGAAAAAAGCTGTCACCACCGCACACCCTTGGTTAGGGCTGTCCACAGAAAATCGAGACCCGACCCACCCGCAAAAACCGTCCGATCCGGCCCGAGTACCGACCGATCCGACGCCGGTGACGGTCGGCGGCGGGTCACCGCCTCCAAAACCCGTAACCGACGGGTCGGTTGGCGGGTTTTCCTCCTCAAAATCCGAAAAACCCGAACCGACCGGAGAAAACCCATAATCCAGTGAGAAACCCAGATTCCGGCGAGCAAAACCCAAATTCCGCTAGAGCAAAACCCAGATTCCGGCGTTATTTGATAATTCCGGTGAATTTTGAGATGTTTTTGGGCTAGATCTTGACTAGATCCGGCGAGATTTCGCTAGATCTAGTTGGGTTCTTGGCTAGATCCGGCGAGATTTCGCCAGATCTAGTCGAGATCTTGGCTATTTCCAGCGAAAACTCAAAGGATTTGGCCGATTTTCATCATTTTCTAGCCAGATTTTCTTTATTATCTAGATCTCGACTCTGACCGAACCCGACCGCCGCTCGTTGATGTTCCAACCCGTCCGAACCGACTTCTCCGACGGTCGGCGGCGGGTTGAAAGTTTGCCCACCCGATCTGGTCGGGTCGGTTTCGGGTTGGGCACAAACCCGACCCGGACCGACCCGTGGACAGGCCTACCCTTGGTGCGATGGTCACTTCACAAGTATAAGTGCTTGTGGAGTGTGGGGGGTAAGAGCCGAGGTTCAAGTCTCCAGGAGGGAGCTTCACACATATATACACTTAGATTAGACTAGAGTAGAATTATATCTTGTATCAAAAAAAGAAAAAGAAAAAAGCTGTCAAAACATTAATTGTTTTTTTTTTCTTTTCTCATAAAAACTTTCTTTAAATGGATTGTTAACCATTACCCTAAGGGCATCCGTTAGCATTTCCCTTTTTTTATAAAAGAAAATTCTTTTTTGTTTGATAATCATGGTTGATGAATTGATTTTGCTGTTCTCACTGAAATTTTTGACTATTTAAACCAAGAACCTTAATGGATAAGGGTACTTCTAATTTTCATTTATTTTTTAATGACCTCATGCAAAACGTGCTCTTGTTTTTGGAATCATGATATTTATTTACAATTATGGAACATAACTAATTTTTTACTTAAATTCTAGGTGCAATAAGCTACTTGAAGAGAACAGTGGAATCTACATGTTACCCTTGTTGAGCAAAGATTTGGCATTTGTATGTGGCGTGCTTGTTTAAATCTCCTTTGTTTGAAGCTTGAACGATCAATGTATGACTTCTTTGGTTCTTAGTTCTTAGCATAAGTTTTTTTTTTTTTTTTTTTTTGGAGGGGTCTCTTAACTGGAATGATAATCTTCGTTAAATTTTAAGAGGAGAATATCATATACTATTAAATCTCTTATTTTCTCTCAAATTATTTAAAGTTGAAAGAATTTGAACTACGAGACTAGCATCATATTGTAACTATTTCAAAAAAAAAAAAAATTGTTGAGTAAAGTAAGTCATATAAATTGGATAAGTAAAGGGAAAAATGAATATTTCATCGACAAGCTAACAATCAAATTAGGAACATTTTTGCTGAACTGAATACATGTTAGTCTACAAAAATATGATCACTCAATCAACATTGGATTTCATCATATATCTTACATTTATCACAAAACTCAAGAAGGATATTGTCATTTCCACAAAATATTATTGGTTATTGTAGTTTCTTTATTGCCTAGGAGGTTCATGTAATTTCCATCCTTTTTTCTATGAATATCTAAGCATTATTATTAATAAGGCATTTGAACAAGATGGAAGGAGGAGAACAAAGTGAAAAGGTTAATAAAGAGAATCACGTTTTCTAAGTTTGGAATATGTAAATGACTCTTGACTTTGCTCTGTTTGTTTTGATGTAAAATATTTTCAGGAAAATATTTTCACATTTTACCATGTTTGTTTTGCAGTAATATAATTAGTCAAACGTAAAATATTTTCAATCAAAGGAAAAACTAAAAGCAAAAATTGGAAAATATTTTACACTTAAAAAATAGGTAAAACATTTTACATTTTCTTCTCCTCTCTCACTCTGGCACTACTAGATCGGCTTGTTCAGATTGTAGACCCAATCCTTCTACCTAGAGAAGTTGAAGAAACGCTAACATGAACATTGGCTAGAGAAGATAACAGTGAAAATGAAATTCAAGAAGATGGAGAAACTCATGATATTGTGAACCTATGTTGAATTGATGCCAATGTGCAGAAGTGCTAGTTTCTGTCCTTAAAATTGGACTTGCTTGTTTAGTAGAGTCGCCAAAAGAAAGAATGAATATGAAGGAAGTTATTAGAGAACTACATTTGATAAAAAAAAAGGAAGGTTTTTCTTGGTTTCGGGATCCACAGAGGTGGACTTATTTAGTAGAATCCAAGTTGAGGTAAAGCTATATTGTTTGTTCGTTTAGACCCTTTAAACCAGATTGTTTAACCTAATTTATTAACCAAGTGATTACTTAGATTAATTATTCAGATTTAGGTTAAACAAGCATATACCATATCATGCACAAATGAGGAAAAGTAAATAACACATGATATGATGATCCAGGAAAATTAAAGAAACGAATCGTTTCAAGGTAAAAACCTGGGGAGGATTTGACTTAGCTATCCTCAAGGTAAAGTAAATCCACTATAAGAGAATTGAAGTTTTTACAATCAGATTTAACCCTAATCTATTGCTACCTCTAGTAGTAACTTACTGACACGACCACGTGCAAGTTTCGAATCCACGGACTCCTTCTCTTCTTGGGTTTAAACCAACACAAGCACCCTTGCTTGTGACTTTGAGATCCCACTCAAAGGTTTCAAATCACCTTCAATAATGATCTTAATGCAACAACTGTGTTCTACCAACGCTTGATTGTAGTTCTGGCTCCGGTAGATTCTTGTGTACTTGGAAGGAACAAAACCTCTCAGATCTCACAAAGAGTAACACACAAGTCTTCTAAAATCTTCAAAAACATAGCTAGGGTTTCCCTTTTATATGTGAAGAAGTTTGAATGAAACCCTAAACGTTTTTGCGGGCTTGGGCCTATTTAAAGATTTTGCAGAAAATCTAGACCTACGATTTTTGATCGGTCGAGTCTAATTCTCGATCAGTTAAGCAAGGCAGAAACTCACTTCCTTTTTCTACAGTCAGCTGGACTTGAAACTTGAAACCTACACTTTTAAAGCATTGCCTAACATCTAGACTAGATATGTTTTGTTCTCGGTTTGCCAACACAATAAAAACATGATTCTAAACACTTAAACCTAAATCTTTAGAACCTAACAATCTCCCCTTTTGGCAATTTGTGACAAAACACACATACAACATGTAATACTTAAATTAAATACCAGCCCAAATACAAGATATTGCCCTAACACAATTCTTACACAACTACAAACTATTAGTTGCTAGTATAAACAGCAGCTATTAAAAGAAATAACTTATAAATTCCTGAAACACTAAAAACAAACCATAAACACATGTGTGGAAAATACAGTACCATAATCTAAGTAAAAATCTAAACTTAAATTCACAAAACATATAATGAGAAAGTAAACACATCAATAATGAATAACCTCATCATCAATAACTATCATAATCAATCAGCACATCAATGTTTGTGAATCAAGTACATAAACACAAAATAGATATAAACAATGAAATATAAACATCAGAACCAAAGAAAATAAAGAAAATACATGAAAATACATCAAACTCCCTCTAAATACAAAAACTTTACTCCCCCTAAGTACAAAAAGTCCTAAACCTATTCCCCATTTTTGTTACGACTTGCCAAAGGCAAAATCAGTCATCAGAGGGTAGAGAAGGTGGAAAAACATTCCTATACTCCGCAAAATTTGCTCTTAAGGAAGCAACGTCTGTCAACAACTCATCGAGAAGCTGTCCATGAGTTGCCTGAGTAGTCATGAAAGACTCCATCATGGCACGGAGTGAGAGAGGAGGGGCAACAATAGGGTCTGCATCATTAGCACCACTAGAAGTATCCACAGCTGCAGTTGGATCCACAAAAGTCTCCTCAGCAACAGGCATAGTACTAGAGGCAGGAGTTGTAAGCTTCTCCTCTTGATCTCTTAGATGTCCTAGTGCTTGGCTCAACACTCTTCATTTGTGCCTGTCGCTGTCTAAGAAAGGTGGCTCTTATGGGGGCGGTGATTTGAACTAACTCTAAGGGAGGAAACTCAGACAACCCTAAAAACCTCAAAATCCTATAAATATACATGGGAAGGAACAATTTCTGACCTTTACTCTTACTCCTATAGACATCAACAATGGTTTGTATAAACAAGGAAGGAAAACACATAGAACCATCAGTAACAAGAGCATATAGAAAAACACATCTATCTATAGGAACAATATGAACATGAGATATAGGATAGATGTTATGACAATAAATCCTCAAATATAAAGAATTAAGCTCAGTGAATTTACAAGAATTGATTCTTGGTTTAGTGCCCCAAGAAATAGATCTACCACAGAGAAGAGACATAAATATCATCAACAGATGGGAAATCAGTGTATGAATATGTGGGATTACGAACTAAGGGCACTCCTAAAGCTTCAGAGACAATTTGTTTAGTTATAGTAAACTCTTGACCTCTAATCTAGGAAGTCAAGTAATGACAACCTGTGACCTCAGAATAAACATAGAGGTTAGAGTAAAACTCTCTAATCAAAGCTGTAGGAGGAGGATCAGACACCTCACAGAAAGACACGCAGTTCCTAGACAGAAAGTTTCTACGAATTGAGGGATCCAACTCACTCAAAACAATTTCCCTTTCACCCCATATGGACCTATATTTAGTTAAGGTCATATATGTCTCCTTGCATTTGGTAGTGAGAACCTAACTCTATCACTTAAGGCAGAGCCAGAAGAAGATGACCCAGGGTTCCTATTTGCTCTAGTCTTAAATTTCCTAGCAACCTTAGGAGCCATGACTAAAGATAGAAACAAAAACAACACAACAAAACCAAGGGCAGACTGCATTAAGAAGAGTTAGAGACAAGATGACATGCAGTTTTAAAAAACTATATGATGCATGATATTAGAATTCATATGATGCATGCTCTAATGCTCTAAAACAATCTAATTTCATCACAATCTTAAAATTGACCAAAAAAAAATTAAGAATTATAGAAAATCCCCAATTTTGAAAAACCTAATTTTTTTTTTAAAAAAAAACTTCATATTGATCAATTGAACAACATAACAAGCATAAATCATGTTATAATTACTCAATCTATCAATAACATAAGTCAATTTTAATCAATTTTACCCAATTTCACAAAATCCCCAAAATTCTCAAGAACATAAGAACCCTAATTTCAAAAAATTTTAGAAACCATAAAAATTTTGAAATTAAAGAGTGGGAATCATGTTTAAATGATGCATGATGAAAACCCATGATTTAGTTTTGATAAAAAATCCCATAAACATCAAAAACCCCAAATTTTGAAAGTGTGATAATCCTTAGAAAAATGCATGAAATCTTGTAATTTGATGAAAAAGAAAGGTCAAAAGGGTCTTATCTTAAGTTTTTGAAGAACTATTGAAAGACAAAGAACTGTTGAAAAAGTCTGATCTGATTCCTATATGTTTTAAAAATTCGAAATCCGATCGGTTGAGAGGAATCGAGAAGGAATCAAAATGTGTATGAAAAAAGGCTCGACTGGTCGAAAGGAATTGGGAAGGAATTGAGCAAGCCCAAGACTTTAAGTTGAAAACTGAATTTTCCTCTTCACATTTCGATCGATTGAAAAATAGGCTCGATTAGTCGAATCTTGAAGAAACAAAAATTTTGAAAATTCTGGAAAACAGTTTCTACAAAACCATTTGAAAAACTGTTTTTATGATATGAAATGTATGTCCATGACTTTAAATGATTTACAAAACCAAACTTTTCTAAGAAAAATTCAAACTTTATCAAATTTCTTCAATCTTTTCTTTCCTCACTCCCCCAAAATGCATTAAACACATCAAGAAGTTAAATTTTGGAAGGCCACAAAACTTAACACACAATCACATGTACAGAGTTTAACAAAGATTTGCTTGTGATGTGTGCAACTAGTAAGTGTATGAGATACTCATAAGGTGATATGTAGATAGAAAATTAGCACAATTTCTACATTATTCATCACATAAGTTTGAAAGTGACTATCACCTAAAGAGTTATATCGTACAACTCTCACATCTCCTAGAAAACACGCTTGCAACCATGCAAATTTTTTATTTTTCTTTTGAAGCATATTTTTCTTTGTTTTTCATTTTTCTTTTTGCTTCTTTTATCTATTGTACAATAACACCTTAAGCATTTTGCTGTGCAAGTGCTACACCTTACCGAGCACGACTTTTATGATTTGCACACAGGTGTTAATGATTGGCGAGTAACAGTGGTGAGATGGTTATTTATGCATTTATCCTAGGATTTTTTAGTCCTTACAATCAAAAGAATGTGACTTCAAAATCAAGAGCATGTGATTAAAAATCGTAAACAACTCACACAATATAAGCACTACATAGCACAAACTAGCAAAGTGCAGAAAAATAAAGCTCATCAAAGCTAAATAAGGTACACAGTCATGAAATGCAAATTTCATAGGCCAACCTCAATTACACATCTTGAAGATGTATAATACAAAAACTTTTTTTTTTTTTTTTTTTTTCTAAAAAAAAAAATTGAAAAGCAACAAAAACAAACCTAGAATGCAATGCATAAATGTTATGCAAATGCAAATCCTAAAGAAAAATAATTTTGGTCACAAGAGATAGACAAAATTAACGCAAGGACCATGTCAGACAGACTCACTGAGACTGAGTCTTTTGTATCCAGACTCTTTTAGATGCAAACTTGGAGTAGGGATTTCTATTGGAATTTGCCCTAATTTCAGCTCTAGTATTGGTATAAAGGTTAAGAACCTTTACCAGTTCATGAATAAGTGCCATAGGATCTTGTGCTTTTGAACAGACACTTTTTGTTTGGATGCTTGCTTTGAAGCTTGCAACTTAAAGCAATTTGGTCTAGTATGCCTAGCTCCACCACAAAAGTGACAAAACCACTGAGGTTTGTGATTTTTCTTGCTTCCAGATTGATTGGGATTCTTAGATTTAGACTCACTTAGATCTACCCTAGTTCTTCTAGAAGCTGGAACTTCTTCCTTATGTACCTTAACTTCAGATGCAAATGGATGAATAACAGAAGAGGAAGATGCAGGTACAAATTTGGGAGGATTAACAACCAAAGAAAATCCACTCTCAACAAACCCTAGACCTGTCTTATTAGAAACAGACTTTTGAGCATGTAACATCTCATCTAGTTTAGAAGTAGAAGTCCTATCTATTTGTTCTCTAGCAACAGATAATTCTAATTCTAAACTTTTAACCTTTTCAAGCAAAGTCATGTTCTCAATCTTAACAGAGTTCAAGAGTTCATTAGCATCAAACAACTTTAGCAGCAAATTCTTCATTTCTTGTTCAAGAGTGTTTATCTTTTTCAACCCTAACTCGACACTCATAGCATCTTTGGCTGCAATCTTGCATAGCTTGTTATAAGCCTCTTGCAAGTCAACATTCTCAGAGAGTTCCCCATCAGAAGGGTTTTCATCAGTGGTCTCAATTTCACTTACTACAGCAGTAGCAGTGAAAGCCATAAAGTTTCCTTCTTGATGACTTTCAGACTCATGATTAGAAATTTCATCATCACTCAGAGTAACAGCGATAGCTTTACCTTTGGATCTCAAGAATGTTGGACACTCAAATTTTAGATGACCATAACCCTGACAACCATAACACTGTTGGCCTAGAGAATTATTAGAAGATTGTCCTACTTTATCTTTTGATTTATTAGTATTATTGTTTTTGGCAGTGTCATTCTTCTTCACATGCTTAGGATCTACATTGTTTCTATTTCTTGCCCTCCTATTATTATTTCTCAAAAAATTTCTAAAGTTCTTAGCAAGATAAGCAATCTCAGTAGATAAGAGTTCATCATCAAATCCACAGTCATCAACATCATCAACAAATTTTAAGGCCATAGATTTGGATTTATTAGTTTTTGGTAAGTCAAATTCATAGGACTAAAGAGATCTTACAAGTTCATCTACTTTACTTTACTAAAGAGATTTTAGAGTTAACTTCCTTACTCTCAGTTATAGCAATCACTTTAGGTCTAAAATCCTCAGTTAATGATTTAAGAGTTTTCCTAACAATTTTAGGTTGATCATAAATTTCACCAAAAGTAAAAGTAGAATTGACAATATCATTCAACTTAAAATAGAATTCATCAAAAGATTCATCATCAGACATTCTAATACTTTCAAATCTAGAGGTCAACTGCTGCAATTTATTGATTTTTACTGCCTTAGTGCATTCATGCATTATTTGTAAAATGTTCCATGCAGTGTGAGCAATCTCCACATTTAAGATTCTCTTAAATTCTTCCATGGAAACAACATTGAATATCGCATTCATGGCCTTACTGTTAAAGCTTACTGCTTCCTTTTGGGCAGTAGTCCATTCACCAATAGCAATGGTTGGTCTTTCTGAACTGTCCTGAACAGATAGCTACACTCTCTCATCAATGGATTTCAAGAAGGCTTTCATCCTAACCTTCTAATAAGCATAGTTATTTCCATCAAAGTGCGGGGGGATCACAAGAGAGTGACCATGTTTCATGACAGCAGGGGTCAAAGATCAACTTTAGGTTAAGAAACCTATAAGAAAGAGCTAACCTACTCTGATACCACTTGTTTTTTCGTTTAGACCCCTTAAACCAGTTTGTTTAACTAATTTATTAACCAAGTGATTACTTAGATTAATTATTCAGATCTAGTTTAAGCAAGCATATACCATATCATGCACAAATGCGGAAAAGTAAATAACACACGATATGATGACCTAGGAAAACCAAAGAAATGAACCGTGTCAAGGTAAAAACCTAGGGAGGATTTGACCTATCTATCCTCAAGGTAAAGTAAATCCACTATAAGAGAATTGAAGTTTTTACAATAAGATTTAATCCTAAATCTATTGCTACCTCTAGTAGTCACTTACTGATACAACCACGTGCAAGTTCCGACTCCACAAACTCCTCTTCTTGGATTTACACCAACACAAGCACCCTTACTTGTGACTTTGAGATCCCACTCAAAGGTTTCAGATCACCTTCAGTAATGATCTTGATGTAGCAACTATGTTCTACCAACGCTTGATTGTAGTTTTGGCTCCGGTAGATTCTTGTGTAGTTAAAAGGTACAAAACCTCTCAGATCTCACAAAGAATAACACACAAGTCTTCTAAAATCTTCAAAAACGTAGCTAGGGTTTCCCTTTTATATGTGGAGAAGTTTGAATGAAACCCTAAACGTTTTCAGGAGCTTGGGCCTGTTTAAAAATTCTGCAAAAAATTTGGACTTACGATTTTCGATCGGTTGAGTCTAATTCTCAATCGGTCGAGCAAGGCAGTAACTCACTTCCTTTTTCTGTAGTCAGTTGGACTTGAAACTTGAAACTTGAAACTTGCACTTTTAAGCATTGCCTAACACTTAGACTAGACATGTTTTGTTCTTGGTTTGCCAATACAATAAAAACATGATTCTAAACATTTAAACCAAAATCTTTAGAACCTAATATATATTTCAATTTTGAATTTGCTTAAGTAGAATATCGCATGACAATTATTTCGTAAAATAATTACTAGCCATTATATGTTTTTTTTATACATGTTTTCTTTCTTTGTTTCAATTAATTTTCCATAAACACATGCGCAGATTTTTTTTTTTTTAATCTTTTTTGTTAGATAATCATGATTGTTCATTTTTTTTTATGGGGATCAGGATTGTTCAATTGATTTCACCCGTTCTCACTAAATTTTTTAACTATTTAGATCAAGAACTTTAATGGATAAGGTACTTTAGTTTTCATTTATTTTTCAATGGCCTCAAGCAAAACATGCTTTTTTTGCCAAATATTCTATTTTTACAACAACAAAAAAATTTACTGAGAAGTCTCTACTCAAACTTATTTAGTTATATAGAGCTCGAGTTTACCAAACTCAAATTCCAAGTATTATAGCAAAAAAGTGCTACATAACTTAAAAAAGTTTCAAGCATTATGTCAAACTTGAGTTTGGTAAGTTCAAATTTCACTTGGAACTCAAATTTAGCAAATTCTCAAATTTCAAAAGGTGTTACATAACTAAAAAGTTTAGGCAGAGACTTTTCAGTAAAGTTTTTTTGTAAAAACAGAATATTTGTTTTTAAAAAAAACCTGCAAAACGTGTTCTTGTTTTGGGTATCATGATATTTATTTACAATCATAGAACATAACTAATTTTTTACATAAATTCTAGGTGCAATAAATTACATGAAGATATCATAAATTTATTAGGCACTCTTGGGGTATGATGATGAAGTGCTTCTCCCTCTCATAGTTATGGTAAACTCCACCATAAATTTAATTAGTGAGATCCAACATAAATGTAAGAGCTAGTAAGGAGCAGATCACCATACTCTAGAAATACCTAAGAAATACTCCAAGAGGTCACCACTGAAATCACTTGTTAACCCTGTTGAGCAAAGATTTGGCATTTGTGTGTGGCGTGCTTGTTTAATCTCTTTTGTTTGAACTATCAGTGTATGACTTCTTTGGTTCTTAGTTCCTTATAGTTCATCCGTTTGACTTGTTGGGATTTCCATTTTGTTAGTAGGAACTTTAATTTCCTCGCCCATAATTTAGCCTCTTGGGTTGCTTATTGTATGTGGAATGGGCCCATAAAATCTATTTTCTCCCTGACTCGCAGGTGCTAAAGATGGGTGTAAGCCCCCTTTTGCGCCTTTAATAATAATAATAAATATTAATAATAATAATAATAATAATAATAACAATAAAGAAAATCATGGGTTGCCTCTTTTCCAATACGAGAAAGATTTCATTATACATTATGCTTATACAAGTTTGAAATATATCCCCCTCAAAAAAAAAAAAAAAAAAAGTTTGAAGAATATAATAGCATTTCTACAAAACATAAGGGGTCACCATCGTTTCCTTACATGGAAGTTGACGTATTTTCTCCTCTCTTTTTTTATTTTTTGTTTTTCTAGGATAAAATTTTTTGTCAAAACTGAAAACTTGTTGAGTGGTCAAATGTGTGTAAAGACAATCACTTCATATTAAGTCCATCACATTTTTTTCACTACTCACAGTTAACTAGATCAAAATTGTGATGAAAATTGTATCCATAAACTCTCTCTCTATTTTTTTTTTCTTAATTTTAATAACATTGTTAATAAGGCATTTAAAAAGTATGAAAGGAAGACCAAAGGTAAGCATGGGTAATCTCTTGGAAAAGTATGTTAGATACGTGATTGTGAACTTTGACAGAAAAATTCTTTGAAGATTGGGGTCTAAAAAAAAAAAAAAATTATGTTCCAAAATTTTTAGAGCATTTTACTAGTCTTTTCGGGTGTGTCCCGTCCTCTACACACTGAGTAATTACAATAAAAGTTCCTAAGAGTAGCTCAAATTTGAATCTAAGATCTTATAAATTGAATGAGTGTTGAGAATCACTAAACCAATCTTTTTAGATTTGCCCTTCTCAAAAAAAAAAAAATCTTTTTAGATTTGTGTGAATATGGACTATTTTAACTAAATTTAAATATTCAAATAAATACATTATTTTTACTCTAATCGTTATTTTGACTAGTCACAAACTCACGTGACAATGGTCCATTTTTCCAATCATTATTTATCATTTTTATGACTTTTTTAGGATCCATTTCTCTAATATTTAATATTTATTTTGTTTGTATTTTTTTTTAGTCAGAAACTAAAAAGTTGGTCTAAATAGAATAAAATTTTGTACTTTTCAACCTAAAATTAAGAAGAAGAAAAATATATATATATATATATAAATAAAATTTTGAGCCAAAAACTAAAAAGGCAACCTACAAAAAGAATTAATTTAAGATTCAATTAGTTCAAAATGTATCGAACTAGACCAAATTATATCGAAATGGACCAAAATACTACATTAATGTGCCTTACAAGAGTACTAAAAATAATAAATAATATACTTCATCTTTTAAATATTATTGTAGGAACTGGATTTGAGCACTTCTACTATTGAATGAGTGGACTCGAGCCCAGCTAGCCCAATACAATAAATTTGTAGAGAATGAGTTTAAGAACTAGGCCTTAGCGCACAGACAACGATCGATGTAGTAGGATCATCACAAGCAGATAGAGAGGAACTAAAGTTGTCTAAGAAAATTTGTTCTCGGCGCAATCCAAGGAGCTTCGTTGTAATAATTCTTGAATGGGGATGGTCCCATGAATCCTTCCTCCTTTTTTATGATCTGTTCTACTTATTATATAGTCCTCCTCAAATGATCTTTACCCTCCACTTGTTGATCATCCAAGCCTAAACCTGACTACTTGTCCCATCAGCCACTTTACCAATCCTCCTGTGAGTTGCAGCAACCGAGGCCGCACTGCTCAGGGGTCACTTCCCCATTAATGTGGCCAGAATGTCAGTGGTAGGCATTTAATGTGGAGGTGACAGTTTTTCCCTGAATTACTCCTCCACCGTGGATCCATTGTTGACTCTTTGTACTTGTCTTTTTCTTGGGGTGCTTGAGGAGACCGCCTTTGGTAGCGTGCTGCTCTTCTTTTTATGATCTCGGCTGGCCGAGGACATGGTCGTCCTTGGCGATGTTTCTTGGCAACTTGGGCTTTCTTCGTTCATCCTTGGACGTCTCTTCATCCTCGGTGTGGACCTTGGGCCTAATATAAAGTGGGCTGGGGTTGCTGGATTATTAGGCCTCACAATTATATAGATAGATAAGTAAAGAATATTTATTCATTTTGATTAAAATAGAAAATAGAATGCAATCCGAACCACTTAATAATAAGTTATTTATTTATTTATTTATTATTTAAAGTAGAGTCCAGCTATCAACATTGGATGGATCAATTCACTGAAGGCGTTGACCCACCCCTCCCATGGGCCCACCACATCCCTCGGAAAAAAGAGAGTCCCAAACTACACAATAAGAATTATGCTGGTGCCACATAAAGTGGCATAACTTATGCCACAACTCACCCACATGGCAAGTTGTGAGTGGTAGAGGGGTGTAAGGACACCACTCTACCACTCACAACTCGCCACGTGCGCGAGTTGTGCCACTTTGTGTGGCAGCAGCATAACTCACACAATAATTAACAGCACCCCCACTAGCAAGTGTTGACTAGGCAAGATAAGACCCATTTTCGTAGTCCATGGGCTACTACATGAGAAATGACAACTTATAAAGGCCTCTGCCGAAAACTTTAGATCCTCTCATCCTCTAATATCACCATCTCCAGTTCCCAGCTTAAAGTGCGAGCATCTTCTTATTAATATGATTTTCGTTGTAGTCCCAATTTGTATTGTCTATTATATATATGGTAACACTATTCTCCCCTTATAGAGAGGGGATTAGGATCCAAAGTCTCCTCATAAGGGAGAGTGAAAATGATACTAAACCCATCAAAAAAGAAAAAGAAAATGGTACTAAACCACAAAACTCTTTACATAGTTTGTGAATTTATGTTTTATGATACTAAATTCAATAAAAAATCACCTCATATCTTGATTTGAATGATCTCACACGAACTTGTGCTTTTCTCAAACTATCGACTAACGTATAAGGATCATTTCCATTTCAAATGGATTCATTTGTGATTCACATTAAATATTATGAATTTAAAGGTGTATTCAGTATCACATCATTTAAAATTTTTTAAATAATATGACATCTTGTACATTGTCAAATTGTGAGTGCATCATTTGTGGAGTATTCATATATTAAAAAGTTTAGAGGTTTTGAAACGGTAGAAAGTTTCTACTATAAGTTCATCTATTGATATTGTAGAATTTAGGCACAAATGTTTTGTACTAGGTCTTAAACTTCTATTTACTATAGTGGATTACTTATTGAGAAGGTTTTCCCCTAGTTTTTATTATTATGAAATTAGTTTATTTATTTTGTTTTTCTGGATTATCATATTTTGTCTTATTTACCATTCTGCTATGCATGATATTAATGTCTGTTTGTTTAACCAATGACTATTCATAATTTGCATAATTAATCACTTGACTTAAAATTGGTTAATTCTATCAATTGGTGTTTAATTTCCCAACATATTTTTTTTCTTTTAAACTATTTTTTTAATGTAATAAGGGCATGAAAGTAAATTTATACAAATTACATTTTTTATCCGCTCAATTTTCTTCTTAGCTAAACAAAATAATTTTCTATTTCTCTAATATTTTTCCATCCCCCAACCAAACACACATAAGGTAAAACTAAATCTTTTCTATCATCCAATCAAACAAAAACTTAAAGTAATCAAGTATGATTGATATGGTGTATGGCATAAAAACTATAAAAGCTGAGGGAAAGACGAGATTTAAATTACAAACATAAAACATTCCAAATGACACTATTGTTGCTGAATTATTACTTAACGCTAACTAAAGCCTTTCTAAAGAGATGGTAGGAACACCTCATTTGAGAGAGAGGAAAATCATTTTTCCTTTCTAAGAGCATTCGCATCAGTTCGGCTAAAATTTCTTGTCTATTTTACACTAAAAATCTACTTTTTTTATTTTACATACCCACTTCTCAAAATCCTCTACATTAGTCCATTTATTCTACAATCTATTTTACAATCTATTTTATTTAAATAATCAATTTTCTTAATTTTTTTTATTATTTCTCTCAACTACCCTTTACATACGCTCTCTCTCTCTCTCTCTCTCTCTCTCTCTCTCTCTCTCTCTCTCTCTCTCTCTCTCTCTCTCTCTCTCTCTCTCTCTCTCTCTCTCTCCATTTCTGAACACAGATCACCTCTTCCTCTCGGTCTAATCCACACCCTCTTGCCGTGTAAACCCGACATGGCATGTTGGCCGACATTTCTTTTAAGACAGTATTTTCTGCCTGGTATTTTCTTTAAAACATGACTTCAAAGTTGAGACTTTTTGAAATTACTCGCATCGTTTTTCGCAAGGCAGCAAGGACAAATTTAATACCATGCGCAGTGTCAAACACGATGGAAAATCATGATTCAAACGTCAAGTGTGGAGCCATATCATGGTCGCCTCCGTCGGAATCCGCAGAGTGAGTCAATGACTTTATGACAATGTTAAACATCGTCCAAGCAACCCATGTGAAACTATCAAACCATTCCCATTGGAAAATTGTGGAATATCCATGTGAAAATAGTATGATTCTTCTAATCTTCTTCAAGAGCGGTACACATATAATAAAGGGAAATGTTAATGAGCACCCGTTAAATGTTGTACATATCAGTAGCTATATAATATTCGAAATACAGGGAGGTATAGATGTCTACCACTGTTCCACCCAATACACTACATCATCGTCATGGATTCATGGTGCTGGGACCCTACTGCCAGTTGCTTTGCAGCCTTATTTCCTTGACTAGACACAATTCCAAAGCTTGTTTAATGTACATGGAGGGTGAGTTGAAAGCTCCGTTGTCACACACTCTGAATTACAGTCCACTTCCGGGTCTCTAATTCCCAAAGTCCATTGCGAATTCAAGTGTGAGTGGATAGCTTTACTACTTATAATTCAGCACGGTCATTTCTTCCCTGCAAACGTTCACACATAGCACTGATGCGTTGAAAAATAGATTCTTGGTAAATGTTTTATTGGGAGGTATAGAACTTCAATAATTTGCACGAACTAGTCGTAGTCAATACGCAACTTTTTTTTTTCCTACTGAAACGAGAATAGTTTAATATAGTTAACAACTTAATATATATACAAGCCATGAGAGAAACTCTCCCATAAAGAGCTAGGGCCACGAGAAAAAAAAAAAGGGATATCGGAATGCCAAGGATCTTAAGTTAGCTGTAACTAATTTAGGTTGTAAAATTCTTAGAGGAATCTAAATAAAACTGAGAGAATTTCATTGATGGGAAAGGAGTATTACAATTGAATTGAATGAAAAAATATAGCCTATTCTATTTATGCACATTCCAAGTATAACTAACTTCCTGAAAAGGTGCCAAAACCGTTACTTGAAGTTTCTAGAACTGTACACGTGTCACACTTGCACCTTGCATCAGCAGTTGCTGCATTGCCTGCTACGTTTGTGGCTTGGTTTATGCAGCTCTGCTCTGCTCTGCAGTGTCACTTGCAACTTTAACATAGGTACATAATAAAATTATACTGGGCCTAGTTTCAACTAGTAAGTAGTAACCTTCATACATCCTTATATAATATAAGCCATTTCCATTCTCGGATTTGGGTTCTCGACTTCTCGTGCTTCTACGGTTCTACCCCCAATACGCATCTTAAATAGTTCCAACTAGATATTCTATCAATTATCATAGTACTTTAGCTTTATTATACAATTAACTAACACGAGCAGGAAAACCAGTGCTAGTGTGTACGTAGCATGGCTCAACCATGAAGCCAAATTTTTCGGAGGAAACAAAACTATTTGCTGTATCTCTTATTTATAAGTTTAATGTGAAAACAAAATAAGTGATATACATAAAACAAAATAAATTTCATCGTTTTTATAATTTTACTGCAAAATCATAATATTTAATTTTCTATGTAAAATTAATCTTAGTTTCTATTATCAAATTATCAAAAAAGAGTTATGTGTTAAAAGCATTTGTTTGGATATGTTAACAGTGTTGGGTGAATCTATTAATTATTAATCGAATTCATAATATATATATATATATATATATCTTTTGAAAAAAAAAAAACACATACACACAAGGGAAATAGATTCTAATACAAAGGCACATCACAAACTCAACTCAAAAACTATGATAATTTTTAAGAGAGGGTAAGACAAGTTAAACTACACACAATAAACTAGATTATATTGTTTTATGCTTTAAATAGATGAGTCATAGTAAAACCCAAATACAAATACAAAAACTTAATTATTAATCTTTCTCTTGTCAAACAATAAGAGGATTAGGTTTCAAATTTAAAAAATAATTAATCTGTGTGTGTGTGTGTGTAGATAAGGAAATGTTAACCAATGTCCTAAGGCACTAGTTTAGAAACTATATTTAGAAACATCTTATTAGGAGAATGATAAAACAATAAATGTTATTAACAGTTTTTTACATTTCCCTTAAAGAGTAATGCTACAGACATAAGTTATTTTACAACATTTTAACAAATTGCTAATGTGGTTTTAGTATTTTTTTAAATAATTATTGGTAAATAAAAATGTGATATTAGTGAGAGTCCAGATTAGGATTGTGAGAGACCGCAACTTCTCGAGAGTGTGCTCTCAAAAAGAGAGATTTGGGTGCCTTTTCAGGGCACCTATCTTTTTGGGTAAGTGTTGTGGAGTCGCCACTTATTTTTTTATACAAAAAAATAAATACAAGTTACATGCTCAAAATATTTCACTGTCATTGATTGAATAGAAATAAATACAATCTTGGTAAATTGAATCCTACAAGGCTTTGAGTCCTAGTTACAATCTACCAAAAGAATCCATGGCTTTTTGTTCTAGTTATAATCTTCCTAGAGATAAAAAAGAAAGACAAAGTATAGGTCTACCTATCCAAAAGAACTAAGTTTGGAGGCTAGGTTACGGAATGGGAAGGTGTTAGGCACCCATTCCGCCCAGATAGAGTCTGGTTTTCTAGGCTTTAATGACCAATATACCATTTTTGCATGATATGAATGATATGTTGAACATACATGACACACTTAACCAAAACTAACTCACATAAATATATCTTATGAATGTATCTTCTTTTTTTTAGAAAAAATTCAAATATGTTTTTGTAAATAAAAAAAATTGATTTGATTCATTAAAAAAAGAAACCAGATTTGTTTTTTGTGTAGATAAAAAAAGTTAGTTTCGTAAAGAAAATTAGATTTGTTTTTATATAAAGAAAGAACAAGGTTTTTGCTAAAAAATATTAGATCTGTTTTTGAGCAAAGTTAAAAATGGTGATTTTTATTAAGAAAATCAGATCTGTTTTGTGATTAAGAAAATCTAGATTTGTAGAGAAAAAAAAAATCAGATCTGTTTTTTATGAATAAAATAAGAAAAAGACTTTTTTTTTAGAAGAGGAACTACACTCATGAGATAAATCTATGTTGCATGCATCAACCAAAAACCATCTCAACTTTTAACTTCTTCTTTTAAATTTCAAAATCTTCTATTTTGTGACAAAGAGAATTTTTCTTAAAAAAAAAAAAAAAAAATCAGATCTGTATTTAATGAAAATATAGATCAGTTTTGTATGTTAAAAAAAATCAGATTTGTATTTAATGAAAATATAGATAAGTTTTTTGTGTAAAAAAGATCAGATTTGCATTTAATGAAAATACAGATCAACTTTTATGTGTTAAAAAAATCAGATCTGTATTTAATGAAAATATAGATAAGTTTTTTATGTGTAAAAAATTTCAGATATATATTTAATGAAAATATAGATCTGTTTTTAATTTAGAAAATCAAATCTGAAAAATTCAGATCAGTTTTTAGTTTAAAAAGATCTTTGTTAATTAGCATATTTTAAGATTCAAGAGAAAGATTTCAACAAACAAAAGGATCATCTAAGGGCATATTTAAAGAAACATTTCAAACCAAACATGGTAATTACATCAAGAATCAGAAATTATAAAAACATCCTAAGCCTACTCATACATCATCAAACAAAATTAATGGAAAGGAACAGAAAAAGAAAGGAAAAAATATAAACTACCTCTTGCATGAGCGTGCTCTTCTTTGTGAAAGAATATTGTAGGGTTCAAAGAAATTTATTCAACTCTTTGAAACCTAAAATATTTTGCTTACAGAAAAGAAATCCCTAAGGCAAGAGCCTCCAGAACGTCATTAACGTAAGAGAGAAAAGAAGAGAAGAGCCAGAAAGAGAGGGGGGGGGGGGGGTCAGAGAAAGTGAAAAAAAAGTCTGCTAAATTTTGAGAGGCATCCTCTATTTATAGAGGCTAGAAAGTTCAAAAAATTAGCTGACTGATCAGAATACGAATTGGGACGCGTTCTTATCTCTAAAAAATCATAAAAGGTAAGGTTTATCTCAATCCAGGTGCCCTTGGGACGGGGCTTGCATTTGTGCCAATCAGCACTTGGAAAGTGCCGAATGGCTCTTTTGGGTGCCGGACCTGTGTTTGAGTTCTAGTCCACTTTGGACTCCTTTTTTGAGGTTTTTTAAGCCGGGACTTGCACTTAGACGCGTTTTTAATCCATATTCTAAAAATTAAACTCCTTTTTTGATGATTCAGGTCTCTACAGCAATGATTATCTTGTAGATATACACTCCCAAAAGTCTTGATTATCCACAATTTTATTGTTTTCTGATTATCCTCTTTATTCCCATGCAAGCAAGCTTATTTTTAACACTAACTAACAATCAATCACAAAATTATTTAATTAATTTTAATTGTCTAGCCAATCAGAATTAATTTAAATTAATCATATGTGATTGGTTCTACCTAAACAAAATGCATGCAAACCGTGCAAACTTAACCATGCGATATCTTTCAATCCGACAGTCTGATTTGGAAATCGGACATACAGTCACGTCCGTTAGAACCTCAAGATCATTTTTATGATATGCAATGAATGAATTAATGCATGTAATGCAATTATGAATTTTGGGTATATGAATGGTCATTCTAGTCATCTTCCTTTATTAAATTATGGGTGCAAAATCAAATGTCTACAAGGATCAGTAAGAATTTGCCACATTAATAGTTTGTAAAAATATTGTAAAATAATTTGTGAATGTAGTATTACTCTTCTCATGAAAGTAGTGTCAAAACTTTCCTAATATGCTTTATTAACAATTGCTCTAAGAGCATCTGTTAACATGACCTATATATATATATATATATATATGCTGAAACGTTGCATTTATTGTCCTTTAAAAGTCACGAAACCATGAAACTCCAATGCCTTCAAATTAGCAATTGTATTTATTTCCATTGTTCTGTTTTCTTTTTGTTTTCGTCCTTTCTTGTTCTTTATTGGATGAAAAATGAAAAAAGAAATTGCGTTCCATGGTTTCAACAATAGACCTCCTTCCAAATTAATGTTTCATACAAGGAACTCTATCAGGTGACTTGTTGTTCTCACTAAAAAATAGAAATTGCCTTCTATTCATTTCTTGTTTATATATATATATATATATATATAAGGCTTTTCTTGGTTCCAGGATCCATAGAGGTGGACTTATCTAGTATATCCAAGTTTAGGTAATGCTATATTTCAATTTTGAATTTGCTTAAGTAGAATATCACATGAAAATTATCTCGCAAAATAATTACTAGTCAATATATAAATATATGTGTGTGTGTGTTTTCTTTCTTTGTTCCAATTAATTTCACGTAAACACAAGTGTAGATTTTTTTTAAGAAAAATCTTTTTTGTTAGATAATCATGATTTTTTTAATTGATTTAGTAGTTCTTACTATTTTTTTTTACTATTTAGACCTAGAACTTTACTGGATAAGGTACTTTAATTTTCTTTAATGGCGTCATGCAAAACGTATTCTTGTTTATGGTATCATAATATTTATTTACAATAATAGAACATAGCTAATTTTTTTACTTAAATTCTAGGTGCAATAAGTTACTTGAGGAGATCAGTGGAATTTACTTGTTACCCCTGTTGAGCAAAGATTTGGCATTTGTATGTGGTGTGTTTAATCTCCTTTGTTTGAACAGTCAATGTATGACTTCTTTGGTTCTTAACGTTAAGTATTTTTTTTTTCTTGGAGGGATCCCTTAATGGGAATGACAGTCTCCCTTGAACTTTATGAAAAATATAACATGAGCAAGACTTAGGCACAGTACTTAAATACTATTCCTAAGGTTCCTCTCTTAAGATTCTACTATGTGGATTCTTTCTCATGGGATGAAAGTGTATTTTTTAGTTAAGCAACCACATGACTAAATCTTAAAAGGGAAATCTAAGAAATAGCATTTAAGGTGTTATACCTAAGTTTTGTCCAAATATATTAAATCTAAAATCTCTTATGCCCTCAAATTACCTAATTAAACATTCCTAATTGTTAGGTATATCATATAAGTTGGATAAGTAAAGGGAAAAATGAAGATTTCACCAATAAGCTAACAAAGAAATTAGGAACATTTTTGCTGAACCAAATACATGTTAGACTACAAAAATACAATAACTCGAGCAACATTGGATTTCATCATATATTTATCACAAAATTCAAGGAGGACATTTTCATTTCCACCGAATATTATTGGTTATTGTGGTCTATTTTGTTGGGTTATAGATTGATTGACCCCGGTTAATTAATTCAATTACCCAAGTTGATTAATTATGTCAAATTACATGCAAATCGTGGAGGCACCAACAAATCACTAAATAAACTAAATGCAGTGGAAATTAAATTGACACGGTGATTTGTTGACAAATGGGAAAAACCTCTCACAAGGTAAAAACCCCACCAGGTAAATTTAAGGTTATTACTTCCAAGAATCCACTAATCAATAATCAAGCGGTTATAAGTATGAGGAATCTTACCACTACCCTGGCCTATCACAAAATACCAACCTACAGTTGAGCGTTCGTTCCAATACCTAGTTGGACTTGATATTGTAGTAGTCTTTTTTCCTTTGTTGCATAAATCTCCAATCTATGACTAACTTTGCACGGATCCTAGTACGTAACTAACTCCAGCAACTTGAATGATTGTTGTTGGCTGCAAAGTTCTTCACTTCATAAACGATGAAGATCAGGAAGCACTTGATTACAAAACCCTAAGGCGCACAAACGCAACAGTTTCACATATAGTACATGAGTTTTGGGTCTTTGTATCCGTATATGGCTGGCTTTTAAAATATGCCTTATATATGATTAGAGTTGTGAGAAAAGAAACCTTAATCAAACAAGTCATCACAAGCCGAATTTCAAATCTAGAAATTCTGAAATCGTGGATCTTGATAGATCGAGCTTGTGTCGAGCTTCTTTATTAATCCTCGATAGCAATATCTGTCGAGCTTTTATCGAGACTTAATGAACCAACTTTTCTTCACTTGTTTCTTGGATCAATCTTTGTCTTTAATGAAACCATTTGATATATTTGAACAACATATTTCTTGATACATTAAACCCAACTTGTATTTACTCAATTATAAGTAAAGTGCGTTTTGTTAAAAGATTAGCCAATTACATAGAAAATATAACCCTAACATCTTTTTTGTTTTGTTCTGTTTTTGGTTTTGATAAAGTTTAGAATCCAAGGGCTAAGGGGAAATAGACCTCACGTTGTACCGATAGTTTAAAAGAGCAAAGATTTGGTTTTATGCCAAATTCACTTAGGATTTTAAGATCCAATCACTTAAATTCTAAAAATCTAATCCAAACTCTATAATAATTCAAAAAACGCCTAAAACGATTGAAATATCCTAAAAGTTTTGTTTTGACCAAAATACGCAAAACCTCAAAAATGATAAAAATACTACTAAAACATTTTAAAAATATAAAATTACAAAAAATTCACTTGACATTTGGGGAAATGAAACTCCGTCCTAAACCTTAAAGGCTCATTTGGTTGAGGTGATTATTGGAGGATGGAGATGGTGAAAAGTGGAGAGAAAATGGGAGTGGAGGGTATTTGGTTGGGGGGGGGGGGGGGGGGGGGGGAATGGGGGACCCAGGAGTTTTCTCCCTGGGCCCATCATTTTGGGTGATTTTGGAATCTCCCCATTTGGGGCAAAAATATGGGGAAAGAGGGGCTTATGGAAAATTACTCATCTACCCCTATCTCCTCCCACACATTGTTGTCGTAGTTTTTTTTTTTTTTTTTTTTTTTTCTTTTAAATTATTAATATTTTTTTTTTATGTTATACGTGTATGTAAGTAAATTATTTAAACTATATTTTCTATCATCTTATTTTTCTTCTCAATCAAACAAAAGAGTTTTTCATCCCCAACTAAACACACATTAGAGAAAATTAAATTTCTTCTATCCCCCACTTTCCCATCTCCCAACCAAACAAAGCCTAAGGAAAATGATGCTCTTCTCTCTCCCACTAAAATTTCAAATTGAAGAAAAGTTGAAGAGGTGAAGAAAGAAGGAAGGGCGTGGGAATGGGGGAAGAGTGGTGGACAAACATGTTCAAATATTCTGAGCCCATATTGTTCATTTGCTAATAAGAATAAATTATTGAAAGAATTAAGAAAAAAAAATAGATTCAAATGGGAAAAAAAAAAAAATTAAGAATGAAGGGAGTGGCTGAAAATCTGCATCCCCCCCCCCCCCCCCCAAAACTAAAAATTAAGAATGAAGAAAATTTTAAAAAGTAAACAAAGAAAGGCATGGGAGCGGGGGAGGAATGGTGGAAAAACCATTTAGGTTGCATTTGGTATTGGCTTATTTTTGCTATTATTCAACTTATTTTTGTTACTATTTATGAATGTTATAGCAATTTTTGGTACTATTTATGGATCCCGCAATACTATTTCAACTACTTTTTAGCTTTATCTATAGTACTTTCAGTAAAAAAAAATTTCAATTTCAAATAAATAAGTTATTTCTAAATAGACTCTTAATGTTTGATTTTTATATTTCATCAAATTAAATGGCAGTAGGAGATGTATCTATTTTTTATTTTATTTTAAATCTTAGTTACTTTATAAAGAAAGAAAAGAATGTCATGTTGTTATGATTTGTGGAGTAGACAGAATTTTTGTTAGTACGAGGCTATAAGCTAATGTATTTAGTGCTTGTTTGGCTGGCACGTTTCTAAATCACGTTTAACGTCTGCGTTTTTTTTTTTTTTTTTTTCACGCATTTCCAACTAAATTTTACTGTAGCGGCTACTGTTCAATGAATAGTAGCCGCAATAGTTGACTTTTCAGCACAAATTTCACTTTTCAGCAACTTTTTCATTAAAAACGGATTCTACGGTACTATTTACACATTTAAAAATTATTTGCTACAGTGTTTTTCAGTTTTCAGTTTTTAGTTTTCAGCTGTATCCAAACGGACCCTAAAGTGTCTGTTTGGCATGATTAATTTTGTCAACTTATTTTATTATTTAGTTTATTTTTGCTACTATTCATGGGCTCCACTATACTATTTCAGCTAATTTTTACCTATATCTATGATACTTTCAGTAAAAAAATTTTAATTTCAGCAAAATAAACGAATTCCAAATAGACTCTCAGTGGAGTACGATTTAAATATAATTGCATATGACACCTTTGACCCCAATCAATTCATCAGCCACCATTTCACATAGTCACCAGCTTCCTTCTGTTGGGTGCACTGCACCATGGGTTCAGCCCACTTGTAATAGACATGCTCATTTAATGAACTTGTCTTTCATGTCTCTTAACTTTTCTTCATCAGGTACAAAAGTGAGCATGAGTTATTAGGTTGGTTGGCTTAGGCGTGTTGGACACGTTGAAGATAAAAAGAGAAAAGAAAGGGGCTAATGCAAAAGGTTGGTTGGCTTGGGTGTGTTGGACGCACTGAAGAGAAAAAGAGAAAAGAAAGGGGCTGATGCAAAGTGAAGGCAAGTGGGTTGCATTTATTGTGAATTGATGCCAAAAGTGTGAAAGGAAGAAAAGAAGGAAAAGATTAAGAAATAAAAGGAGAGACCATTTGGCCAGTGAGCAAGAGGAGAAGAGAGGCTTATGAAAAATTACTCATCTAACCCTATCTCCTCCCACACATTGTTGTTGTAGTTTTTTTTTTTTTAGCAATTTTTTCCTTTAAATTATTAATTTTTTTTTTTTTTTATGTAATACGAGTATGTAAGTAAATTTATTTAAACTATATTTTCTATCATCTCATTTTTCTTCTCAATCAAATAAAAGAGTTTTTCATCCCTAACTAAACACACATTAGAGAAAATTAAATTTCTTCTATCCCCCACTTTCCCATCTCCCAACCAAACAAAGCCTAAGGAAAATGGCGCTCATTTCTCTCCCACTAAAATTTCAAATAGAAGAAAAGTTGAAGAGGTGAAGAAAGAAGGAAGGGCATGGGAATGGGGAAAGAGTGGTGGACAAACATGTTCAAATATTTTGAGCCCATATTGTTCATTTGCCAATAAGAATAAAATATTGAAAGAATTAAGAAAAAAAAATTAGATTCAAATGGGAAAAAAAATTCAGAATGAAGAGAGTGGCAAAAAATCTGCCCCCCACTAAAAATTAAGAATGAAGAAAATTTTAAAAAGTAAACAAAGAAAGGCATGGGAGCAGGGGAGGAATGGTGGAAAAACCATTTAGGTTGCATTTGGTATTAGATTAAAAAGTTAGCTTTTTTTACTATTTAGCTTATTTTTGCTATTATTCAACTTATTTTTGTTATTATTCATGGGTGTCATAGCACTTTTTGGTACTATTCATGGGTCATATAATACTATTTCAGCTACCTTTTAGCTTTCTCTACAGTACTTTCAGTAAAAAAAATTTTAGTTTCAAATAAATAAGTTATTTCCAAACAGACTCTTAATGTTTGATTTTTATATTTCATCAAATTAAATGGCAGTAGGAGATGTATCTGATTTTTATTTTACTTTAAATCTTAGTTACTTTATAAAGAAAAAAAAGAATGTCATGTTGTTATGATTTGTGGAGTAGACAAAATTTTTGTTAGTACGAGGCTATAAGCTAAAGTATTTAGTGTGTGTTTCGCATGACTAATTTTGTCAACTTATTTTACTATTCAGCTTATTTTTGCTACTATTCATAAGTCTCACTGTATTATTTCTGCTAATTTTTACCTTTACCTATGATACTTTCAGCAAATTTTTTTTTGTTTTAGTAAAATAAGTAGATTCAAAACAAACTCTTAGTGGAGTACGATTTAAATATAATTGCATATGCCGCCCTTGACCCCAATCGATTCATTAGCCTCCATTTCACATAGTCACCAGCTTCCTTCTGTTGGGTGCACTGCACCATGGGTTCAAACCACTTGTAATAGACATGCTCATTTAATGAACTTGTCTTTCATGTCTCTTAACTTTTCTTCATCGGGTACAAAAGTGAGCATGAGTTATTAGGTTGGTTGGCTTAGGCGTGTTGGACACGTTGAAGATAAAAAGAGAAAAGAAAGGGGCTGATGCAAAAGGTTGGTTGGCTTGGGCGTGTTGGACGCACTGAAGAGAAAAAGAGAAAAGAAAGGGGCTGATGCAAAGTGAAGGCAAGTGGGTTGCATTTATTGTGAATTGATGCCAAAAGTGTGAAAGGAAGAAAAGAAGGAAAAGATTAAGAAATAAAAGGAGAGACCATTCGGCCAGTGAGCAAGAGGAGAAGAGAGGCTTATGGAAAATTACTCATCTAACCCTATCTCCTCCCACACATTGTTGTTGTAGTTTTTTTTTTTTTTTTTTTTATAGCAGTTTTTTCTTTTAAATTATTAATTTTTCTTTTTATGTAATACGAGTATGTAAGTAAATTTATTTAAACTATATTTTCTATCATCTTATTTTTCTTCTCAATCAAATAAAAGAGTTTTTCATCCCTAACTAAACACACATTAGAGAAAATTAAATTTCTTCTATCCCCCACTTTCCCATCTCCCAACCAAACAAAGCCTAAGGAAAATGGCGCTCATTTCTCTCCCACTAAAATTTCAAATTGAAGAAAAGTTGAAGAGGTGAAGAAAGAAGGAAGGGCATGGGAATGGGGAAAGAGTGGTGGACAAACATGTTCAAATATTTTGAGCCCATATTGTTCATTTGCCAATAAGAATAAAATATTGAAAGAATTAAGAAAAAAAATTAGATTCAAATGGGAAAAAAAATTCAGAATGAAGAGAGTGGCAAAAAATCTGCCCCCCCACTAAAAATTAAGAATGAAGAAAATTTTAAAAAGTAAACAAAGAAAGGCATGGGAGCGGGGGAGGAATGGTGGAAAAACCATTTAGGTTGCATTTGGTATTGGATTAAAAAGTTAGCTTTTTTTACTATTTAGTTTATTTTTGCTATTATTCAACTTATTTTTGTTATTATTCATGGGTGTCATAGCACTTTTTGGTACTATTCATGGGTCACATAATACTATTTCAGCTATCTTTTAGCTTTCTCTACAGTACTTTCAGTAAAAAAAATTTAGTTTCAAATAAATAAGTTATTTCCAAACAGACTCTTAATGTTTGATTTTTATATTTCATCAAACTAAATGGCAGTAGGAGATGTATCTGATTTTTATTTTATTTTAAATCTTAGTTACTTTATAAAGAAAAAAAAGAATGTCATGTTGTTATGATTTGTGGAGTAGACAAAATTTTTGTTAGTACGAGGCTATAAGCTAAAGTATTTAGTGTGTGTTTCGCATGACTAATTTTGTCAACTTATTTTACTATTCAGCTTATTTTTGCTATTATTCATAAATCTCACTGTATTATTTTTGCTAATTTTTACCTTTACCTATGATACTTTCAGCAAATTTTTTTTAGTTTTAGTAAAATAAGTAGATTCGAAACAAACTCTTAGTGGAGTACGATTTAAATATAATTGCATATGCCGCCCTTGACCCCAATCGATTCATTAGCCTCCATTTCACATAGTCACCAGCTTCCTTCTATTGGGTGCACTGCACCATGGGTTCAAGCCACTTGTAATAGACATGCTCATTTAATGAACTTGTCTTTCATGTCTCTTAACTTTTCTTCATTGGGTACAAAAGTGAGCATGAGTTATTAGGTTGGTTGGCTTAGGCGTGTTGGACACGTTGAAGATAAAAAGAGAAAAGAAAGGGGCTGATGCAAAAAGTTGGTTGGCTTGGGCGTGTTGGACGCACTGAAGAGAAAAAGAGAAAAGAAAGGGGCTGATGCAAAGTGAAGGCAAGTGGGTTGCATTTATTGTGAATTGATGCCAAAAGTGTGAAAGGAAGAAAAGAAGGAAAAGATTAAGAAATAAAAGGAGAGACCATTCAGCCAGTGAGCAAGAGGAGAAGTCCTGGAGAGTGAGATTGAGGATAGCGTAGTTTTGAAGAACTGCGTGAGTGAGAGCAAGTAAATAAGAAGAGAAAAATATAAAAAGTAAGAGAAAATTGTGAGAGATACAAGGTGAGGAAGAGAGCAGTAAGTGAAAAGAAAAAGAGAGTTTTTTTTTTCTTTGTTTAAGTTGTATCTTTAAGTGTTGTAATCTCTATTTAATATAGTGAAGTTATTCAGAGTTTGTTCTGTGATTTTTCTCTTTAAGGAGAAAGAGTTTCCACGTAAATCTTTGTGTTTTTATGTGGTTGTACTTACGCTATACTTAGTGAAATTTATTCATAGTTATATAGAATTTTTCCCAACAACTTCTCCTCCAAACCAAATGACGCTTCAACAAACCAACATGTGTGCACCATCTAGTTCTATATACCTTCATGTGATTCTTCTCTTTTACACATGCCTTCTCTGCTTGCAGATTGCCATTACAGCCACTGCTCCAACAAACGAGACTAATCGTTTGGCTTTGCTCAAAATCAAAGAATCTGTACCTCACGATCCCTTTAACATATTGAGCTCATGGAATGATTCTATGAACTTCTGCAACTGGCATGGAATCACATGTGGCCATCGGCACCAAAGAGTCACGGCCTTGAACCTAGAGGGCTATAAGTTACATGGATCCATATCACCTTATATTGGAAACCTCACCTTTCTTCGGTTCATCAACGTCCAAAACAACAGCTTCTATGGCGAAATTCCTCAAGAAGTTGGTCATTTGTTCCGACTGCAACACCTCTCTCTTGGCAATAACACATTGGAAGGGGAAATTCCACCCAGCTTGCCCAACTGCTCCAATCTCAGATTCATAAATCTTATTGTGAATAACCTTGAAGGGAAGATTCCAGTTGAGCTAGGCTCTTTGATGAAGCTTGAAAATCTTTTTCTTTGTAGAAACAATCTAACAGGAGGTATTCCACCATCTTTTGGAAATCTTTCGTCACTCAAATATTTCACTGCAGCGTACAATAATTTGGTGGGAAATATTCCAGATGTCGTAGGCCAATTAAAAGGCTTACTATGGTTCATAATTTTCATGAATAAATTGTCTGGTACGATCCCTTCCTCTCTTTACAATGTGTCTTCTCTCCAAATGTTGATAGTTACAGAAAACCAACTTAATGGCACACTTCCACTTAACATAGGGCACAGTCTTCCTAATCTCCAACGTCTTCAAGTTGCTGCCAATGATTTCTTTGGGCCAATCTCTACCTCATTATGCAATGCAACTCAGCTTCAATACATTGATTTAGCTGAAAACAATTTTATAGGATCAGTTCCAACTAATTTGGGAAATTTGTTGGGTCTTTATGTGCTATTGTTGGAAAACAATCACCTAGGAAGGGACTTCCATTTCTTAACATCTTTAACAAACTGTAGTAGACTTGAAATATTGGCTTTAGGTATAAACCAATTTGAAGGTGATTTGCCCAATTCAATATCCAACTTGTCCACCCAACTCACGGGATTATATCTTGGAGTCAATGAAATATCTGGAACTCTTCCTGCATCATTAGAGAATCTTGTAAACTTAATTAGCTTGAGCTTATCTTATAATCACTTCACGGGCATCATTCCTACTACTTTTGGGAAGTTTCAAAAGATGCAAGGAGTGGATTTAAGTGGAAACAAATTGTCAGGAGAAATACCAACCACCATAGGCAACCTTACTCAGTTGTTTGTACTTCTATTAAATGAAAACAAATTCGAAGGAACCATACCTCCAACAATTGTGAACTGTCAAAATCTACAATTCTTAGAAATTTCACAAAATAACCTAAATGGATCCATACCCCAACAGCTTATTGGTCCTTCCTCCCTTCGAATAGTATTCCTCAATTTGTCACATAACTCTTTTATGGGAAAATTACCATTCGAAGTAGGTAATCTGAAAAATATTAATGGACTGGATATCTCTAACAATAATTTATCTGGTGAAATTCCTACATCTATAGGAAATTGTTTGATCTTGGAACATCTTTACTTGCAAAGGAATTCGTTTGAAGGATCACTACCACCATCTATTGCTTCTTTGAAAGGCCTCCAACATTTAGATGTTTCACAAAATAACCTATCGGGATCCATTCCAAAGGGTATAGAGAAGCTTCCTTTTCTTGAATATTTGAATATTTCATTCAATAATTTTGAGGGTGAGGTACCAACTGAAGGGGTTTTCAAAAACACAAGTGTCATATCATTGATCGGAAATATTAAACTTTGTGGTGGTATATCAAAATTGCAGTTGCCAAAATGCCCTATAAGCGTCATGCAACCACAAAAATCCACTGGCTTCAAACTAGCAATTGTAGTTGTTTCCATTGTTATATTTTTCTTTTTGTTTTCATCCTTTCTTTTTCTTTATTGGATGAAAAAATCAAAAAAGAAATCCCCTTCTATGTTTTCAACAATAAGCCTCCTTCCAAATGTTTCATACAAAGAACTTTATCAAGCAACTGGTGGGTTCTCTCCAAGTAATTTAATTGGATATGGCAGTTTTGGTACTGTTTATAAAGGAGCTCTTGGTCAAGAAGAAAGAAAAAGACTAGTTGCTATAAAGGTCCTTAACCTTCAACACAAAAGAGCTTCCAAAAGTTTCATGGCTGAATGCAATGCATTACGAAACATTCGGCATCGGAATCTTGTTAAGATATTAACATGTTGCTCTAGCATGGATTACAGTGGGAATCAATTCAAAGCTCTAGTCTTTGAATTCATGACAAATGGGAGCTTAGATATTTGGCTACATCCCGAGAGAGACAACGAAAATCAATCAAGTAACTTAAGCCTTCTTCAAAGACTAAATATTGCAATTGATGTGGCTTCTGCAATAGATTATCTTCATAATCATTCCGCACAACCAATTATTCATTGTGATTTAAAGCCAAGCAATATTCTTCTTGATGATGATATGGTTGCTCATGTAAGCGATTTTGGCTTAGTAAGACTCCTCCCAACCACTACTGATTCTTCTCAAAAGCAATCTAGTACAATTGGGATAAAGGGATCTATTGGCTATGCTGCTCCAGGTAATGCCTTTCCAATTGTGTATAAATTATAAAATATCCTAATAGATATAGTTAAATTAATTATTTGCAAAATATTAATTATTTATTTTTACTTTTGCAATTACCTTTCTATCAACACAAGATTCTCTCTCTCAAATGCAACATGGAAACACGAATACACACACTGAATTTATTTTTTAAATAAACTCAAAGTATGAAAATCTTTAAACATGATTTAAGCATCGATTAAATTGGTTGACAAATGTTATTGACTATCCATTCACTTACTTTTCCTTTTTAAGCATTTATTTCCTCAATACTACGTCTTTGTGATAATAGCTCGCCAATCGGCTATATCAAATATGGTGTAGTTGCCCTCAAAACAGATCTGTGCTACAATTTTGTGTATTTTATTCATCTAAACAAGTTTTCAACAAACAAACGTTCAAGTAATGGATAATAATATAGGACATATGATTTTTTTTTTGAACATATATGGGTGGACCGTGGACCCAAGGGCCCAAGGCATTTAGGAAGGCCAGTATCTAATGTGTCCAATATGATTGTAAGACCATACCACTTAAAAATTAACTTGATTAGATTATCCTAATCCTAACCATTAACCATATTTCCTTTACTACTACATCTAACTTACCTCCTACTAGACACCAAAAGTTTTATTCTGATGGACATATTACCATTTTCTTAACTTGAAATTCTGTAATCATGGTATCTATCATCATGTTTTTCCTTAGGTTCAATTTGTTTCTACGTTCATTTTTTCTTACGAATCAAATGAATTTGCACTCTCCTTAAATCTCAAATCTCATTATAAACAAGAACTGCAAAATCTCCTTACATAACATAATGTGTAGAGTATGGCATGGGCGGTGAGGCTTCTACAGAGGGGGATGTGTATAGCTACGGGATATTTCTACTGGAGATGTTCTTAAGGAAGAGACCCACTGACAAAATGTTTAAAGATGGTCTCAATCTCCACAATTTTGCTAAAATGGCATTGCCAAAAAGGCTTGTTCAGATTGTAGACCCAATCCTTCTACCAAGAGAAGTTGAAGAAACGCAAACATCAACATTGGCTAGAGAAGATAACAACAAAAATGAAATTCAAGCAGATGAAGAAACTCTTGATATTGTGAACTTGTGCCAAATTGATGCCAATGTGCATAAGTGCTTAGTCTCGATCCTTGAAATTGGACTTGCCTGTTCAATGGAGTCGCCAAAAGAAAGAATGAATATGGAGGAAGTTACTAAAGAAATGCATTTGATTAAAAATGCTTTTCTTGGTTCTAGGATCCGCAGAGGTGAACTTATCTAGTAGAATCCAAGTTAAGGTAATGCTATATTTCAATTTTGAATTTGCTTGAGTAGAATATCGCATGACAATTATCTCGTAAAAAATTACCAACCATTATGTGTCTTTTTTAAACGTATGTTTTCTTTCTTTGTTCCAATTAATTTTTCATAAATACAAGAGTAGATTTTTCTATTAAAAAAAAAATTTTGTTTGATAATCATGATTGTTCAATTGATTTCGCTGTTCTCACTGAAATTTTTGACTATTTAAACCAAGAACCTTAATGAATAAGGGTACTTTAATTTTCATTTATTTTTTAATGACCACATGCAAAAAGTGTTATTGTTTTTGGTATCATGATATTTATTTACAATCGAGATTTAGGGGGGGATTTGTTTATTTATTATATCTTAGCTGGATAATATTATGGATATTGGATAATAACAATAGATCAGTTACACTAGGATTCTTCTGTTAAGATTTTCCTCCCACTATAAATATAATAGGTGATTCCATGAATCAATCATAGTAATCAATCGTTCACAGCAACATGGCTGCTTCACAAAAAAATTTCTCTGCTATCTGCTTTTGTTTTTTCCTCCTCGCTCTTTGCACTTCTGCCTATGAGGTTTCTCATGATGGAAGAGCAATCACCATTGACGGCGCACGTAGGGTTTTGATTTCTGGCTCAATTCATTACCCTCGAAGCACTCCTGGGGTACGTACTATTTTATTTTATTTTGTTTACTATCATGAATTGCTAATATATATATGATATGAATAACATTAGTAATATCCTTGTGAATTTTTAGTTTTGGGTTGTTTTATAAAAAAATTTAACGAATTACCACATGTTGTGCGTTAAGTTGATTATTTTCTCATATATAGGTCATAGTTTAGAGTAAACTTGTAGTGGGTCATAGTTCAAACCCTATCATGATATATATTCATTAAAAAAAAAAAAAGATGTGTACCTTAACTAGATGGTGATGCATAAGTGATTAAGCCACATTCATCTATGTATGTTAATTAGCGTTAGGATTTACTCCTCTAGTTAGGAATGACACATTCATTGATTGCTCCTTTTGAAAGTAGGGTTTTTGTAACTACTTATTAGTAAAATTTTACCGATTATGATTCTAACATGCACTTTATTTGTAACTTTTTAGATGTGGCCCAACCTAATAAAGAAAGCAAAAGAAGGCGGACTAGATATGATTGAGACTTATGTGTTTTGGAATGCCCATGAGCCATCTCGTCGCGAGTATGATTTTTCTGATAACCTTGATTTCATAAGGTTTCTCAAAACTATTCAAGATGAAGGACTCTATGTTTTTCTTCGTATTGGTCCTTATATTTGTGGCGAATGGAACTATGGGTATATTTTAATTTTCTTTTTTTAACATCATAACATCTTTTATTATTCTTGTGATAATTAAAATTTTCTAATATGGATTTAATAATTTCCTAGAGGGTTACCTGTTTGGTTGCATAACATGCCTGGCATTGAGCTTCGGACTGCAAATAATGTATTTATGGTAACTTCTATAATTCTCATTGGATTATTGTTATGATTTATTTTGTGTGTACTTTCTAATATATATGTTTTTTTTTTTTTTTAAATAAATAGAATGAGATGCAAAATTTTACAACCATGATAGTTAATATGGTTAAAAACGAGAAGCTTTTTGCATCACAAGGAGGTCCAATTATTCTTGCACAGGTATATATCTGAATTTAGTTATTTTAGTTTTTCTCTCCATGAGATATGAATATTTACCATACATCTTTATGGTTTCTCTTCCGGTGATCCAATTATTTGTTGTACTAAAATTTGTTTTTATTTTTATTTTTATTTTTATTTAGATTGAGAATGAATATGGAAATGTAATGACATCTTATGGGGATGCTGGAAAAGCATACATTGATTGGTGTGCAAATATGGCTGAATCACTTCAAATAGGAGTTCCATGGGTAATGTGTCAACAAAGCGATGCTCCACAACCAATGGTAGTAATTATTGTTTTATTTTTATTTATTATTATTATTATTTTTATATTATAAATAACTATACAGTAGTTTTAGAATTTACTAATTAACTTTGTCATTTATTAGATCAATACATGCAATGGATTCTACTGTGATTCATTCACTCCAAATAATCCTAATAGTCCCAAAATCTGGACTGAGAATTGGACTGGCTGGTGAGTATTATACTTTGTATTTAGTTGAATAATTATTATTATTTTCATGTATTAATGTAATTAATTAAAATATATTGTTAAAATTTTCTTATGAATTAATTATAGGTTTAAGAGTTGGGGTGACAAAGATCCACACAGAACAGCTGAGGATGTTGCTTTTGCTGTAGCAAGGTTTTTCCAAAATGGAGGCACACTTCAAAATTATTATATGGTTAGTACTTATTATTAATTATTGAGTTTGAAATTTCGAATGAATATGTTCATTTATTTATTACAAATTAATGAACTATCTAGTTAATTTATATAGCAACTGAAAATGATTGTTGTTTTTCTTTAGTACCATGGTGGCACTAATTTTGGTCGCACAGCTGGTGGCCCCTACATTACCACTTCATATGATTATGATGCTCCTCTTGATGAATATGGTAACTAAATATTTCATTTTACATTAATATTTTTGATTTTATACATAGTTTTAAATAAGTTATACTATAATTCTTATTTTTCAAAATCACAGGAAATTTAAATCAACCAAAATGGGGGCACTTGAAACAACTGCATGCAGTTTTGAAGTCAATGGAGATGACTCTTACTCATGGGAATGTTTCTACCATTGACTTCAACAATTCTGTTTCGGTAAGACACACACACCATTTTTATTCAACATAAAAACCTGTATTTCTGTACAAAAATTTGACATATTATACATCTGAATTAGGCCACTATATATGCAACCAATGAATCTTCAAGCTGCTTTTTGGGGAATGCAAACAGTACCACCGATGCTACAATCAATTTTCAAGGGAATCAATATATGGTTCCAGCTTGGTCTGTTACCATCCTTCCAGATTGTAAAAATGAAGAATACAATACAGCAAAGGTAATTTATAAATAATATATACTATACCTGTCTTTTATTTATTTATTATAAAGTTTTTATGACATAGTAAAAGAATAATATTTGTGATTAACTAACATAGAATAATAATTATATGATTATAGGTGAATACTCAAACTTCAGTGATGGTAAAGAAAGCAAACAAAGCTGAGAAAGAAGGTGCAACTCTGAGTTGGTCGTGGAGGCCTGAGATTCTTAAGGATACTATATTTCAAAGAAAACGATATGTTTCTGCACACCAACTCATTGATCAAAAAGCTGCTACTAATGACACTAGTGATTATCTGTGGTACATTACAAGGTAAACGACTTAACTTTTATTTATTTATTTATTTTTCATTTATTAATCAATTTTTTTATTAATCAGTTTTTTTTTTTTTTAATTAATAGTGTGGATATTAAAGAATATGATCCAATTTGGAGTCATGAAATGTCCCTCAAAGTAAATGGCAGCGGACAAATCATTCATGCATATGTCAATGGAAAATATATTGGTAATAAGAGATTAAATTCTTAACTATTTTTAACATTTCAAGTTTTAATTGTGAGTTTAAATCGTTATTTATTTTAATTTTATTGAAATTAGGATCTGAATGGGCCAAGTATGGAGTTTCTAATTCTGTATTTGAGCAAAAGGTGCAACTAAATCCAGGAAGAAATCAAATTGCGTTGCTTAGTGTTACTGTCGGCCTAGCAGTAAGTTTGATTTTTGATTTTATAAATTTTTTATATGGATTAAAGTTTGATTTTTGGTGTCTCTTTGTTTAATTTAATTTAATAATTTAATGTAAACAGAATTATGGGCCAATGTTTGATATGATACAAACTGGCCTTCCTGGACCTGTTCAATTGGTGGTACAAAAAGGAGATGAGACAATTATTAAAGATTTATCTTCATATAAATGGACTTACAAGGTTGGATTGAATGGGTTGGAAGATAAGTTTTATGATTTGGATTCACACCAAGCTTGGAAATGGCAAGCCCAACAATTTCCTATCAATAGGAATTTCACTTGGTATAAGGTAATTGTACAATTAAAAAAAAAAAAACTACTATTTACTTGTTTTATTGTTGTATTATTCAAGTTATTTACTTATATATATATATATATATATATATTTTTTTTCAGGCCACATTTAAAGCTCCTTTGGGCACAGATCCAATAGTTTTAGATTTACAAGGAATGGGTAAAGGTTTTGCTTGGGTTAATGGCTTTAATATTGGACGATATTGGCCAACCTATATTGCCGATGAGGATGGTTGTGATGTTGAAGTTTGTGATTATCGTGGTACATATGGTAGCTCAAAATGTTTAACCAATTGTGGCCAAGCTACACAAAGATGATGAGAGTACTTTTTTTTTTTTATATATATATTGAGATTTTGAAAATTGATTTTATTTTTCTAAATTTTAACATGTAATTTTTTTTTGTTATAGGTATCATGTTCCACGATCATTAATTGAAGATGATGAAAATACATTGGTATTGTTTGAGGAATTTGGTGGTAACCCATCATTAGTCAATTTTCAAACAATCACAATTGGAAGTGTGTGTAGCAATGCATATGAGAGTAATAATACATTGGAATTGTCATGCAATGAACGTCCAATTTTATCAATTAAATTTGCTAGTTTTGGTACTCCACAAGGTACTTGTGGATCATTTCAAAAAGGCAGCTGCGAATCAACAAAAGATGCATTGTCTATTCTCCAAAATGTATGTAAATTTTTTAGATGTTTATTTTTATTATCTTTTACTTATATATATATATATATATATATATTCATTTTCATGTGAAGATTATATAATATTAACCAAATTTTTGTTTTAATTATGTAGGCATGTGTTGGTAAAAACACTTGCACAATTGAGGTTTCTGAAGAGACATTTGGAACAGTAGATTGTGGTGGAGTCCCCAAAAGACTAGCTGTGGAGGCTGTGTGCTAAATTTTTTATTTATGTTTTTAATTTTAGGTCTTGAATTTTTCAGAAAAAAAAGGGTCTTGGGTCATAAATTATGTGGTTTTGTTTGGTAGTTAGGGTTAGGGTGTTATGGTTAGGGAGTTCAATTTCCTCATTTAGTACTGTTTACTTTGTTAAACAAATTAGTAATTGAAATCGTTTTTATGTGTTATATTTCTTGTGGGATTTTTTTTCCCTCTGCAATATGGCAATTACCTATATCGCTTGATTTATCTTAAAACAAGAATTTTTCTGATGCAGTTGCAGTAATTTATTTTACAATTTATCAAACAAATGTAACACAAAGAGTCAGTGACCCCAAGTAAAATATAATCATTGTTAAATATGATCAAACTAATAGAGGTCTTCACGAAATTATTCTTCTACAAAAGGGTATTGGAGTTTTCAACAGGGTAAATAATTTTTTATCAATTGGTTTACTACTTTATTTCCCCTTAAAAAAAGAGGAATGATATGTCTACAACATTTCTACAACATTTTTACAACAAATCCTAAGTGGCAGGTTGTTACTGGTTGTTATTGTTGAGGCAAAAAAGTAATCTTAGTGTTAGTTTCAAATTTGAACTAATAACAACTAACCACCTGTGATTTGTTGTAAAAATGTTGTAAAATTGTTGTAGACGTAGCATCTCTCTTAAAAAAATTACAGTAGCACAGCAGCTTCCTATTACCTTTAGCAGGTTTAGGAAATCAGGGATTGGGCTTGGAATGGGCTTCAATCTTAGGAACTGAACAGTTGGGCTGAAATTATTATGGTAAAAATTGGGGTTTTTCGTAGATAGGATCACAAAACTCTGATATAGACCAGTACAAAATAGAATGTTTACTTTAAATATAGGAACCTAAATCATAAGTTGGTATAAAATGAGGTATCAACAAGGATTACATTGAAATGAAAAAATAAAATTCTATAGGGACGAAAATGAAAACATGTTAAAGTTAAATGATGTAATTTGTAATTTAACTTTTTTTAATAATTATTGGACAGTTAAAAAATCTATTTTGAGATGCAAGAGTCAAAAAGACCATTAAATTTACCCTTAAATTAAATGGTTGAAAGTGATATATTTGGAGGTACTTTATTATCTTTGTGATTCAATCAAACCTTTTTTTTTTTTTTTTTTCTTTTCAAAATTAACCACACTCATAACTCTTATTCAATAGTTTCTCAAAAAAAAAAAAAAAACTCTTATTCAATCTTATGGGCCAGGGCCAATAGAAGCCCTCTTGCTTGCCTCTGAATCAGAACGTGTAATGGTGTCACCCTATAGTATAAAAGCCTTCTATAACGTAGTGTATTTGTTTTTATCTAATGGCCCTGTGTATTTAAGATTTGATCTAATGGCAAAGTTTCTCAAAGTATGAAATTCCATACTATTTAGCCACATGTTTTACAAATAACTTTAGGGTATGTTTGGAATAATAAAAAAGACTTCTAATCACTGTTGTATTTCTCTGGATATATACGTTGTCAAAGATTTTGCTAAGGAAGATTATGATGCTAAATTTGTGGATAAAAATTATGAAATTAATACCGCTCAAATTTGATAATGGAAAAAGCTTGTATACAAACTTGGTTCAGTTGGTTGAAACTCTTCCCATTAAAAAAAAAAAAAAAACTTGGTTGTAACTAGTGACTATAACTCTCACTTAAAACATTAATATGCTTAAATATTTTGAAAATTTAACCATTAGATTGTATAGTTTTTATGTTCTTAAAGCATATGTCGAATTTTATGTTAATTGGATGTTATTTACCATTCAATCTATAAACTTATTTTTTATGCATAATTTTAGATAATAAAAACTTGAAATTTAAACATTTAATTGATGATATAACTATTGATTTTTGATTTTTTTAAAAATTTTACTAGCATGAAGGATATAAGAAAAAAATGAAATCCAATAGTTGATTTATCAATATTCACGTCTAATATAAAACATATAAGTGGAGTTATAAATTTCTCAAAGACGTTGGCCTCATTCTTTAACCAAAAAAGTTTTTTTTTTTTTTTAATCAATTCAATATTACAAGTGGGAGACAATTCTAGTAATTCTAAAGCTGTGATTCATGGAAGCAAGGCAACGTAAATTTAGTCCTTGACCACGGTCCATTGCAATTTTTAACCACATGGGTGGAGTCTATTACGCAAGAACTACACAGTTTTGCTTGGCTGAATTGAAATTTAAAACCTCTGAACGAGTCACTGGGTATCCTTGAATTGTGTTCAATCCTCTTTCACCTACTTCAATCCGCATTCACCTACACTTGTTCTAATATAGGAGAAATTATTAGATCTACCAAGAAGGTTGTTGAAGTGGTCCTCCCAATCAGTGAATTAATGTCATTTGTACAAATGTGTGAGTTAGATTCTTAATCAGAACAAGAGTTAAAAATAAAAATCACTAAGTAATGTTATATTTGTATAAATAGTAGTGTTTTATTGGTTAGAAGTACCAAGAGGACTACTCTAGCAAACTTCTTGATGAACCTAATAATTTCTCCAAATATAAACATTTGCTTGTAATATAAATATCTGGTCTCAGCTACACATTTTTTGGTTTAGTTATAGTCAGGGATCAAAATGCATTGTATTTGGATTAACAATAAGATTCTACCTATTTTAGCCTTGCTATGCTCATGTCTTTCAATATTAGCAGTAGGCACAAGTGTTTCCTATGATTCAAGTGCCATTATTATCAATGGTGAAAGGCGAGTTATTTTTTCTGGTTCAATTCATTATACACGCAGCACCCCAGAGGTATCCTAAATTTTTCTATTATTTTTGGAGTAAATTCTAGAATGACATTGTCTTGGAAAACCCAAATGAATTACTGTTCTTGTTTTCTTTTTAGAACACAACTTAGATATTGGTTTTTATATGAACGTACATTTTGTCAACACACTTTAACAGAATTTACACATTTGTCATATGTGATTGTGTTACATTACTTACACATGGGGATCACCACTGATACTTGTAAAAGTCAATCTAATTATTACTTGACATGTGTACTAATTATGACAAAATATGTGCAAGAGTGTGTGTTTTTAGACTTTTTGCTCAAGTAGTTTGATAGAAGGTAAACTCGATGCAATTGAAATTGATGTATCAAATTTAACCTTATAGTTTCAAAAGTATAGGATTTTATTTGTTACACTTCCACCTATAAACTATGTAGCTACGGAAAGTAACTTGAGCTTGCTCTGCCAATGTGTGGTGGGAAAGATGTTTCCGTATACTTTGTACAACATAATATATACAATCTCCGTGCTGGTTACAGATGTGGCCGGATTTGATTCGAAAGGCAAAAGAAGGTGGACTTGATGCAATTGAAACATATGTGTTCTGGGACCAGCATGAGCCCCAGCGTCGAAAGGTTGGCATTGATTTTAAGTTTTAGCTTTTAAACACCAATTTTATCTCAAGGAAATAAACTTTCAAGCCCAACCATTTGTTCTGATATTCGTTTTTCGCTATGTCCTAGTACGATTTCTCGGGAAAACTAGACTTCGTAAAGTTTTTCAAGCTGGTTCAAGAAGCTGGACTATATGCCTTTCTGCGAATTGGTCCCTATGTTTGTGCTGAATGGAATTATGGGTAAATCTTTTGTGCGTCTTGTTAATTTTCTAACTTTACTAAGTACCTAATAAAGAGTGTCACTTAAATACACATCTTTAATTTTTGCTCACCAGAGGTTTCCCAGTGTGGCTACATAATTTGCCGGGTATTCAACTGAGGACAGACAATAAAATTTTCAAGGTTAAGACTTTAATAAATTTGCCTCATATTTGTTCTTACTTGGTTCCATGGAAATAATAATATTGAATTTTGGTAGCAAGAATCTAAATTCTATGTTTTTTTAACATGCAGGATGAAATGCAAACTTTCACTACCAAGATAGTAGACTTGTGCAAAGAAGCAAAGCTGTTTGCACCACAAGGAGGTCCCATAATATTTGCACAGGTTTCATCTAAGAATAATGCTAAATCTACTATGAATTTTAGTAGACAAGTTTACAAACTCATGCAGTTACATTTTTGTGGTTGGTGACTTACGTAATAAAATTTGTAATATCACCTAATTGTAGCAACGCGATTATTCTTCTTTTCTCCTATTCCAATGGAGAACATTGACACTAATTAGCATAAACCTTTTTCCTGAATTTGAATTCAATTTCAAACATCACAGATTGAGAACGAATATGGAAATATTATGAAACCTTATGGAGAAGCAGGGAAATCATATATTCAATGGTGTGCAAATATGGCTCTATCCCTCAACATAGGTGTCCCTTGGGTTATGTGCCAGCAGAGTGATGCTCCGCAATCCATGGTATTTCATTTTTCTATCTTCATTGAAACATATCTAGTAGTATATAGCATCAAACTTAGAAAAACTGTTGGAAAGGTTGATGTAACTTTTATTTCATAAAAAAAAAATAAAACAAAATTTTCCTGTTCCCTCTTACAGATAAACACATGCAATGGGTTCTACTGCGATGACTTTAAGCCAAACAATCCAAAAAGTCCCAAAATGTGGACAGAAAACTGGACTGGATGGTAAATCTTCTTGCTTTACACTTCTTTCTTTTTTTCCTGGATGTACTACCAGAGCTCAATTAATATGTAAACTCCTTTAAGGTACAAGACATGGGGTGGCAAGGATCCCTATCGAGCTGCTGAAGACGTGGCATTTGCTGTAGCTCGCTTTTTCCAAGCTGGAGGGGTCTTTCAAAATTATTACATGGTTGATTACTTTGTTAATCCAAACTCAAAACTCTCGCACCTTTGTATTTTGCAGTTGAGATTCTATAATGGGCAGTTTGAAGCTCAATTTATTGACACATTCTTTTACTTCCTTCACTTCAGTATCATGGAGGCACCAACTTTGGACGCACATCAGGAGGGCCATTCATTGTAACATCATATGAATATCATGCACCACTTGATGAATTTGGTAATCAAAGAACCAAATAAAATAAAAATTTTCTGTACAGAATAGTGGAATTTTTCTAGATACAATTGTACTTTTTTCCGTCTTATTTTTTATTTCAAATAAACAAACGAAGATAAATTTTCTTATACCAGCACTAAATAAATATAACAACATTTTTAATTTGCACCAAGGTCAATCTTTGAGACACTTTAACTCCTAAACTAAATGAATATTAATAGTGATTTGAAATCAATTATCAAGATGTCTGCACAATCGATTGTTCATGTTCATTTAAAAAAATTTCAGGGAATTTGAATCAGCCCAAGTGGGGACATCTTAAGCAACTTCATGCAGCTATTAAATCGGGAGAGAAGGTTCTCACAAATAGCTCATCATCAACCAAGCAGATTGGTAATGGAACTGATGTAGGTGACCAAATTGAACTGAAACTCGTTTCACTAATCTTTTTATATACCAAGTAAAAGGAGTAACGTTGATACATTAATTTTGTTATCAGCTAACTACATACGTTAGCAATTCTACTGGGCAAAAATTTTGTTTCCTAAGCAATGTGAACCTGGAAGATGCTAATGTTGATTTGCAAAAAGATGGCAAGTATTTTGTGCCTGCTTGGTCTGTTAGCATTCTTGATGGTTGCAACAAGGAAATTTACAACACTGCAAAGGTGAAAGAAAGGGATTGACTAGCTTTTTGTCTAGTGAATTCTATTTGTCCCACAAGTCTTTCAAGTACGTAACCATACTAATTATGTATGTTATTCTCTACAGGTTAACACGCAGACCTCTTTGATGGAAAAGAAATCAGATGGGGCTGAGAATTCTACAAAACTCTCTTGGAGTTGGGTGCCAGAATCCATGAACGACACCCTCTCAGGAAGGGGAAGCTTTACAGACACAAAGCTTCTTGAACAAAAGGCAGCAACTGTTGATGTGAGTGATTACTTGTGGTACATGACTAGGTAAGTTTTGAATTCGGATTGTATCTGCTTTGAAACATCAAAAAATGATATATGCTAGACCTAAAGACCATTGGCAAGTAAACAAAGATACAGGTATACCTAAAAAAGATTGAAACTTAAAAAAAAAATTATATGAACACATAAAGAAGAAAAAAAAATGACTTCCTAAATCTTTATGACACAGTGTTGACATTGATAATGTGACGCAATGGACCGATGCAAAATTGCATGTGAACACAACAGGCCATGTGCTTCATGCCTATGTTAATCAGCAGCTGATAGGTACTTCCAATTTGGAAATTAAAATGCATTTCAATTTGTATGATAGATAGTTCGTGCACATTTTAGCTGCTTAATTAATACTTATTTGATCTTTTATTCTTAATTTTGATGTCAGGTTCACAATGGCAAGCTAGAGGCAATAATCGTTTCGTATTTGAGCAACCTGTCACCCTGAAATCTGGGTCTAATATTATAAGTCTTCTCAGTGCCACAGTTGGTCTGCAGGCATGTTTTTAACTTAGTTGTTGACATAATATGATGAAGATAATGAGGCAACCTTCCTTTAAATGATATTGAGTTTATAAATTTACATAGTTTCCTCATTGATCTATTCTATTCGTAGACTAACATAAAAGAATCATATAGCTCTCACATTATACCTTTGACATGAATAGCTAAAACATAAATATGTACATGGGCAAGTTTTAACACATTTATATGGGCAGAATTATGGTTCATTTTTTGATTTGACGCCAACCGGGATCGCTGGAGGCCCAGTTCAATTGATTGGAAAGGGAAATGTTGTAAAAGATTTATCATCAAATCAATGGTCTTACAAGGTAAATTTTGTAGAGAATGGTTTTTGGGCTGCATGGCTTTTTACTAATTTTATGATTAGTCACCATTAATTAATTGACATATTTTTTTTCAATAAAGGTTGGGTTGAATGGTGAGGACCAACGACCCTATGATGTGCAGTCACCATCTGGCAGCAATTGGACTCTAAATAATAGACCTCCAAAGCGTGTACCTATGATGTGGTACAAGGTTATTACTCCATCTCACTGGCTTAAGAGTGCATTTGAATAGGAAATGAATGTTTGAATTGTTTTTAGGTGATTAATTGGTGGCACATTAGTTTGTAAGTTTTATGTATTGTGTTGTGTTCAGACCGAATTCAAGGCACCTTCGGGCACAGACCCTGTGGTGGTGGACTTGAAAGGCATGGGTAAAGGGCAGGCATGGGTGAATGGACAAAGCATTGGGCGTTTTTGGCCTGCATACATTGCCGACAAGACAGGATGTAGCCAAACATGTGATTATCGAGGACGATATCACACAGGCAATTGCATGTCAAATTGTGCTCATCCTACTCAAAGATGGTATATAAAATAACTTCAACAAACTCTAGCTTTGCCAATGAAATAGCAAAACATAATTCCCAATTAATAGATAGTAATTTCATATTTATTATTTGTCTCAGGTACCACATCCCAAGATCATTCCTCAATAATGGTGAAAACACATTGATTTTGTTTGAGGAGATAGGCGGAACTCCTTCACTAGTGTCTTTACAGACAGTCACGATTGGAACTTTATGTGGGAGTGCATATGAAGGTAACATGTTAGAAATGTCATGTCAAACGGGACACACAATTTTTGAAATCCAATTTGCTAGCTTCGGAGACCCACAAGGCACATGCGGATCATTCAAGAAGGGTTCTTGTGAGGCCGCCAATAGCCTATCTGCTATACAAAAGGTAATCAATTAAACGTGTATATATATATATATATATTCTTAGTGTTGCATTGCTACAAACTTGGTTAGATCTTTAGGCTACAATCAATCATATGTTTCATATGTCTGTCATGTACAATCCACGTGAATTATTTAAAATAATTGTATACAATCACTTAAGTGTTTAGTAAGTTATGTATAATGCACATGGCAGAGACACATGTCATCTTTTTATTATTAGTTGTACCGTAAAGATTTAACCAAGTTTGTAGTTAAACTTTGTTAATTACCAAAGATATAATAACATATGTGAAAGGACCAAATTTAGCTCCAAACTACTATGTGACGGTGTTGTAAACCAGAAAATAAAAAATATAAATTGATAGTTTAGTATTCAGCCCAAAAAAAAAGAAAAAAAAAAATTTGTTAGTTTAGCCAATTAGTGATGACAAGCTGTATTTGAATTCAACTTAAAAACCAACACCCTTATCTTCTTATACTCTTATCCACATGCAATGCAATCTCTTTTTGGTGTTGTCTACACCATAACAAACGGTTTATAAGATTATTCATATATATATTATTTAAGTAAATTACATGATTCATTTAGAAAACCATGTGAATAAAACTATATAGATGATCCCTACAGTCACAACTCACAACATAGCGGGTTGGAGAAAGATAACTCCAAACTAATTTGAAGCCAATGAAAATACATCACTTTTAAGCTTTTTTTTTTTTTTTTCTTTTAATAATAATTTTGTCATGTAGGCCTGTGTTGGAAAAACGAATTGTTCTTTCGAAGCCTCGGAGGCTAAATTTGGATCAAGCACATGTGGCAAAATCAGTAAGAGACTACTAGTGCAAGCTGCTTGTAATTAACGAAGAAATCAACGCTGTCGTTGATAAGAGGAGGAGGTCTTCCTTTTTTTTGTTATCCTTTTCCTGTTCTTGTAAATTGTATTAAGAATTGCTATGGCGTGATCCATAAAATTTTGCTTGGCTAGGAGAGCTCACGTACGAGCGCTAGTTATGGTATATTTGAATTTTATGTTGCAATAAATACATTGATTTGGTCTGCTAAATCTTATAACGAGGTAAACTGTGTTTTTTTTTTTTTTTTTTTTTTTTTTTTTTTTGGAGAAGGACAAGGCTGGTTTGATCTAGAGGATCTGAATCCTGGTAAGAGATTTCAAACAACAGTTTTTAGTGTTTAAACACAATGTCTCAAACTTATTTCATGATCTTTTTTAAGACACACCAACCGCAACATTTATAAACAATTTCATGAATATTTGCAATTATGGCTAATTCAGTCCAATCCCAACTTAATTTGTATGGGTTCTGGCTTACCTTTTGTAAAAATTTAATAGGATATCTACTTTTATTTTAAATAAAAGCTGCCACATCACCCACTAATAAACCAAAGTTAATTTTTTTTTTTACATCATCGACTCTGCAATTTTAAAACTTAGCTCCAAAATAGAAAACTAGCAATAAGAAAAATATGTTTTGCTGCCCAAGTTCTCCTCTCTTTTTATTTATTTTTCTTTCTCCCAGCCTAGCAAATCAGATTTTAAAACTATTTGGTGTAATCTTTAGAAAATAGAGTGAAGAAGAAGAAGAAATTTCTTTCCAAACCATCAGAGTATCAGAGAAGGTATTTTCATCTTTACTTTTGATTTCTTATTCAATCCTATGTTTATGAGATGTCAAACTAATTAAAAGATTAAATTTAGGCTAAATATTATTAAATCTGTGGGTTTTTAAGTCATTGTTAATGAATTTAGGCAAATATTGTATAAGATTACAAAAGTTTTGCCATCATTCATTATTTTCATTTTTCAGTGGCAATTCACATTGCTTGTACATTTTGATTTATATTTAACAGTTACATGGAAGGGAAAACAATGATGATAATAAAAAATTGGGTACTGATTATATTCCAAAACTTGGCATTGAATTTGGTTCTGAACAAGAGGCATATGGCTTCTATAATGAGTGTGGAGGAAATTCTGGATTTATTATTTGTAAAGGATGGTGCAATAAAAGAAAAAAAGATGGTGTGGTGACTTCAAGAAAGTTTACTTGTTATAAAGAGGGAAATAAAGCCCCATGGGCCTGAACCGGCCAATATTAGACTTAATCGGCCGATACAGCCTGAATCGGTCGGTTTTGGCCGGCCGATATGAAACGATTAGACTTGATTTGGCATGAATCCAAAAACAGTAAAAAAAAAAAATAGCGTTGACATGGCACCTACGCGCAGGCAATGGTGTCACCCATCGCACCCCGTGTCGGACCGCATTAGACGCCTGTGCGGCACCCCTGTAGCTGTGTCGGTGCTTTCCTGGTCTGCTACAAAGATAATGTGGTTGAAGATTTAGAAACCCATGCTAGTAGCATTCTTCGTTTCACTGATGTGCTACAAAGAGGATGATGCTGCTGTGCTATGAAGAGGATGATGCGTTGGTTAAAATTTAAACGTAAACGTTCATAGTAGCAGCAAACGTTAGAAGCAGCATTAGCCTTGTGGGTGGGCTTTGTTAGTTTTTGATTGAAATTTAATGAGATGGCATTAGGTTTTAATCTTCACCGTTGGTTTATTAGTGGGCGGTGTGACAACTTCTGTTTAAGACAAAAAGAGATATTCTGTGAAATTTTTACTAGAAGTAAGCCAGACCTAATTTGGATGTGTTATGATTGGTGGCTTGAATAGTGCACGTGGGAGTGCATAGTCCTTGTCTTGGAAGGATTTGTAAACCAAGTCCTTGTTGGTTTACTTTGCCGACTTAGGAAATCCAAGTCCAACTTGGAATCTATTATTGTACACTACGGCTCAACATTAATTAGCCAACATAGTGGTATCTTGCAACGACCCTAATACACAAGCAACAGTCTATATATGTGGAATTTGTTATTTGTTAAGAGCCGCATATTGTATAGAGTTCTAAGGTGTGACTTTGTTCTAGAGCCGCATCTTGTATAGAGTTCTAAGGCGTGACTTTGTTCTAGAGATTTTCAGGTTTTTTTTAGTCACGTGCTTTTGGTGATTAAGAGCTCTTTGGGTGTATTTGGGGTTTAGGTTTTGTGAGAGTGTTTTGGTACCACCTTTATAATCTCTTTCTTTTGTTAGTAAAACTTTTTTCTTAATACTACATGTGGACGTAAGCTAAAAGCCAAACCATGTAAATCTTTGTATTCTCCATGTGATTGTTTCTTTTATTTTTCTATTTCTATTTTGCATAAACTCAATGTTATTTTGATATGTTTCCACTATTCTCAACAAATTGGTATTAAAGCTTCCGCATTTACAACAGGATGTAACATCACCATCCATACCAAAACTAATAGATACGAATCCGCTGTTTTACAATCAGCACACTACACTCGTTCGTGGGTCTTTGACTCACTTGCCATTGAGCTTCCTCTTAATAGGATGACTTAATTTACAATGATGAGCATATTTGTAGTGGCGACTTTGAGTGGCTATATGGCGACATTTCATGCCTTGATAGGAAAATTTTGGTAACACCCAAAGCACAAGTTTTTCTACCAATCATTGTTGTAATTTTTTTTTTTAAATAAATTT